>CM046874.1:167072809-168290415 GCA_025667525.1 Glebionis coronaria
TACTGGGGAAAACAGTTGGCTGCATACGGGGAAATCCTATTAAGGAAAGAATGTCCATACTGAAAGGACGGAAATCCGTACCTCAAGTCCAGTGAATGAACGGAAGAAAGACTCCTACTTCTGGATCACTAAAGCTACATGAATACACACGTGTATAAGTATCGATTTACTGATTACGTACTGGGTTTTATGTCTCATTTTAGCTGACTTGGTATGTTTTAGGTCATGGTTCACTGTTTAAAGCCTTAAACTGTGTTTATCTTGTATTCTGATAAATCTGTTTAAGTATTACTGGTATTTCATGTATTATTATACTTACTGTGTAATAATAAGTAACTTTCCAAAAATAGCAGGTTTCCAAAAATAGAAAGTTTCCAAAAATAGAAAGTTTCCAAAAATAGAAAGTTTCCAAAAATAGAAAGTTACCAAAAATAGAAAGTTTCCAAAAATAGAAAGTTTCCAAAAATAGAAAGTTTACAAAAATAGAAAGTTTCCTAAAATAGAATTTACTGCTTAAAATAGATTAGTTTCTAAAAATAGAAAGTTTCCAAAAATAGATCAACTGCCTTAATTAAATAAGTTTCCATATATAGAAGGTTTCCATGATTAGATTAGTTACCTTATTTAATTAAGTTTCTATAAACAGAAGTTTCCATATTTAGAATTAAGCTGGTTACATAAGCTAACATATAAGTCTAAGTGTTTATAAGCTTGTTTCTTAAGTCATATGATATAGTATATAGTTTAATTATTATTTCATGTATTTTAATTAAACTATAGGTTAAGCATTTTAATTAAAGTATAACATGTTTTAATTAAAATGAAATGATATACTTAGGTTAAAATGTGTATTATTATTATTAATAATATAACCTAAGTCATGTCTAAATTAATTAATTATAGGCATGTTTTAAATAATTAATTAATTATAACTTATAACATAAAATACTTAGGTTAAATTAATATCATGCTAAATTAATAATTAAAATAACCTAAGTCATGGTTTAATTGATATTTCATGTTATTAATTAATTTATATCCTAAGTTCATAATTCATAAAAATTAACATGTAGCATAAATCATGATTTAACCAACGAACCATGAATCGGGCATGAACTCGACACCGTACCCCGAGCCAAACTCGGGGCACGTGTGCCTCCTTGTTGCCGTGGGTCCCACAAGAACCAACCAAGACCAAAAATGGTCTTGGTGGTGGCGGCAATAAGCAAACCAAACCCCCCTCGGGTTTGTTTTGCTAGGCGGCTAAAACAAACACCCCTTTTATATCATTCTTTGATTTTAATTAACCTCAAAACATGTTAGATCAATGTTTAATTATCATGTTTTAATAAGAAAAATAATAACATGTTCATGAAAATAATCAAAGATTAAAAAGAATTAAAAAGAAGGGTTTAGAATGATATACCAATACGTAGCTTGAAAGGGGATGAACAAACACGGTTTCTAGCACTTGTATTTAATGTCAAAAATCAACAACACCCTCCTATGGTGTTGATGTAGGTGGCGGCACAAAAAGAACCAAGGAGGAGGAGGAGAAAACTTTTTAGGTTAAAATGTTATTTTGCTTGAAAGTGAAAAATGAAAAACATATTTACCATAACCCCCCCTTTACTTGTAAAAGTCCATGGGCTTAGCCCATTTCTTGTTGTTGTGCCGTGGGTATGGGGGCCCCACATGGGGTACCCGTACCTTTCTCGTGTCCCGATGTTTCGTGTTCGTTCGTGGTTAAACGTGTTCGTGTTTAACGTGTTTCTGTTTATTTTATCATGTCGTTTATCGTAATCTTAACGCTCGTAATTATATTATATGTATTTACGTAATTATTCTAGTTCGTATTTTAAATGGTGATCATGATTTAATTATGTTCACGTGACATATTTATTAACTGTTTATCATGAGTTCGTACGTAATCGATACTTGTCATGTCATACACGTATGCACTTGCTTGATTACTAGCACATGAATGTGATCATAACTAAATGAGGTAAGTTTTAATCTAGGACGTACGATCTTAAGGGCACTATTCATGGTAAAAGCATGCGGGTTTTACATAGATTATCTACTTATTTTATTTTAAAAATAGATATAAGTAAAATGAGTGTTTGGATAATAAATTGAGAAAAGTGATTATTTGCGTTTAGAGCTTCTAAAATGGAGTTTTTAAAAAGTAAGTGAGGAGCTACTTATTTTATTTTCAAAATGGAGAAAAGTTAAAATAAGTTTATTTTATTCATTTTATTTATCAAATACGGAGTAATCAAATAAACAAATCTGCTAAACACTTAAAAAACTAATTATCTGATTATTGAGATTTTAAACAAGATAATCAAATCCAAACACTATTTTCTAGAATGACGTTTTGAAAATGATGATTAACTGACATTTTTAAAATAAGTAATTAACACCCCTAAATTAAATCATGATAGTTAGAACTTAGAATGGTGCCACTATTGTGGTGACGAGTGTCAAGTAAGAAGGAAATGTAACTAGGTTGAAAGAGCCTTTTATGGTAGTGTGAATAGGTGTTATATCATGCATAATGATGACTTCTTTAGATACCATAAGCAATTGTGAATGTGGGTTGAATGCTGTATGCTCTATCTAAAGGGAGAAAATGTAATTCGGTGCATAAATGGTGAACTCTCAAAAGCTAGATACACTATCTAGTTTTATCTTTGATATATTGGGTATTATCATAGATGTATAAGCAGCCTATCAAAGGAATGATTTGGTGTGTTGTCAGAGAAAAGGACATCTGATAAAAGTTATTATTTCTGCTCAAATATATTACTACATCTGTCTCATAATAAATGTTTATTTTTATTTTTTACGGTCTTTTTTATTCAACTTTTATTATAAATATTTTCATTTGTACTATATAATAATTGATGAAAAATATATGTTTGAATTGAGATTTAAATGCATTTTCATTAAATATATTTTTCATCTGATATTATCTAACATAAATGAAAATATTTATGGTCAAATTGAATAAAAAAGATCAAAAAAATTAAAACAAACACTTATTATGAGACGGAAGGAGTATATGTTTTTGTTCATGTATGCAAGTCTTAAGGGAATGTATGAGCTTTGATATCTTTTATTTGATGTATGACTTCGATAATCAAGATAATAGCTGCTTTGCATAAAAAAAAGATGTATAATCGATAGAGAATGTGTATAAGTTGATTAAAATGCGGTAATAAACAATGTATAAAAGGATTAAATTTAACTAAAAAATCAAATAACTCTTCGTTTATTTTTTTATTTTTTATGTTTGCCTTTTGCACGCCACTATAGTGGATCGAGGTGTGTTTATTTGCATTTGACGTCAGCCGCCGTTATAGCAACACATGTTTGACGACGTCGATTCATCGTCCACATCTGACACATGTTGGTGCCATAATACCTTACTCTATAAAGTGTTGGTGTAACTAAATCAAATATGTTACTTGGCTTTTAATTTTTCGCAAATAAAAGTCTGAAACTGACTTGCAAAGGCGCAAAGTTGATCAATAGCACGACCATCTTCAAGCGAACACATTTTTATATATAAAAAAAATCATAACTAGTGTAGCTGGTACGTTTAATGATCAACAAATTATGTGCATCTTCGTTCAGTTTTCTTATAGCTAAAATTTCTCTTGACGCTCGAAAAAAGTGTTTGGTGTCTAGGTTTTTATGTCGACATGGACCTTTTTAAGAAATATATTCTTAATGCATAAGAATATATCTATGTTAAAATTCTTTATTCTCTTCTTTCTTCATCTTCTGCGTGCCCATCAAGTTCTAACGCATGCACATCAATATCAATATCAATATGTAAGTAGGATTTGTATCTTGTCACATATGTACATCTGTTTACATATTGAACCGTGCAAATAACATCCCGTCATGAACCCTTCAGACATATAATCTTGAAAGGCGAAATAGTGGAACAATCACAATACAATAGTTAAACTTTTTCGTTTTTCAAAATGTAGTTGATTTTCTTAAATCAAAATAAACTCTACCCGATTATCATAGAGCATCTCGCATTTTCACTGATTGACAATTGCAATAGGCACATTGGCACATGACTTCTACTCAAGAAGGGCCACTAAAAAAGTTGTAAACATTGTATTATATATGATTAAGTATAGATTTAATTGCAAAAATGGTCCTTCTGGTTGACCCAGGTTTAACGAAAACCGTCCCTTTACTTTTTTTTCTCAGATATGGTCCTTGTGATTGCAAGACATAACGGGTTTGGTCCCTATTACTAATTTTTGTTAAATTGTGTAACGAAAGGTCACGTAACCCTATCACGTGCGTGCTAAACTGAAATTTATCACTTGGAGAGGTTTTGATACTTCCTTTTGCATATTGACTTACAAAAACGATTCAATCCCCTCACAATTTTCTCAAATCCATTAATATAAAGCCTAACTCTTTCTCTAATCTCCTCTAATCTCAAAACCCCAATTCCCAAACCCTAATAAAAATGGCCAGTGAATGGAGTATTCATAAGAAAGATTCAACAGCAAATCCATATGATGATTATCGTAAGTACATGTCATTGCCCATTGATGCAACATCGTTTTTATCGATAATTTTGTTTTGCTAACTCGTTCTTCGTTATTGTTTTTCGAAATCAACCAAATTTTTTTTGTTTGTTTATCGTAATCCATGGATTATCTAATTGTGGAGATGATTACCAGAGAGAGAGATAGATGAAGGTGTAGAGAGAGGTTGGAGAGAAAAAGGAAATATTAGATTAGATAAGTGAGAAATGTGATAACCAACATCTCCTAACATGCTAGGAGGGGGTATATATAGCACATCCTACATGTGGGCTTGATGGGTTATATGTTTAGATACTAGATCACGAGCCCATACTAGATGTATCTCGTTGGAGTGATCGATCCTTTCTAAATACGTAAAAACGTATTTCAACAATCTCCCCCTAAGGGAGGTCTCTTCAAGAGACAAAGTCATAAATAGTCTATAGCTCGTGATCTATGCTAACTATGATGTGACCGAGACTTTCTTTGGAATTTCGTATTTCCAACAATTTCCCCCTAAGGGAGGTCACACCATTTTACAAAATCTTAAACCTAGCATACTATGCTTGAGTCTTCGATCTTGTTCTTGTGAATATGCTGATGTGATCTTTGACTTTAGTCTTGAGCATGTTTCCTTGCCTTGACCTTGTGCATTCATCACTTGTGATATTCCCCTCCTCGTGACTTCATGTTACACATACTTATACCTTTATGAATTCTTGAAAGTTTTAGAGTTTGATACAGCGGAAGACTTGACTTTTAGGCTTTCTTGAATTTGTTGAAGTATTAAGTACAGAAAGTATAAGCATGCGGGGACGACTTCTTCTCGGACACCGCAATGCCACCGTCTTGTTACGCTGCATAAAACAATTAGCAACAAAACATAGACACAGATGAAATGGCTTTGAACATTTCAACCTAATTAGGTAGCATTTTACCTCCGGTCGGTGAAGACCGTTGGACGATATTAAATATCGTACTTGTGGAGATAGTTTCAATTAAGAACCTCCTTTACAAGATCTCGCGGGTAAACTCGTTCTCTTTACTCGACCATCCAAATCTGACTGCGAACGTAAAGAGTGAATCATTTGGATAATATTATCCGCATGATTAAAGTCATCAATTCATATACCTGGAACAAGTGATATTCAACTACGAACCGTACCATTGTTGCTTTCCAGTTGTCACGAGCTTGATTCGTATAGAATCTTGCAAGTTACCTACCAAGTGCTGTTTGATGCTAACACTAGAAGGATTTCCACTCATCACTGTAAACACTTAAGAGTATCACTCTGAGTGTTCTGGAAAGATCACTAAGATATTGCGTAGAGGCGTGGAACGTGTTAGATTCAGTTAAGAATTAAACAACTGTTGCTTTCCAGTTATCACAAGTTTGATTCATAGAATCGCACAAGTCACCTGCCATGAGCTTTTTGATGTTCACTCAAGAAGGATTTCCATCTTCATTGTAAATACTTGCGTATTACTCGGATGTTCAGGCAAGATCATTAAGATTTTTCGTAGGACTATAAATATCTTTCTTACTTTTCACAAAGTGTGAAGAAACAAGGAAATATGGAAATGTGTCCTAATGAGATTATTGATGATCTCAAATGGCTCTAGACTCGATTGTACATTTTGGATTTTAGTGATCGGAGGCTGGAGAGGAGTGCCACCATTTCAATATCAATATATTCAGAGTGAATAAATAGGCAGATCATGCGTTGTCTCCATGTGATTAAAACAAATACCTTTTGAAATATATATGAGTTAGTTGGGATGGGTTGTGCATTGCATTACTGGGTCCATGATGTCTATCTTCAGTATCGAGCATCATTAAAAATGATCTCAATAGCATATTTATTGGCCCGGTTTCTGCCTAAGTTGTAAGGATGGCTTCTTTCTTTAGACCCTTTATCTTTACAATTCTTTTTCATTCTTCAACCCCTTCAATGCTTACCAATACGTCATAACTAGCACCTTGTTGTGATTGTTCCAGTGCTAACTTAAGTACTTGGTCGGCATTCAGCTACATTCACAATCTTTCTCCATCTTTCCTAAGGACAACTATTTCTAGCTATAGAACGTCCTTGGGAAGATTTCTCCGGTTCTAGAAGAATCATTGGAATTTAACCTATCCTACCATCCTTATGTCACCACAATCTTCACCGTTGTGAAATAGATAGGGTATGGGTAGTAATACGTCACCATGTTAATCCATTTTGAACTACAAATCCATTTTGCTCCCCCTTAACATATGCCCTGATATTAGAAAACATCTCGCACATGTCGGGATGAGCCAACACATTAAGTCAAACCATTACTGATCTTAATATTAAATCACATTTTCTCTATATTAAAAATATTAACCCAATCGATGTTTTTAATATCAATTGATTTAATGAAATTTTAAGAAAATGTGGGAAGAAAAATGAAAATCCATTTATCTTCATTGACACAAGCTCCCCCTCAAATTAATGAGGGTTTACTTAAAACGTAAATAAAATATCTTTTAAACACAAGTGTAAGGTACTTATCACGTCCAAAGATCATATATGATAATGTATTCACAAGATTGATAATTTACGAGGTTGGACCTGAATGATGAGAAATTTTAGAAGTAATTAAAGTGATGGTCATATAATATATTGTTGCGAAGCTCGTGAAAAATGTTATTTAATGATGTCGAGAGTTTTTAGTTATTATAGTTTATGTAACGGGATTTAGTCCCGAACACACAAATGAGGAAGGCCTCTTAAACATTTCTTACTTAGTATAAAAGGCCTCCTATACCTCATTTGTGTGTGTGCTTTTTCATTTTGTATTGTTTAGAGAGAGAAAGGTGTTTACTTTCTCTCACTAGGAAATCACCAACACTTTGTATTTCTTTTCTTCATCTTAATCTAATCTTTATTTTTTGGTTTAATCTTCATCATGTTATTCGTGTTTGGTTAGTCGTGTGATTAAGTTTCTACAATTGGTATCATTCGCCTAGGGATTCGTAGTTAGCTTTGGTGTTGATTTTGGATTTCGATCTTGTGGGTTTTTGGTTTAGATTGGTGGAATTGATTGGAATTAATTCGTGGATTGGTTTTTGGTTGATTCGTGGATTGGTTTTTGGTTGATTCGTGGATTGGTTTTTGGTTGATTCGTGGGTTTTTGGTTTTTGTCAAGGTTGAATTTTTGGAAGTTTGTCTTTATCCGAAAAGTCTATTTCGGAAAAGGGTTCGTGTATTCCGAAGAACACCTCTGTATCCGAATTCTCTTCTTCGGAAAAGGGTTTGTGTATTCTGAAAAACACCTATTTATCCGAAAAAAAGTTTTTCAAAAACCTTCAACTTATCCGAAGATTGCCAGTTTTTCCGAAAATCAAAGTTATCCGAAAACTCCAGTTTTTCCGAAAATATCCAGTTTTTCCGAAAACACCCAGTTTATCTGAAGATACCCTATTTATCCGAAATTGTCACTTTATCCGAAAAACTATCATTATTCCGAAAAGGTGATTTTATCCGAAAATTGCCATAATTCCGAAAAAGTGCCATTTATCCGAAATAGTGCAATATTCCAAAAAGGGGTCTGTTATCCGAAAAGGTTATATATTCCGAAAATATCTCTTTTATCCGAAAATAACCCAATATTCCGAAAATCCTCAATTTTCCGAAAATCCTCCATTTTCTGAAAAAGGGTCATTTTTCCGAAAAACCCCAAATATTCCAAAAATATTTTCAAAAAATGTGTTTTTGAAATTTTTTTACAAACTTTCATGTGTTTTTTGGCCTTAGAATTTTTGGTTTCTGGAAAGCACAATTTTTAGGGGATTTAATCAAATTTAAGGGACTTTAACTTCAACACTCTGCTTTCTACGAGTTGTGATCCTGTTTTTCACACGACTTCTACGATGACGTCTCAACAAGATATTTATGCTGCGGGTACTGAGCATCGTCCACCCATGCTCACCAAGGAGAATTAAACTACATGGGCTAGTCGTCTCCTTCGTTATGCAAAATGTAAACCTTTGGGAAATTTGATTGTCAACTCGATTCAAAAAGGTCCGTATGTTAGAAGAACAATTCTTGTGCCTGGGGACCCTACGAATGCTAACCCAGTGGCTGACTCTAGTCATGAGCAAACGGATGAAGAATTAACTGAAGCTGAATCCAAACAACTCGACGCTGATGATCAAGCAATTCAAGTCATTCTCATGGGACTTCCTGAAGATGTTTATGTTGCTGTCGATAGATGTGAAACCGCACACGAGATGTGGCTTAGGATCCAGAAAATGATGAAGGGGGGGTGAAATAGGTTTACAAGAAAAGGAAACTAAGTTGCTTCGTGAATGGGAGAAATTTACGTCTACTGAAGGGGAACAAATTGAACCTTACTATCATCGGTTTTCGACCCTCATGAATCATCTTAGAAGAAACAAACATGAAACTACACAAATTGCTGCCAACATCAAATTTCTTGATAATCTTCCTTCTGAATGGTCACGATATGTCACTCTTGTCAATCAAACCAAGGATCTCCATGTCGTGGACCACACTCAAGTATATGATTATTTGAAGATGAATCAAGATGAGGCAAATGAAGTAAGGGTGGAACGACGTGCCAAGACACAAGATCCATTGGATTTTATGGAAAACTCTCCATCATCTATATCATATCCCATGGTACCCTACCATCAACCCTCATCAAGTAAATTCATGCCACAACAACAACAACAACTCACCCCTTATGGATATCAACTTCCTGCTGTTGTGAACTACTTACAACAACCCATTGCCTGTTTTGATGACATCACCGATCCTACTCATGCGATTAATACTAGTCTTGCACTTCTCGCAAAGGCATTCAAATTTAACATTAACCCCACCAACAACAATCAGAGAATCTCCTCGAACACTAAAAATGGCAGATTGCTCAACCTTTCATGAATGCGAATCAAGATCGTCAATTGGTAGTTGCTGGGAACACGGGGACACAATATGGTCAGAATGTTGGGCAGATTGTAGGGAATATAGAAAATCAGTATGGACAAATACGTGGTCAGAATCCGAATGTTCCGAATGCGGGTAATCAGAATAGTTAATAGTTGTGCCAGCGGTTGGTAATCAGATGGGAAATATTGTGGCTGCAAGGGCTGAGAATACTGGTACGGGAAATGGAAACAACAATCGTCAGGTTCAGTGCTACAACTGCAGGGGATTTGGTCATTATGCTCGAGATTGTACAGCAAAAAATAAGAGGGATGCTGCTTATCTTCAGACTCAGCTTCTCATAGCACAAAATGAAGAGGCAGGGATTCCACTTCAAGCTGAGGAATTTGATCTTATGGCTTCTGCTGTAGAATATGACGAAGAAGAAGAGGTGAATGCCAATTACATCTTGATGGCAAACTTACAGCAAGCATCTACCTCAGGAAGGCATGTCGACATAGCTCCCGTTTATGATTCAGACGGTCCCTCTGAGGTACATCCAAGTTTTGATGATAATGATATATATAGTATGTCTAATCAGGAGGAAGAGTATGCTGAGATGCTTGAGCCCTACACTAAGACACACGGGGATCAAACGAATAATAGTAATATTATCTCGAATGAGCCCAGTGTGGACCTTAGTGTGGATCAAGTTGCCCAGCATACAGCCCTTCCTGATGCGACACATGCGTATTATAAATCTCTATTTGATAAGCTTGCTAAGGATGTCGACAATGCTACGGTGGTTAATAATAAGTTTAGAGAAACTAATGCCAAATTGACCACTGAGCTTGCAGGATATAAGGAACGGGAGAAAAGTTTTGAAATTCGTCAGACTAAAATTAAAGAACTTGAACAAGCTCATGCTACATCGATTTATCAAGAAAAATGCACAACTAAGAAATTAAATGCCTTACACTTAAGTTTTGCTAAAAAGATAAGCGAATTGAATGATGAAATCACTTCTCTTAATAAACAACTTTCAACTGAAAAATCTATTATTTTGGATTTAAAAGAAGAACGAAAAAAGCTGAAACATAATTTCAAAAGTCGTGAAGATGGGCTTCTTGAGGATTTTTGCAAAGCTCATGATAGGATTAGAGAATTAGACAAACTTTTAGTAAAACGTGGCCAAACTATGAAGACGATAAATATGCTCGCACCAAAAGTGAATGAGATAAATTACACTCGATACAAATTGGCTTTAGGTTGTCTTATTCCTCCTAATCCCGGATATCTTAAGCAAGTTCAGGCCACTAATGAAACCTTATATAATGGTAGTATGCTCTTGTCTGATGAGCATGATCCTCCTAGTTTGCATGATTTTGAGGAAACTACTGAACTTGCAGTAGAGACTCGTTTAAGAATGAAAAACTTGATAAAGAAGTGACACCCGTTTATTATCCAAAAGTTAATCCTCCAACTGTTTTTGTTCGGTCTAAAAGGAGTACTGAAATGCTTTTGCTCCCAAGTGAGGAATTGTCTGATGACCCTCCTAAACCGAGTATCACACACCGATTTCTAAACGAGCTTAAAGATAAATTTGTCATCCTAAATCGTGTTGTTAATTCCAAAATCACCAGAGGAAATTTTACATCACCTGTTCAGATTGAGGTTCAGAAAATTCTTCAAAACAATATTAATCTGATTATTAATCAAGTTGATGCTCGGTTAGGCAATTTGGAAAACGCTTTTCTAAAAGAATTTGCCAACTTTGTTGAAGACTTTAATCTTTGGCGAAGGAAGCTGATGAATCTCTTGATAAAATCAAAGTTTTGGAAAACGATCTTGAACGCCTCTCTAAAGATAACCTCTGTGTCGCATAATGAAAACCTCCAAACTGAGCTTGATCTTATGAAAGAGAAAATGGAATCTTATGTCATTAAAAAGGATAAAGAATTCACCGATCTTTGGAATAAATTTGTCAAAAAATGTGATGAATGCAAATATGACAAGATTTCGTACGAAAAAGCTTTCAATGAAATGCAACAAAAAATCATACGTTTGACAGCCCAGTTGGGAGGTGCTCAAGGAAACAATCTGGTTTCTTCTGGGTTAGAGAAGGCCAGTGATGGGAATGTTCAGAAGCTTAAGGCTAAGATTGCAGATTTAGAATATGCTGTTGTTTCATATAAGCGGGCTGTTGAACAAAGTAAGTCTGTCTATTAGAAACTCATCGATAAAATCTGTGAGAACTGTAAGTTAAAGTCCTTGTTAAAAGATAAGACTTCTGTGACTAGCTCGATTGTGGATACGATGATCCAGAAACCAGCAACCTCGGGACCTACTCGTATTGTTGTAACACCGTTTCCCAAGGCTGCTGGAATGAAAGCTGTTGTTATTGCCCCCGGAATGTTTCGCGTTAGACCTTCCTCTCAAACTAGGGTAGATATCTCTGTGCCTAACAACCAACGTAAAGCAAGCATTAGGACAAAACCGACCACTATCGCTCAACCACAAGTCATTGATTTAAAAAATGCTAATTCTAACAAGCGTGTGTCTTTTTCTACAGGAATGAACAACTACACTAAGAGCAGAAGGCCACAGCCTACGAGCAATACAAGGAATGATAGGGTCCCTTTTGCCTCTAGAAGTAGTCGTCCCAAGGCTAATAATGTGGAAGTAGAAGAACACCGTAGGAATTTACCCTTTTTTATTCATAATCAGAAACTTAATTCTTCTGAATGTAATGACTTTAAACTTGCTACTCGGAATGAAAAATCTGAAGTTATTTGTGCTAAATGTAATAAATGTTTCTTTACTTTTAGTCATGATGTTTGTGGTTTGACTATGAATGGTTTGAATTATGGTGGTTACACTCGAATTGACAAGCTCTCAATCAGTGAAAAACATAGCACTCCTAAGGCTAAAATGTATGTTCCAAAAAGTACGCACGTAGGGTCCACAGAAAGTCTTTCTACGCCTAGAAGTCCTAGATTTACCTCTAAGTGGTTGCCTATTGGAAGATATTTTTCCTATAATGGTCATGTTATTGATACTAGTAGATCTCATACTGACAGTGAAATGTCAGTATGTGATATGGCTTGATTATTACCTAACCATACAGGAACCTATTTCTTCGGTTGCCAAATTTTCTCTTCTCTTATCATTGACAGGCTGTTGAAATTTGTCTCTGATGCGTGGACTCGGGCTGTTCCAAACATATGACTGGGAATCGAAGCCTTCTCAAGAACTTTGTATGGCGTTTTATGGGAACTGTTTGATTTGGTAATGATCATGTTGCTGAAATTCTAGGCTATGATGATCTTCATTGGGGAAATATTATCATCACCAGAGTATCTTTTGTTGATGGTTTGGGGCACAATTTGTTCTCGGTTGGGCAATTTTGTGATTCAGATTTGGAGGTAGCCTTCAGAAGTCATACATGCTTTGTTAGGGATCTTGAAGGAATTGATCTGCTGAAAAGAAATCGTACCACCAACCTTTACACCATTGATATTTTTCAAATGTCTGTTGCATCTCCAATTTATCTCATGGCCCGGGCCACTTCAACAAAGTCATGGTTATGGCATCAAAGGTTATCTCATCTCAATTTCGATGCCATCACCCAATTAGCAAAAGATGATCTCGTTACCGGTCTTCCAAAGTTCAAATATACTAAAGACCATCTTTGTCCATCATGTGAGCAAGGTAAAAGCAAGAAGAAGCCTCACAAACCCAAACCTGTTCCAAATACGACGAATAGGTTGCATATCATTCATATGTATTTGTGTGGCCAATGAGAATCAAAAGCATTAATGGAAAGCGGTATGTCTTAGTGATTGTGGATGATTATTCTCGTTACACATGGGTTCATTTTCTTGCATCAAAGATGAAGCCACTGGTGTAATTATTAACTTCTTGAAGAAAACATCAGTTCTATTGCAACCCCCTATCATTATTGTGAGAACGGATAACGACACAGAATTCACCAATCAGCAACTGAAAGCTTATTTTGAAAAAGTTGGGATTTCTCATCAAACTTCGGCTGTAAGAACTCCACAGCAGAATGGAGTTGTGGAACGGAGGAATCGTACGTTAGTTGAAGCTGCTCGGACGATGATTCTCTTCTCTAGTGCACCGTTATTCCTTTGGGTCGACGCTATAGCAACTGCATGTTATACTCAAAATCGCTCCATTATTCACACCCGATTCAACAAAAACCTTATGAGATTATTAATGGAAGAAAACCGGATATTTAATTTCTACATGTATTCGGTGCATTATGTTATCCGAAGAATTATCGTGAAGATATCGGTAACTTGAACCTAAAGGTGATATTGACTTTTTCATTGGTTATTCCTCAACTGCTTGTGCTTACAGGGTTTATAATCGAAGGACAAGAAAGGTAATGGAGACTATGAATGTTACCTTTGATGAACTCTCGGGTATGGCCTCTCAACATAGAAGTTCTCATCCCGAGCTTCAAGGTCAGACTTCTGGACATGTAAGTTCAGGACTCGCGCTTCAATTCGCACCGTTAACAATCTCCTCGTTACAACCTTCGGAACGTGACTTGGAAGTTTTATTTGGGCCAATTTATGATGAATATATGGAGGGTCCTTCGTCATTTGATGTTCCTCAAAATGCCCCGGCTGCACCTGCTACGGTAGTTCAAGAACCACCAATTGCATCTTCACCAACGGCATCCGTTTTTGCACCATCTACGTCAACCTCAACCATATTGACTCCAAACATTCCAACCATTTCTCCGACTGCTGACGTAACTCAACAACATTCTCAACAAATTCCTAATCATGTTCATCTTCAAAATGAAATAGTTGCTGAAAATGCAAATAATGCGATGCTCAACGAACATGAGTTTGTTAATCCATTTGCGGCTTCCACAAGTACTACTCAGCCTTCAACACCATATGTGGATCCGTCGAGCTCGCATCAAGTTTCTTATACACTTCCATATGAACAAAAATAGACTAAGAATCATCCTTTGGTTTAAGTGATTGGCAATCTCTCATGACCAGTCTCAACACGAAATCAGTTGCGTATTGATGGTGATATGTGTATCTATGCACTATCAGTCAACACAATGGAACCAACAAGTGTTAAAGAAGAAATGATCGATGCATCATGGATTGAGTCTATGCAAGAAGAGCTCAAACAATTCATCCGGCTTGATGTATGGGAGTTTGTACCATGCCCGGACAATATCGATCCCTTACCCTGAAATGGTTATTTAAAAACAAGATGGATGAAGAGCAAACAGTCATTAGGAACAAGACTCGGTTAGTTGTGACAGTTATAAATAAAAGGAGGGAATTGATTTCGCAGAATCCTTCGCCCTAGTTGCTCAGATGGAAGCTATTAGGATTTTCTTGGCATATGCCGCACACAAATCATTCACTGTGTATCAAATGGACGTGAAGACGGATTTCTTGCATGGGTCGTTAAAAGAAGATGTGTATGTTTGTCAACCAGAAGGTTTTATCAACACCAATCACCCAAGACATGTCTACAAGTTAAAAAAGGCAATTTATGGTTTGAAACAAGCACCGAGGGCATGGTACGACGAATTATCATCATTTCTTCTCCAAAATCACTTCAGCAAAGGAACCATTGATCCAACGTTGTTTATCAAGCACTACAACAACGACATCTTGGTGGCTCAGGTCTATGTAGATGATATTATATTTGGTTCTACTAACCCAAAATATTCCATATTATTTTCCTACCTTATGAAAAGTCGATTCGAAATGTCCATGATGGGGGAAATGACGTTTTTTCTTGGTCTCCAAGTTCACCAATCCCCCCGTGGTATTTTCATAAATCAATCCAAGTATGTGCTTGAGATTCTAACGAAATTTGGTATGGAAAACTGTGATCCTATTGGTACTCCAATGAACACTAAACACAAGCTTGATTTGGATAAGAAAGGGACATTTGTAGACGCTACAAAATAGCGATGTATGATCGGGTCCCTTATGTACTTAACCTCAAGTAGACCAGAAATTGTGCATGCTACTTGTTTATGTGCTCGGTACCAGGCTAAGCCAACCGAGAAGCACCTCAAGGAGGTTAAAAGGATCTTTCGTTATCTCCGGGGAACCATTCACATGGGTCTCTGGTATACGAAGGAATCTGGTTTTAATCTCACTGGTTTTTCAGATGCCGACCATGCAGGGTGTCATGATACATTCAAGAGTACTTCCGGTGGAGCCCAATTCATAGGCGAGAAGCTAGTGAGCTGGTCCTCAAGAAAACAAGATTGCACGGCGTTTTCCACCATGGAAGGAGAATATGTGTCTCTATCCGTGTGTAGCGCTCATGTCCTTTGGATGAGAACACAACTCACGGATTATGGCTTTCACTTTAACAAAGTTTTCATATATTGTGATTCACAAGCAGCCATAGCCATATTCTGCAACCCGGTACAACACTCCAAGACCAAGCACATTGCTGTCCGATCCCATTTCATAAAGGAGCATGTGGAAACAGGAACGATCAAACTGTATTTTGTCAAGACGGACTACCAACTAGCCGACATATTCACAAAAGCTCTTTCTCAAGATAGATTTGAATTCTTGGTTCGTCGACTTGGTATGCGTAGTTTCACTCCAGATGAACTAGCACGTCTTGCCATTCGCAGTAACCTTGTATATATCTATCAGAAAATCAAAATACAAAAATATAAAATCTATAAAAACAAAATAAAAAATGAGAAAATCTCTCAAAAATATCAAAAATATTCTTCTCCGACATGTCTCTCAGCATCGATAATATGGACGCACTTAGAAATGTCGCTCAATAACGACACGGGTACGTACATAAAGTTCGAATGAGAGTTCAAATGTTTTCAAAACATGTCTTTTCTATTTTCTTCTCATAATGGCTTATAGTCATATGTCAGACTATAACCCGGTCCCTAAATAAAGGAAATTTTTTACTTATCCTCAACAAGGAGAAATTTGTTTTTCTCGGTCATGAGCTTATATCAAAACATTCAAAGTTTTAAGCTCATGAACACAACTTTTCTCGGACTTTTGAGCACAATTTCAAAAGTATTTCAAAAACTATGTGCTCATGTACTCCCCTACTTTAATTAGACTGTCTTTTCGAGGGGGAGTATAATGATTCCGTAAACATCTGTTCCAACTTTTTATGACACATTATTCTCTCCATGTTTTATCACTAGTTACACAAAAAATTCAATTTCATGCAATTTTTGAGGGGGAGAATAGTGATTAAATTGTGTTCAAAATGTTTCAGTCTTGGATAAGATCTTTTATATAAGTGCTTTCTCTTCCTAATATGTGAAAAAACCTTCCTTTTATGATGCACATATGTAGGGGGAGCGTTTTTGGTTATATAGATAGTTTCACTGGTTTCGATACCTATACCTTCAACAAATTTATTCACGACGATATTGGTGTCAAAAGGTGGTTAGGTACTCGTCCTATGATCCTACCAGAACCGGAGGGATCTTCCCATGGATAATCTATTAGAACTTAGAAGTCCTTAGGAATGATGGAGTAGTTGAGTGTACCGGAATAATGCCAACTAATGACTTAAGCTAGCACTGGAACAATCACAACAAGGTGCTAGTTATGAAGTCTTGGTAAGCATTGAAGGGGTTGAAAAATGAAAAAGAAATGTAAGGATAAAGGGTGAAAAGAAATAGCCCTCCATACAACTTAGGCAGAAACCGGGTCAACACATCTATTATCAGAATCACTTTGATGATTTTTGGTATTGAAGACAAAGTATCATGGACCCAGTGATGCAATGCACAACCCTTCCCAGCCTACTCAAGCTTCTCTCAAAAGAAGTTTGTTTTATTGTCACGGAGTTCAACTTATTTCTATCGACTTTCGCACTCCGAGATAGTAGATATTGAATAGGTGGCAGTCTGCTCCAGCCTCCGATCACCAAATAAACGTGCACTTATAGAGTCTAGAGCCAACGAGATTCATCAAAAATTTCATTAGGACACTTGTTCCATATATCAATTGTTGTTCATCGTTAGAACACAAGCGATAATTCACAGAGTCCTACAATCTATCCTTGTGGTATTGCTAGAACATTCAGAGTGATACTCTCAAGTATTCACAGTGATGAATGGAAATCCTTCCAGTGTTAACATCAAACAGCACTGCGGTAGGTCATATGTAAGATTCACTTGAATTAAACATATGCTAACTAGAAAGAAACAGTGGTTTGATTCTGTTTTGATTCAAACTCGTTCCAGGTCTCTACACAATATATTTATGATCTTGCCAGAACATTCAGAGTAATACTTATTAGTATTTACAGTGACGAATGGAAATCCTTCTAGTGTCATCATCAAACAGCACTGCGGTAGGTAACTTGTGAGATTCTATATGAATCAAACTTGTGTCAACTAGAAAGCAACAATGGTTTGATTCTTAATTGATTCAAACTTGTTCCAAGAAATTGAATTGACGACTTAATCAGCAGAATGGAACTGCATGATTCATTCCTTACTTTGAACTATCTTTTGATATGTTCAAGTATTGAGAACGGCTACCACAGTCGGAAACCCTATCAAGGAAGTTCTTTGAACTTACCTAATCACAGGTACCGTATTCTTACTGTATAACGGGAAACCGGAGGAATGCAAACGGTGGCGTAACCTCAAGAGTCATAATTCAAGACCACATGCTCATGTAAATGAAGAAAGCTCAAGAACATCTAAAGACAAAGACTTCCACTACTCTGATGATCAATGGAGATTGTTAACAAGCCTTCAAGTCAACACAAAACATGAGTATGTGGGGAAAGACACAAGAACACAAGCTGGAAAAGTTTCAAGATCAAGTCAAGACAAAGATCAAAGATCCAAGATCACAAGTCATGAAAGGAACTATGAAGAAACTCTCAAGACATCGAGCTTCAAAGTCTTCAACAACAAAGAAGTGAAGTCACATATTACATGACCACCCCTTAGGGGAGATTGTTAGAAGTAATTAAAGTGATGGTCATATAATATATCGTTGTGAAGCTCGTGAAAAATGTTATTTAATGATGTCGAGAGTTTTTAGTTATTATAGTTTATGTAACGTGATTTAGTCCCGAACACACAAATGAGGAAGGCCTCCTAAACATTTCTTACTTAGTATAAAAGGCCTCCTATACCTCATTTGTGTGTGTGCTTTTCCATTTTGTATTGTTTAGAGAGAGAAAGGTGTTTACTTTCTCTCACTAGGAAATCACCAACACTTTGTATTTCTTTTCTTCATCTTAATTTAATCTTTTTTTTGGTTTAATCTTCATCATGTTATTCGTGTTTGGTTAGTCGTGTGATTAAGTTCTACAAGAACATCATATGATAGAATCACGTGGTTCTTGTTCACGAATGTTGGTCTCCCCCGTAACATATGAAATTATCTCCTCCTTTTTGAAAATCGGTAATCTTTCATGACACCACATGTACGATTGATATCGTTGTCTTGACACCAATGTGTGAACTTGGCACTTTCGGCATCGAAGATTTTGAACGCTTGACAATTGCTCCCCCTCAATTGTTGACCCTGTTCTATCTAAAGAGCTGTAGTCGTCGTTTGAGTAGTCGCATTGTCGAGTATGTAGATGTCAGTTGTAAATTGCTACGGTTTATGGAGATGATAACTTCATAAAACAAGATTTCTCTTGTTTAACAAATAAATGCACTGATGCGTACATATATTCGTGTTAGATTGTGTTATTACATAAACACAATCCCTTACATGGTTATAAAATAAACCATGCCCGAGAAAATTAATTCCCGTTGTTGAGTCAAAGCTTTTCGGTGAAATGCTTGACTTGAATATGAAAGGTGGGTTACTATATGAAATAATAGCAAACCATATGGAGCATGTTTTAAATCTTTTAAACTTCTGCTCGAACTTTATTTATAACCCCGTGTCATTATTAAACGACATTTCTAGGATCGTAAATATTATCGATTTTAGAAGACATGCCCTTTTTAAAAACCAATTACTTGAGCTTAAGATTTGAATATCTTACGAAACGAGTTGAAGTCCGAGAAGTTGTAAACTTCCCGTTGTTAAGGATAAGTTACCATCGGCGATAAACTTTCCTTTTAACTAAAGAACGAGTTCTAAGTTGACATTTACTTAGAAGTCATTTTCATGAGCTTGAAAACTTTTGAATGTTTTAACATAAAGCTCATTACCGAGAAAGATGAATTTCTCGTTATGAGGAAAAGTTCTCTTACTTAAAAGATACACATTCCTTTCTGAGCTTTAAAACTTGGAATGTTTTAATACAAGCTCATGACCGAGAAAAATTAATTTCCTGTTACGAGGATAATTTATCATTAATGATAAGCTTTCCTAAAATTAAAGTCCGAGTTACAGTATGATATTTAACTGTAAGTCATTGTGCATGTGCTAAAAAACTTCGAATGTTTTTAATAAAAGCTCATGCCCGAGAAAAATTAATTTCTCTTTGTGAGGATAAGTTTATCATCGGCGATAAACTTCCCTTTCTTTGAAGTTCGGGTCACAAACTGTGATTTGACTATGAGACATTTACATGAGCTTAAAACTTTTGAATAGTTTTAATATAAGCTCGTGTTCGAGAAAATTTAATTTTCATTTGTGAGGATAAGTTTATGATTTCATAGATAAACTTTCCTTTATTTAAAGTCCGGGTCATCGTTTGTCATTTAACAATGAACCATATTTATAAGCTTAACTCCAAATCCCCTAAGACACTTGTTTCTTAGATATCAGCTTCTTCAGTAACCAAACTCTCAGAGTTTCCTTAGTTGAATGATATACAATGAATGGACCGCCTTGTTCTTGTTGAACGTTTACTTTGGTACATGCATTCTCCTTAGAAGTTTGTGTATTTTGATATGGGTTAGCGATATCAATTTTAGAACCATCCGGGGGTTCACAGTCAACCTTGGTAGTGCAAGAGGGGAACATCCTTACTGTAGGAACCCATTGAAGATTAACTGATTTGATAATCCTACCCGTGGGTTGCCACCTAAGATTGGATCTAGGAGACATGGTTTTATTATGCATAGCGGAAGACTTAGCGGTAGAAAACCTATTTCCTTTGGGAATCCCTCTTTTAGCACTTGAGTTCAGCTCCTTCAAGACTTTAGTGACACAAGCAGCATGATTTGTCGTGAAGACACTCTTCATGCATACGAAACAAACAACGTGTTTGTAGTCCGAATGAGATCTAGAGATCCTAGTTCTTGCTTGTGTCATTTTCTTAGATGCATCTACATAGTGATTATTAGGTATTCTATTTGACCTATGTTGTGGTATATTCTTAGAACTATACCTAGAATCACTAGTAGCAGTCTTGTTTATAGGTTTTGCATAGGCTGATTTGATCACTTTAGGCTTAGATAGTGGAGTGACTGGTCTAGAAGATGAACCATGTCAACTTGGTAGGCAAACTGCGGTCTCGAGAATTTTGGTCGCTCGGATCTAAATGCAGTCGGTTGTCGAACGGACTGAATTTTAGGCACTTTCCCCAAGCTTGATGGTTTTTCAAGCTTAGTGTCCACACTAGTTCCTTTAGTTTTCTCAATTCATTTTTCAACGCAGCTATAGCAAAAACCTTTTCCTGAACCTGGGTCTTTAAAGTCTCATTATCTTTAAGAAATTTATCTTGGGATGCCAACTTAGATTCTAGCAAAGTAATTTGTTTCACAAAATTATATTTTTCAGCTTTAAAATCTTGAATTTTTTGAATTAATTTTCTTTCAAGAGCAACGTTTGAATTATCAAGTTTTTCAAAATACTTTTCAAATTTATCCGTTTTCTTCGAAAACTCAATTTTGGCATCCTTAAGAGCTTTAGATTGCTGAGCTAAAATCGTTTCAAGCTCTTTAATCTCGGAATCAGAATCTGTTAGTGAAGCAGTCATAAAGCATGCATCATGATTTACTATAGCATTATGAACAATCTCTCCCCCATTATGACTCACATCGGATGAATCTGAAGTGGTAAAACTATCACCCTTTTCCATCCCATGTTTGTCATAATTAGGTTAGGAATGCTCAACATGCGGTAGTTCATCGGCATAGACATCATATACCACATTCTGTTGTATCGTATTTGTATGCTCTTCGTCCAATACAGGTATGGTGTCATCATAAGAGATGTCTATATCATTCCCTGACATGCTGCTTGTATCATGCTTTCCTCCCGATTCCATGCTCTTGCAATCTTTAGGCTCCAAGTTGTCAACCGTATGACCATTCACCTCTTGCATTTGCATCGTAGATTATTGCATTCCACTATCATACGCTTGCTGAATTCGAGATCTTTCATATGGAAGACGAGACTGATGTCATGAAATTCAACAGTGTACCACGGAACTCTTAAACCTCCGTATGTGTGTATTGAAGAAATGACTGACATATCCCTGAATTTTTAGACTTAACGATGTTGAATTGGAAGAAGTGCATAAGTTGTGTCACTAGAGCTTTATATGCAGATACTGATGCAGAGTGATTAAAGTCTTCTTTGTGAAGTTGCTCAGCTAGTTGGTTCAAGTTGAGGAAAATTGAGTCGATGAATATATAACGATCTTGACCAAAGAGTGTCACAAATTCGCTTCCTCCTTGAAGCCATGAAAGGGTTACTAGATGAGACTTAAGTATTCGAAATAAAGTTATACCACCTTCTCTAGCTTTGTTTTGCATTTGATGCAATTCTCCCTCTCGGGTTTTCGAAATCAACAAATCCATTGAAATTCGATGAAAAATGAATGTAAGGATTACTTGTCGATCGAGCAATGAAAGAAAGTAAATGTGTTTGTTGTTGTTGATTAAATCCCTTGAGTAGTGAAGAAAAATGATTAAATCCTCTAAATATGTGTTCTCGAGAAACCAAAAATTCTCCAATACCAAATAACTCACTATTCCTCTAAATTTTCTAAATCACGTTTTTCGAAAATCTTGGAATATTTTGTTAAGATTTCGCAATGTATAACATGTCATGATTTCGCAATGTGTATGGATCTGCAATATATATGATTCCGCAATATGAGATAATTCAATTTCGCAATGTGAAACTTGAATATGATTCCGCAATGTGAGAAATATATTCAATTCCGCAATGTTTCACTAGGATTCATATCCGCAATGTTAAACTAGGATTCAATTCTGTAACGTTTAACTAGGATTCAAGATCCAATTCCACAATGTGGACTCAGTTCCGCAATGTGGATTCTATTCCGCAATGTAGATTAAATTCCGCAATATGGACTTAATTCCGCAATCTGATGATTAATTCAATTCCACAATAATTCAAATATTGCAAAATTATCCCTAAAAAAGTGGATCTCGGATATCAAAGGCTTCAAGTACAATTTTTCACCAAAAAATGATCCAAACGCCCAAATTTTTTGTGTTTTTGACCAAAACAAATATACCAAATCACTACCACGACTATGTAGATGATATTGGTAAAGATCAAACCACGAAAAACACAAAAAAAAAATTAGGACGATGGTTTTATGGATCAAAAATACACACGAAGTCTATAAAAACAAACACATAAACAAGACAATCATCCCATGGCTCTTGATACTAAATGTTATTTTATCGTAATCCTTGGATTATCTAACTATGGAGATGATTGCTACAGAGAGAGATAGATGAAGATATAGAGAGAGGTTGGAGAGAAAAAGGAAATATTAGATTAGATAAGTGAGAAATGTGAGAACCAACCCCTCCTAACATGCTAGGAGGGGGTATATATAGCTCACCCTACATGTGGGCTTGATGGGTTATATGTTTACATACTAGATCACGAGACCATGCTAGATGTATCTCGTTGGAGTGACCGATCCTTTCTAAATACATAAAAACGTATTTCTAACATTTTTGTTTGAGTATCAATCATGATGGTACATTTACCACTCCTCCTAATATATGTTATAAAGGTGGAAAGGTAAATTAGGTAGACTCTATTGATTCTGATGTCTTTTTTGTTTTTGAGGTAAACATAATGTTCATAGAGATAGGCTATGAAAATCCCTCGTATGATTACTAAGGAACATATAACAGATATAGGGCTAAAGAAGTTATCTTATGATCAAGATGTTCTGCAATTGCTGAAATATGTTGTTAAGTTTAGGGTTATAGAGTTATATGTAATCATACATTTAATTTTTTTTGAATGTATATATGTACTTGGTTGTTAATGTAGTAGACAAAGATGTATTCACTAAGAATCAAATGTTAGGGGACAATAAAGTTGATGTAATGGATGATGTTAGTGATGATGAGTGGTTGTGTAGATCATTAACTCTATTTCATAAAAAAGGATGTAGTTGAGTCTAGTAAGAATGTGTTAGCTATGTCTTGTGACTCTAGGGATCATAATTATGGTAGTAATGATGAATCTAGAAGTGAGCAAGGTTCTGGTAGTGATGATCACTCAGATAAACAAGATAGTGATTTCACGGTACATCCAAATAACAGTATACAAGATGTAGAGGTTGATGTGGGTGAATTTATAAGGAACATAGATGCTAATGTTGAGTGGATTGGGTCTAAAGATGTTGTGGAAGATGTAGAAGAGGGATATTAAGAAGTAGATCAAGATGATTTAGAAAGTGAGAGTGAGGATTAGTATAAAGGCCAGAGGAAAAAAGCAATAAAGATATTGAAAAAAATGAATCAGGCTAATGTTATGTGTAACACCCAATTTAATAGGATAGAATGCTACATTAAATTATGGCGTATCATCAAAGCATGCAAGGTAAATGTCTAAACATTCATGAACATACCGGAATCAAACATCGGTAGTCTAGTAACTCACAAACAAGCAATATAAGTACTGTAAATGGAAAGGACTAAGCAATGTACAAAAGATGTAAAGTATGATAAAGTAAGAATAAATGCATAAGGTGAAAGAGGCTAGATAGCTTCCAATCCGAATGCACATACTCTGGAGTTCCTACTTGCGTCCTTGGGTACCTGCCGTTTGGGAACATGGAAAAGTAGACTACTGAGCATAACGCTTAGTGCACGGATATACAATAAAGCATGGAAAAACATAGAGTATGGAAGCATATAAAGAATATAAAGCATGAATGGCAGTGTAAATGAATAAGTCCTGGAAAACCTAGTCGTCTGTCATGTTAACTCGTTTTAGTTATGAAAACATAGCTTATGTTACTTATGAAAATCTGCATTAGTTAATGTACCATAATAGCCAATATAGGTCATGAGGTCAACAACGTGCATGAATACTTGGAGGGGAGACCTCATCATGCAATTAAAGGGTTTGCCTCTAATTAACTGGTCAGTGGGTAGGAGGGATCAGCTCCTTGTGAAGGATGGAAGGTACACATCACATTCACCATGAAAATCCTCACTGAAACATGTAACTAGAATGCACCCATACGCCCCACATGATAATATAATAATATAATGGCCAAATAACTAAAAAGGGACGCCATGAGCTATCACTCCGCCGTGGGTGTCACACTCCCAAAATATCAGAGTATAATGGCAACAAGGGAGTGGTGACGTCATGATTATCATACACACAGTTACAAAGAACGACCTCTAAATGAGACGTTCGGAAAATTGATCACTTGCATTTGATAAAATAAAGAGTTTTAACATAGTGCGGAAGCATAAAACTGGTCACAGATACAAAAACATAGTTTCCAAATAGTACAAATGATCTTTATTTTCAATAGAAATGACGGCAGTGCATGAGACCTCACATAGCATCTTCATTCTTAATACCTGAGAAAAACATTGCTAAAGCGTCAACATAAAGTTGGTGAGTTCATAGGTTTAGTTAATTTGAAGTGTTTAATGAACCACAAGATTTTTCCCAAACATGATGACAATATAACAAATACAAAGTCATCATAAAAGCATTTATTACAGTCTAAGCTCGTGACACCGAAGCGTTAACAACACCGGCAGTATAATCATATAAATGTAGCCCAACTGGATGCCTAAACCCACGACATCCTATCTCAAACTCAAATGAAACTGTGCCCGCTTGTCCCCTGTTGGACCAAGACGGACAGGGGCGTCAACCCCGATAGATCTATCCATAACATTCGCGCTTACACAAAGTAATTAACGGTTCACGATTCACGGGCCAAAGCAACTGGGTTTTTGTGGGACTTAGACTAGTATATAAATCAGTAAATGCACTTGTGTTCATATGTTAAATCAAGCAATGTCTCACCCCAAAAAGCAGTAAAAGCAGTTAAAAGTGGGGCTATAAGCTCACCTCGTTAAATAAGCAAAGTGATGGGAATGCAAATGTAGCTCGAGATGATCACGTTATCCAAAACCTATTTGAATATAATGATCGTGTTACGACACCTAAAATTATACCAATAAAATGCATGACATCCTAGTTGTGCTTGACGATAAATTTTGTTTACGGGAAAAACACGAAAATACTACCCGGATATCAAACGGGCTTTAGCTTAACAATGTACAAACACAATTTAGTTTTTGGCCTTTGAAAACTCGGCCCAAAATTGGACTATATCCATTCGTACAAGATACTACATGGGCTCGGCCCATTATTGATTTACCCAACCCGGCCCATGAGGCGATATAAACTAGGGAAGGGATCATATAATTGTTATTATTCCCAAAACTCACAGTTAATACTCTCTCCCCTTCCCAGATATACTCCCAGCCGTCTGTTTCACTCTCTCTCTAAACCAAACGGATCTAACTTCATCATTATAGCAAAAATATACAATCCGATTCATTATCATCAATAACCATGAAAACCTAGGTTGAATAACATGCGTGGGATGTGGGGTTTCATCCCCACATCAAAGTCAATATATTTTTGAGGTGTTTCCAGGGAGATTCGATGGTGGTTCCTCATAAAAGATAAGTTTTCAATATCTATTCTACAACAGAAATTGTTAAATAGTTTTTAATTATGTTTTCGAAAATAAAGAGGTTCACTGATTTCAAATAATTTGATTTATAAAACATAACAAAGAGGGTCTCGAATAATTTATACACAAATTAGGGTATTCGAAATATTGGGGGGTTTTCTAATTCAATGGTTCTATTACAATTAACTAGTATTTTCGGGTATAAATCCATGTCAATTTCATCATATAATTAATTTAATAAAAGTTAGGGTTTCGAAAATATTGGGGTTTTCTTTAATCTTGGGTTTTATAACAATTAACCAATGTTTTTAAGCATATATTGATATTAATTACTAATTAAAAATGAATTTCAAAAATTAGGGTTTATATAATTTGGGAGTTTTTATACACGAGGGTTTAATTAGATTTAATTAACGTTTCTTTAAAACGAATTGTATTAATTTCTAAGTTTGGTTGGTTTTACAAGTATTTAGGGTTTCGGCAGGTTCGGGCATAGGGTTCGGTTAGAGGGGTTTTGATAGTTACTGTTACCATTAATATTATTTTTTAAACAAAATATGGTTATTAAAGAAAAACACATAAAATGGTAAAAAGAAAAGGTCTGGTCTCGACAGAAAAATGGGAGGTTTGGGTCATGGGTTCAATAGTCCAAATTAACAGCACAATACTATTATTATTATATTTTATTGCTTAATCCGAATGGTTTTACAAGACTAACTAGTTTGGTTTGTTTTCGCAGGTTGTTTTTAAAATGACAAGCACAACTAAATGTATGCAGAAAATAAAAGAAAGGTGGGTAAAAGACTCACAATGAGGAAAGGATTTTCGGCTTGGTGTATTTGGACAGGAAAGGAATGGCTTGGCTGGAAACTCAATAGCTTTGTTCAACCCAGATTTGTTTGTGTTGTAAAATTGTTTTGTGTTTAAGGATTGTGTTGAGACTGTGAAAAATTGTGATAGTATTTAACTTGTAATAATTTGCTTAGGGTTAGTCTAAATCTGGAATTGGTATGCTTGTGACATACCCAAATGGGGTAATCTTGGCTTGTGTGTTGGCTGCTAGTGAGGCTAAGTAGTTTATCCTGTGATCTTGACTTTTGTTGACCGAATGGTGGTCTAAAGTGGTGTCCAGGTTTGTGTTTTGGTTCCCAGATGGTGGTTTAGCTTGTAACATCACACTTGGGCTTTGGCCCAAGTAAATAATAAAGTGTTTACTTGTTTGATTTTGGTGTAATGTTCAATTCGATTAGGTCCGACGACCCTTTCTAGTATTCGTAGACTCGGACAAGTTTCATAACCACGCGACAAGTAAATTAGTAGGATTGACGTTGTTTAGTTTTGACAATATAATACCATTCGATCCTCACTTATGTTTGTTGTTATATCCCGCGTGACACATCAAAGTCACATAATAGCGTGGGAGTTTACACGTCGTAGAATAGATAATAATAAGCGTTCGTGTTCTCAAAACATCGTAGTGCATTCGTACGGCACAAACCGTTAACAAGTGAAACGTAGTGCAACGAGCACGTCCATTTAATAATCAAAAAATTCGAGTTGTTACATTCGCTCTCCCTAAAGAGGGCTTTGTCCGCAAAGCAAAACAAACAATGCAATTTAAGTTGACACTACATTAGTAAACAAATGAGGATACTTCATAAATATGAGATAACTTCTTAATTTGTTAAATCCACAAGGTTCAAAGCTCACATTAAATAAATACATGGAAAAACAAAGATGAAAAATTGACGGATGTCACAGTATCCCCATGTTTTAGAGATTTCGTCACGAAATCAAGACGTCGTTGTAGTAGGGTGATTAGCGAAAAGATGAGGACACTTGCTCTTGAATTGGTCTTCACGTTCCCACGTGTATTCTGGACCTCTACGTGCATTCCAACGGATTTTCACGATAGGTATACGACTTTGCTTGAGCTGTTTGACCTGACGGTCCATGACCTCCACCGGTTCTTCTACGAAGTTGAGTTTGTCGTCGAGTTGGATCTCTTCTAAAGGAATAACGAGTGTCTCGTCGGATAAGCATTTCTTCAGATTGCAAATGTAGAACACATTATGCACTCGGCTAAGTTCTTGAGGTAACTCCAAACGATAGGCCACGGGGCCAATCCTCTCTATAATCTTGAATGGTCCAATGTAACGAGGATTCAAATTTCCACGCTTTCCAAAGCGAATCACACCCTTCCAAGGTGAGACCTTCAACATGACTCTATTGCCAACCTCAAACTCAAGGGGTTTGCGTCTCATGTCAGCATAACTCTTTTGTCGATCTCTTGCGGCTTGCATACGGCTCTTGATCTTAAAGATCTTCTCAGTAGTCTCATGTAGATCTCGGGTCCAGTGAGTTGGGCCTCACCAACCTCTGCCCAACACACGGGTGAACGACACTTTCTACCATACAATGCTTCGAACGGTGCTGCCTTAATGCTAGTGTGATAACTATTGTTGTATGAGAACTCCACCAGAGGCAGGTGCCTATCCCATCTATTTCCAAAGTCGATCACACAAGCTCTCAGCATATCTTCTAGGGTTTGAATGGTCCTTTCACTTTGACCGTCAGTTTGGCGATGATACGCAGTGCTCATATCCAACTGCGTTCCCAACGCTTTCTGCAGCGATTTCCAAAACTGTGAAGTAAATCGGCTATCTCGGTCAGAGATTATAGACACAGGCACACCATGCCTCGTGACTACTTCCTCCAAGTATGTTCTTGCTAACTTATCCATTCCATCTGTCTCCTTGATTGGTATGAAGTGAGCCGATTTGGTGAGTCGGTCGACGATGACCCAAATAGTGTCAAATCCAGCTGAGGTTTTAGGTAGCTTTGTAATGAAATCCATAGTGATCCTTTCCCACTTCCATTCTGGTAGTTCGGGTTGGACCAATAATCCTGATGGTTTCATGTGTTCGGCCTTGACCTTGGCACAAGTCAAGCACTTGCCAACATATGTAGCAATGTCCGCCTTCATGTTCGGCCACCAATACAACATCTTAAGGTCATGATACATCTTGTCAGATCCCGGATGTATGGAGTATTTTGACATATGCGACTCATGCATAATCAAAGGTCGTAGGTCACCATGGCACGGTAACCAACTCCTATTATCAAGGCATAATGTCCCATCTGAGCGAGCTTCTAACTTCTTTATCATGCCTTCAACATCTTCAGTCTTGAGAATTTCCTCCTCGACTGCCTCCTTCTGAGCCTTGAGAATTAAGGATGGAAGATCTAAGCCAATGGTCATCACCAAGGCTTTCACTCTAAGAATTCTCTCCTTTCAACTCAAAGCGTCAGCTACGACATTTGCCTTGCCCAGGTGATAACGGATCTCGTAATCGTAATCACTGAGCAACTCTAGCCAACGTCGTTGTCTCATGTTGAGTTCTTTTTGATTCAATATGTGTTGTAGACTTTTATGATCAGTGAATACAACACACTTTGTGCCATAAAGGTAGTGTCTCCAAATCTTCAGGGCAAAAACCACTGCTCCTAACTCTAGAACATGAGTTGTGTAGTTCTTCTCGTGCACTTTTAGTTGTCTTGACGCATAAGCAATGACCTTAGTCCTTTGCATCAACACCGCACCCAACCCTTTTATGGATGCATCACAATATACTACAAAGTCTTCATTACCCTCGGGTAGGGCTAGTATAGGTGCTTCACACAACATCTGCTTCAATGTTTGGAATGCCAAATCTTGATCCTCTTTCCACTCAAACTTCTTGTCCTTTTGAGTTAACTCCGTCATTGGTTTAGCTATCTTGGAGAAACCCTCAATGAATCTCCTATAGTAACCAGCAAGACCTAAAAATTGGCGGATCTCCGTGGGTGTTGTAGGAGTCACCCAATCTTTCACAGCCTCAATCTTAGCAGGATGAACGTGAATACCACTGCTATCGATTACATGCCCAAGGAATTGCACCGTGTTTATCCAAAACTCACATTTGGAAAACTTTGCATATAACTTCTCCTTCCTTAGCAGCTCTAGTATGGTCTTCAAATGCTCTTTGTGTTCTTCTTCATTACGAGAGTAGATGAGAATATCATCGATAAATACAATCACAAACTTGTCCAAGTATGGTTTGCAAACTCGGTTCATGAGATCCATGAATACCGCGGGTGCGTTTGTCAAACCAAAAGGCATAACTTGGAACTCGTAGTGTCCGTACCGGGTTCTAAAAGCCGTCTTGTGGACGTCTTCTTCTCTAACCCTTAGCTGATGATATCCCGACCTTAAATCAATCTTCGAGTATATGCTAGATCCTTGCAGTTGGTCGAAAAGATCGTCAATTCTTGGCAATGGGTAGCGGTTCTTTATCGTCAGCTTATTCAACTCTCGGTAATCAATACACATCCTAAAGGATCCATCTTTCTTTTTGACGAATAGGACCGGTGTTCCCCAAGGTGAGGAACTCGGCCTAATGAAACCCTTGCCAGAAAGTTCCTTTAGTTGTTCAGCTAGCTCTTTCATCTCTGCTGGTGCTAAGCGGTATGGGGCTCTAGCAACAGGTGCGGCTCCTGGTGTAAGCTCTATGTGAAACTCCACTTGTCGTGTTGGTGGTAACCCCGGTAAGTCTTCTGGGAATACGTCTGGAAAATATCTAACGATCGGTACATCTTCAACCTTCTTCTCATGATCTTCTTCTTCCTCCTTTCGCGTTACTTGAACCAAGAACACTGGACATCCCTTCTCAATGTATCTTTGGGTTCTAATACATGAGATGACTTCCAGTCTCGATCTATTCTTCACTCCACTTCTTTCGCCTTGTATGATTAGTACATCGTTTCCATAAGGAACACGGACGCACTTCTCATGACAAACAATTTCCGCGTGATGCTTCGACATCCAATCCATTCCAATGATGACATCAAAACTTCCCAATTCTATGGGGAGTAAGTCGATACTGAACGAACGATCTTGTAACCTTATATTACATCCTTTCAGAATAGCATCGGTGGTCACTGACTTCCCATCGGCTAGTTCTACATTATACTTAATATCTAACGCAGTAGGGGTGATATTTAGGCGTTCACTAAATGCAGATGACACAAAACTCCTATCCGCACCAGAATCAAATAGTACTGAAGCATAGTTGTTATTGACTAGGAACGTACCAGTCACAACATTGTTGTCTTGCACCGCAGCCTCAGCACACAAATGATACACCTTGCTAGGTGCTGTGAATCCACTTGGAGCACTGGTTGTGGCTCGGTTATTTCCACCCCGATTCCCCTGGTTCTGCTTCTGGTTCACTTGGTTGTGGTTTTGGTTGCCTTGAATTTGATTACCACGACCTTGGTTCCCATTGCTTGGACACTTATTCTTGTAATGCCCTTTCTATCCACACCCAAAACAAGTAACATTCGCTCCTTGACCACCTTGAGTTCCCGGTCCTCTTTGGTTAGCAGGACGGGGTGGTGCTCGACACTCCTTTGCCTTATGTCCAGCCTTTCCACAGGTGTAGCATGCAGGGGGACATGCTCCCTCGTGGTGTCGGCCACACTTTCCACAGAAAGAAAATCTTCCAACATAGTTTCCAGCATTACTTTGCCCAGCAGTAAACACTCTAGCCACCTCTTGACGTTTGTTTTGACTGTAGTTATTAGTGTTGTTGTTGTTGTTGTTGTTATTGTTGTTGTAGTGATTGCCAGACCACTTACTCTTGTCTCCAGTATTCTCCCCCAACTCTTGCACCACTTGGTACATCAAACTCTGAGCCATATCGATTGCCTCATGCAAGTCATTTGGCTTTGATGAAGTCACATTCCCCTTGATGCTCAAAGGTAAGCCCTCAATGTATCGCTCCAACAATCGGTCGTCGTTGGGCACCATTTCGGGACACAACAAGATTAGCTCTTGAAAGCGCTGATTATAAGCAGTAAGAGCGGTACCCTTGACTTTCAAGTTCCATAGCTCAACCTCCATTTGCTTGACTTCATTTCGTGGGCAATACTTCCTAACAAACATAGCTTTGAACTCACTCCAAGGTGTTGCTTGGGCAACATCAATTGTCACTGCACGAGCATAGACATTCCACCAAGTCAAAGCACTATCCACCAATGTGCTTGATGCAAACTTCACCTTATCAGCTTCAGCAACATTGCTAATCCCAAATTGAGATTCCAACTTCTCAAACCATCTAGTCAAACGTACTGCACCTTCAGTACCACGGAAACTCACTTGCGTAACCGCACGAAATTCCTTGTAGGTGCAGGTCCGCGCATTGGCAACAGTGGCCCCTTGGTTTGTCTCCTCTTGCGTGCTCGCTGTACAGATCGCTTCAGCTGTTGTGAGTGCCTCAGCCACCCGTTCCGCGATCATTTGACTGAGCATGACTGGGTCAATCCCACCGCTAGCAACTGGTGGATTCTGTGTCTCAGATCTTCTAACTGGTGCCATAATCTAAAAGGTAAACAAGACAATGAGTTTTGCCAAACATAACATTCATGGCACGCACAATACAATTATGAAATGCTCAACGGTATAATAAACAATATATGATGATCGCACAAATTTTGTAACCCAAATAAGATAATGTCATAACCTAACATCCCTAGAAATGTTTTGAAATACATCACAATCCGACATACATAATAAGGAAAAATGGAAAATGCCAACTAGCTGAGATAAACCTCATAGCTTAGTGGTCGTACAACAATGAGTCAACAGTACATGGTAAGTCTAACTAGTACCCTCACGACGCTGGTGAAGTGCTCTCTCAATCTCTGTCAGCCTCCTCTCAACCAAGTCCTCGCGAGCCTGGGCATCCCTAAGTCTGACCTCGGTATCATGGCAAGCGGCCCTAAACCTGCCCTCTAAGTCAGCAATAGGGTCCTCAACAGGTGCCTCTAGTCCACCCACCTCAACCTGTGGCTCCACTCCCCAACGGGTCATCAGGCTCTCGATCTCCTCGAGGCGAGCATTCGGCATTGTGTCCATCTGGTCGAGAACAGTATGGAGCTGTCCTTGAAGACGGGTCACACAAACCGTCAATGTCGTCTCATCCTCAACTGGACTCTTCTTTGTCAATGCCTCCAGCTTATCCTGCATCTCCTCATACTCCTCACCCAAAGTCTCCACAGCATCCTCCAACCTATTCAAACGGGTCGTCACACATCCATCCGCTGCTCCAAGCATCACAACTGTTGATGTAGCTCTCTTAGGAATAGGGGTCGCAGCTCTCGGTCCAGTAGAGATACCAACATCGACAAGCATCTCCTGATAGACAGCAGGTACAGTCTCTAGTGGTGGTGGTGGTGGTAGTGACGCCTCTAGGGCAGGACTGGCAGATGTGCGGGCTGCACGCCTGTCAGTGGCAGAGAAAGGTATAAGGGGTCGGTAAGGTGAAGGTGGTGGTCGGGCGGCTCTCCCCCAGAGACGTCGCCTAACATAGTAGAAAGGCAGAGTGTCGGGTGCTGGGGTAGAGATGTCTGCCCTTTCCCTTTTGTCTTTAGACGAAGACGAGGAGATGAGTGCGATGGAAGCCTCAGGAGTAGCAGCATACGTAGCAGGTGGGTCCTTGGTGTCTGTGACCTCCATGGGTTCACCTTCTCCATCGGTGAACTCCGTATCATCATCCTCAGTATCTTCCATAGATTCGCCCCTAGTGACCGATGCCTGCCCTAGTGACTGCACCACATCAGCGGCTAGGTCGTCCTCTCCTCCGCCTTCTAGGCTAAGTACGTCATCCGCTGGTGCATCAGGGATATGGATCGGTGAATGGTAAACCTCCTCAGTCTCTCTCTCAGTCTCATCATCTGAAGTCATCCGGTACCACGGATATCCTGATGGTGATCCTCTAGGTAATCCCATCGATGAACTGACAGTCGACTGTGAACTGCGGTTGTGGTATGCCCCTGAAGACGCTGAATCATCAGAAGAAGACATCGCTGTAACATACACAGAATAGATGTGTGTAAATATCTCATATAATTAGTCCGTGAAAGGGACATCGACATAACATATAACAATCATTGTTCCAACCACATGTAACATAACTAAGATTTTGTTGTTGCACATGTACCCCATGTAATTATATCTCGTAATTGTTAAATCACATGTATCCCATTTATCATATATTATATAATGTTGAATCACTCGACTCCAATAATAATTGTTCATTACATATATATATATATATATCCGTGTATATATATATACTTAATACTTACAATCCGTATGATAATCAACTAAACACATAACAGTTATAGTCTAGAGTTACTAAATGCAACCTAGTTCTCTATAACCATGGCTCTGATACCAATCTGTCACACTCCCAAAATATCAGAGTATAATGGAAACACGGGAGTGGTGACGTCATGATTATCATACACACAGTTACAAAGAACGACCTCTAAATGAGACGTTCGGAAAATTGATCACTTGCATTTGATAAAATGAAGAGTTTTAACATAGTGCGGAAGCATAAAACTGGTCACAGATACAAAAACATAGTTTCCAAATAGTACAAATGATCTTTATTTTCAATAGAAATGACGGCAGTGCATGAGACCTCACATAGCATCTTCATTCTTAATACCTGAGAAAAACATTGCTAAAGCGTCAACATAAAGTTGGTGAGTTCATAGGTTTAGTTAATTTGAAGTGTTTAATGAACCACAAGATTTTTCCCAAACATGATGACAATATAACAAATACAAAGTCATCATAAAAGCATTTATTACAGTCTAAGCTCGTGACACCGAAGCGTTAACAACACCGGCAGTATAATCATATAAATGTAGCCCAACTGGATGCCTAAACCCACGACATCCTATCTCAGACTCAAATGAAACTGTGCCCGCTTGTCCCCTGTTGGACCAAGACGGACAGGGGCGTCAACCCCGATAGATCTATCCATAACATTCGCGCTTACACAAAGTAATTAACGGTTCACGATTCACGGGCCAAAGCAACTGGGTTTTTTAGTGGGACTTAGACTAGTATATAAATCAGTAAATGCACTTGTGTTCATACGTTAAATCAAGCAATGTCTCAACCCAAAAAGCAGTAAAAGCAGTTAAAAGTGGGGCTATAAACTCACCTCGTTAAATAAGCAAAGCGATGGGAATGCAAATGTAGCTCGAGAATATGATCACGTTATCCAAAACCTATTTGAATATAATGACCGTGTTACGACACCTAAAATTATACCAATAAAATGCATGACATCCTAGTTGTGCTTGACGATAAATTTTGTTTACGGGAAAACACAAAAATACTACCCGGATATCAAACGGGCTTTAGCTTAACAATGTACAAACACAATTTAGTTTTTGGCCTTTAAAAACTCGGCCCAAAATTGGACTATATCCATCCCTACAAGATAATACATGGGCTCGGCCCATTATTGATTTACCCAACCCGGCCCATGAGGCGATATAAACTAGGGAAGGGATCATATAATTGTTATTATTCCCAAAACTCACAGTTAATACTCTCTCCCATTCCCAGATATACTCCCAGCCGTCTCTTTCACTCTCTCTCTAAACCAAACGGATCTAACTTCATCATTATAGCAAAAATATACAATCCGATTCATTATCATCAATAACCATGAAAACCTAGGTTGAATAACATGCGTGGGATGTGGGGTTTCATCCCCACATCAAAGTCAATATATTTTTGAGGTGTTTCCAGGGAGATTCGATGGTGGTTCCTCATAAAAGATAAGTTTTCAATATCTATTCTACAACATAAATTGTTAAATAGTTTTTAATTATGTTTTCGAAAATAAAGAGGTTCACTGATTTCAAATAATTTGATTTATAAAACATAACAAAGAGGGTCTCGAATTATTTATACACAAATTAGGGTATCCGAAATATTGGGGGTTTTCTAATTCAATGGTTCTATTACAATTAACTAGTATTTTTGGGTATAAATCCATGTCAATTTCATCATATAATTAATTTAATAAAAGTTAGGGTTTCGAAAATATTGGGGTTTTCTTTAATCTTGGGTTTTATAACAATTAACCAATGTTTTTAAGCATATATTGATATTAATTACTAATTAAAAATGAATTTCAAAAATTAGGGTTTATATAATTTGGGAGTTTTTATACACGAGGGTTTAATTAGATTTAATTAGCATTTCTTTAAAACGAATTGTATTAATTTCTAAGTTTGGTTGGTTTTACAAATATTTAGGGTTTCGGCAGGTTCGGGCATAGGGTTCGGTTAGAGGGGTTTTGATAGTTACTGTTACCATTAATATTATTTTTTAAACAAAATATGGTTATTAAAGAAAAACACATAAAATGGTAAAAAGAAAAGGTCTGGTCTCGACAGAAAAATGGGGGGTTTGGGTCATGGGTTCAGTAGTCCAAATTGACAGCACAATACTATTATTATTATATTTTATTGCTTAATCCGAATGGTTTTACAAGACTAACTAGTTTGGTTTGTTTTCGCAGGTTGTTTTTAAAATGACAAGCACAACTAAATGTATGTAGAAAATAAAAGAAAGGTGGGTAAAAGACTCACAATGAGGAAAGGATTTTCGGCTTGGTGTATTTGGACAGGAAAGGAATGGCTTGGCTGGAAACTCAGTAGCTTTGTTCAACCCAGATTTGTTTGTGTTGTAATATTGTTTTCTGTTTAAGGATTGTGTTGAGACTGTGAAAAATTGTGATAGTATTTAACTTGTAATAATTTTCTTAGGGTTAGTCTAAATCTGGAATTGGTATGCTTGTGACATACCCAAATGGGGGTAATCTTGGCCTGTGTGTTGGCTGCTAGTGAGGCTAAGTAGTTTATCCTGTGATCTTGACTTTTGTTGACCGAATGGTGGTCTAAAGTGGTGTCCAGGTTTGTGTTTTGGTTCCCAGATGGTGGTTTAGCTTGTAACATCACACTTGGGCTTTGGCCCAAGTAAATAATAAAGTGTTTACTTGTTTGATTTTGGTGTAATGTTCAATTCGATTAGGTCCGACGACCCTTTCTAGTATTCGTAGACTCGGACAAGTTTCATAACCACGCGACAAGTAAATTAGTAGGATTGACGTTGTTTAGTTTTGACAATATAATACCATTCGATCCTCGCTTATGTTTGTTGTTATATCCCGCGTGACACATCAAAGTCACATAATAGCGTGGGAGTTTACACGTCGTAGAATAGATAATAATAAGCGTTCGTGTTCTCAAAACATCATAGTGCATTCGTACGGCACAAACCGTTAACAAGTGAAACGTAGTGCAACGAGCACGTCCATTTAATAATCGAAAAATTCGAGTTGTTACATTCGCTCTCCCTAAAGAGGGCTTTGTCCGCAAAGCAAAACAAACAATGCAATTTAAGTTGACACTACATTAGTAAACAAATGAGGATACTTCATAAATATGAGATAACTTCTCAATTTGTTAAATCCACAAGGTTCAAAGCTCACATTAAATAAATACATGGAAAAATAAAGATGAAAAATTGACGGATGTCACAGTGGGTGAAGTCATAACACTAGTGCCTCTAGTGTTATGGTTATGGTACCTCCATAACTGGGTGCAACTGGTCATGCATTTATATGGCTAAGGTAACTAATAAAAAATAAGCATTTAATCTGTAACTACTGGGGAAAACAGTTGGCTGCATACGGGAAATCCTAATGAAGGAAGAGATTGTCCTTACTGAAGGACGGGAAATCCGTACCTTATGTCCAGTAGAAGCTAACGGGAACGATGAAGACTAATCCGCCTTGATGGATATCAATACATAAGAAGTATGGACATGTGTGAGTTATCTGAATTACATGTGTTTTACTGGTTCCGTGCGTTATTAGCGTATTCTGTCATGTTTAATGTTTACAGTGTTAACTGTCGTTATTCTGATATTCTGTTATGTATTATTCATGTATTAGTGTATTATAATACTTGTATTATAATACTAAGTAACTTTCTAAAAAAAAGCAGGTTTCCATAAATAGCAAGTTTCCAAAAATAGAAAGTTTCCAAAAAGAGAAAGTTTCCAAAAATAGAAAGTTCCCAAAATTAGTAAGTTTCCATAATTAGAATTAAGCTGAATTATAATTAATAAGTGAAGTTAAATTAGTTCAATACAAGTCATGGTTATAGTTGGTTAATTAAATAACTGGTTAACTTAATTAAACTATATGTTATATGATTTTAATTAAAATACATGTTTAATTAAAATAACTAAGTATAAATACCTTAGGTTATACATGAATTAATTTTAATAAATTAATTAACCAAATGTTTAATGTGACATGATTTATAAAAATAGTTTTTACAAAAACCCGAATCCCGAGCCTGAGTTTTAATATAAGCCGAATCAAATAAGCTATAAACAAGTCCCACCGAGTCATTGGAAAGAATCTCGGTTGACACTACTTAAACAACTAACATGTAAATATACCCCGACTCGAAGTCGGGGTCCCTATGTCTCGGGTCCGATCAAACAAAACCAACCGAGCACCCCTTGGGGTCTCGGTGGTGTCTCGGCTCCACCCTAAACCGAAAACAAACACACCCCGACCCATGGTCGGGGTTCCCTTGTCTTGCCGAGCCAAAACCCAACCAAGCCGAGACCTTGTATGGTCTCGGTGGTGGTGATAAAAACAAACCGAACACCCCCTTTGGGGGTTTCGATGCCTCGGCCGAACCACAAAAACAAACCAAACGTACCCTTGTCCCAAAATTAATTAATCCTAGTTATTCAATACATGTTCTTGATATTAATTAATTTTAAACATGAAATCATAAGAAAAATAAAATGAAAAGACAAGGTTTTTGAATATAACACTATGCGTAGAATCGCGAGATGATCACAATTATTTAATCAACACCAAAAATCGTCCGGGTTTGCCTTGTTTTGTGTGTAGGCCGGCGGCAAGGGTGAACCAAGAGAGAGAAGACAAAATTTTATAAAACCTAAATTATGAGAAAAATATGATCTCCTGATGTTTTATTTAATTTTGGTTATGGGCCAAAAGGCCCACCTGGCTCCTTTCTCTCTTGTTGTCGCGGCTATGAGGCCCATAATGGGTGACCCATAGCTTTTCTCGAGTCTAATTATTTATCGAGTGTGTTCGTAATTTTGAGATTTTGGTGTTCGTGATCGTGTCACATTTATAATATTCATGATTGTTCGTTATTTATTGTCGTGACACGTGTATTAATATTATAAATGGAAAGTTTCAGTTTTACCGTGTTTTCGTAAGTTACTGTTCACGTGTGTTCATAGGTTTTTAATGCGGGTTTTACAACTCTTCCCCTCTAAAAGAACAATTCGTCCTCGAATTTGAGAAATGTAAACTGAAAAAAAACATATCCGAATTAGAACTGGAAATGAGGGTAAGAAGTCCGTATAGACTCCTCCGTCTCCCAAGCGGCTTCCCGCTCAAGATGATCCATCCAGAGGATTTTGACGAAAGGGATCGTCTTCCTCCGCATGTGTCACAACCCACCATGGCGGAATATATGGGGCGCGACGTATGGATATCATCACAACAATAGCGTGTCTATAGAGTTAACTAAATGAAATAGAAATGTCATAAAAAGGTGACACAATGCCATGACAATATCTCAAACAATGCAGGCGCCTAGGTAAGTAGGTAACACGCCTACCTCTTACCAAAGACATACAAATAAACAAACATCAAACATATAGGTGTCTAAAAAGTATCACTTATTCAAACATTAAATAAAAACTAAGAGGAAAGGGATTCCTCCTAATACAGTCTTAGTAGCCTCTAAACTCTAGCCACTTCTAACCTCATCCTCCTCAACTACCTCACCTGAAAATGACACTAAAATCTGTCAACATAAAGTTGGTGAGAACATAGGTTTAAGTTATCTAGAACATCATAAGAAACCTTGACATCCGCTGTAAATAAGTTGAAGAAAAACAATTTATAGTAATAGACCATAATGTGATAATCATGTTACATGTATCCACAACAAAACTTAACCTAAGTACCGATCACATTTACAATTCACAAAGCACACTATAACAATAAAGAAGTATCACGTCTCACACACAAGAATACACACAAGAACACACACCACACTATCCGGATCTTTCCCACACCACATGTGGAAGATGAACTATATCCCCGTCGAGATATCTTGCCTCCGAAGAGACGATGCACAAGTACTCTGGACGGATCGTGCCCCACGAACCAAGAACTCAGGACGGATCGTGTCCCACGAACCAAGAACTCAGAACCAAGAACTCAGGACGGATCGTGCCCCACGCTCCACACACATCACAACTGGTCCCATAGACGCCCATACATCTATGTACCAATCCCAATCATAACACAATCAAGATTCACATATCAGAACACATATCAAAGCACATATGAGAACAGATAAGCACGCAAGTCACACAATAGCACATTTATGCCCACACATTTTAAAACATAGTACTAAATCATGTTAAAGAACATTGCAAGTGTCATCTCCATCTCATACTGGAAAAACATTTAAAAACGTAGCAAAACGGGACTATGAACTCACCTGATAGCACAACAAGCTAGCACTCCTGCAAACCTATAAAATCATACACGACACCCTTAGCTCAGCTCTTAACACCCAAGTTAAGTAACAATCAAGGAGATGAATCTAATCCCCCAATCCCCACTATCTAGTTCTTCCACTACAAGCTATTCTATACGTAAAATTCCAGTTTTTCTCCAGTACGGTTTACTAGTCACTAAACGATCACATGAAGTGAACTTAACACCACACTTGACTCCTACCCTACTGGATTTATGTTGTTATATGATCTAAGAACTTCAAAAACCAATTTTACTTTCTAATTACACGTTTAACCCTTTCGTTTAGTCTCTACGCCAAAAGTCGTTTTCACCAAAACTGATTTTCCGTACATGCTAAATGTTTGACACCAAAACCCCGACCTAAACACCATAAATTTTATTGAAAACCTCCAGTCCTTTTATATACATTATAAAGAGTTCCCAAATAAAAAATATTTGGCTATCTCATCCGTTTGGTTAGGTTTTGACTCAAATCTCCGAAATTAAAATTTATTCCTGAACAGAGCACTGTTTTTTTAAAATTATTTGACTACCTTCCCGAACTCCATTTTCGACCAACCTTACATTTTTGAAAAGTAGACTCCCTGAACTTAATTTAAAAAAAAGAAACTCGACCAAAGGTGCTACCTACTGCCCGGAACAGTCGACACAAGACAGCTTTAAAAATCATACTGTTTTACGCCTTTATGCACTAACCCTCTAAACATCATTAATTATCCCTAAATTTATAACACAAACCCTAAAATTATTAGTGGATCTTAATTAATATATTTTTCCATAAAATTAATAAAACCCTAATCATCTTAATGATGGTTAATTAAAAATACAATTATGATTAATTAATAAAAACATAAATTATATTAAGATTTAATTGATCACTTACCTTGAAACAAGAAAAATTAATGAACCCTAATCATCATTTCGACTTCTCTTGATATCCATGGAAGATTTAGACCGATTTTAGGTTTATTTAGGGTTATTAGTTGTTTTTAGGGGTCTAGGGGTGTTTATATAGGCCTTGGTAACCATCTGGACAAGTTTAGGCCCAATTAGGACTTTTAAATGGTAATTATCCTATTTTTATTAATTTAATTATTAAAATTAAGGCTATGGGACCCACAAATTCGACTCTTTCTGTGTTTTATCATATTTACACTCTCCCCCTTCTATTTTATGTTTACTTATACTCCTATACACTTTCGGGACCAAACCGGGTACCCTTTTGCTAATTTTTCGACTTTTTACGCGATTTTTGAACTAGCCTTCATTTCTAAAAGTTTCTAAATATAGAAAGTAACTATAAAACTTATCCTAACCATATTATATATATTTAATACATACATACAACATACGATACGTACATGAAACCTTATCAAAACGATACCCGAACTTTTCTGCAGTTCATTTCTGAACTCATTTCGTTTCATTTCCAACTTATACCATGATTTATACATTCATGTGAACTCATGAGCACGAACCAACCCATCACATCATCATATAACGTACCATGTACTACATAAAAAATGTCTAACATCATGATAAAGTCTCAAATATGAGCACATAACACATAAACGCACACCAAGCACATGATCAACATCAAACAATCAAAAGTGAAAAATCCAAAATCTAGGGTTGTCACATCACTCCCTCCTAATAGAAATCTCGTCCCGAGATTTACTCCATAAGCTCAAAAAACTTCATTTCACAACCAACTCGCTATCTCTCTCATAAGAACGTAACCGGATCATCCGAATGACTACAACAACGCCCTCAATAAATATAAGCTCAAGACAAATTTTAGGACCCCCAACTTCGGATAAACGATCAAGCCCATGGACAACTAACGGACGTTTACGTGAAAGAATTTAAAAATATGAACCAAAACCTGAGACTCCAAAAGATACTCAACATAAAACATGTATCGACTCCCAACGAACCATGAAAACGGACCAATGACACAAGAAGCACCCAGCGACAACCGAAACGTATTACGACCGGTGACATACTATTAAAACCTTGTGCAAAACCAAATTTTACCCCAAAATGGATTTTGTACCTTAATGTATATTAGTTGTTCTAAAACCATGGTATCACATTAGTAATTTATGTAATCATTTGACGAAAAAAAATCTATAGTCTCTTCACGAACGATCAATTGTCTAAAGCACACGACACAATATCACGCGTCAACATTGACTCCGGAACCCACATTCTTCATTAATGTAACAATCTCTATGATGGATACATCTAAAATCCTATCCCAAAGCAGCCCTATATTAGCCTTCTAAGTGTCCACTATCCCAAAATACCCAAAACACGAGTTTAAACCATGTTGTCCGAAAATTAATCTTGAACTTGACAGTTGTACAATTAATTCGACCAAGCTACTGACTTTCATTGACAATACGTTCTAAATATTTGAAAAGTACGCTCCGAGTACATAACTTTAGGCTTTTGAATCACCCAAAAATCTTTAAAAACGAATAAGTTATAACCAAAACGATTTTTACCTAGAATCTGCCCAGACATTAGTGACAGTTTCTGACAGTTTAGCGATGAATTCTGACAATTTAGCGACAGTTTCTGCCTACTCCGATTTATAACAAAAAAAAAAACGATTTGAAACCCTAAAACCCCTCATTAATTACCAAATTCAAGACCTAATTTATTTTAATTCTAGAAAATTAGAAACCCTTACCCATCATATGAGTAATTACATGATTTTAACATATTTAATTAAATAAGAACAAGAATTTAACTAAAGATCATTAGCTTTAGGTGATCAAAACCAATTTTAGTTTTTTTTTTTAAAAAAAATATTAATAATAAACAAGCCATACTTATATGTTAAAAAAATATATATATCCCATCTTATTTCAAACACGCTTACGACACTTAACCCTTATTTCACCGAATACCAACAACTATTTTAACTATTTACAAATTCCATTTCTTTTACCACATAAGATACAAACTAAAAGATACTGTGATCTCAAAAAGAATTCTCCACCCTCTCAATAGCCTCTACACCAAAAGTACCGTACAAACAAATACGTGAAATGAGGACTCGATAAATGCGCTACTACAGAAGTTGAACATCCCAAAGAATGAAGAGCTATAAAACCATCCTAAGAATACAACCGATAAGTAGAAGGGATATATACATATATATAGGCATACACGTACATACACTCAAGTCCATACAACATATACAATACAAGCATGTATTAACCCTCTTTCATGCAACCATACTTAGGAATCCACTGATGTCGTGGTACTTGTATAACTATGTTGAACACCATACTTATACCAGTCCCCTTTCACTAATGCACTCCCTCCTATGATGACACTTATAAGAATTAATACTACACATAACACATCAGTCTACCAACTCAAATAATCACATAGATCCTACAACTCATATAAGCACATAATCCACAACATAACATAAGGTCCAAAATCACATGTATTAAAATAACATAGCCAATGCATGAAACAAATAAACTCGTAGTCCAGCTGAACCAGCGTAGACTAAATTCAAAATGTATAAAGAACATGAAAACGTAATTAAACGAAATCCAACAATGACTAGCGTATACGACTATAGTTCTACCCGCACTAGTCAAAACTCGTAAAGAAAATAAAATGTAGCTAAGTATGAACTTACTATGGTTCAATTCATACTAGTCAAAACATCGCAATAAATAACATCCAAACACATCAATTAATATAAAATGCACACATACTCCTATGACGCCTATATGCAGGGACCCTTAAGCTATAGATTAGGCTACGCGACTAAACAACCTAATTCTCTATAACCATTGGCTCTGATACCATTCTGTCACACCCCACAATGGCGGAATATATGGGGCGCGACGTATGGATATCATCACAACAATAGCGTGTCTATAGAGTTAACTAAATGAAATAGAAATGTCATAAAAAGGTGACACAATGCCATGACAATATCTCAAACAATGCAGGCGCCTAGGTAAGTAGGTAACACGCCTACCTCTTACCAAAGACATACAAATAAACAAACATCAAACATATAGGTGTCTAAAAAGTATCACTTATTCAAACATTAAATAAAAACTAAGAGGAAAGGGATTCCTCCTAATGCAGTCTTAGTAGCCTCTAAACTCTAGCCACTTCTAACCTCATCCTCCTCAACTACCTCACCTGAAAATGACACTAAAATCTGTCAACATAAAGTTGGTGAGAACATAGGTTTAAGTTATCTAGAACATCATAAGAAACCTTGACATCCGCTGTAAATAAGTTGAAGAAAAACAATTTATAGTAATGGACCATAATGTGATAATCATGTTACATGTATCCACAACAAAACTTAACCTAAGTACCGATCACATTTACAATTCACAAAGCACACTATAACAATCAAGAAGTATCCCGTCACACACACAAGAATACACACAAGAACACACACCACACTATCCGGATCTTTCCCACACCACCTGTGGAAGATGAACTATATCCCCGTCGAGATATCTTGCCTCCGAAGAGACGATGCACAAGTACTCTGGACGGATCGTGCCCTACGAACCAAGAACTCAGGACGGATCGTGTCCCACGAACCAAGAACTCAGAACCAAGAACTCAGGACGGATCGTGCCCCACGCTCCACACACATCACAACTGGTCCCATAGACGCCCATACATCTATGTACCAATCCCAATCATAACACAATCAAGATTCACATATCAGAACACATATCAAAGCACATATGAGAACAGATAAGCACGCAAGTCACACAATAGCACATTTATGTCCACACATTTTAAAACATAGTACTAAATCATGTTAAAGAACATTGCAAGTGTTATCTCCATCTCATACTGGAAAAACATTTAAAAACGTAGCAAAACGGGACTATGAACTCACCTGATAGCACAACAAGCTAGCACTCCTGCAAACCTATAAAATCATACACGACACCCTTAGCTCAGGTCTTAACACCCAAGTTAAGTAACAATCAAGGAGATGAATCTAATCCCCCAATCCCCATTATCTAGTTCTTCCACTACAAGCTATTATATACGTAAAATTCCAGTTTTTCCCCGGTACGGTTTACTAGTCACTAAACGATCACATGAAGTGAACTTAACACCACACTTGACTCCTACCCTACTGGAGTTATGTTTTTATATGATCTAAGAACTTCAAAAACCAATTTTACTTTCTAATTACACGTTTAACCCTTTCGTTTAGTCTCTACGCCAAAAGTCGTTTTCACCAAAACTGATTTTCCGTACATGCTAAATGTTTGACACCAAAACCCCGACCTAAACACCATAAATTTTAATGAAAACCTCCAGTCCTTTTATATACATTATAAAGAGTTCCCAAATCAAAAATATTTGGCTATCTCATCCGTTTGGTTAGGTTTTGACTCAAATCCCCGAAATCAAAATTTATTCCTGAACAGCGCACTGTTTTTGTTAAAATTATTTGACTACCTTCCCGAACTCCATTTTCGACCAACCTTACATTTTCGAAAATTAGACTCCCTGAACTTAATTTAAAAAAAATAAACTCGACCAAAGGTGCTACCTACTGCCCGGAACAGTCGACACAAGACAGCCTTAAAAATCATACTGTTTTACGCCTTTATGCACTAACCCTCTAAACATCATTAATTATCCCTAAATTTATAACACAAACCCTAAAATCATTAATGAATCTTAATTAATATATTTTTCCATAAAATTAATAAAACCCTAATCATCTCAATGATGGTTAATTAAAAATACAATTATGATTAATTAATAAAAACATAAATTATATTAAGATTTAATTGATCACTTACCTTGAAACAAGAAAAATTAATGAACCCTAATCATAATTTCAACTTCTCTTGATATCCATGGAAGATTTAGACCGATTTTAGGTTTATTTAGGGTTATTAGTTGTTTTTAGGGGTCTAGGGGTGTTTATATTGGCCTTGGTAACCTTCTGGACAAGTTTAGACCCAATTAGGACTTTTAAATGGTAATTATCCTATTTTTATTAATTTAATTATTAAAATTAAGGCTATGAGACCCACAAATTCGACTCCTTTCTGTGTTTTATCATATTTACACTCTCCCCCTTCTATTTTATGTTTACTTATACTCCTATACACTTTCGGGACCAAACCGGGTACCCTTTTGCTAACTTTTCGACTTTTTATTCGATTTTTGAACTAGCCTTCATTTCTAAAAGTTTCTAAATATACAAAGTAACTATAAAACTTACCCTAACCATATTATATATACTTAATACATACATACAACATACGATACGTACATGAAACCTTATCAAAACGATACCCGAACTTTTCTGCAGTTCATTTCTGAATTCATTTCATTTCATTTCCAACTTATACCATGATTTATACAATCATGTGAACTCATGAGCACGAACCAACCCCATCACATCATCATATAACGTACCATGTACTACATAAACAATGTCTAACATCATGATAAAGTCTCAAATATGAGCACATAACACATAAACGCACACCAAGCACATGATCAACATCAAACAATCAAAAGTGAAAAATCCAAAATCTAGGGTTGTCACATCACTTCTCCTAATAGAAATCTCGTCCCGAGATTTACTCCATAAGCTCAAAAAACTTCATTTCACAACCAACTCGCTATCTCTCTCATAAGAACGTAACCGGATCATCCGAATGACTACAACAACGCCCTCAATAAATATAAGCTCAAGACAAATTTTAGGACCCCCAACTTCGGATAAACGATCAAGCCCATGGACAACTAACGGACGTTTACGTGAAAGAATTTAAAAATATGAACCAAAACCTGAGACTCCAAAAGATACTCAACATAAAACATGTATCGACTCCCAACGAACCATGAAAACGGACCAATGACACAAGAAGCACCCAGCGACAACCGAAACGTATTACGACCGGTGACATACTATTAAAACCTTGTGCAAAACCAAATTTTACCCCAAAATGGATTTTGTACCTTAATGTATATTAGTTGTTCTAAAAACATGGTATCACATTAGTAATTTATGTAATCATTTGACGAAAAAAAATCTATAGTCTCTTCACGAACGATCAATTGTCTAAAGCACACAACACAATATCACGCGTCAACATTGACTCCGGAACCCACATTCTTCATTAATGTAACAATCTCTATGATGGATACATCTAAAATCCTATCCCAAAGCAGCCCTATGTTAGCCTTCTAAGTGTCCACTATCCCAAAATACCCAAAACACGAGTTTAAACCATGTTGTCCGAAAATTAATCTTGAACTCGACAGTTGTACAAATAATTCGACCAAGCTACTGACTTCCATTGACGATACGTTCTAAATATTTGAAAAGTATGCTCCGAGTACATAACTTTAGGCTTTTGAATCACCCAAAAATCTTTAAAAACGAATAAGTTATAACCAAAACGATTTTTACCTAGAATCTGCCCAGACATTAGCGTCAGTTTCTGACAGTTTAGCGATGAATTCTGACAATTTAGAGACAGTTTCTGCCTACTCCGATTTATAACAAAAAAAACGATTTGAAACCCTAAAACCCCTCATTAATTACCAAATTCAAGACCTAATTTATTTTAATTCTAGAAAATTAGAAACCCTTACCCATCATATGAGTAATTACATGATTTTAACATATTTAATTAAATAAGAACAAGAATTTAACTAAAGATCATTAGCTTTAGGTGATCAAAACCAATTTTAGTTTTTTTTTTTAAAAAAAATATTAATAATAAACAAGCCATACTTATATGTTAAAAAAAAATATATATCCCATCTTATTTCAAACACGCTTACGACACTTAACCCTTATTTCACCGACTACCAACAACTATTTTAACTATTTACAAATTCCATTTCTTTTACCACATAAGATACAAACTAAAAGATACCGTGATCTCAAAAAGAATTCTCCACCCTCTCAATAGCCTCTACACCAAAAGTACCGTACAAACAAATACGTGAAATGAGGACTCGATAAATGCGCTACTACAGAAGTTGAACATCCCAAAGAATGAAGAGCTATAAAACCATCCTAAGAATACAACCGATAAGTAGAAGGGATATATACATATATATAGGCATACACGTACATACACTCAAGTCCATACAACATATACAATACAAGCATGTATTAACCCTCTTTCATGCAACCATACTTAGAAATCCACTGATGTCGTGGTACTTGTATAACTATGTTGGCCACCATACTTATACCAGTCCCCTTTCACTAATGCACTCCCTCCTATGATGACACTTATATGAATTAATACTACACATAACACATCAGTCTACCAACTCAAATAATCACATAGATCCTACAACTCATATAAGGACATAATCCACAACATAACATAAGGTCCAAAATCACATGTATTAAAATAACATAGCCAATGCATGAAACAAATAAACTCGTAGTCTAGCTGAACCAGCGTAGACTAAATTCAAAATGTATAAAGAACATGAAAACGTAATTAAACGAAATCCAACAATGACTAGCATATACGACTATAGTTCTACCCGCACTAGTCAAAACTCGTAAAGAAAATAAAATGTAGCTAAGTATGAACTTACTATGGTTCAATTCACACTAGTTAAAACATCGCAATAAATAACATCCAAACACATCAATTAATATAAAATGCACACATACTCCTATGACGCCTATATGCAGGGACCCTTAAGCTATAGATTAGGCTACGCGACTAAACAACCTAATTCTCTATAACCATTGGCTCTGATACCATTCTGTCACACCCCACCATGGCGGAATATATGGGGCGCGACGTATGGATATCATCACAACAATAGCGTGTCTATAGAGTTAACTAAATGAAATAGAAATGTCATAAAAAGGTGACATAATGCCATGACAATATCTCAAACAATGCACGCGCCTAGGTAAGTAGGTAACACGCCTACCTCTTACCAAAGACATACAAATAAACAAACATCAAACATATAGGTGTCTAAAAAGTATCACTTATTCAAACATTAAATAAAAACTAAGAGGAAAGGGATTCCTCCTAATGCAGTCTTAGTAGCCTCTAAACTCTAGCCACTTCTAACCTCATCCTCCTCAACTACCTCACCTGAAAATGACACTAAAATCTGTCAACATAAAGTTGGTGAGAACATAGGTTTAAGTTATCTAGAACATCATAAGAAACCTTGACATCCGCTGTAAATAAGTTGAAGAAAAACAATTTATAGTAATGGACCATAATGTGATAATCATGTTACATGTATCCACAACAAAACTTAACCTAAGTACCGATCACATTTACAATTCACAAAGCACACTATAACAATCAAGAAGTATCCCGTCACACACACAAGAATACACACAAGAACACACACCACACTATCCGGATCTTTCCCACACCACCTGTGGAAGATGAACTATATCCCCGTCGAGATATCTTGCCTCCAAAGAGACGATGCACAAGTACTCAGGACGGATCGTGCCCTACGAACCAAGAACTCAGGACGGATCGTGTCCCACGAACCAAGAACTCAGAACCAAGAACTCAGAACCAAGAACTCAGGACGGATCGTGCCCCACGCTCCACACACATCACAACTGGTTCCATAGACGCCCATACATCTATGTACCAATCCCAATCATAACACAATCAAGATTCACATATCAGAACACATATCAAAGCACATATGAGAACAGATAAGCACGCAAGTCACACAATAGCACATTTATGTCCACACATTTTAAAACATAGTACTAAATCATGTTAAAGAACATTGCAAGTGTCATCTCCATCTCATACTGGAAAACATTTAAAAACGTAGCAAAACGGGACTATGAACTCACTTGATAGCACAACAAGCTAGCACTCCTGCAAACCTATAAAATCATACACGACACCCTTAGCTCAGGTCTTAACACCCAAGTTAAGTAACAATCAAGGAGATGAATCTAATCCCCCAATCCCCACTATCTAGTTCTTCCACTACAAGCTATTCTATACGTAAAATTCCAGTTTTTCCCCGGTACGATTTACTAGTCACTAAACGATCACATGAAGTGAACTTAACACCACACTTGACTCCTACCCTACTGGAGTTATGTTGTTATATGATCTAAGAACTTCAAAAACCAATTTTACTTTCTAATTACACGTTTAACCCTTTCGTTTAGTCTCTACGCCAAAAGTCGTTTTCACCAAAACTGATTTTCCGTACATGCTAAATGTTTGACACCAAAACCCCGACCTAAACACCATAAATTTTATTGAAAACCTCCAGTCCTTTTATTTACATTATAAAGAGTTCCCAAATCAAAAATATTTGGCTATCTCATTCGTTTGGTTAGGTTTTGACTCAAATCCCCGAAATCAAAATTTATTCCTGAACAGCACACTGTTCGACCAAAGGTGCTACCTACTGCCCGGAACAGTTGACACAAGACAGCCTTAAAAATCATACTGTTTTACGCCTTTATGCACTAACCCTCTAAACATCATTAATTATCCCTAAATTTATAACACAAACCCTAAAATCATTAATGGATCTTAATTAATATATTTTTCCATAAAATTAATAAAACCCTAATCATCTCAATGATGGTTAATTAAAAATACAATTATGATTAATTAATAAAAACATAAATTATATTAAGGTTTAATTGATCACTTACCTTGAAACAAGAAAAATTAATGAACCCCAATCATAATTTCGACTTCTCTTGATATCCATGGAAGATTTAGACTGATTTTAGGTTTATTTAGGGTTATTAGTTGTTTTTAGGGGTCTAGGGGTGTTTATATAGGCCTTGGTAACCTTCTGGACAAGTTTAGGCCCAATTAGGACTTTTAAATGGTAATTATCCTATTTTTATTAATTTAATTATTAAAATTAAGGCTATAGGACCCACAAATTCGACTCCTTTCTGTGTTTTATCATATTTACACTCCCCCCCCTTCTATTTTATGTTTACTTATACTCCTATACACTTTCGGGACCAAACCGGGTACCCTTTTGCTAATTTTTCAACTTTTTACGCGATTTTTGAACTAGCCTTCATTTCTAAAAGTTTCTAAATATAGAAAGTAACTATAAAAATTATCCTAACCATATTATATATACTTAATACATACATACAACATACGATACGTACACGAAACCTTATCAAAACGATACCCGAACTTTTCTGCAGTTCATTTCTGAACTCATTTCATTTCATTTCATTTCGTTTCATTTCCAACTTATACCATGATTTATACATTCATGTGAACTCATGAGCACGAACCAACCCCATCACATCATCATATAACGTACCATGTACTACATAAACAATGTTTAACATCATGATAAAGTCTCAAATATGAGCACATAACACATAAACGCACACCAAGCACATGATCAACATCAAACAGTCAAAAGTGAAAAATCCAAAATCTAGGGTTGTCAGAGCATGACACGATCTTGTCGCTCAAGAACTCTCTCGGGTTCTTCGACATATGAAAGATCCTCTTAAATCTGATCAAGTGGATACTGGACAACATGAACTGGATGATAGTTGTATCCTCTGAGTAAGGACACATGGAACACGTTGTAAATGTGTGATAGCTGAGGCGGTAACGCTAAACGACATGACACTTCACCAACGCGTTCTATGATTTCGAACGGTCCGATGAAGCGAGGACTGAGCTTCCCTCTGATTCCAAAACGTCTAACTCCTTGTGCAGGTGATACCTTAAGGAAAACATGGTCACCTACGTTGAAAGACACATCTTTACGACGTTTATCAGCATAGCTCTTTTGACGAGCACGAGCTTCCTGAAGTTTTGCCTTGGCGACAGCGACCTTCTCGTTGGTTACTTCAATCATTTCTGGTCCTTCAAGCAGTCGTTCGCCCACTTGATCCCAGCAGATTGGGGCGCGACACTTTCTGCCATACAACATCTCAAAAGGAGCACACTTGATGCTAGCGTGCCAGCTGTTGTTGTATGCGAATTCTACTAGGAATATATAATCATCCTAGCTTCCTAACCATTCTAGAGCACACGATCGCAGCATGTCCTCCAATGTCTGAATGGTACGCTCCGACTGTCCATCGGTCTGAGGATGAAAGGCAGTGCTAAGCTTAAGTCTGGTGCCCCAAGCTTTCTGCAGACTCTGCCAGAAACGTGATGTGAAACGGGGATCTCTGTCAGAGATGATCTCTGATGGAGTATCATGCAGTCTCATGATCTCCCTCTAGAAAGTTTCTGCTAATTTGCTGACCGAATGCTCCTTGTGAATCGGCAGAAAATAAACAGATTTAATCAACCTATCAACAATGACCCAGATAGCATCATTCTTCTTCTGAGTAACAGGAAGACCAGTAACAAAATCCATGGATATTTTGTCCCACTTCCATGCTGGAATATCTAATGGTTGTAATAAACCACTAGCACGCTGATGTTCGATCATCACCTGTTGGCAGATCATACACTTAGAAACGAAGGTGGCAACATCCTGCTTCATACCACTCCACCAAAAGTGTTGCTTGATGCCGTGGTACATCTTGGTAGAACCAGGATGTATAGTAAATGGAGAACTGTGAGCTTTAGTCAACACATCTTCCCTGAGAGTAGAGTCATCAGGAACCACTAGTCTAGTGCCCTACCATAAGATACCGTCATCGTCAACACGAAACTCTGTCTGTTGATCAAGGTTCTGAATGATAATCCAAATCTCACCATCGTCCTTCTGAGCTTCCTTGATCCTAGAATGTAAGTCTGGTTCCACTCTAAGATTAGCCCAGTAACCATGCTGTCCTCGTACACAAAACTCAATGTCAGTCATCTTTAGGGCACGAATGATCTCCTTTGCAATCCAAATGCCAGCAATCATACCCGACCTTCTGCTTAGAGAATCTGCCACCACATTCGCCTTACCAGGATGGTACTGAATGTTGGTGTTGTAGTCCTTCAATAGCTCTAACCAACTCCTCTGTCTCATGTTCAGTTCCTTCTGGGTGAAGATGTACTTGAGACTCTTGTGGTCGGTGAATATATCACATGATTCACCATACAAATAATGTCTCCAGATCTTTAACGCGAAAACAACTGTTGCAAGCTCTAAATCGTGAGTAGGGTAGTTTTCTTCATAAGGTTTCATCTGTCGTGATGCGTATGCAATAACCTTCCCATGTTGCATGAGAACGCAGCCTAATCCCTTTCCTAAAGCGTCACTATATATCTAAAATCCACCTGAGCCAGATGGGAGAGTAAGAATAGGTGCAGTCACTAACTTCTGCTTAAGATCTTCAAAGCTCTTCTCTCGCTCTTCCGTCCAGACGAATTTCTCTCCTTTCCTCATCAGCTTAGTCAAAGGTAAGGCTAACCGTGAAAAGTTCTCTACAAACCTACAGTAGTAGCCAGCTAAACCCAGAAGACTTCTAACTTCTTTGGCAGATGTAGGTCTTGGCCATTTAGTGATAGCTTCAACCTTGGTAGGATCCATGATGATCCCCTCTGTAGATACAATATGGCCCAGAAATGCCACCTTGGTTAACCAGAACTCACACTTAGAGAACTTGGCGTACAATTGCTTATGACGAAGAATCTATAAGACTGTACGAAGATGTTCCTCATGTTCCTCCTTGGGTTTAGAGAAAATCAGGATGTCATCAATGAACACAATAACGAACTTCTCCAGAAACTCATGGAAGACACGGTTCATCAAATCCATGAAGACAGCTGGAGCATTAGTGAGTCCGAATGGCATGACTACGAACTCGTAGTGCCCATAACGTGTACGGAAAGCAGTCTGAGATATATCCTGCTCTTTAACCCGTAACTGATGGTAGACGGACCTCAAATCGATCTTGGAGAAATTCATGGCGCCCTAAAGTTGATCGAATAGGTAATCAATTCGTGGCAAAGGATAACGATTCCTGATCGTGATCTTGTTCAGCTTATGATAGTCTATACATAAACACATGCTGTCGTCTTTCTTCTTTACGAACAGTACCGGTGCACCCCATGGCGATGCACTGGGACGAATGAAACCTCGTTCCAGAAGTTCCTGTAGCTGATCTTTTAGTTCCTTAAGCTATATAGGAGCCATACGGTAAGGAGCTTTAGAAATTGGCTCTACACCTGGTATGAGCTCGATTCCAAACTCGACTTCACGAACAGGTGGCATGCCCGGAAGTTCATCTGGAAATACGTCAGGAAACTCTGACACAATAGGCTGATCTTGGATCGATGGAGACTCGGCGAAAATGTCATGAATATTGGCTATGAAGCCCTGATAGCCGTGTGACAGCAATGCACGCGCCTCCATGGATGAAATAATCTGTACTGACCTCCCCTAGCAGAAAACCATGGTGTATGTACTATGGGGATTTAACATCACCGAAGATAACCCGATAAGTGTGGCAGTCAATCGTGACCTGGTGTTTGGATAACCAGTCCATGCCCAAAATCAAGTCAAAATTGTACATGTCCAAAGGAAGTGCGTCAACTCTACGGATCTTGTCATCAAACTTTAGGGGAAGATCTCTGTACACTTGAGTGATTCGTACAGAGTCCCTAAGTGGCGTGGAAATGCATAAGGCATTATCTAATGACATCGGGGAAATCCTAATACGTACAGTAAAAGTAGTGGACACGACTGTATGCGTCGCTCTAGTATCAAATAGAACAAATGCTGCCAAACCATTCATAAAGAGATTTCCGTTGATGGTACCTGAAGTCTTATTCGCCTGATCTCGAGTAGTAGTGAACACGCGACCAGAAGTAGGAGGTAGCTTGGTATCGACGTGTCCATAGGTGCCTTCTATCTCACCATGGCGACAGTCCTTCTACTGATGGCCTTGTTGGCCACACTTGAAGCAACCACCAGTACCTCGGCGACTAATACCCGAATGTCTGCGTGAACAAGTAGGACATATAAGATGCGTGAATCCTCCAGCAGGCGTCCTAGTTATCTAAGAGCCTGTTTAAGGATTACATGCATGAGTGATGAGATGGCATTTATACATGATCTCATCGTTCTTTTCGGGCTTTTAATGCACTAATATGTCATAAAATACCATATATATGCTTGCTTTTGTGTTCATGTGTATTTTAGGTATGGATATCGTGAAAAAGACAAAAGATCACAAGATACAAGGAAAAACGAACACGAGAAACGAAGATGCACAATGAACCGGGCCCTAATCATGGAATTTTCATCAAATACCCTTGAAGACTTAAAGACAAACAAGATTGATCCTCCAAGAATGAAGAAATGACACTTAAAACCCTTGTATAATAATAATTACAAGTTTGGTCCCTTAAGTTTGTCAAAATTGCATAAAGGTCCTTCAACTTTGAAGAAATGGCAAGATTAGTCCCTCAACAAAATCAAAATTGCCAATTATGATCCCTCATGAAGTGAAAGACACATTGAAGACCTTTGAAGATCATCATTGTCCAAATTCAGCCCTTGAAATATCACAAAATGACAAAATTAATCCTTTGAAACTTATTGGAAAAGTTTTGTGCCAAATATGACAAGTGGGGAAAGTTATTTGCAAAGGAAATGAGTTTTTAGGGCTGGAAAACGTGATATGCCAAAAATACCAAAACACAAGGACCAAATGTGCTAACTTTGAAAGATTTAAAAGAAAAGGGCGCCTAACACATGTGTTTCCCCTAATTTCGGATCAAAGGGGTAACTATTCATCTTTTACATCCCCAGGTTTCACCCCAACTTAAACTTGGGTAAAACCCAATTACTTTGGCACACGTGTAATTCACACCCACCAAAACCCTTCCCACGCCTAAAAACCCCAATCCCACCACTGTGGACCCCAACCCCTTTTCTCCATTCCACCAATCACATCACTCCTTGGGCTCCAAGGCATGTGACGTGTCCCAAATCAACCACCATGCTTTATTCCTTCCTCCCAAAGCAAAAAGGAACGATGAAGATCAAATTTGGACAAAATACACCAAAAACGTCTAAGGGCAAAATTGGGATTTTCTAGTGATTAGGGTTTGCATTTTTTCATTCTAGATTGTTCTGTAGGTAGTATAAAAGAGACTCCAACCTGTGGATGATCCTTTGTTCCAGTTTCTAGCAAACTTCATGTAATTCCTTTTTTATATTAATAAAAGTTGGTTTTTGTTTTAAAAACAATTTAATTCCTTTTTAGCAATTTAAAAAGTTGGTAATAAGTTGGTGCTAGATTCTGAGTTCCACTCTTTTATTTGGTAAAAAGATTTTGTGTTTCAAAATTTTTTCAAAAGGTTTGGAAATCTGTGATTTTTGGTAATAATCTGTTTCAAGTTTTGTGGTTAGAGGTTTAGGTTTGTTTAGTGATTAAGAGTGTTTACAAAACGTTTTTGAGAAGGTTTTAAAAGATTTGGTAAGGTTTTAAGAAGAAAGAAAAAGAAACAAAATATATAGTTTTTGCTTGTATTTTTGTGTTCTTTTGATTTGTTTTAAACAGGTTGGAAGGTGGTTGATTATTGATCTGCATGCACCCGGGTGCATAAGGAGGTGGATATTCATCCACTAGGTCCTTGGATGTAAGGACCTAAGGTAAATCTCTTTTACTTTTGGAAAATTTCAGAAAATAGAGGTTGTATGCTCTTGTTTGATTTCCTGCTTTAAGTGTGTTTAAAGTGTAGGTTTTGTGTTCTTATGTGATTTGATGCATGTTTAGAAGATTGGTAAACAGTTTTGATAAGGTTTTAAAGGTTTTGATTAGTTAAAAGTTGAAAACAATTTTTAAAAGGGTGTTTGGAAACAGGTTTAAGCAGGGTAGTCATCTTTGATTGTGTTATTAATAGGTGTTAGAGCAGTTGAATCAGGTTAGGATAGGTTGCTAGTTAGTTGTTAGTTAGATTAGAAGAGTTTTGGAACAAGCTTGTGTGGTTTAAAAGGAAAAGGTATAGCCAAAATCTGCATATCCACTTTTGCTTAATTTTTCATGAAAAATGGTGTTTGATTCTTGCAAACTGCTAAGTGTTAGGTTGTAGGGGTTATAGAACTTGATTGTGTGCCATTGGGTGCTATTGTGTGCCAATTTTGGAACCTTGAAACTCACTAGGTTGCTAGAAAATTGCTTAAAAGCCACCAGACCTACCTACTTTGTCACAGAAACTTAATAGGCTGTTGTGTGCATTTGTTTTATGATTTTGTGGTGCTAAGTGCTTATTTGTGCCTTGAGCTTGACTCCTTGTGCTTAAATAAGCACAAGGGTGCCCCCCTTGTCCAATAGCAACACCAAATAAGCCACTTGCCAAGCTCCTCTTGGCTGTTTCATCCTTTGTGAAGAAACACAAAACACAAGCATACCTGCTTGTGTCAAACTCAAGTCTGCATACGTTTTTGTTCCTCAAGCTTGCTTAATCTTGGCAAAAAGGAAGTTTGAATCGTGTTTTTAGCTTATACAAGTGTGTCAATTGGTTTGGAAAGATAAAAAAAAAAAAAATAATAATAAAGAGTAAAAAGGGGGTCTCGCCAGCATCGAACCCACAATCCTCACACTCAACACACACACACACTACCACTGCGCCCTTGGGTCTTTTACTGACCAAGGGTGCAAACGTGGTCCATTTAACCACTTTTTCTTTGTTAGCTTAAAACATAAGCCGTAGCTTGTTTCCCTTTTTTCTAGCTTATTTGATAAGTTATTTTTGTTCTCTTTAATTTTCTTAGAATAATATTAGGTTTACAGACTTTTCTAGCTAATTTTCTTATTTTTCCATTTATTAAATTATTTTCTAGGATTTAATTTATTACCCGGTTTTTAATAAATCAATAAAAAATAGAAAAAAGATTTTTAATTTTTAGGAAAAATAGTTTTTAGTTTTTTAATAAATATTTTGAGGTTTACATTAAGTTTTGGTTTTATAAACTCTAATTTTTAATTTTATATTATTTTAAGGTTTTTTATAAACTTTAAACATTTTTATAAAATTATTAAAAAGGTTTTAGGAGCTCTAATTTGTGTTATTCTCTTAGTTAGAATATTTAGGATTTTTGAGAATTTTTTAGAATTTATTTGAAGAATTTTTATTTTTAGGAATATTTTAATATTATTTTATTAATTAAAAATCAAAGTTTTATTTTTCTTTCTTTTCCATTTTTCCTAGGTTCTTTGTCATTAATTAGGACTTTTCCCATTTTTAGAATAATTTTATAGCTTTTAGATTTATTTTTATAATTATTTCAAGTTTAATTAGGTTTTAATCATTTTTAATCATTTTTAGAGTTTTAAAAATAGTTTTAATAGCTTTTAATTTTTAGAAAATTACTTTTTAGTCTTCTAATAATATAAGTTAAGTGATTATTCAATAAAATCATATTTTAGACATTTGAATTAGTTATATTTAATTTTAGGGCTTTAATTAGCATTTAAAATTAAATATTTAATTAATAAAAGGTTTTAAAATATCTTTGTTGGATTTTTAACTTTATTTATATTATTTTAGACTTGTTTTAGTCTTTTCTTGATTTTGTTTTTGGTTTTAGATAATTTTTAATTTTTGAAGTTTTTCTACGGCTTTACGTTTACGTTTTTTACGTCATAGTGTAATTTTCACGAAACCGTCTTCCATCTTCTCAATATTAATCTCAAATAAATACAAGTTAATTCACAACACATATACCTCCTTGGGAAACGAACTTTCTCTCTTTTTAAGTGATTGGGTCATTAACACTTGATTTTTCTTAAAGTCATTTGTTCGATACTTACCGCTATTTACGCTCTTTTCCTAAAGAGTAGTAAAACACTACAATCATTTTGGCGCCGCTGCCGGGGAGGTGTGTTGTGCTTTAATTTGGAAGCTTTTGTTTTTGATATTATCCATAATAAGTATTTGTGTTAAGTGGAACTCCCTTAACACGTATTATCGGTTTTCTTGGTTTTTCTTGTACAAATATTATTAATATATTGTATTAAGTATCACAATCAAAATACAATATCTCCAAAAGTGTGAAAACACAACCTTAATTGGGATTTGATCTCCTAATTATTGTATTCGAATCTCAAACAAAAAGAAAAGGCAAAAATAGATAAATACTTTCGTGAAGCTCGATTTTGAAAAATACGAACTATAAGGTGGGTATAAGGCGGGTGTTATAAAATATACCCTAAGGAAAAAGGCTCTTAAGTGCTTCGCGCCGCCTCGTTTCCCCGCTTGCTTGTGAGTATTTTGAGATTGAAGGCTAATCGAGGATTTTGCCGCCCAAAGTATTAATACGTATACTATATTTGCTTGGTTTTCTTTGTGATTAAACCCTCGTGAACAATTTGGTTTTCACCAAAGTTCTAAAGTCATTCGAAGGCGTTCACTCCACGTGATCGTTTTCATTCCTTTGAGGCTTCTTTAATCAAAAGTTTGATTCGAGGAGAGATTTTGTAGATTGTTGTCTACGAAGATACACCAAAATCCAAAAAAAAATTAAATATCATCAAAAACACAAAAAAAAATTGAAAATTCACAAAACAACCAAAAAGAATCTTCTTTGCTCACCTCCCATTCTTCGTGAAGTTTATGATCACTCGTAATCAAGCAAAACGAGCTCGTAAACGTCTTCAAAAGCAAGCAAATCAAGGATCGTTGATTGTTGAAGAACCTCCAATTGTTGAACCTATTGTAGAACAAGAAGTCGTCATGGCTAATCGTACTATGATGGAGTTGCTACAAGCACCCACCGAGGGTTTTGGAGAGGCTATTGTTATTCCCGCCATCCTTGCGGAGAATTTCGAGATTAAGACGGGTTTAATGTCTATGTTGCAAGCAAACAAGTTTAGAGGTCACGAGAAAGACAACCCGCATTACCACATTAGGAATTTCAACCGTCTCACCACCACTAGCAAATTCAAAGATGTTCCACATGACGCCATTAAGATGATGTTGTTTCCATATTCGTTGGATGGACCCGCAAAAATTTGGCTCGAGAAAGAACCGCCAAATTCGATTTTGACATGGGCCGATCTCGTTTCTAAGTTTGTGAACAAGTTTTTTCCACCATCTAAAACAACACACTTAAAAAATGAGATTTCACGATTTGTGCAACGTAACAATGAAAGTTTTTCAATGGCATGGGAACGATTTAAAGAGATGTTACATGAATGTCCTCACCATGATTTTTCGGAATTGCATCAAATTGATACTTTTTATAATGGGCTTAATGATCATGAACGAGATTATTTGAATGCCGCCGCGGGTGGTAATTTTTTGTGCAAGACGACAAATGAGGCTTTACAAATCATTGAAAATCGATCTAAGGTTTATAGCCCTCGTAACACACCGAGTGTTGCCAATATGGGTTCGTCATCCTCGTCACAATCGTCTCGTAGCATTAACGCCTTACATGATGAAGCTAATGAGGAAAATCGGTTTTTTGATAGATTTGCTAATCTAATGTCCCATTGGAAGGCTCAAGAAGCTTCCAATTCCGCTTCGGTTAAAGCGGTTGCTAAGAGTTGTTTATCTTGTGGGGGAGCTCATGATCTTTCCGAGTGCATTACCGCGGATGGTAACACTTCGAGTGCTTATGTAGCAACGGGAACTTACAACCAAAACGGCCAAGGTTCCCGCCAAAATCAAGCTCCACCAAATCAAAATGTTAATAATTATCGAAACAACAACCAAGGTAATTACCAAGGCAACACACGCAATTACAACAAAGGGAATTATCAAAGTGGGAATGGACAAATCTCTAATCAAAATCAAAACCGTGATTTTCAAAACACTACACAAGGTTTTCAAAATGCTCACACGAAAAATTTGCAAGGAGAATTTTTGGATTATGCAAAAGCAAATGATGCTAAATTTGATAATATGCAACGTGAGATGATTAGCTTAAGGTCCGAGTTGAAAAACGAGCTTAAAAATGAACTTGCTAATGAACTTAAAACTCATGCAAATAAAATGGAAGGAAATGTCCAACGTCTTCAACAAAACCAACAAAAGATGGAATTAGGACAACATGATATTAAGCAAGAGTTATTAAAAGCGGATGCTAGGCAATCAAAATTTGAGGACCGAATGGCTAAGATGTTTGAAGCTATCATGTGTAAGCCCTCTTCTTCGGGTGGTCTTCCTAGTGATACCATTGCAAACCCGAAGGGAGAAATGAAGGTTATTACTACACGAAGTGGTAAAACTTTCAAGGAACCAATCTCTCGTCCAAGTACTTCTAAGGAGAAGGAAATCGAGAAAGAACCCGAGGTGATGGTCGAAAAGGAGCATATTACAATCCCACGAAGTACCGCTCAAACCACACCTACGGTTACACCAATACCAATTGTGGAACCCGAGTTTCCAAGGCCGTTGCCTAATGACCAACCCACACCACCTTTACCCTACCCTTCAAGACGAAACAAAGAGAAGTTGCAAGAACGTAACAAACAACAAATCGAGCTTTTTATTAAGATGTTTCAACAAGTTCATTTTGATGTGAGTTTAGCCGACGCGTTGTTATATATGCCTCGTTTCGCTTCCACTTTTAAAAGTATGATGAGCGATAAGGAAAAGCTTTCAAAGCTTGCTAATTGTTCTTCGGTTTATCTTAACCGCATACCGGAAAAAGTTGGTGATCCCGGAAAGTTTCTCATTCCTTGTGACATACAAGATATGAAAGAATGCCTCGCCTTGGCCGATCTTCGTGCGAGCATTAATTTGATGCCATTTTCCATTTGGAAATCGCTTTCGCTTCCGGCTCTCATTCCTTCGAACATGTCCATCGAGATGGCCGATCATTCTACGATTATGGCATGTGGAATAGCCGAAGATGTTTTCGTGAAAGTGGGGAAGTTCTACTATCCCGTTGATTTCATAGTAGTTGACATCCCCGCGGATCCTCAAGTTCCTCTAATCTTAGGTCGTCCGTTTTTAGACACTTCGAGATCGCTTATCGATGTTCATGCGAGAACTATCACTTTGAGATTCAACGAAGAGGAACTTGTTATAAACGCTACTCAAAACTCGAAACCTTCTCATGTTTATGCAATCGCTACCATCAATCACATTGACATCGTTGATGTGGTTTGCGATGAGTTTTCACAAGAAGTGTTAGGTTTTTCCGATAGCTCGTCAAGTGGCAATCCCACTATTTTGGATCCGATTCTTGCTAATTCCACACCAAATCTCACTCCATTCCAAGGAGGCGATCTCACTTCAAATGAAATCGACAATGAAGATGAGGTGTTGATTAGTAATGATATTTCTATTCCACCATTTCTTTCGCCGATGAAAGTTATGAGTGTTGAACCAAAATCTTCAATCGAGGAACCGCCTATCCTTGAATTGAAAGATCTTCCTTCTCACCTTGAATATGCATTCTTGGAAGGTGATGACAAGTTGCCGGTTATTATTGCAAAAGATCTTGCTAATGATGAAAAAACCGCGCTCTTGAAAGTTCTTAAGGCTCATAAAGGGGCAATTGCGTGGAAAATTTCCGACATTAAGGGTATAGACCCAAAATTTTGTACTCACAAAATTTTAATGGAGGAGGACTACAAACCCGCAATTCAAAGTCAAAGAAGGGTGAATCCCAAAATTCACGATGTCATTAAAAAGGAGGTCCTTAAACTCCTTGACGCGGGAATGATTTATCCTATATCCGATAGCCCATGGGTGAGCCCAATCCATTGTGTCCCTAAAAAGGGAGGAATGACCGTTGTGCCTAATGAAAACAACGAGTTAATTCCCACTCGTGTTGTGACCGGTTGGAGGGTGTGTATTGACTACCGAAAGTTAAATGACGCCACTCGTAAAGACCACTTTCCTTTGCCCTTCATGGATCAAATGTTGGAGCGACTTGCGGGAAATGAATTCTATTGCTTTTTAGATGGTTTTTCCGGTTACTTTCAAATCCCTATCGACCCCCGTGATCAAGAGAAGACTACGTTTACGTGTCCTTATGGAACGTTCGCTTATCGTAGGATGCCTTTCGGACTTTGTAATGCACCCGGTACGTTTCAACGGTGTATGATGGCGATTTTTCACGATATGATCGAGAAGTCGATGGAAGTGTTTATGGATGACTTCTCGGTGTTTGGTAATTCGTTCATGTCATGTTTATCTAATCTCGAACAAATGTTAAAACGTTGTGAAAAAACCAATCTTGTGCTAAATTGGGAGAAATGTCATTTCATGTGCAAACAAGGAATCGTCTTAGGACATAAGGTGTCGAAGGCGGGGATTGAGGTCGATAAAGCTAAGGTAGACGTCATCGCCAAGTTACCTCATCCCAAAACCGTTAAGGGAGTTCGTAGTTTCCTTGGCCACGCGGGCTTCTATCGTCGTTTCATCAAGGACTTTTCGAAGATTTCTCGTCCTATGACACACCTTCTCGAGAAGGATGCTCCTTTCAACTTTAATGAGGATTGTGTTAAGGCTTTCGAGACTCTAAAAAGGAAACTTACCGAAGCTCCCATTCTTGTTGCTCCTAATTGGGAATTACCCTTTGAAATCATGTGCGATGCAAGTGATTATGCTATAGGGGCCGTCTTAGGGCAACGTTATGACAAGCATTTTCGTCCTATCCACTATGCTAGTAAGACGATGACCGAGGCTCAATTAAAGTACACCACAACGGAAAAGGAATTCCTTGCCGTGGTCTATGCTTTTGAGAAATTCCGACCTTATCTCGTCTTGACTAAAAGCATCGTGTATACCGACCATTCGGCTATCAAGTATCTCTTAGCTAAGCAAGATGCTAAGCCGAGATTGCTTCGTTGGATGCTCCTCCTCCAAGAATTTGATGTCACCGTGCTTGACAAAAAAGGAGCCGAGAATCTAGCGGCCGATCATCTCTCTCGTCTAGAAGATCCTCACAAAGATGTTTTCGAGAACAAGGAAATTACCGAAACATTTCCTCTTGAGACTCTCGGTGTAGTGAATTCTAAAGACACCACCCCATGGTTTGCCGACATTGCAAATTACCATGCGGGCAATTTCATAATCAAGGGTATGACGACACAACAAAAACGAAAATTCTTTCGTGACGTCAAGTTCTATTTTTGGGACGACCCTTATCTCTTTCGGATTTGTGCGGATCAACTCGTTCGACGTTGTGTGTTTGGTGCCGAAGCCTCTAATATCCTTAGAGCTTGTCACGAGGGACCCACGGGTGGTCACCACGGTGCTAATCTCACGGCTAAGAAAGTGTTCGATGCCGGTTTCTTTTGGCCTTCTATCTATCGTGATGCACACGCACTTGTGAAGTCGTGTGATTCGTGCCAACGTCAAGGAAAATCGTCTCAACGTGATGAGATGCCGCAAAATATAATTCAAGTGTGTGAGATTTTCGACATATGGGGAATAGACTTTATGGGGCCGTTCCCATCGTCTCATGGCAACAAATATATCCTCGTCGCGGTGGACTACCTTTCTAAGTGGGTGGAAGCTAAGGCTTTGCCTACTAATGATGCTCGTGTAGTAGTGAAGTTTTTGAAGCAACTATTCTCTCGGTTCGGAACCCCTCGTGCTATTATAAGCGATCGTGGAACCCATTTTTGTAATGACCAATTCGAAAAGGTTCTAAAGAAATATGGGGTTACACATCGTCTTTCTACGGCTTATCACCCGCAAACGAGTGGGCAAGTCGAGGTTTCGAACCGAGCTTTGAAGAGGATTTTAGAAAGGTAGATTGGAGAAAACCGTGCTTCGTGGTCCGACAAACTCGATGACGCTTTATGGGCCTTTAGGACCGCTTATAAGACACCTATCGGTTGCACTCCTTATAAGTTAGTCTATGGGAAGAATTGTCATTTGCCCATTGAATTGGAGCATAAGGCATATTGGGCCCTTAAGCATGCTAATTTTGACTTGAAGACCGCGGGAGATCACCGGAAAATACAATTGAATAAATTGGATGAATTAAGGGATAATGCTTATGAAAATTCATTAATTTTTAAAGAAAAGACTAAAAAGTTTCATGATTCAAAGATTAAAAACCGGGTTTTTAACGTTGGTGATCAAGTGTTGCTTTTTAACTCTCGTCTTAAGATATTTTCCGGGAAATTGAAATCTCGTTGGTCGGGTCCGTTCACCATTACACAAGTGTTTCCATATGGGACCATTGAGCTAGCTCAAGATGATGGTCCCAATTTCAAGGTGAATGGACATAGGCTTAAGCACTATTTTGGTGGGGAAATTCCTTCAATGGTTGCCCCCGACCAAGACACCTTCCCCAATGATAATTAACATTGAGGGGATCGAGTCGAGCTCATGACTCGGTAATCAAAAACGAGGTGCCTCGTGGGGGAAATCCCATGCTTATCTTTTATATTCACTAATAAGGGGACTTGTACCCTTCCAACTCGTTGTCTCGTGATTGTTTGTGATTGTGTTATCTAGATCATCATCATCATCTACGATTGAAGACTCTCGTGTTCGTTTACGTGAGCCTCCATCGTTCGTTTGAAGAAGTTTTTCACGATTCCATGACATATCCTTTATTGTTCTAACAATTATCTTTTAGCATAATTAATAAACGGCTTTAGATATATTGTTGATCACCCTTTCCATGCTAGATCCTAAGCATTCGACTCTTCGTCTCTAGTATGGGGGTGCTCCACCTTTAGACTCGAAACATTGAGGACAATGTTTACTTTTAGTATGAGGGGGGGTGAATAGGTACTTGCTTTGCTACGCCCTCACGTTTTCCAACTTTCAATGTTTTGTTTTGCTAATAAGGCTAAAAATGGCCAAATTTTAAAATTTTTCTTAAGTTTTCATAAGTGTTTTTAAGACACGAATGTATATTTTCCGATGGGTAGAATAAGAGTTAATTTTTGACTTGATGGGCATTTGGAGCCATTTACATTCCTTAACCCGCTCAATTCAAGTTTTGCTAGACTTTTATATAGGGAGCTTTAAAACGCGAAAGTCTTAATTCATTCGGGTTAAGAACAAGAACTTTTCGCAAGTTCCTATAATTGATTCTAGAAAGTCACTTATCAAGGGAACTATAAAATGCATTCTCTAAACTTGAAAAAGTCCAAGAAAGTGCAAGATCCTATAGGTGGCTTGAAAACCCAAAACTTTGATTTGATATAGTCTTAATGAAAGCTAATCCAAATTTGGCTTAATTTTGACTTGCATGGCTAAGTATTCACGAGTCTCTTTAATTAGAGGTCTTTATATAGTGAAGAACGAGAAATGATAGAGTTAGACAAGTGATCATGCTAAACGTAGAACATGAAAGTGTTCTTTCAAAAACTCATATGTTTTTAATTGTGGCTTTTTCTTCCCATAAGATCAATGCATTAGGAATAAAACGTAATTGCAATAAGTAAGGTCGTACGATTTGAAAGGTTACTTAGCCTCTAGCGCAAGATCGTTTAAAAGTTGCTCGGGGTTGAATAGAGTTCATAGCCAAGGCATAACTTATTGAAGCGGGACGCGAAGATTGGTGATCATCCAAAAAGGCCCTAACAAGGCATGAGGAGCTCTATTTTTGCTAAAGATCCAAAGATGATGTGAAGTATCATTATTCCAAAATCAATATGAAGGATCGAGACACACGACGAGAAGCAATTACTCCCCTAAAGAATGGAGAAAGTCTATCCAAAAAGACCCTAACAAGGTATGAGGATAAATATATCCAAGTCCGAAAAGGAGGCGGATCGTTGTATATCAAAATCCAAAGTAAAGATTGAAGAAAAATGATGAAGTCGTGGTCCTATATGAAGAATCTCTCAAAAACGTCAAGTGAAGAAATTCCAAAATATGAAGAGAAGACAAAAATTTCAAGAACGTCTTCCCAAGATTTGAAGTATGAAGTACATGCCAAATATCGGTCCGAGAAAGGTCTCAAATCGTGAAACGAGTTATGCCAAGATATGAACTTAAGGAGATACACGAGAAGCCGTTTTAAAAGATTTTGTCCTTCGGCTAACTATTGATCAAATCGTGCTACTTTGCTTTCGGACTAATAACTACTCAAATAAGTCAATATGTATCACTTGTGATCCATGACAAATAGATAAAAAATGCTAGTAACCCATTTCCTTTTATAATAACTAGGATTGCGGGGAGAAAAAGTATTACACAATTTGAATGTATGAGTAGTGTTAGCATTGTGACTTGTACCAACAATGATCTTGTTTTTGCACTTAGCATGGAATGTATGACAATCAAGGATGACGAAGTTTACTCTAAGGGACATTAACTTGTTTCTATTCTTTGACCCTAAAAGTCACATTTTGGTGATGAAAATCATACATTATGTCTTTACACATCATCGTAGTATGTTGCAAGTCTTTTACTCTTCAATAAAGGTTAATAAAATTGAATTTTGGTGATGCTTAGATACTTTATTCTAGCATTGCGTGAGGGCACGGCAATGGCTTAGTATGGGGGAGTGATGAGATGGCATTTATACATGATCTCATCGTTCTTTTCGGGCTTTTAATGCACTAATATGTCATAAAATACCATATATATGCTTGCTTTTGTGTTCATGTGTATTTTAGGTATGGATATCGTGAAAAAGACAAAAGATCACAAGATACAAGGAAAAACGAACACGAGAAACGAAGATGCACAATGAACCGGGCCCTAATCATGGAATTTTCATCAAATACCCTTGAAGACTTAAAGACAAACAAGATTGATCCTCCAAGAATGAAGAAATGACACTTAAAACCCTTGTATAATAATAATTACAAGTTTGGTCCCTTAAGTTTGTCAAAATTGCAAAAAGGTCCTTCAACTTTGAAGAAATGGCAAGATTAGTCCCTCAACAAAATCAAAATTGCCAATTATGGTCCCTCATGAAGTGAAAGACACATTGAAGACCTTTGAAGATCATCATTGTCCAAATTCAGCCCTTGAAATATCACAAAATGACAAAATTAATCCTTTGAAACTTATTGGAAAAGTTTTGTGCCAAATATGACAAGTGGGGAAAGTTATTTGCAAAGGAAATGAGTTTTTAGGGCTGGAAAACGTGATATGCCAAAAATACCAAAACACAAGGACCAAATGTGCTAACTTTGAAAGATTTAAAAGAAAAGGGCGCCTAACACATGTGTTTCCCCTAATTTCGGATCAAAGGGGTAACTATTCATCTTTTACATCCCCAGGTTTCACCCCAACTTAAACTTGGGTAAAACCCAATTACTTTGGCACACGTGTAATTCACACCCACCAAAACCCTTCCCACGCCTAAAAACCCCAATCCCACCACTGTGGACCCCAACCCCTTTTCTCCATTCCACCAATCACATCACTCCTTGGGCTCCAAGGCATGTGACGTGTCCCAAATCAACCACCATGCTTTATTCCTTCCTCCCAAAGCAAAAAGGAACGATGAAGATCAAATTTGGACAAAATACACCAAAAACGTCTAAGGGCAAAATTGGGATTTTCTAGTGATTAGGGTTTGCATTTTTTCATTCTAGATTGTTCTGTAGGTAGTATAAAAGAGACTCCAACCTGTGGATGATCCTTTGTTCCAGTTTCTAGCAAACTTTATGTAATTCCTTTTTTATATTAATAAAAGTTGGTTTTTGTTTTAAAAACAATTTAATTCCTTTTTAGCAATTTAAAAAGTTGGTAATAAGTTGGTGCTAGATTCTGAGTTCCACTCTTTTATTTGGTAAAAAGATTTTGTGTTTCAAAATTTTTTCAAAAGGTTTGGAAATCTGTGATTTTTGGTAATAATCTGTTTCAAGTTTTGTGGTTAGAGGTTTAGGTTTGTTTAGTGATTAAGAGTGTTTACAAAACGTTTTTGAGAAGGTTTTAAAAGATTTGGTAAGGTTTTAAGAAGAAAGAAAAAGAAACAAAATATATAGTTTATGCTTGTATTTTTGTGTTCTTTTGATTTGTTTTAAACAGGTTGGAAGGTGGTTGATTATTGATCTGCATGCACCCGGGTGCATAAGGAGGTGGATATTCATCCACTAGGTCCTTGGATGTAAGGACCTAAGGTAAATCTCTTTTACTTTTGGAAAATTTCAGAAAATAGAGGTTGTATGCTCTTGTTTGATTTCCTGCTTTAAGTGTGTTTAAAGTGTAGGTTTTGTGTTCTTATGTGATTTGATGCATGTTTAGAAGATTGGTAAACAGTTTTGATAAGGTTTTAAAGGTTTTGATTAGTTAAAAGTTGAAAACAATTTTTAAAAGGGTGTTTGGAAACAGGTTTAAGCAGGGTAGTCATCTTTGATTGTGTTATTAATAGGTGTTAGAGCAGTTGAATCAGGTTAGGATAGGTTGCTAGTTAGTTGTTAGTTAGATTAGAAGAGTTTTGGAACAAGCTTGTGTGGTTTAAAAGGAAAAGGTATAGCCAAAATCTGCATATCCACTTTTGCTTAATTTTTCATGAAAAATGGTGTTTGATTCTTGCAAACTGCTAAGTGTTAGGTTGTAGGGGTTATAGAACTTGATTGTGTGCCATTGGGTGCTATTGTGTGCCAATTTTGGAACCTTGAAACTCACTAGGTTGCTAGAAAATTGCTTAAAAGCCACCAGACCTACCTACTTTGTCACAGAAACTTAATAGGCTGTTGTGTGCATTTGTTTTATGATTTTGTGGTGCTAAGTGCTTATTTGTGCCTTGAGCTTGACTCCTTGTGCTTAAATAAGCACAAGGGTGCCCCCCTTGTCCAATAGCAACACCAAATAAGCCACTTGCCAAGCTCCTCTTGGCTGTTTCATCCTTTGTGAAGAAACACAAAACACAAGCATACCTGCTTGTGTCAAACTCAAGTCTGCATACGTTTTTGTTCCTCAAGCTTGCTTAATCTTGGCAAAAAAGGAAGTTTGAATCGTGTTTTTAGCTTATACAAGTGTGTCAATTGGTTTGGAAAGATAAAAAAAAATAAAAAATAAAGAGTAAAAAGGGGGTCTCGCCAGCATCGAACCCACAATCCTCACACTCAACACACACACACACTACCACTGCGCCCTTGGGTCTTTTACTGACCAAGGGTGCAAACGTGGTCCATTTAACCACTTTTTCTTTGTTAGCTTAAAACATAAGCCGTAGCTTGTTTCCCTTTTTTCTAGCTTATTTGATAAGTTATTTTTGTTCTCTTTAATTTTCTTAGAATAATATTAGGTTTACAGACTTTTCTAGCTAATTTTCTTATTTTTCCATTTATTAAATTATTTTCTAGGATTTAATTTATTACCCGGTTTTTAATAAATCAATAAAAAATAGAAAAAAGATTTTTAATTTTTAGGAAAAATAGTTTTTAGCTTTTTAATAAATATTTTGAGGTTTACATTAAGTTTTGGTTTTATAAACTCTAATTTTTAATTTTATATTATTTTAAGGTTTTTTATAAATTTTAAACATTTTTATAAAATTATTAAAAAGGTTTTAGGAGCTCTAATTTGTGTTATTCTCTTAGTTAGAATATTTAGGATTTTTGAGAATTTTTTAGAATTTATTTGAAGAATTTTTATTTTTAGGAATATTTTAATATTATTTTATTAATTAAAAATCAAAGTTTTATTTTTCTTTCTTTTCCATTTTTCCTAGGTTCTTTGTCATTAATTAGGACTTTTCCCATTTTTAGAATAATTTTATAGCTTTTAGATTTATTTTTATAATTATTTCAAGTTTAATTAGGTTTTAATCATTTTTAATCATTTTTAGAGTTTTAAAAATAGTTTTAATAGCTTTTAATTTTTAGAAAATTACTTTTTAGTCTTCTAATAATATAAGTTAAGTGATTATTCAATAAAATCATATTTTAGACATTTGAATTAGTTATATTTAATTTTAGGGCTTTAATTAGCATTTAAAATTAAATATTTAATTAATAAAAGGTTTTAAAATATCTTTGTTGGATTTTTAACTTTATTTATATTATTTTAGACTTGTTTTAGTCTTTTCTTGATTTTGTTTTTGGTTTTAGATAATTTTTAATTTTTGAAGTTTTTCTACGGCTTTACGTTTACGTTTTTTACGTCATAGTGTAATTTTCACGAAACCGTCTTCCATCTTCTCAATATTAATCTCAAATAAATACAAGTTAATTCACAACACATATACCTCCTTGGGAAACGAACTTTCTCTCTTTTTAAGTGATTGGGTCATTAACACTTGATTTTTCTTAAAGTCATTTGTTCGATACTTACCGCTATTTACGCTCTTTTCCTAAAGAGTAGTAAAACACTACAATCAATGAGACATGATCGTGGTACATAAACATGATTACATGGAAGGTGTAAAATTTACCAGATGAGGTAGAACGGTTAGGCTGTGAACCCCTACGGTCCTGATCTCTGTCGTTTCCATTGTTCCTGATTTAACAATTATTGGAGTGTCAAAATATCATAACATAAAATAGTTGAACATGGAAGAAGGTTAATATAGGGACCTGCTGTTGTTCGATTTGTTAGCGTTGTTACGGTAACTATCGTTACCGCCACGCCTCTCAGAACCAAAATGGTCGTTAGTCTGACCGTTTCCCTTGGATGCTTGCTGTTGAGCGACCGCAGGCTTACGGTCGTCAGTCTTCTGCCTGGAATATATATATTGTTGAATAGAGGGTTATATGAAATGAATAATACTGATGGAAATGAATTGTTTACAATTGGTGATTGTAGATACCTCTTCACGGATTTGTCATCACCGAACTCCTCTCGTTCCTGAAGCATCTCGAGCTTACGGGCTGCATCGGCCACCTGTGCAACTGTAGTGAAAGTGGCACATACCAGGTTGGCAACCGAAGTGCGAAGTGCCCAACGAAACTTCTCAGCCTGCTCCGTAGCAGTTCCTGCGGCTGGACCCAGAAAACCTGCTAACTGGAGAAACCTTTGCATGAATTCATTGCTGTTTTCACCAGCAATCTGTCGAATTTTGTGGTAGTCCCTCTTGCGCTTCTCTTGCTCAGCATGTGGAAAGTACTGATTAAGGAAGATCTCCTTAAACCGGTCTCATGTCAGTTGTGCAACCCAATTGTCACCACCGTTGGACTGCTTGACCGATTTCCACCATTGCAGCACATCACCTTCAAACTTATAGCAAGCCAGCCTTGCCTTGTAGACACCATCACAACCAATTGCATCGAAAATCTTCTCAATGTGGGAAATCCAAGCTTCAGCCTCGTTGGGGCTGTCAGTCTGCTCAAACGAACGGGGTCGCTGTTTATTGAATCTCTCCAACCAAGTCATAAGAGTAACCGGTGGAGGGTTAGGAGGATTGTTGTGATTACCATGAGCCTGGAATTCCGCCTGAAGTTCATCCTTGATTTCATTGCGAAGTTGGGGAAGTAGGGCTTGCAGAGCTGCATTGACAACTGCTGTCAAATCTGGAGTATTACGATTGTTCACCATCTGACAGTTTAAACAACAAAATGCAACATAAGTTATAAATCTGACATGAGGTATCATAAAAATGCATGAACAATGTATAAATCAAAGAAGCAGTTTATAATGCATGAAACATTGTATAAAAATGCACGATGCAGTATATAAAACTTTTATATGAACGAGAGTGAACGCCTATGGTCAGTTCACCCAAAACAAAAGACATGGCGCGGGGACGCCAATGGGTCGGTCTCAAAGTTAAAAGTTTCGATAAAATCACATGCAACTAAACAGGGACAGTCTTGTAGCAACCATTACTTAGTCATAAACCTGCTACAATGATATGAATGCATGAAATAGAATGAAAATGAATGAATGCATGAAAACCAACTGTCAGTTCTAGGAAGACACTGGCGACTACCCATAAGTCACATGTCATTTTTACAGAGCTATAGGTCAAAACCTTAGCTCTGATACCATAATTGTAACACCTCGTTTAATAGGATAGAGTGCTACAGTAAATTATAGCGTATCATCAAAGCATGCAAGGTAAATGTCTAAACATTCATGACCATAAATAGAAATACCGGAATCAAACATCGGTAGTCTAGTAACTCACAAACAAGCAATATAAGTACTGTAATTGGAAAGGACTAAACAATGTCCAAAAGATGTAAAGTATGATAAAGTAGGAATAAATGCATAAGGTAAAAGAGGCCGGATAGCTTCCAATCCGAATGCACATACTCTGGAGTTCCTACTTGCGTTCTTGGGTACCTGCCGTTTGGGAACATGGAAAAGTAGACGGCTGAGCATAACGCTCAGTGCACGGATATACAATAAAGCATGGAAAAACATAGAGTATGGAAGCATATAAAGAATATAAAGCATGAATGGCAGCGGAAATGAATAAGTCCTGGAAAACCTAGTCGTTTGTCATGTTAACTGGTTTTAGTTCTGAAAACATAGCTTATGTTACTTATGAAAATCTGTATTAGTTAATGTACCATAATAGCCAATATAGGTCATGGGGTCAACAACGTGCATGAATACTTGGAGGGGAGACCTCATCATGCAATTAGAGGGGTTGCCTCTAATTAACTGGTTAGTGGGTAGGAGGGATCAACACCTTGTGAAGGATGCAAGTCACACACCACATTCACCATGAAAATCCTGACTGAAACATGTAACTAGGATGCACCCATACGCCCCACATGATAACATAATAATATAACGGCCAAATAACTGAAAAGGGACGCCACGAGCTATCACTCCGCCGTGGTGAAGTCATAACACTAGTGCCTCTAGTTTTATGGTTATGGTACCTCCATAACTAAGTGAAATTGGTCATGCATGTATATGGCTAAGGTAACTAATAAAACATAAGCATTTAATCTGTAACTACTGGGGAAAACAGTTGGCTACATACGGGAAATCCTAATGAAGGAAGAGATTGTCCTTACTGAAGGACGAGAAATCCGTACCTTATGTCCAGTAGAAGCTAACTGGAACGATGAAGACTAGTCCACCTTGACGGATATCACTACATAAGAAGTATGGACGTGTGTGAGTTATCTGAATTACATGTGTTTTAGTGGTTCCGTTTGTTATCAGCATATTCTGTCATGTTTTACTGTTTACTGTGTTAACTGTCGTTATTCTGATATTCTGTTATGTATTATTCATGTATTAGTGTATTATAATACTTGTATTTTAATACTAAATAACTTTCTAAAAAATAGCAGGTTTCCATAAATAGTAAGTTTCCAAAAATAGAAAGTTTCCAAAAATAGAAAGTTTCCAAAAATAGAAAGTTCCTAAAATTAGTAAGTTTCCATAATTAGAATTAAGCTGAATTATAATTAATAAGTGAAGTTAAATTAGTACAATACAATTCATGGTTATAGTTGGTTAATTAAGTAACTGGTTAATTTAATTAAACTATATGTTATATGATTTTAATAAAAATACATGTTTAATTAAAATAACTAAGTATAGATACCTTAGGTTATACATGAATTAATTTTAATAAATTAATTAACCTAAAGTTTAATGTGACATGATTTATAAAAATAGTTTTTATAAAAACCCGAATCCCAAGCCCGTGTTTTAATATAAGCCGAATCAAATAAGCTATAAACAAGTCCCGCCGAGTCCTTGGAAAGAATCTCGGTTGACACTACTTAAACAACTAACATGTAAATATACCCCGACTCGAAGTCGGGGTCCCTATGTCTCGGGTCCGATCAAACAAAACCAACCGAGCACCCCTTGGGGTCTCGGTGGTGTCTCGGCTCCACCCTAAACCGAAAACAAACACACCCCGACCCATGGTTGGGGTTCCCTTGTCTTGCCGAGCCAAAACCAACCAAGCCGAGACCTTGTATGGTCTCGGTAGTGGTGATAAAAACAAACCGAACACCCCCTTTGGGGGTTTCGGTGCCTCGGCCGAACCACAAACACAAACCAAACGTACCCTTGTCCCAAAATTAATTAATCCTAGTTATTCAATACATGTTGTTGAGATTAATTAATTTTAAACATGAAATCATAAGAAAAATAAAATGAAAAGAGAAGGTTTTTGAATATACCACTATGCGTAGAATCACGAGATGATCAAAATTATTTAATCAACACCAAAAATTGTCCGGGTTTGCCTTGTTTTGTGTGTAGGCAGGCGGAAAGGGTGAACCAAGAGAGAGAGAAGACAAATATTTGTAAAACCTAAATTATTAGAAAAATATGATCTCCTGATGTTTTATTTAATTTTGGTTATGAACCAAAAGGCCCACCTGGGTCCTTTCTCTCTTGTTGCCGCGGCTATGGGGCCCACAATGGGTGACCCGTAGCTTTTCTCGAGTCTAATTATTTATCGAGTGTGTTCGTGATTTAATATTTGAGATTTTGGTGTTCGTGATCGTGTCACATTTATAATATTCATGATTGTTCGTTATTTATTGTCGTGACACGTGTATTAATATTATAAATGGAAAGTTTAAATTTTACCGTGTTTTTGTAAGTTACTGTTCACGTGTACTGTTCATAGGTTTTTAATGCGGGTTTTACATTATGTCTAGTGGTGGTAATTTATGGATGGAGAACTTTGGTATTGGTTATAAGTTTCCAAACAACATGATGATTAAAGAGATGATAACTAGATTAGAAGTTGAACAAAGAGGGAGTTGCATTTGAAAAAAATGACCAACAGAGATTGAGGTGTATTTGTAGGGGGAGCTGCCTCAATTCACTTGTGAGGATGGTATAGATGTTGGTGGTTAAAATGGATCAAAAGGAAAAGGTTCACATGGTCCCAAGAAAAGGGGAAACCTATTTGTTCACAAGGGTGAAAAGGAAAGGGTGAGAGTTCAAAAGGAAAGTCAACGACAAAAACAAAAGATGGTGGTTCACAAGACTTAAATTGCCTTTGGTATATTCAATGCTCAAAATTACCTACTGAGGAAATTGTCGAGGATACAACACAAATACTTGCATTACTTTCTTAGTATTTTATGAAAAAGGACCTAGTATCTTAGTATTTATAGAAACGGTATTTAACTAGGTCAGTGTATGATTTATAGATTGACTAGAATGGTGGTTAATGGTTACTTGTACCAAGGTACACCACATTTGGAGATCAATGTGTAGTTAATATAAGGGTCGGAGAGTGTAAATGTAGAAATGGGAGTTGACTGGGATGTCCTATAAGCATACATTTGCTGCAATGTGGAACATGGCTCCAATAATGGTGAAAAAACTGGCATACCATAATCTTACTATCATCCTGTCCATTGGCTATCCACATGGGAATATTTGTACATGTTTAGAATTAATCCTGTTAATGGTCCTGCATTTTGGGAGAATTTTTTTCCCAACGACTCTTACCCCCCCCCCCCCAAAAAAATGAAGCCACAAGTTAGTAAGCCACCAAAGAAAAGGAAGAAGAGTGCCATTGAGTTAGATGAAAGGATGTTTAGAGGTAACAAATTGAGTAGACCAGGCAAGAGTATTACTTGTAGTAACTGTAAGGTAGTTGGGCATAAAAAAAGTAGATGCCCAGGTAGTGCACAACAATCTTCACAGACTGTATCTCAAGGTCCTCCAGACACACAACCTTCACAAAGTATTTGCGAATTCCTACTGCCTATGTTAAAAATTTCCAAGGTCCGCCTAACGGTATCCAAGTTGAAAAAGATAGATATTGTTGGTCTTAGTCATTTACCATTAAAGATGAAAAAGTCCTCTACAATAAGGTTCACTTCTACTTAAAGTGTTCTGAATTTAGTTAATTATCTATTTTTAAGACTAACTAATGTTCTGATTTGTAAGGCTTTTCTCGTTAATGTTATGTTTCTAAGACTATTTATGACGATATAGTTTGAAACATCATGTTTTGATGTAAATTTGGTGTTTTTGTTCGTGGTAATTTGATGTAATACATTATGCTTTCGTAAACATGGTACTGTTGTTCCTTATATTATGAGATATAACTTGTCTTTAAAAGGTAAAACTACTTTATGCAATTCAAATAACATGCATTAACACAATGTTAAATACATCAAGTTGAAACATAACTTTCATTCAATAAAACCCAAAATACAACTTGATGATTAAGCAGGTTCATACATTCCATAACATTACCACTTAAACACTTAGTATAAACATAAGGTTCATAGATTGCCTACTTCAAAGCATAAAAAACAACAAACAACAACCAACTAATAATCAACATCTTCTTCATCCTCTTTGCTTCATCAGTTTTTTCTTGTGCTAACCCTTGTAGCTCATTCATTGGACACAATGGACATGGTATGATTTGCACAACCCTTGCACAAATAGGTGCATCATACCAATCGATTATCCCATAATTTTTTCCCTAATTCAAACCGATAAAAAAATTAGGTCAAAATCAAAATTAGGGTTTTTTTAACTAAATCAATAAAAGACTTACTCTTTTTGCACAACAATAGAATCGTCTTTCTGGGTTAATTGCGGTCCATGATGTTTGAATGATGGATGGTGATCCATACTTAGGGAATCAAACCTCTGTGTTCATGTTCATGTGTGTTTTTTTGTTAGTGTTTTAAAGTGTGTGTTTGATTCTTAGATTGTGAAACAGCTATGTTTATAAAGAGTAAAAATAGGTGCGAAAGTACAATTTTACCCCACATGTGATGGGTCACATGACCATTTCTTTACGCAATTTAATGAAAGTTAGCAATTGGGAACAAACCTGTTATTTCTTGCAACCACAGAGATATGAGCGAGAAAAAAAAGTAAAGGGACGTTTTTTGTTAAACTCGATCGACCACGAGGACCATTTTTGCAATTAACTCTTAAATATATATGTGTGTGTGTGTATATATATATATATATATATATATATATATATATATATATATATATATATATATATATATATATATATATATATATATATATATATATATATATATATATATATATATATATATATTATAATCAGTATCTCAAGAAATAATACTTGGTACTCCGTACAAAAGATAAAGCAGCCAACGTAAAGGCTGAGTTGGTGGCTTAATATCAAATTATATATATAGACAAAAGAACTCGGCTATACATTTCTTTTAAAATCGTTGTTTCAATGTTTTTGAAATATTAGTAATATTTTTTTTTGTATCATAAACATATACTTTTATATACATATTTATTTTTTATAGTTAATGTGGCTTTCATATAGTCATGACATACTGAAAGTCCCTAATTCACGACTGAAATGATTAAGGTAAAGATAATAACATCAGAAATACTTTTTAAATGTAAGACTTTATTAATCTCTATAATCAAGTATTAAAATGTGTTATGGATCACACAATTCGAATGAGAATGTGTGTTATACTTTGGCCATGCAAACTTAACAAGAGTGTTAAGTTTACAAGCACACTCTAAAGATCAGGTGTTCAAATAAAACAGTTGACTCAGTGTGAGTTTGAAAGAGTTAATGCTATGAAAATAAACAAAGTGAAAAACATAAACTCTTTACAACATTATCTATTTATAGTGGTACGAGGTTGACTAAGTTGGTGGAGTAGATAACGACTTATCAAGAATTTGGTGGGGTCAGACATCTACATCAATGCTCTTCTATTTTTGGTAAACTGCTAATAAGCTTTCGGCAACAGTGTTGACAACTATTTGCCTTATCTTCATACCTTCGTACTAGGCAACTTTAATTCAAAGATACTATTTTTCTCGCTCAAATAGTTCCCGCCTAAATACTAAGAGATTCCCAAAGGGTACAGAGTGTTATCAGGGTATTGCCACCCCTAATAACACTCAACCACTAAGAGTCCATGATACATCTCAACTGTTATCCATCACAACTGATGAGTATATGTTCAAGTAATCTTCGACTTACTTGACAATGTCTCTTACTTCACATTCTCTTTGGTTGTTCACAGAGATCTGAGCCCCTCTGAGTCTTTCAATACATGCTTGTCTCCTAGGCACATGCAAGTTTATAACACTTAGCATATTTATGAATTAATCTATGACTAAGGGAAAACTAACAACCTTAATTTCCCAACAATCTCCCCAATTTATACATAAATACAACTAGGTCTTAAGGTGTTATTGTAAATGAGTACACAACTTCTTCTTACACATAACAAATGATATTTGAAACAAAAGAGAACATAAGTTTATTAAACATGAGATTTTACAAGTACAAATAATACATAGACTAATATTATATTGTCTTCACATGTGTGCCACTTATGTTGTCCCACGTATGGTGTCCCAACTTTAATGTACTACCTCAGCACAACCACATCTACACTTTGGGTCTTCATCAATCTAATCCACGTCTGACTCTGTCTTCAGCTTCCTTCTTGTCACTTCTTGAGTTGATAACCACTTGGATTTCATTTTAAAGATGCTTGGCGTAGTCAAAGTTTATCTTCAGCCCTTTCTTAAGATTGATGAGTTGGACAGTGGAGGTAACGCACAACTCACTCTCCCTCTGGAAGCGGTATTGGCATCCTCTGCTTAGATATACCATTCCCCGTTTAGGTTTGGTATATTCCTGTCCATCAACAGGTCCAACAATCTACTTTGGTAGGACGACATTTCTGTATATCGTATCTATTATGATGTCGTCTATGACGAAGTTTTCTTAGAGAAATCCCTGAAACATTTTTCTCTTCTTATCAGCTTTTGTCATTTCTTTTTTGAAGAGTTGAGGTGGGGGTTCGACCATAATTTTTTCTGCTATTTCCATTAGCCAGCCAAACTTTGGTTTCAAAGTTTTCAAAAGCAGCAGACTGTTTTGGCCTGACTTCTTGGCTACCAGTTGATGAAGTTCCAGCCATTCAGATAACTCAAGCATCTTAAAGTTGAAGTCATCATATATTTTAACATTAGTCAGCTGGTTGTTCCTCCAGATCACCATTTGAGCTTTCTTAGATGTTTTGTTGATTGAGTATTTGAATTTGGTGATTTCATCTGAGTGAAGTCTGTTTTACACACATGCAACATATTCATCCTTGATTTTTCTCATTTGCTCTGTGTGCTTCTTCTCAATTTCCTTCATAGTTTCTCTCTGTTCCTATCTTTATAAAGGGATCATTATTCTTAGCTTGGCTTCATTCGGCTCTTTTGCCTTCTTGATGTTTTCTAACCTCTTCATTTCTTCAAGATGAACTTCGACCTCTTCTGTAGTAATAGGTTTTTCACTAGTAGTTTTGAAACTGAGAAGTTTGATTCATCAGCTTTTGAACCCCCCACTTCCAACATAGAGGCAATCTTATTTAGTCTTCCCTTATTTTCCACTAAGATAAGTTTTTTTCCTCTATATAACTTCTTTGGGGAGACATAAGAGGAGATGGACTATGTTCCCTTGAAAAGGTTACCAGAGAATTGAGCATATGATAATGGTGGATGTTGTTGTACGACCTTAGGTATCTGATCCATAGTGAACCCTATGTTGTTTCTATGGTGGTTGTTTAGACTCCTCAGGGTTTTCATTAATTTCCACCAGTGTTAGAGTTCCTTAGTTGTCTCCACCTTCAGTCATTTCCACCTTTGTGTTGTCATCAAGCTTTTCTTCAATCAAGGCCATATCCAATGTGCATGTATAGGCAGAGGTGTCAACAGTAGTTTTATCCCCCGTGAGTATCTGAAGATGTTGCCTAGGGGGAGGGTGAGATGGTTTCTAGAGGATATTGTGTGATTAAGGTTGCTTCATAAGAAATGTCTCCAAACACAGGTGATTCATACATATTTTCGTTGACACGTGAAGTAGTTAGAAGTGTCTTCTCCCCCACTATCAGCTACCTTGGCCTTTCTTTTAGCTGATAGTGCCTTGAGACGCCTGAAAACGTCATCAACCTTGGACTTCATCTTCCTTTGGGTGGTTCTAGATCTTCTTGAAATTAACAACAGACAATTGCAGTACCTGGTTGTTGCCTTTCGAATGCAACTCTTAAGGAGTCTTTAATGACCACAATGTCAGTTGTTGAGTGTCTTAAACTCTTGGTGGATAGCGATCTCGTAGGTTGAAAACATCGGAGGAACCTCAGAGGCGATAAATTCCTTAACTCTGGTGGACATATGTCTGAGCCATTGTCTCACCCCTTTATTTGCACCTTTGGCTATTGGGTCAGTGATGGTAGCCTTCAAAGTTTTAGCAATGAGATCAAGGAGATTTGCTTCCATGTTCTTCAGCTCATCAGATATCCTATCCAACTTTCGATTAACTTTATCAAGTGGTGTAAGGCTTGATAAGAAGGATAACTGAAAGTTGTAGATGTTCAATGCATGCAGAGAGTAATCATCAACCATCCTGAGAATATCTTGAGATTGATATGGTGGATGGTCAAACAAAAGGAACTCTACGGTTGGGTAGGCTTCTTTTATTGAGGGAGTTGCTCAGGTGACTTCTCCAATGTCACCTAAGTATCGTTTGTGCATGTCTATTAACTGATTTCATCAGGCTTTGTACTAGTGTTTTGTAATTGTTTAGTATCTGTGGTACTTGTGGTTGGCACAAGCTCAACATATTTTGATGGAGATGGAGAAGTAGGGATATAATCATCTTCATAGACTTCTTCTCCTTCATCTTCATCTATATCATCACTAGAGGGAATATCATTATCAGGCATAGACTTTGGTCAGATAATAGATCCACACTCGTTAAGATTTCTTCATCATTAGTATGTGTTTATGGTCCAACAAGGTTTGTTTCATATTTTGTATAAGCTTCTTCTTGGACCATTTCAATGTCATCATCAAGTGCTTGTTCGTCATCAGACACCAACTTGGCATCAATCAGCTTTGTAGCTTCAAGGTTAGGCTTTTCAGCTGCAATTAATAAGTTTGAAGCCCGTAAAGTGTAAGTTAGTAACTACTGTGAAAAAAATAATGGGAATGGTCACCGTTTCGCTGTCCTATAGAGGCTGAAGGTGATTTTTCAGCCACTTCAAAGAATAAATCCTTGGTATTCTTTTAATTGTGAAAGTTATGAGGTAAATGGTCGCCATTCGCTTCCTTAGGAAGACTGAGGGTGATTATTCAGCTCCCAAAGGATAAATCTTTAGGACTCTTTTAAGTGTGAATTAGATGAAGTTGATGGTTGCCTTTTATGCTGCCCTAGGAAGGTTGATGGAAATTATTCATCATCTCAAAGAATAAATTATTGGGACTTTTTTCTAATGGGGGAACCTAGAGACCAAGTGACGTTAAGACACTATGGGTTGAGACATATATACTCAGGTTTTTGTTTACCTAAGTACTGTCTCGAGGGGTCAAGGTCATCGGGGTGCTTTATAAACACAAATGAATCATTCCCTAGTGCGATGATAGAGTGCACAGAATACCTAATAGGATCATAAGTGTTGACAGAGACACTCTAATGGGTCGAGGATAACCCCAGACTTCACCACTCTCTCCAACAGACGAGTGGCTGCTTCTAGAAATTCTAAAAAATTAAAAATGTTGTATACATGTTTGATAACAGCGTTTTCAGACTGGGTTCCTGCTACCTCTGCTGACTTAGAGGAACTAGACACCTGTTGTTTGCCAGCTGGGAGATCGGGTTCTTCAGCAAGCTGATGATCAGAGCTTGTCTTCTTGAGTCCCTTCTCCTTTCTCTTGATAGCATGATGGACTGTGTGTTCGGAAGAAGCAGGGATTGACTTCTCCTTCGATGCTTTATTAGTTGATGCTTTGGAATGCATGGAGCTCTACACATCGATCAAAGACGTAGACTTATTAGAAGCTCTATAAATATTCACCTTCTTAAAGGAAGAGATCAAAGACTTAGACCCAGAGGTCGATCTTCTAGCAACTTCAATCATGTGGGTTGTCAACTGTACATCATTTGGTTCATGCACCTTGTAGACAGCTCGACTAATGTGATAAGGTTTAAAAGAGTGAAGTTCAGAGTTGATATATCTATGTCCTAAAATATTCTCAATGATCAGAGAAAGAAAACGCGAGTAACATATATCCTTCTCCCTTTCCTCATCTCTGTTCCTCTAAGTCGTTCAACCAAATTCCCAAACAAAAAACTTTCGACATCGAAATCAGCTCTCCAAATAAGTCCATAGGTAATCTGCCGATGAATGAAGTTGAGTTGGTCTTGGGAACCCTGCATGCCTCCCATACTTTTAACGACAAGGATTAGAAGAACTCTCCACACAAGTGAGAAATATTTGACTTTAAGAGAATATCTCTTCATGACATCAGCAGGAGATAAAACTGGGTTCTTGTCATCGACATGATATATGGTCGCCAACACGTCTTTAACTATCTCCTTGGATACACTCTTGAGGCAATCATTGCCATGTTTAAGATGAGAGATGGTGAAAAAATCATCCACATTAAATGAGAAAGGAATCTCAGAGCATGAGAGATTGAAGGAGATGGTGTTGTCGTCTATAACTTCTACAGAATCCTAGAACTCATGAAGATATTATTGGTAATAGATGGATAGTGACTTGGTAAAAGCAACAGCAACGTCGCAGTTCTTCATGAAATCAACCAAGTCACTATACAGAGTGTTTGTGGATTGCAACCAACCAATATAATTGTTGGCTGAAAGAATGCTTTGATTGAGCACAATGTGGAAGTTCTTGGCTTTTGGTATGGAAAACTCCATTGTTGACAATGAAAATGAAGATTTAGGGTTTGATGATGTTAGAGAGATGAAATTTTTTGAATGAAGCATGGGTAAAAAGTTTGGTGAAAACTGATTTGTAATCCCAAAGATATAATATATTCAATTATGAAAACTTTTAGATCCACATTAAATGTTAAGTGGTAAAACAGTTAAAAATCATGAGACCCCTTGGCCTTTCAAAAACCAGTTGTCTCCTCGTTATTTGAGATAGTACACAATTTAATATAAAGAATGCTTGTCATAAACTTTGGATGTAACTACCTAGCTACCTCATAAAAACATTTAATATTATATCAGACATCCTTTAAAGCATTTGACCCATCAGAGATTGTTTTGTCAGTATTAAGCATACCCAGTTCTACAACTAGTCTAACAAAAGTAGGTTCAGCCAAACGCTTAGTAAAAAGGTCAGCTAGTTGCAGCTATGTGGGTACAAAATGAAGCTTAATATCACATCTTAAAATGTGATCCATGTTAAAATGATACCTGGTAGCAATGTGTTTGGTCTGAGAGAGAAGCACATGGTCGTTTGAAATCGCTATAGAACTTGTATTATCATAAAATATGGGCACCTTATCATAGTGAATTTCATAGTCAGCTAATTGGTTCTTCATCCAGAGTACCTAAGCACAACAACCAGCAGCTGCAACATACTCTACTTTAGCTGATGACACAGCCACAAACTTTTTCTTCTTTTCACTCTAACAAACCAACTTTCCAGATTTGACAACTTCAATAGGTGTTTTTTTCTATCAAGACAACATCTTTCATAGTCTGAGTCTGAATATGCTTTGAGATCAAAGCTTGATTCCTTTGGGTACCACAGACCTAGAGATGGGTGTTCTTGTGAGATACTTGAAAATTCTCTTAATAGCCACAAGATAGGATTCCTTAGGGTTAGCTTGGTACCTTACACAAAGACATGTGGAGAATTAAAATTTTGTTCTACTAGTTGTGAGGGACATCAGTGACCCAATCATGCCTCTATACATGGTCTAATTACCAGAGACCCATGAATAATTAAGGCCCAGGTTGTTTGGGGGAAGCATAGGGCATTTCACTAATGTAGAGTCATCTAGGTCATATTTCTTTGACAAATCCTTAGCATACTTTTATTGACAAATAGAAATTCCCTTAGGACATTGTTTAATTTGAAAACCCAAAAAGTAAGTTAATTCCCCCATCATACTCATTTCATGTTTATTGGTCATTAATTTAGCAAAACGTTTACTAAGATTTACATTAGTTGTCCAAAGATGATATCATCCACATATATTTTACAATAATTAAATCACCCTTATCCTTGAAGGTAAAAAGTGTTTTATTATTGGAACCTTTGATAAAATTATTTTCAAGTAGAAATGTTGAGAGAGTATTATATAGGATCTAGGTGCTTGTTTCAACCCACATAGATCTTTGTGTAACTTACACACATGGTTAGGAAATTCACTACTCTCAAACCCTGGTGGTTGTGCAACATACACCTCTTTAAACAACTTTCCATTCAGGAAGACACTTTTCACATCTATATGATACACAGTAAACCCCATACCATGCAGCACAAGATATATTCTGATGGCTTCAAGTCTTGCAATAGGTGAAAATGTTTCATGATTGTCTATCCCTTCTAACTATGTATAACCATGTGCAACCAGTCTAGCTTTGTTCCTTATGATCCTTCCAACCTCATCCATCTTATTCCTATATAGCCACCTTGTACCAATGATTTTTTCCCAGGCGGAGCTGGTACCAATGTCCATACCTTGTTTCTCTTGAACAAATTAATATCTTCTTGCATAAAATCTACCCAACCTTATTCAAGAAGTGCTTCAGCTACTCTTTTTGGTTCAATTTGAGAGATGAATTCTGCAAAGAGACACTTATTATCTGAGTTTGAGTCTTGAACACTCTTTCTAGTTATAACTTCAGCTGTTGGTTCTCCTATGATGTTAAATAGGAGAATGTGTTGGTATCTTAGCCATTTGTTTTGAGGAGTGGGAGTTACGCTATTAGAGATAGGTATGATTGGTAAAGGATTTGTTTGACTAACAAGTTGTTCCTCAAGTGGAGTTTCTTCAAAAAAATACTTTAGTATCTTACTCGTCACTAGATGAGTTGGTTATTGGTGAAGAATTAAGACATGAAGGGAGATCTTCATTTGGTGTAAGGACATGTGAACAATCATAAGGTGTTGAATTGCAAGGACTGTTCATGTCTTGACTTTCCTCTAAGATAAGTAATGGTTCAGAGGGAAGATCAAGGTTATAAGCTGACATAGGATCAAATGTGGAACATAATGAGTGAGGGTATATGTGTATGAATGATGATTGATGGTATGTATTGGTTTTGAGAATTCATCTTCTGGATGGAATCTATTTTTATTGAAGTCAATTTCATCCTCTTTAGAGCTTGATCTTTGTATGGCATCATCATCTTCACTAAAGGTGACATGGAAGGTTTCTTCTAGTTCTTGTCTTCTGATGTTGAATACTCTGAAAGCTTTAGATGTAGGAGAGTATCCTAGGAAAAACACATCATCAACCTTTTTATCAAACTTAGCAAGATGGTCCTTGTAGTTATAAATGAATACATGGCAAAGAAATACATGGCAAAGAAATACATGGAAGTAACTAACATCAAGAGCATTTTTCCTTAACTCTTCATAATAGGTTTTCCCATGCCTCTTAACAATGGTTGACCTATTTTTTGTATATCATGCATTATGAAACAACTTCTCCCCCAAATATTGTTTTGGTAGAGATACACCATTTAACATTGTTCTAGCTACTTCAATTAGAGTTTTGTTTCTTCTCTCAACGAGCCCATTTTGTTCAGGGGTTCCTACAAAAGAAAAGCTATGTGATATTCCCTTTTCATCGCAGAAGGTTTCAAGCTGATGATATTTGAACTATGTTCCATTATTACTCCTCAGAGCTTTTACTCAGACTTCATTCATGTTTCCAATTTGTCTTATAAAAGACATGTTTACATTAGTCGCTTCACTTTTCATTTTGATAAAGAACACCCACGTTTATCTAAAATAATCATCTACTTTGACCAGGGTGTACTGGTTGTGATTGATTGTTTGTGGTTTAACAGGCCCAAACAAATTCATGTGAAGGAGATGTGAGAACTTGTTAATAGAAAATGATTGTCTGGTTTTAAATGATGCTATGTGATGATTTCCCTTCTCAAATGCAGAGCAAGTCTTATCTTTGGTAAGGATAACAAATGGTATACTATCAACCAAATTATGTGTGGCTAGCTTATTCAGGTTCTAGAAGTTGAGACGAGATAGTCTCTTGTGCCACAACCAATTAACACTAACAGAGGCTTTAGCAAAGAAAAAATTAGAACTTACTTCAGAGCAGGAATACATACCAATCACATACGTATCTCTTCGTCTAGGTGTAATCAACACCACATCATTGTTCTTGTTGAATATGGTTCCCTGAGTTTTTGTAAACAACACCTTGTAGTTAGCATCACACAACTGACTAATACTGATAAGGTTGTGTTTAAGACAATTCACATATGAAACATTTGTGAAAGTTATCCCATTGTAGTTAACAGAGCCATATCCTTCTGTGTCACCTGAAGAGTTATCTCCAAACACTACATTAGGATCAGGCTCTTTTCAATATCTATGCAGGTATTGTTGAACTCTTATCATGTGTCTGGAGCAGCATCTATCTAGATACCAAACTAATTCCTTAGATGTGTCTACACAGATATTTAGAAACAAATTAGTTTCTAGGGTGAACCCACTTTCCAATGGGTTCCTTAGATTGTTGATGGCCAATCCTTGGGTTTTTGTTGTACCTAAGTCCTTTTGATGGACATTCAATGGTCTCATGGGTAAAACTTACACATATATCACATCCAGGATATTATTCACAATCATTTTATTGAAACCACAATATTTGCATGATGGGAAAGGTTTGGGTACAACAACTGATTTCTACTCGCCTGAGCCATTTGTGGTCTAGATCTTAGCTGAGCTATAGATCTTTTAATAGCCATTTTTTGAGCATGATCCTTGGTTATGTGATGCGTGTTTTTGCACGTAGTACAATACAACTTAACCTTCTTGTCTGTTTTGGGCCTTGAGGTATTTGACTTAGATTTAGAGGAGGAACATTCAACTAAAGGATTAATTTTGTTCATAGAGTCTCTCCATTTCTTTCGCTAAAGTCAATAGGAGTTCCTCAGTAAAGGAGTAAATATGGCAGTAGGTTGTGTTGGGAATAAATTAAGGCCAGATCACTTGAGCGCTGACAAGAACAATTCAAGCGTTGACAAGAACAAAGCAAGCGCTGACAGCTCAAGCGTTGACAAGTTAAAGTCAAGCGTTGATACATTGAAGACAAGCACTGATGGAAGATATAATCTACACGTTTATTATATTCTAGAATACTTCTAGTAAGGATAGAAACGACAATGTATTTTCTATATTTATCTTTACCTAGAATAGTTGATACGTAGATTATTGTACAAGGCTTCTTGTATCTATAAAAGAAGGCCTTTAGGTTAATGTTAGATATCAAGTTTTATATAAGTTTTCATTCGTAAACATCTTTCATTGTAAGCAAGTTCGACATTCATAATCAAAGTGAAAGTTTGTTTACATCTTGTGTGTTCTTGTTTAAGTGTTAAATTCCGCATAACACTTAGATTCATAAAGCATATACAAAGGTTTCTCTACGTGTATTACTTGATCTAATCTCGTATACACAAAGCTAATCGATCTAAGTTTGGGATCAACAAGTGGTATCAGAGCCTGGTTGAGGAACTTTTGATCTTTAAAGAACACCATACACGAACACCAAAACCCTAATTTTCTCAGAAACCCTAAAAACACCAAAACCCTAACAACATCATGTCTGAAGCAATAACCTCCTCCTCCTCAGCCTTACCAAACATCAAGATTCCCATGCTTGATGCAACCAACTTTGACTTATGGAAGTTCAACTTTGAACAATATCTAGGGATCTATGATTACACACTCTGGGAGATTATTGAATATGGAAACTCATTCAATAAGGCTCAAAAGATTCTTGATGCCATTAGTCAAAGAACAGCTGTTGAAGGATGCCCTGAAGAGGATAAGAAAGAAAAACCTGGAGATGGTAGAGCTGTAGGTGCTGAAGATATTGCAAAGAAAAGGGTTGACATGAAAGCCCTAAATATTCTGAAAGTCTCTTTGGGACAAGAAAACCAGCACAAATATAGAGGCTATGAATCTGCTAAGGATCTTTGGGAAGCACTTGAAGTTGCATATGGTGGCAATGCAGACACTAAGGAAGAAAAGAAAAAGAAACTTTTGCATGATTATGCTGTCTTCAAAGCTCAACCTAATGAGAAACTGAGTAGTGTGAGAAGCAGATTGCTTGACATCACAAGCAAGTTGTCCTTCATGGGGACACAAGTTGGTGATGTTGACACCAATGCTACCTTTCTTAAAAGTCTTGGTGAGGCATGGAAGATTAAGGCAAGATCTATTCTTGTCAACAATACTTACAAGAGCTCCTCGTTTGATGACATCTACAACAAACTAAGACTGTTGGAAGATGAAACTCTTTCAGAGCATGGAAGCAAATCTACCACCAGCAACATGGCCTTCTTCTCTCATAGTGAAGGTCAATTCAATCAGAAGGACTCCTATATGCATCCAGTTACTGGATCATCATATGTCAGCGCTGGAACAAGTCCTGTCAACGTCTCCTATTCAGACGCTGACACATTCAAGAATGACTCAAGAGTTAAACCTGCTGGTTTGGATTTGGATACTGTTTGTGCTTACATTGCTTCTTTGCCCAATGGTTCAGTGATTACATATGAGGACCTTGAGCAGATAAGTGATGAGCACTTGGAAGAGATGGACATCAAGTGGAACATGGCTCTTGCTAGTATAAGAGCAAATAGGTGGAACAGAAGGTTTAAAAAGAAGATGACCTTCAATGCTAAAGACACAGCTGGATTTGATAAATCCAAAGTTGAATGCTACAACTGTCATCGTATGGGGCACTTCATGAGGGAATGCAGATCTCCTAGAAGATCTGATGCTGGTAAACCCTCAAGTCAGCTTGTTAAAGCTCAGGATTCCAAAGCTATGGTTGCAGTTCAAGGAATTGATAGTACAGGATGGGATTGGAGCTATCTGGCTAAGGATGTTGAAGAGGATAAAGCTTTGGTTGCTGATATTAAAGAAGAAGAGCATGTTGAATATGCTCTCATGGCACACTCCTCCTCTTCATCTGATAATGAGGTATATGATGATGCTTTTTGTAGCAAAGGTTGTAGGTTAAACACTGAAAGACTTAACAAGGAGGTGTTAAAACTAAAAGATGATATGAGTACTGAAAGGTGTAAATTGTCTAATTACCAACTAGCTCTTACTGAAACTGAGAAAACCGTTTCTGAATACAAGAAAATGGAATTTGACTTAAAAGATAAGATCAATATCTTAAAACATGAGCTAGAGGGTAGTATGGATGTTAGGAACATCATGACAAAGGTTAATAGAGACCTACAGGCTAAGTTAGATAAGGCCATTAAGAATAAAGATAATGTTGACCTCAAAATTCAAAGATTTGATAGAGCTACCCAATCCCTAGGAGACTGTGTAGCTAAACAAAGGGATTCTTAGGACATGACTGGGATTGGGATGAATGATTACTCTTTGGTTCCACTACCAACTAGTGACTTCTATGGTGTCCAGAGAAGGGACTTATCTTGGACTGGTTTACCAGAGCTCCAAGAGGAGGAATTCATTCCTCCACCAAGAGTTGTCACTCCAGTGGAAGAGTATCAACAAAAATTGACTGACCTAAATGAGTGGAAGAAAGCTAACCCTACTTTATTTGTTAAGGGAGGTTTGCTTTGTGAAAGTCCCAATGAATCACCACCCATTAAGGTTACTCACCCAATCACTGGTAAAGCTGTTGACCTAGGCTCAAACACTGTTAGAAGACCTACCATTAAATATGCAGAGATGTATAGGTCACCCAAGAGCCAAGTTAGCAATCATGGAACAGGTTTCTTCTCTTCTAGACCTAAGGTTGTGTCTAAGAAAGCCTGTTACACTTGTGGTAGCTTTTCACATTTGGCATACAAATGTGTCAACGCTCCCAAAGTCAGCACTGACAGGAACAATTTCAGCACTGACAGGAAGAAAGTCAACGTTGTTAGAAAGTCAAACGTTGTCAGACCCAAACCTTGTGTGCAGCAAAGTCCACAAGTGATTAGACCTGCCCCATTCTTTTCTAGAAGGTCTAACACTCATGGACAAAGACCTTTTCAAAAGACAAACACCTGGTCAAATAGGCAATGGGTTTCTGTAGCAAACCCTAGGTTCAACGCTGACAAGGGTAATTTCAGCGTTGACAGGACAAATTCTAACGCTGACAGAAACGTGACCAGACCTAAATATTTGCAGCCACAAGGTAAGGGGTCTAAATCTTCTTCAAGCTTAACATGGAGACCCAAGAAAGATCAAAACCCTAATGATAATGGGATTTCAATGACTTGCAATAGATTTAATTACATTTCAAAGGTCATTAAAAAACCTATTGGGGTTAACTTGGTCTTTCATCCTAAAAAGGATGAGAATGGGGTTGTTGTGAGAACTAAGTCTGTTCTTATTGAACAACCAGATGAATCCAAGTCTTTTGAGACTTGGGTTCCCAAAGAAAACTAATTTGTTTTCTTTATGTGCAGGGCATTCAAAGACAGATCAATGATTATGGATATTGGGATAGTGGATGCTCAAGGCACATGACAGGGAAGGAAGACTATCTGACGAATTTCACCCCTATTAAAGATGGTGATAAGGTATACTTTGGAGGTGGTTATGGGACAATCACAGGCAAAGGAACCATTCTCACCAATAATCTGCGTTTTGAGAACGTCTTCCTGGTAAAAGAACTTGATTATAATTTGTTTAGTGTATCACAAGTTTGTGATAACAAAAATAAAGTTCTTTTCACTGATACTGAGTGCTTGGTGTTAAGCAAGGATTTTAAGATCCCTGATGAGAAATATATTGAGTATAGAACACCTAGGCATAAGGACATATATAATATGAATTTAAATAGGATTAAAATGAATACCAATATGTCTTGTTTTTATGCTAAGGCCTCAGTAGATGAGAGTAATTTATGGCACAGGAGACTAGGGCACATAAATTTTAAAAATATAAATAGACTTGTGAGGCTTGGTTTAGTTGATGGTTTGCCTGAGAAGGCCTTCCACAATGACCACTCTTGTGTTGCATGTCTTAAAGGCAAGCAGCACAAGGTCTCATTCAAGTCCAAACAGGTGCATACTAGTTCCAGGCCTCTTCATATGCTTCACATGGACCTCTTTGGTCCAACTAATATAGAAAGTTTGAATGGCAAGTCATATTGCTTTGTTGTCACAGATGACTTTTCTAGGTTTACTTGGACATTCTTTCTAGCCATGAAGAGTGACACAGCTGATGTTCTTATTGATTTTATCACTCAGATTGAGAAAAGGTCTGGAAATGAGGTTAAAATGCTTAGGAGTGATAATGGTGGAGAATTTAGGAACAAGAAGCTAGATGATTTTTGTGCCAGGAAAGGAATTACTAGGCAATTTAGTATTGCTAGAACCCCACAACAAAATGGGGTTGCTGAGAGGAAAAATAGAACCCTAATTGAAGCAGCTAGAACAATGTTGGCTGATGCTCACTTTCCTATAGCCTTTTGGGCTGAGGCTGTTAATACAGCATGCTATGTGCAAAATAGAGCATTGGTTAACAAAATTCAGAACAAAACACCTTATGAGTTACTTTGGGGAAGAAAACCTAATATTGGTTTTCTCAGACCTTTTGGTTGTCATGTAGTAGTATTGGATACTAGTGATGCCTTAGGGAAATTTAGTGCAAAAGGTGATGAGGGTTACTTCATGGGGTATTCAGTCCAGAGCAAGGGTTATAGGGTTTATCTTAAGGAGGACAAACGTATAGTTGAGCGAGTACATGTTAGGTTCTTAGAGAATAAACCTAGTGATCCTGAAAGTGGTCCTAATTGGTTGTTTGATTTGGAACCCTTATCTAAAACTTTAAATTATATGCCTGTCACTAATCCAGACATTGTGAAGGTAACTTCAAATGTTGTGGAGGAACAAGTTGTTAATGTTTCAGGTACACAGGTTAATGAGAGGGTTGGATCACAAGCAGAAAAGGCATCTCCTACAATTGAATATGTCAAAATTCCCATTTGGACAGATGCTTTTGCTGCTGCTGCTGCTGGACAAGATAATGGTGGTTTCCAAATACCACCAGATACAAACATGCATGGTTCTTCAGACGCTGACAAAGGCAAATATAGCGCTGACAAGACCAATTCAGACGTTGATGGCTCAGACGTTGACAACAACATTTCAAGCGCTGTTAGCCCAGACGCTGACAACCAAGATTCAGACGTTGACAACACTTATGGGCATCTTTTCTCTTCCAGTTTTGAACAAGGTGGACCTTCCAATGTTCATGAAGAGGTTCATGTTGATCAAAGAGAGTCTGATGAAGAAGATATTGGCAACATGGAGCGTGAGGTTTAGGACACCAGACTTTTTGAAGGAGGGGTTCTCACTTCCACAATGAAGAATCACCCCACATCTCAGATCATTGGTGATATTATGACTCCAGTTCAGACTAGAAGATCTCATCAAGGTCTTGGTGGGTTTATTGCCAATATACACAAGAAGGTTGATACCCCTCTTGTGCAAGCATGTTTGTTTGCATGTTTTATGTCACAAGAAGAACCCAAGAAAATATTTGATGCTCTCAAAGAACCAAGTTGGGTGGAAGCAATTCAGGATGAGCTTCACCAATTTGCAATTCAGGATGTTTGGGAGCTGGTTGATTGTCCTAGATATGTCACACCTATAGGGACAAGATGGGTTCTCAGGAACAAAAGAGATGAAAGAGGTATTGTGGTCAGAAACAAGGCAAGGTTAGTGGCTCAAGGTTATACACAAGAGGAGGGGATAGACTATGAGGAGGTCTTTGCACCAGTTGCAAGGATTGAAGCTATTAGGATTTTTCTAGCCTATGCTTCCTGCATGGGCTTCACAGTCTATCAAATGGATGTCAAGAGTGCTTTCTTGTATGGCACCATTGTTGAGGAAGTATATGTCATGCAACCTCCTGGTTTTGAGGATCCAGAGCATCCAGATAAAGTGTATAGAGTCAAAAAGGCTATGTATGGCCTTCATCAAGCCCCTAGAGCATGGTATGGTACTCTGTCTACCTATTTGGTGGACAATGGATTCAAGAGGGGCACCATAGATCAGACACTATTTACAAAGAAGAAAGGCAAGGATGTGTTGCTTGTGCAGGTCTATGTTGATGATATTATTTTTGGGTCTACTGATCCAAAGATGAGTGAGGATTTCTCCAAGCTTATGACAGACAAATTCAAGATGAGTGCTATGGGGGAGATGAACTTCTTTCTTGGTTTACAAGTTCAGCAGAAAGAAGATGGTATCTTCATCTCCCAGGACAAATATGTTGCTGAGATCTTGAAGAAGTTTGGCTTTTCTCTACATGAAAAGAGGGCTACTACTCCTATGGATAGAGAACACCCTTGGGGAAAGATTGGAGATGGGAAAGATGTTGATGTCAGGCACTATAGATCCATGATTGGATCCTTGATGTATCTTACTGCCTCCAGACCTGACATTATGTTTGCTGTGTGTGCTTGTGCACGCCATCAAGTGACTCTCAAAGAATGTCACCTTTATGCTGTGAAGAGGATCTTTAGGTACCTAAGATGTTATCCTAATCTTGGTTTGTGGTACCCAAAGGATTCACCATTGGAGCTGATTGCATATTCAGATAGTGATTATGGAGGTGATAAGTTTGATAGGAAATCCACAACTGGTGGATGTCAGTTTCTTGGGAGTAGGTTAATATCTTAGCAATGCAAGAAACAAACAGTGGTGGCTAATTCTACAACTGAAGCAGAGTATGTGGCTGCAGCAGCATGTTGTGCTCAAGTGTTGTGGATTCAGAACCAGCTGTTGGACTATGGGTATAATTTCATGCATACTAAGATATTTGTTGATAATAATAGTACTTTATGCATCATTAAGAATCATGTACATCATTCTAAAACTAAACACATAGAAATTAGACACCACTTTATAAGAGATTGCTTTGAAAAAGGTTTAATACAACCAGATAGGGTTGACACTGAGGAAAATGTGTCAGATTTATTAACTAAACCTTTTGATGCTGGGAGATTTCAATACTTGGAAACAAGTATTGGAATGGTTAATCTCACTTAATATGTGTTTTGGATTCTTTTTGTAAAAGTATGTACATGATGATGCATTGTTATTATTGGTCTTATTGATTATTTAGATTTTCCACTATCTTTTTCTAACACTGACAAAGGTTGCTTGAACGCTGATAAGTGTTTTTGCAACGTTGTCAGCAATATAATTGTCTAACGCTGACAAAGCTTCCCTCAACGCTGTCATGTGTTATCGGGGCGTTGTCAGCAACAATGTTAGTTTTGTGGTTTTTAATCTAAATGTGCAGATGGTGTTAGCAGTATACCATTGGATACAGAGTTGCTTATGGATCAATGGAGAAGCATTTGGACAAGTTTTTACTTATGGATGATGGTTGGAATGTTTCATTCCTATCTTAACATAAATTTTTTATGTTCATGCATGATTTTAGCAAACTTTTTGTATCATAGTTTAAGGGGAGGTTTTAGGAACCTTTAGGTTGTTTGGGTATCCATATGATACTCTTATCACAATTCTAGATTGTGTCCACAGGTGAGTATGAGTTAGTTTTACTAAATCATGAGGCACTGTAGCATGCATAGTATATCAACTTTGCATGCTGCCAAGACATTTTTGGCCTAGAATTGGTTGTGGTCTGTTGGGAGACTTGGGAATGATTTTGATATGGGATTTACCTGGGAGTAACAAGGATTTTATAAGGTAACTTTGTTGTTAAGAATTTTGGTTAGCAAGGGACACTAGAGGACTGTTATGTCTATCTTGCTTATGCAAGTGTGCATAACTGGACAGTGCTTGCCGCCCTATGATAATTATCAGCTTTTGGTTATCTTCTCTAGGATAAATTACTTGTTAAGGTCATTTTTCACTTTTTAAAATATTTTTATTTTTGGACGCTGACAAGATTTTTCCAAGCGTTGTTGTGACCAAATTGGACGCTGACATGGCTTTAGGCAAACGTTGACAAGATTATAGCCGTTGGGCGTTGATAGGTTATTTTTGACCGTTGACACTCAATGGGACCTACCCAGTTGTTACTTTTTGACATATTTTCAAGCCGTAATTTTAGGAGTTGTTACTTTCATTTAATGCATGAGATAACTTATAACTTTTTCAATATTTTCATGAATGATTTTTGAAAATCTTTGCCTATTTTTGGGCCAATCACATGCATTCTTTCTCTTCTATAAATTTGGCTCCTATTTTAAACATGTTATCTATAATTCTTGTCTAACACTTTTCTCTTATCAACTTCATCTTCTACACTTCAAATTAACAGCTTTCATCAATGGCACCAAAGTCTAACTCAGCAGAATTGGCATTGGGGTTCAGATCACAACACAACATGATTGCTTATCTTGACGTTGATGATGATCTGTTTCCTCAATACACACAAATGTGGTGTATTTGAACGCATCCCCATTAAGGTATGCTCTTTCTCATGCACCACTCATTCCAGTCACACACATTAAGCAGTTTTGGAACATTGTTAGTTCCTCAACAGTTAATGGAGTGACCACATTAACTTCTATTGTTCATGGGAGGTCTTGGGTGGTTACTGAGGCTTTGGTACGCCAAGCCTTGCATCTTGATGATGCTGATGGTATAGTCACCCTTCCCATAAATGAAATAGAACAAGGGCTTTGGGATATCCCTTTCCTGATAAAGGTACTCTCAACAAGTATCATAAGCAGGAATTTCCCCCAGCCTGGAAGTACCTCATACACGTCCTCCTTCAATGTTTGAGCCCCAAATGTACTACACACAATGAGATCAATAGATCCATTGCTAGTGCTATTGTGTGCATTGCAACAGGGCAAAAATATAACTATTCTAAAATGATTTTTGAGGGGATATGTAAAAACAAGGGGACAAAAATGACTTTAGCTTATCCCCGTTTTCTGCAAATGGTTTTTGATGATCAAGGTTACTGCTCAAGGGATCACAATGATTTTTATAAGATCCCTGAGCAAAAGAAAGCTATTTTTATGAAGACGGATTCACCACCCCATAGAGACTTACCTTTAACCCCAGCCATGCTTGCTGTTATTGCAGCAGCACAACCTCAACCAGACCCCCAACCCCAAATTGACCCTCAACCACAACTTGAACCTATTCCTGAACCTTTACCTTCACCTGAACACATGCACCTTGACCAAGAACCCTTCAACGCTGATACATTAAATGTTGGCGTTGATGTGCCTATTTCCAACGCTGACACATAACCTTCACAATCCCAAACACCCCTTAACCAACCCACATCCACCCATTCTTCCACACCATCTTCCACACCCCCTGAATATAGGTTGATGAAACGCCAAAGGACTACTGGAGTGTTCTCCTCTGGTGGTCCTAGCCATGAAGCAGAGAGAACCACCACCACAAGTGTGGCTGGTGACCTGGATGAGGCTGGGACTATTGGTTCTGGCTTAGTAGCTGGCCAAGGCAGTCCCACCATCATTAAGTCCTCATCCATTCCCAATGAATCTGACTTGGGAGGTCAAATCCCCATTTTAGAAGAGGGCAGACTGGAACCAATGACTCTTATGGAATTGACGGCAGTCTGCATTAGCTTGCAAAAGCAAAATGCAGACTTAGTACAAATTGTCAGCTCACAAGGCCTTGAACTCAAGCAATTGAGGGAGAGGATTGTTGTTTTGTAAAGTGATCGTGTTAGAAGGGGTATGGAGGAGTCTTCCAAAGGGGAGGAAGATCAAATAAATCTGAGTGATAAGGGCAGCCAGGATGGTCAATCAATGGATGTTGCTGAAGCCCTTACAACTTTGAAGAAACAAACAGGTTTTGATACGTCCTTAGTCTCTCCTACCAATTTAAATTTATCATTTACAACTATGTTAAGAGAGGTTACACAAGGCGCTGAGGGAAAATATTTGAGCGTTGACAAGGCAAATTTGGACGCTGATAGAAGTATTTTGGGCGCTGATAGGATAAATTTGGGCGTTGACAGACCTGCACATGAAGGTGATGTATCCCAGTCATCATCTATCATCAAGGAGGTTTCTACTCAGGTATTACCATCTACCTTACCAACCATTGCACCATCAGATAAGGGTAAGGGTAAAATGGTAGAAGAGTTTGTTCCAAAAGATGCAGCCCAAGTTGAATTTGATAGAAGATTGGCTGAACAAATGATGGAACAAGATGAAAAGGAGAAGTCACCATTTGTTGTGACTTCAGAAGAAGAAAGTGATGGAGCTAGCTCAGACTCAAGTGTAATGATTATAGAACCTGAAAGGCTTGAGTATGGAGATGAGTTGGCCAAAGAGAAGCTGAGAGAGTTGAAATTGCAGGTTGACTTTGACATGCAAGAGGTGGTTCAAATGTACAATTCTTGGGAAGAAAGCTGCATGGATAATCCAGACTTGACCATTTCAGATCAAATATGGGGTTTGGAGCTTCTTCTTAGAGTTCAGAAGGATTGTAAGGTAATTTTGAAACACAAGGCAAGCAATATTCTCTCAGAATTAAAAAGAGATAGAAGGGAGCTCTACTTTATGTTGCTCAGATGTCATGGAGTTGGATGGACATATCAAAAGTTGAAGGCTTTGACATTTGATGAGTTGGAAAACAGGGCTTATCCCATTTGGGTGAGAGTGCAGGAAGCAAACACTCTCAGACTTCTTTCAGATGAAAGAAAGGAGCAACTTGCAGAAGAAATGGAAATCAAGAAAGCTATGACGATTCCCAGGCCAGTGAAGAAGGGATTTAAATTTGAGTTTCCAAAAGATATGGATCCACTATATCCAAGTGAAGCAGTTATAAGAAAGAGCCTCAAGCTCTCCCCATTAGAAGCTTCAGATATGGTGCAAGTGTTACCATTAGATTCCAGGAATCCAATTGTGAGCTATGAAGAAGATGAATGTGGATTCTGGAAGATTGGCAGATTTGGCAAGGAGGTACACACTTTTACCACTCTCATATCTTTATTTGCAAGTTGTGATAGAGAAGACTTGGTGGACCTTTGGAGGTTGCTGGAGACCAAGTATGAGGCTGAAGCACCAACTTCAGCTAATGGAATAAAACTTTGGACCACATTCAAAAGAATGTGTGGGACAAAAGAGGAAGATCCTGCAATATGGAAGGATCTTGAAGATAACCTCAGTGGTCTTCAATGGAGGTTATATTCAGCTGCTGGTGTATACCATTTGAGTTCTACAAAGTTTGCTGAGTATCTACTTGTGGATGCTCAGTATTTCATATCCAAGGCTGTTTTGGAAAAGATGAAGGATACTCAGCTGGAAATAGATTATTTAAGTGACGTGGAAAAATATTTGATCAGATTTATTCATTACCAATATGAGAAGGTTTTTCAGACTCCTCCAAGTCCTTAATGCTTATTCAGAAACTTGATCATAAGAGTGGATATCAAGTTTAGGGGAGGATTGTTGGGAATAAATTAAGGCCAGATCACTTGAGCGCTGACAAGAACAACTCAAGCGTTGACAAGAACAAAGCAAGCGCTGACAGCTCAAGCGTTGACAAGTTAAAGTCAAGCGTTGATACATTGAAGACAAGCACTGATGGAAGATATAATCTACACGTTTATTATATTCTAGAATACTTCTAGTAAGGATAGAAACGACAATGTATTTTCTATATTTATCTTTACCTAGAATAGTTGATACGTAGATTATTGTACAAGGCTTCTTGTATCTATAAAAGAAGGCCTTTAGGTTAATGTTAGATATCAAGTTTTATATAAGTTTTCATTCGTAAACATCTTTCATTGTAAGCAAGTTCGACATTCATAATCAAAGTGAAAGTTTGTTTACATCTTGTGTGTTCTTGTTTAAGTGTTAAATTCCGCATAACACTTAGATTCATAAAGCATATACAAAGGTTTCTCTACGTGTATTACTTGATCTAATCTCGTATACACAAAGCTAATCGATCTAAGTTTGGGATCAACAGGTTGTAATACCTCAGCTACAACAGGTTTATAGATAGATTTCTTGCTGTTGGACTTAGCAGGTGTAACACCCCCATTTTACCTTTATGTAGCGGAACATTGATATGGGGTATTATTTCATAGAACACAAGTCATAATGATAGAAAAAAAACTCAATAGAGTGATAAAATCAACTTTCTTTATATATTATTTAAAAATAGAGTTTTACAATATGAGGTTCCCAAAATCTAGAATAATAATTTCAATCTTGTGCCTCTTTATGCCATCCTTATGCGGCTCCATGCTAACAATCTTTAAAACCTGAGATATATGCTTAAAATCAACACAATGGTTGAGTGAATTCATATGTTTAAAATCATTTTGAATACACGATCCTTTTTCTGAGCTACGTTATCATTTGCTCGTACGTTAAATAAATGAATCAATTCACTAAGCTCATGATATCGCGGTATCAGGAAGTCTGTCAAACTATCCAGAGTAGCAAAATAAAGTATGCCCGTTTGACCACTGTGGTGCTAGCAAGTGCGACTTGGCCAGACAGAGGATGTCAGTCCCCAAATAGTACCATTTACAATATTAGCGCTCATTTTCAAGAAATGATTAGCGGTTAACAATTAAAAAGGGAGTTTTAAGGCGGCGGTAAACATAGTGCCAATAGTCATATCTGGGAAGCATACCAAAAACACTTGTATTCCAGTTTAATATATATTCCCCTCATGGGTTTTCAAATAATTTGAAAGTAGTTAACTTTAGTGATGCTATGAACTCACCTGGGATCCATAAATTCGGAGCTATATCAGATATATTGTATTTACAGATAAACAGTTTGATCACACAAACCACAACTTGGTCCGATAAACAACAGCTTGATCTCACACAAACCTGGATTAACACATTTTGTATAGTATCGAGTCTTTTGATCTCTAGTTCAAAGTTTTAAGTATTTCTTTGTGATATTTACTTAAGGTTCACAGTTTAGTTATAATATCACATCATTGTTTGGGCCATCATACTCAGAAGCCATTCTATAAACGTTTGAGGAGCGATGGCACTTTAAATCGTAAACCCAACCACACAGTCAGAACGTAGTATCGAGATGGAACATCTTTGCACAAAGTTCCCTACTACCATGACATGGCTATTACTTTATAAGTAGAGTTAATGTGTATTTTATATCCTTTACTTTCAATATTTGCAAATATATCCCTTATAGTTATAGTTCAGCTTAATTACACTTTTAACCCTTATAGTATATAGTTTTAATAATTACAATTTCAACCCTCAATATTTAACCTTAGGGTCTCAAACTTTCCAACATTTATTATTATAGCTTTAGCTTCTACAAAATGACCCTTTTGGCCCAAAATGTTAATAGTTTCAAAAATGATAGTTTTAGTCCTTATACTTGTAAAAATCACATAACAACCTCAAAAATGAACCAAATGATCTAGGATTTAAAAAAAAAGTTTCAAAACATGTTTATAATCATAATAAAAACATTTCTTCAGAACTATACCTTTTGAAATGGGGTTTTGCTCATTATTTCATGTAAATAACAAAAGTAGGTGATACAAGAGATTTTGGCCAGTATAAAAATTAAAGTTCTTTGTCGTGTGTCTAATCGAATTGATCCTGGTTTAACTATGCGACTCAGTTGTCTTTGGTGAAACAATAGATTTGTCGTTGTAATAATTAAAAAGTGCAAAACTTAAACGTGAATGGCAGGTAAATAAATCTAAAACTAATTGAAAGGTAAATGTGCAATATTAAAAACTTTGAAAATTAAAATAATTAAATGACTTAAAACTAAAGCGTGACGAAAATTAAATTTGACTAAGTATTAAAAATGTAACTTAAAAATAAAACAAAGCAAAAATATAATTCTAAACCCCAAACCATCGGAATCCAGATCGGAAAGCTGTCACCAAGTCCATCGGAATGTCAGATTGGAATATAGGTACAAAATCCATCGGAATGTAGAAAATGCTATCTATCGGAATGTTTGAATTGCAACCTATCGGAATGTTTGTTCAGATCGGAAAGCCCAGATCGCAATCCTAGATCAGAATGTTGCTCAATAAATTTGGGCAGCACTTCGTTTTAGCAAACCTCAAGAGCCGTCGGAATGTGCGATCGCAATCCCAGATCGGAATGAGGGTGATGATACTCTAGATCGCAATCCCGGATCAGAATGCAAAACCCTTGTCCTATGTTGTCACCATCGGAATGTGGGTGATGCTATCGCAATGTGTGATTTCCTTTCTTTCCGATGGAGTTACAATTTCGTAATAAGCTCAAGTCCAAATAAGCTAGAACTAATAAGCAGTAACAAAAACTAAAATGAAATGGAAACAAAACGAGACAATAAGCTAAAAAGTTAAAACCTTTCGAAATTTAAAAGACGAAACTTGATGGAATGGAATTTAAAAGATAAAACGTTTTGAGAAAAACTTGAAAACACTTAAGCTAAATACCAAATAAGCACATAAGATTGTCAAACTTGTGGCTTATTTGGTATGAAAACTTAAAGGGAAAAGAAAAGACGAAACTTTTTATCAAATAAGCAAAGGGATTAAGCAAACCTTGCTTAATCCGAATTTTAAAACTAAAACAAAAACAAGAGAAAGGTAGAAAGAGAATGATGAAAGAACACTTGATCAAAGGTAAATGAAGATTAAAGCAACAAAATTAAAGAACACTTACTTGGAATTAAAAGGTATTAAAAGTGCAAGAGAATGTCACTTGGGGGTGGCCACGGAGGTTCACCTGCGACGACTCCGGGCTATCCAAAAGGGTAGTCTCCCTAGGATTAGTAGGCTCGCAATGTCGAGTCGGAAACCTAGGTATACCAAAACAAAATGTATTTAAATTGACATGAAAAGTAAATGTGCAAAAATTAAAGATGGAAGAACTAGTGTCACTCTAGCCAACAAGAACAAATGAAGGAAAATCTAAACTATTTATAGGGGAGATTAGGGAGGTGCTTAGGAAGCTTCCTCCCCTCTTTCTTCTTTCCTTAATTGCACCATTAAGTCCTTAAGTCTTTAATATTCTTAAATCTTGGACTTTAATGACTTTGTCTCAGGATTTCTTTAAACTCGTCTTGTAATTCTTCAATAAATTAGGCTCGAGTTCTTCGGCTTTTAGTAATCTTCCGTCTTTTGACTTTTTCTTCGATAAATCTTCAGAATTTGTCTTGGACTTCCGTTCTTTTCGCACTCTTGATCTTTCGACTTCGTCTTTCGTCTATTTCTTCGATAAACGCCCGTGAATGCCCGTGTTTTCTCCCCTTTTCACATTTTCGTCCTAAATCACAACAAAAACACAAACCACGCATAATTCCGACATTTACGACATAAAATACACGTTTTGGCTCGGTTATTATTGTAATTAAGTGGTAAAAAGGATTGGTGTTTACACATCTATCAAATCCCCTACACTTGACCATTGCAATGTCCTCATGCAATGCATTAGTTACAAAGCAAGATTAAATTTTTCATCATAATCAATCCATGTTGGCCTTTATTAAAAAGATAGAAAATAAAACAAGTAAAGAAATCAAAATCATACCTTGGGGTTTTGAAAATGTCATGAATGATCATCATCCTCAAGTTTTCACTTTCTCCAAACCAAGCTTAAAAACGAGATCATCGTTATTATAAGTTAGCAAACTAACACGAACTCATGTGGGCTAATTATTCACTTAGACTCCCTTATTCCTAGTGTATCTCTTATATTTTATTTTTGTCTTGAATGATCAAGAGGATGCATGGACTTATTTCGATAGTTATTAAGGCTGAAAATAAAGTGGGACGATTTATTCAATAGTTAGCTAAAGAACAAAATCTTTTAAAACTGCTTCTCGGGACCTCAAAAAGTTCATATCTTGGCATAACTCGCTTCGCGATTTTAGACCTTTCTCGGACCGATATTTGGCAGCGACTTCATACTTCAAATCTTCGAGAGACGTTCATGAAATAATGGTCTTCTCTTCATAATAGGAATTTCTTCACTTGAAATTTTGAGAGATTCTTCATATATGGACCACGACTTCTTCATTTTTCTCCAATCATTATTTTGGACTTTGATATACAACGATCCGCCTCCTTTTTGGACTTGGATCTATTTATCCTCATACCTTGTTAGGGCCTTTTCGGATAGACTTCTCCATGACTTTTGGGGAGTTTTTGCTTTTCGCCGTGTGTCTCGATCCTTCATATTGATCTTTGATAAATGATTCTTCACATCACTTTTGGATCTTTAGCAACAAAATATAGCCCTCATGCCTTGTTAGGGCCTTTTTGGACTCGACAATCTTCGCATCCCGCTTCAATAAGTTATGCCTTGGCTATGAACTCTAATCATTACCGAGCAACTTTTAAACGATCTTGGGCTAGAAGCTAAGTAACTTTTCAAATTGTACAACCTTATTTATTGCAGATAAATTTATTAGCAAGCGATGGGAGAATAGGCTTATAATCAACTCACATAAATTCACGAAAGAATACCAATCTTATAATTGACTCTATCATCTCTCGTTCTCCACAGTTTAAAATCTCAAGGAATGAGACTCGTGGATGCTTAGCCTATTAAATCAAAGTTTTGGGTTTTCGAGTCGCCTATAGGATCTTGCAAACTCTTAGACTTTTTCAAGTTTAGAAATCGCATTTTAAAGTTCCCTTGATAAACGACTCTCTAGGATCAATTATAGGAACTTGCGAAAAGTTCTTGTTCTTAACCCGTGAGAGTTAAGACTTTCGCGTTTTATAGCTCCCTATATAAAAGCCTAGCAAAACTTGACTTAAACACGTTAAGGATACTAGCTAGAGTAAACTTAGATAAGTAAACTCGGGTTGAGTCAAAAGATTCACAACGTTTGAAAATTAAAACCACTTTATTTAAAATTTATTCTAGCAAAGAAAGAAAATAACTATACAAAGGAAAAACTAATAGGCCAAAATAGATCAAAAGTTTTGAAAAATGTCGAAAAATTGATTTTCCGGTTAAAATGAGGACAAATACAAGGAAAAGGCCACTTAACTTCGATAGAAGTCCCCCTACACTTAATATAAACATTGTCCTCAATGTTTAAGCATGTGGGAGTAAACTCCCCTACACTTAGGATATTGTGCACTTTGTTTAAATCTCGCTAAGGAAAAGACAACTAACGAGATTCCTATTTTAATATTGGAAAATATGAAATAGTGAATCGAAAAGAGTTTAGGATAGAACCGGGAAGACGGTAACACGGAATCACGGGTCGTCAAAAATCATCAAGAGTGGATCATTGAGCGCTCGAAGCCCTGAATATGAGAAGAGACGAAATAGCAAACACCAACGGGTCTCCCCTACACTTAGGATAAAGAAAGCTAAAAGATAGATAAATGGGTTTCCTCCCAAGAAGCGCTTGATTTTTGTTCACCGAGTCGTGAGCCTGACTCGACCTTGATTATCATAGGAAGAAGCATGAAACATATCCACCGGGATCAAATACATAGTTTTCATCCATCAAATAGCACAAGCTTAAGGCGAACAAGGCAAGCCAAAGAAGAGTAGGCAAGGTTACCTTAAGCAAAGACGGAGCATGGTGGAAGCAAGGGTGAAGTGGTGCAAGCATATTTCCATAAGTTCCAAATATTTTTCCTTTTATTTCATCAGACGGATACTGAGATGGCTTAAACATATCGATACCAGGGTCGAACACCTTTTCCTTTAAGGGAAAATAGCACTCAGGCTCAGCAGAATGTGAAGATGATCAGTGAAGAACATGCACAACCTCGTCCTCAGAAGGTGGACAAATAGGTGTTAAATCATACGTGTTGCGGATGTTGGTGTCGGCCGGTTTCTTCTCCTTTAAAAGAATGTTCTTCAAATCCAAAGTAGGATCAAGACCATAATCATCAAAATTTAAAGGAGGAGCATCACTCTCATGAGGGAAGTAAGTATTGAGAAAAGTAGAGAAGTCTTCCTCAAATGAGTAATCATCCAAAGTAGGATTTAGTGATGTAGGTGGAGGATCTTCATCATGAGAAGAATCACTCGAAAGAGTATCGGCCTCATCAAAATCATCGAAAGTGGGCATCTCGGGATACTCGGAAGTAAAGTCATCATAATCATCCGAATCTGAGCTAGAATCATCATCATAAGCATCAAAGATCGGTGGAGAATCATAAATGAGTGAAGGTTCCAAATTGGAGAGAGAATCATCCACATCATCTTGAAACAGTGGATTATCAATGCAAGACTCGAATAGAGGATTGTTGTAATTGACAAAATCATCAAGAACATTAATCATATTCAAGGATTCTCTTCCATAGGTTTTGCTTGTAAGCTTCCCCATTTTGAACACTTGTTGTTCATTCCGGACCCTTAAAATTAACTCACCTTCGGCAACATCAACTAGAGCTCTTCCGGTTCTCAAGAATGGCCGACCAAGTATTAAAGGAATACGAGGGTCTATTTCATAATCAACAACAACAAAGTTGACCGGAAAAGTGAAGGTGCCAACTTTAATGAACACATCTTCGGCAATACCAACGGGGTAAGCGAGAGTGTGATTTGCTAGCTCGAGAATCATCTTCGTTGGAGTAAGGTCGGGTAATGATAGTGTTTTCCAAACACTTAATGGCATCAAATTTATACTGGCCCCGAGATCAGCTAGGGCAGTAAATTCTTCGGTTTTGTTAAAAATGCGAAGCAACACAAAACGACCGGGATCTCCAAGTTTTTCCGGAAGTTCTTTAAGAATAACTACAAAACAGTTTTCATTTAAGCGTGTGTTGGCGAGCTCAATCAGCTTCTCCTTCTTGTTAAGCAATTCCTTGAATGCTTTGACAAATTTCAGCATGTGGATAAGTGCTTCAACAAGGCTAATGTTGAAATTCATTTGAGAGATCATCTTCAAATAATTCGACACTTGAGTGTCATCCTTAGTGAGCAAGTTAGGCTTGTCCAAGCAAGAAGGATATGGGATGTTGGGTTTATAGGTGGAAGGTGTAGGTGTAAGGGGTAAAGGTTGGGATGTTGAAGGGTTCTTCTTGGGTACTTCGTCACGACGAGGCGGAGACGGTAATGGTGTACTAATACTAGGTGTGGGAGGAGTAGGGATAAATGGTGGTGGAGGAGGTGTAGATGATGGGGGCGGAATAGGTGGTCCTACTATGGTTACTCCACTACGGGTAGTAATAGCACTCACATTCGCTCGCGGATTGGTGACGGTGTTTGAAGGTAGAGAACTCGAGGTAGAGGGTTGACTAGTGGGCAAGAAACTAGCCAGCATATTCTTTAAATCATTCGTTTGATTGCTGAAGGAGAATTGAATATTATCTCGAAGCTCGGATCTTATGTCATTCCCTTGCTTGGTGATATCTCCTTTCAAATTGATAATTTGGCTTTGTAGATTCTTGATTTGCTCTCCCTGGGTTCTCATTAAGGCTTCAACATCTTGATTGATGGGTGGGGCTTGTTGAGCGGGTGGGTGATAAGGATTAGAAGCTCTAGGTGGGATTTGGTTGCTTCTATTGTAGTTGTTGTTGAGGTTTTGGTTTTGAGGAGAAAAATCGGGTGAAAGGTAGTTGTTTGACCGGTAACTCAGCAAATTTCGATCCCCTTGAGGTCGGGCTTGGTAATTTTCCGGTGAATAATTACCATAAGCTGCATACACGTTTTCCGGATTTCCTTGAGTAGAAGGACAATCAGTGTATGAGTGTGGACCGCCACATGTCTCACAAGGATTGGCTACTGCTTTAACTTGTTGTTGGTTTGTAGCGAGAAGCAAGATATTTTTGTTCATTTCGGTCATCATGCGGGTGAATTCGGTCATGTCGGGGCTTGCTGAAGTGAAAGAAACACTGACTCTCGGGTTGTTCCTTGAAGAAGCGGAGGAATCCCAGTTTTTATGATGAGTAGTCATGTTTTCAATAAGCTCTTTACACTCCTCGGGTCTTCTTTTCCTAAATGTGCCACCGGCGGCTGCATTTATCGTATCACGATCACGAAAAGTCAAACCGTTGTAGAAAGTATCAATTAATGTCACAGGGAGCATGTTGTGGTTTGGACAACGATCAATGAAAACATTATATCTTTCCCAAGCATCAAAGAGAGATTCATTGGGGTCTTGCATGAAACCGTTGATTTGATTGCGAAGGCTCGTGACCATGGATGGTGGAAAGTAGCGCGACAAAAAGCGTTGAGTCATGTCATCCCAAGTATGAATTGAATTCTTCGGGAGATGATCAAACCATTTCTCGGCGTGGTGTGATAAAGTATGTGGGAAGAGTTGTAGGCGAAGAACATCCATTGTGGCACCGGGCAACTTCATGCTTTAGGTAATAGTAATGAACTTGTGGAGGTGTTTGTTGGCATCATCATCATCAGGCATTTCAGTGAATGGGTTAGTTTGCACTTGCTGAATCATGTGGTGCTTCAACGAAAACTACGGAGCCGTGATTTGCATCGGTGCAATCGGTCCTCCTCGTCCAAACATGGTAGGTTGACAAAGCTCCTCCATTGTCCGAAGATCGGGCTGTGGAAGAACATTGTTGTTGTTATTATTGAGGTGCGGTGGATTATTGTTGTTGTTAACACCTGCCATAACTAAATCTTCAGGAGTCTCGGGCTCTTGATAAGTAGAAGATCTAGTACGCATACACCTACAAAGGCAAAAGAAAATACCAAACACAAAGAGAATATATATATATACAATAAAAATAAAAAAATTTTGGATTTTTGAAATTTTTTAATTTTTATGGATTTTTAACAGTTTTTAATTTTTTTGGATTTTTGAAGATTTTAAGCAAGAAAATAACGCTCACGAATGAATGGATCCCAAAAAGCAACGCGTCTCTCACAGAAAACCGTTTATCTTTACGAAAAGAGCCGGCAGCTGCGCCATTTGATACAAGAGATTTTGGCCAATATAAAAATTAAATTTCTTTGTCGTGTGTCTAATCGAATTGATCCTGGTTTAACTATGCGACTCAGTTGTCTTTGGTGAAACAATAGATTTGTCGTTGTAGTAATTAAAAAGTGCAAAACTTAAACGTGAATGGCGGGTAAATAAATCTAAAACTAATTGAAAGGTAAATGTGCGATATTAAAAACTTTGAAAATTAAAATAATTAAATGACTTAAAACTAAAGCTTGACGAAAATTAAATTTGACTAAGTATTAAAAATGTAACTTAAAATAAAACAAAGCAAAAATATAATTCTAAACCGCAAACCATCGGAATCCAGATCAGAAAGCTGTCACCAAGTCCATCAGAATGTCAGATTGGAATATAGGTACAAAATCCATCGGAATGTAGAAATGCTATCTATCGGAATGTTTGAATTGCAACCTATCAGAATGTTTTTTCAGATCGGAAAGCCCAGATCGCAATCCTAGATCGGAATGTTGCTCAATAAATTTGGGCAACACTTCGTTTTAGCAAACCTCAAGAGCCGTCGGAATGTGCGATCGCAATCCCAGATCGGAATGAGGGTGATAATACTCTAGATCGCAATCCCGGATCGGAATGCAAAACCCTTGTCCTATGTTGTCACCATCGAAATGTGGGTGATGCTATCGCAATGTGTGATTTCCTTTCTTTCCGATGGAGTTACAATTTCGTAATAAGCTCAAGTCCAAATAAGCTAGAACTAATAAGCAGTAACAAAAACTAAAATGAAATGGAAACAAAACGATACAATAAGCTAAAAAGTTAAAACCTTTCGAAATTTAAAAGACGAAACTTGATGGAATGGAATTTAAAAGATAAAACTTTTTGAGAAAAACTTGAAAACACTTAAGCTAAATACCAAATAAGCACATAAGATTGTCAAACTTGTGGCTTATTTGGTATGAAAACTTAAAGGGAAAAGAAAAGACAAAACTTTTTATCAAATAAGCAAAGGGATTAAGCAAACCTTGCTTAATCCGAATTTTAAAACTAAAACAAAAACAAGAGAAAGGTAGAAAGAGAATGATGAAAGAAGACTTGATCAAAGGTAAATGAAGATTAAAGCAACAAAATTAAAGAACACTTACTTGGAATTAAAAGGTATTAAAAGTGCAAGACAATGTATTTAAATTGACATGAGAAGTAAATGTGCAAAAATTAAAGATGGAAGAACTAGTGTCACTCTAGCCAACAAGAACAAATGAAGGAAAATCTAAACTATTTATAGGGGAGATTAGGGAGGTGCTTAGGAAGCTTCCTCTCCTCTTTCTTATTTCCTTAATTTCACCATTAAGTCCTTAAGTCTTTAATCTTCTTAAATCTTGGACTTTTATGACTTTGTCTCGGGATTTCTTTAAACTCGTCTTGTAATTCTTCAATAAATTAGGCTCGAGTTCTTCGGCTTTTAGTAAACTTCCGTTTTTTGACTTTTTCTTCGATAAATCTTCAGAATTTGTCTTGGACTTCCGTTCTTTTCGCACTCTTGATCTTTCGACTTCGTCTTTCGTTTATTTCTTCGATAAACGCCCGTGAATGCCCGTGTTTTCTCCCTTTTTCACATTTTCGTCCTAAATCACAACAAAAACACAAACCACGCATAATTCCGACATTTACGACATAAAATACACGTTTTGGCTTGGTTATTATTGTAATTAAGTGGTAAAAAGGATGGGTGTTTACACACCTATCAGTAGGTTTTTAAGATATCTTTAGCTTATAACTTCCATTTAAAATGATCAAATGCTCTAATTTCTTTTAGATTATCCTTCTAACATTATTTTGGCATTATAACAAGTTTAATAATTAATTCTAACAAGATCAAAGCTTAGCTAACATAGAGATTACCTAGATAGCTCCAAAAGGGCTCCTTTTGGCTTCCTATGAACACTACTTGCTATCAAAGCTTCAAAAGCTTCAATGGATTCCTTATAGACCTTGTTTTGGTCTTATGGGATGTCCTAGGACGTATATAGAAGTGTAAATGAAGAATGGTTAGGAGATACAAAGGAAACGGGGCGCAAGTCTTCAAGGTATGTATTTCGCTCCTATTTTTAGTTTTTTCAATCCTTAGGCTCCAAGTTTGGCATGTAAGCGTGTAATATAGTTAGATTAGTGACTAAGGGAGGCTATAAGAGATCTATTAAAGTTTATAGGAGCTAGATTCAAACCAATTCATGGTTAGTGGCTTAAAATGTCCACAACAAGATAAGATGAGAATGGTGATGTGTAGCACACACGTAGGTGATGCATCTACTTGTCATCACTTGAAAAGTATCCTAAAACATGTAAAATATATGATTTTAAAACTTGTAATGAGAGGGAAATTGTTTAAAACAAGTTTTGGAGGGAAAATGTAAAACCGGGTCCTAATTAGGGCTTGTAACTTTATACTTCGTGATTTTGGTGATTAAGGGTTTAGGAATGTTATTAGTGATGTATTAGGGTTTACTTATGGTATACACATTTTATTTAAGAAGTTTGGGTCTTTGGTTTGAAGTTTAACAAAGGTTTAATGTGAAAATGGGAAGAAAACTTAGGCAAGTTAGGTTTTCTAATGATTTATGGTTAAGTCTTAGTAAAAGTGATTATCCTTTAATTAGCTACTGATGTATACTCAATTTAGGTCCTATAAATTGTGTTTTAGGTGTCAAATGAGTTCCTACACTTGGTTTGATAGGTTATTCTAAATAAACATGTCTAAAGAGTGAAAATACCTATTTTGACCTAATTTACAAGTCATGCATTAAAATGTTATACCTTGTGAATTAGAATATTTTTACATTGTCTTAGCATAATCTTATAACCTTAATGAAGTGCTATTGGTGTTTGTAGACTTGTCCTAAAAGATTAGACAGTGATTCAATGTAGATTTCTTAATATAAGGGTTTTTAGGTCATTAAGCCTAACGACTTTCTATCTTGGGTATTTAGTGTTTATATCCTAATTCAAGCTTATTATAGGGCTTATACAGTATGTTTATGACTTTTAGGGTTTCTATATTCTTAGTTTAAAGGTTTATATAGGTTCATTATATTCTAGGGATAATTAAGGGAGCTTAAGATCCTAAGCTTTGATAACTTGTACTTTATGCTTTATTAACTCGTAACTTAAATTGAAATAAATGTATAGCCTTAGTATGATACTTAGTTGAGTTTTTAATTAGTTTCTAAATGTTAGACTCTAATTCAATGTGAAGTGGATTTTATATGCTAATCTTGGTTACTAGGTCTTAACTTGTAATTAGTTTTGGATTAGTGAATATTAGTGTTTTGTGATCAATTACCTTTCCTTTATATGATAGAATATAATTAGTATATTTTATTTGATACTTGTACATAGATACTATGTAGTTATATTGCTTAAAAGATGGTTTACTAAAGGTTTCTAGGTGGTGATCTAGAATATTATGTACGTTTACTTGTACTTCGCTTAGTATGGTTTGTTCTTACTATTCTTAGGTATTATTATGTATTCTAAGTATAGTTTACAACTTGTTTATAATCCTTGATTACTTATTCATATGTACTTTCCATTCATAGTTTACCATAAATGAGTTTACAACTCATTTAAAGGGATTCTATGGTTTATAAGGGAATTTAGGGCATCATAGTTATATTTGAGATGTTATTATCAATATTGAACTTATAATATTACTTTTAGAACTTAGACTTGACATATACATTGTGTTGACAACATATAGGAATATGTTTTAATGGCGGTTCAGGTTGTGAGGAGTTGTTTATCTTACTAAGTAAGGCATAAAAGCATAAATTTCCAGCCAAATTTTCATATTGAGACAATCATAGTATATAACACATATGTGAAAGTTGATGATTGTCACAGTCTCTCCCCCTTAAAGAAATCTCGTCCCGAGATTTAGATAAAGAGCAATGTCATAAGACAAAGAAGAGAATAATCCTCGCGTTTCCAGACATATTCATACCCTCTTAGGGTTTCATTCAAAATGCAATAATTAGAAATATCATATCACAGAATTTTATTTTATCATTGAGCAGAAATTATTTCATTGGGATGATAAGAGATTCATCATTTAAACATTTCTTCAGATTTGCAACGCGAAAAGTATCATGAATATTACTGAGTTTCTTTAGGAAAATCAAGTTAATATGTCACCGCCAATTCAAAAATCTTTGAATGGCCTAATGTACCTTTGCTTTGCTTTTCGAATCGAATAAGATCTTTCTTAAGGTAATACATAATAATATGACGTAATTTATTACGATTTATATTGTAAATTGACATAACTTCACCTTGCAGCGTGTAATCTTCATCGGGTTTGAATAATCTTTTAAATGGTTTCATGAACTATTTTGGGTCTCGTAAGTTGAAAATCTCCAACTTTAACCCAACAGATACGTATATGGCACTTCTTTCCATAGAGTGCTTCAAATAGTATTGCTTTAACTTTAGCACGAGAACTATTGTTATACGAGAAATTTTACCAATGCTAAGTGTCATTCCAAAAATTTATAACACGTGCATGGAATGTAGTTTAATATTTGGAAAGCTCTTCCACTTAATACATTAGTATATTTATGTTTTCATTTATATAATAGACTAAGTATAACATATTACCCTCGGGTATTTTGTATATACTCTTAGGATTAAAATGCGAATCACCTGTCACGATCTTAGATGATAGATATTGATTCTCTATGTCGACAAATTATTTCTTGTATAACCTTGTCAGAGTTTCCATATCATTGATTTTCTTGATAGGAATAAATCCTGCAGATTTAGTAAAACAATCGACAAGGATTTCAGGTTGAACTAGTAAGTTGGATGACTTCCATCACTCTGCTTCTTTTGTTAGAGCATAATATAAGGATTTCAATGTTTCTTCGAGTTAAATGGAATACTTCACATTCCAAGTCTTTACAAATTTTAAATCTCGTAAATTCTAAGTCTTATGTTTAATATGATAAGATGAATATTCCAATACTTTGACGTATTCATGAAATCCTTATCATAATTCACATAGGATTCAGATCTTCTTCTTAATTCCTCGGAGATACAAAAACTCATAGGAGACGTGAATAAGACATTTCTACATATAAAACCTAAGAATACTATTTCTTTAGAGACGGATAACGCTTTAAATAGAATTCGGTATTTTATTTCCTATAAAATACAGGATAATTCTACCAAACATATGATTTATAAGACCACTCGTCTTTACAAATCCTAGTCCAATGTCCTATTATGTTGAAAATCCGACACCAGATGGTGCAAATTTCTATGTGATGCAGGGTGCATTTCTTACACAGAAGAAAATTTCCATCATATTAACTGTAGATTGGATTAGTGACTTAAGTTATGGTAGTTTCTCATTCACTAGAATTTACGGACATTCTTTCCTTGCTGAATTTACGCTTAAGATTTTTCCGATTTTTGCACAGAATTGTGCTAAATTACCTTGTTCATTAACTTTCGGGATATGTTAATGACTTCTTCCAATATTTAGGGATTTGTAAGTAGTAATCTTTCTTAAAAATCTTTGATGAATTCCTTGATAAAATCTTATCAAGAAAACTTATGCCTTCATCAAAAGAATTATCATTCTACGGGATAGGATACAACTCTACCAACTCTTGAAATCTCATCTTGTATGTCTCGAGGTCAATTCCCTTTTATCATTAGAAAGCGAAGTTCTTCTTTTACCTTCTTGATTTGGATAATAATATCATCTTTGTAAGAGATATTTGAAATTTTGTCAAGCGATCTTATGAACTTATTTTATCTCAATATGTTGAGTATAAATAATTCACCAAGATAACTAACGAAGTGTTGTCTTCTTATAGCAAGATTTATTCCTCAATTATTAATATGATCACTACAAGAGAAAACTAATTAATTTGGCTTCTTCAATCTAACAGATCTTTTCTTCCTTGGATATTAAAAACTAATCAGCTATAGAATCGTCTTTTGAATTTTACTTCTTACTGACAATTTGTAATTGCAGGATTGCAACTATATCATTACCAATTATTTGTCAAATACTTCTAGGGTTTAAAATGATAGATAGAATAGAAAGAATTAAGGTATACTCATATCAGAATACATTTGTCACATATGTATATGGATACATATAAATGCTTATCGAACACAAGGTATATCTTTTAGGTTTATTTAGTATACTATATAAGAAACTAAATATGTTGATTACCATTCATATCTGAGGATAATAAATCCAACTATGAAATAGACTTTCAAAGTTTACAACGAATTTATAAAGATAGGACTCATATATAATCGTAACATATTTATCCATGATATGGAAGGGAGGAATATAACTGAAATGTAAAACTCGTCTTATAGAACAAGCTTCTCTTTTACATATCATATATTTTACAAAAAGAACCTTTTGATAGACAAAAGCCGAGAATAGAATATTTCTAGAAAACTTAGGAAGTTTTCTTATTCTTTCTTTTCAAACTTGTGGGTTATATTCAATTGATAATTCGTATTATCATAGAAGATAATAGAAATTTCAAAATATATACTTTATCAAGTATATGTTTTTCCCAGAATTAACACAAATTTATTCATAATCATTTGTGAGAAAACCAAGAAATAGGGATATCTTACTTCCCAGAAATAAGTATGAAATAACAGGATTTGATGAAAAACACAACTTTTATTTATTAACTTGTCTGTTTATACTTACAAGACAAGCTTCACTGTTAACATAAAAGTAAAGACATAAAGTTGAAAGTATTTTACAACTTCTAGTCAATTGTCTTCATATCTCCTTCTTGAGTTCTTTTATGGCATCAAAAAGACTTTGTATGTTGGCTCGATGTCTAATTTGAATGTCCTCAATGATTAACTCTTAGAGTAGTAATCTTCAGTCGAGCTTGAACAATTTCTTCATCGTGTATCATTTGTCTTATCTGCAACTTAGCCTTAAATTCTTCAAAATCTTCTTCTAACTTCTCAAATCTCTTTGTATAATTCTTCGGCCTTTCCTAAGTTCTTCAACTTTATTTTCAAGATCTTCAATACGCTTGGGAGGAAATTCTTTCAAATAGGGTAGGATGTCTTTAATTTGTTGTTCATAGGTATTTTTAAGTAAATGTTTAAATATAGGTGAAGGTATATGAATAGGGTAAGGTGATGGATAATTTTGGTGATGAGGTGTAAAATCTTTTTCTTTATTATATGCTTGTATAACCTGCATATAGGGGTTATCATCAAAAGGCAAAATGGCTTTTGGGATTTTCTGATCTTTGGATGTATTTTTTGAAGTATCATAGGGATTATTTATCAGAAAATTGGAAATATACTTCGGGAAATCGTTTGTAACACTTGCAGAACGTTCATCATGAGAATCCGATAAGATGATAATAGGAGGAAGATAGGAATACATATTTCTGGAGATGTCGATAAATAACATAATTTATTTATATTATATTACATACATTTAAACATAATATCATTTATGTCTAAACATAATATCTCTTATGCATAGGCATAATATCAAATAAGCATAAACTTCCACATAATTCTTGGAAAATAGCAGTACAATCATCTACATCATTCTTGTAGCAGCACTGGCTTTGGCACAGAGGACTTTCTTGAAATTATTTTAAAAGTAGTTATTGTCAAGATTTTAATTCGTGTTCTCTATAACTATGGCTTAGAGTACCAATCTCTAACACCGCATTTTCCGTTTATGTAGCGGAACATTGATCTGGGGTATTACTTCATAGAACACAAGTCATAATGATAGAAAAAATAACTCAAAAGAGTGATAAAATTAACTTTCTTTATATATCATTTAAAAACCAGAGTTTTACAATATGAGGTTACCAAAATCTAGAATAATAATTTGATAAGTGTGAAAACAATCATCAATAATGATCCATAAATCACTCAAAACACAGTCAAATACATTATATTTAACTGAAAATTATCAGAATTACGTGAGTATTTGTGTTTCATGTGTTTTCAGGTAAGAAGATACATTTTTGAGCAATCACGCGGTTTCAAGGACTTATTTGATGAAAAGACGAAGAAAATGACGAATCAAGCTTCAAGGACCTTACTTTCCAATATTATCAAGATGGAGGACTAGACTTGTAACTTTCATAAGACAAAGGACGAAATGGAAATTACTTAAAAGCTTTTATCACATTTGATAAAGGATTAAAGTTAAGGGATTAAAATGAAAACAATGGAAAGTTTACTTTTTATTAAATCAATTTTCAGTTATATACTTAACTTGGTCAATTAACCAAATCATGGTCAAACACACACACAATTCGTCTTCCTGAATGAGAAGAGAGAGAAACAAGGAGGAAGCAGACGGTTTCATTCTTCTATCACCCAAAACCTACAAATCAACATATCAAAAGATCCAAGGAGTTTCAGGCAAAGCTTATAACTACAAAAATCATCCTTATCATTTTCTCTTCAAGATGATATGATTTAATTAGATCAAATATGAAGAATGAAGAAACGCCCAAATCGGATCAAAGATGAAGAACGAGCTAAACCTCGTATTTAACACGTGGCATCAAGATATTGGGCAAGACGCGTCATCAGCACCTCACCTCCACTCTTCAGACGACAATAGATAGAGATCATGACCTTCATTTTCGATGGTTAGCTTAGGAGTAGAGTTACACCTAGTTAGTTAGATAGGACTAGTTAGTTAAAACTTTTATAACAAACTCTGTTTTTTCAGTTTAATCTTTTGTAACCGAATCAAGTTTTCTTCCATTAATGAATCCTTTAAAAGCTTCATATATCTTCTTCTTTCTCATCTCTTTTCCTGTTTAGTGTTTAAAAAAGTTATAGATTGATATGTTACTAATTATACGAAAGAGTTACTGTTCACAGTTTACCAATTGATCTTTCAGTTTTGTTCTTGCGGTTCTTCTAGATAATGGATCAGTTCAGATGAACTTGTTAGCTTTTTAGTTTGATTCCAGTCAGTAGAAACTTAAAATCAACTTTCGTGATTCTGTTTAAAAAAGAGTTTTCTGTTGAATCAGTTAGTGATTTAGTTTAATTAGTTGATTTAGCTTATCGTAATCTGATAAGATGGATTGTTAACTGATTGCGAAAGTTGTTGTTATAAGCTGATTTAGATTGTATAAGTTCAGTTTTTTTATGCAGGTTTTTAGTACATAATTTGATCAAAATAAATACATAGTAAAATTGTTGGTTTGATGTGAGTCCGGATTTTCTGATTTTGATATCAGAGTAGGATATTAGGTTGAAATTTACAGGTACTGTAGCAAGCAAATTGAAGACATATATTTCGTCGAGATTTTCTTGTTTTGTTACGAATTTGCAGGTTTCAGATTTGTTGTATGATGATAGCAGGATGAGTTCCGATTTCAGTTTATAGGTGTAGCTTCATTTACGGTAGTAGTTACAAGCCGGCTCAGCGCCGTGCTTCGACTCAACGGACAGGCCTGGAAGAAACAGGTCAAGTTTTGTTTAATTTTCTGCAATTTTTTAGTATAACACTGTTACTGCAATATGTAGTGTAAATCTTAATTCATTGCTTGAACTATATACATGTTATATGATGGTTATCAGTTTTTATTGTTTACTTTGAATCATGTGTTTCATATTTTCTAACTCTTGCATAAGTGACTGATATATGGTGTTTGGTTTAATTGTTTTTTAGATCGATAGTGTGATTAAGTATAGGAGCTTGATATCACTCACTTTACTTTAGCTAGTAACTCTCTGCTCATAGGTCATTACGAAAGAAAGACTAGGAATTGTAGATTATCTATAGGTCGGTTAGAATGCTTTAGAGGCTCATTCCACTTGCACTTATTTCTAGAGCTGAATACTTTAAATAAAGTTTACTGAGTCAACTTTAATAAGGATCAAAGAGTAATGAGAGGAATTGTTTAGTGCAAATAGTTTCATAACCAATTTGTTAGAAGGAATTTTCCTTTGGGATTGCGTTGATTTACTGTTGTAGGTTTAGACATCATTTAGTTAAAATTACATAGTTGCAAGTTTAACAAGATCAGTTAGTTATAATTAGAATCAACCCCAAATCTACTTAATTCAAAGTCTATTTTCATGTACTGTACAAGTTTAAATGGTTTTCAACTTTGATTTTCCATTTGATATTACTGTGATGCACTTTCTGTTTCAAGTCTGTATTAGTTTTGTAAAAGTACTACTTCATTCCTCCACTATTATATGTCTTGTTACACGTACGGTCCAAATAGTTAACTACTTAAGCCCTTCGTTAAAAAGGTGAATAGCTGTAGGTCCTTTTTTATCCATACCGTTAGGTGCATTCTTTCTTAATGGGCTTTAGATTTGTTGGGTCGTTTCACTGCTTATTTCATTTACGTATATGATTGCTACTTTAGAATTGAATTTCATTGCAATTTTTTCTACAATTAGTTGAGCACTGTATTTAGGATCTATTGCATATTAGGTTAGTATAATATTAGTGTAGTAGTAAGTATAATACTAGAAGTATATAATATTATTATTTTTTTCTCGTTTTACGTGCCAAGTAGTATAAATATCATATCAATATATTTTTAACCAAAAACAATTAAGTTTACCTTGAAACACGATTTCGATTCGATAAGACCGAGAGAAAAAACGAACTAAAAACAAAATATTAAATGGCGCCGCTGCCGGTTCTTTTCGTGAAGATTAACGGTTTCGAGTGAGACATATTGGATTTTGGGATCCGTTCACTTTGTGGACGTTATTTTTACGTATTATAAATCAAAAAGATAAAAAAAACCAAAAAGATAAAAATATAAAAAATAAAAAATTACAAAAATCAATTCTTTTCCTAAAGAATTGAACCAAAAAAATAAAAAAATCCAAAAAGTAATATTTTTCCTAAAAGATTACACCCAAAAATATATAATATATCAGTTTTCATCGTTTTTACGTACATATAGTATTTTTCTTAAAAAAATCAAATAAATACAAAAATATTTTCTCTATATTATTATATGTAAATACATATACGTAGATACGAACAATCAAGTTACCTATTTCCATAAGTATTGCCGAGGCAATACACCGTGTTAGGGAGCGTTCCGGTCCTTGACACGTGTATCGATCAAATTCAATAAAGCAAGAATAGATAAATACTTTCAATAGGCAATAATTCGAAGAATACAAACTACAAAGTGAATAGAAAGGCGATGTGCTATAAAATGCCATCTAAGGGTCAATAGGTACTTAAGTGCTTCGCGCCACCTAACCCCCCGTTCACTAGTGCGTATTCTAAGAAGGAATGCTTTATTGGGGGTCTTGCACCCAAGTAGTAATTACATATATTATACTTTCTTGTGGATATTTCATATCGAACCTCGAGGGAGATAATCTATTCTCCTTCAAAAGTCGACCGAGAGCTTATCTCTCACTCCTCGAGTTTACTTACACGTGTACTCGCACGCGTGTAACCATACCACCTTTGGTGTATTACTTCCTTCCCCGGGGAAGCTTTTAAACGTCATTTTACTTGTATATACATTCGGCCACCTTGTTACACATGGATACTCGTTCCATGTTAGAGATTTTGCAACAACGATCCGCCAACGCTAATTATTCGACTTGTTCGACTTGTGGAGGTCCACACGATACTTATTTATGTGATCAAAACAATGGCTATTATGGGGAGGGATATGCTTATAATGGAACCGAGAACCCTAATTTTTAACCTAACTTTCCAATGGACCATACTTGTAATGACTATATGGGATATTCCGATTTTTCATCACGACCTCCACCATCATTTCATGATCAACCCTTTAATGAGCCATACCAAAACCAAGGATTTTCAAATAATGAAGGTTTTCAAAATAATGATACTTTTCAAGGCTATAATCAAGAAACCTTTCATAATCAAGGATTTTCAAATAATGAAGGCTTTCACAATAATGAAAATTTTCCATGCTATAATCAAGATGCTTTTCAAAATCAAGGATTTTCACATTATGAGGGTTTTCAAAATGAAGGGAATTTTCGAGGTTACAATCATGAGAACTTTCCTAATCATGAAGCTTTTCAAACCTATAATCCACCTAATTATGGAAATCCACCGCCACCCTATTCTTCGACTTACATGTGCGAGTTTTGTAGAAAAGAACCCCATTATGGTTATGATTGTCGACCAAAGCATCCGCTATTTTATGCTCTTAATGATCTCCATGAGTTATCTTCTCTAATCGAGCATGATGGAAAACACTTGGAATATATTTCAAAGGCTCTTAATCGTAGGAGAGAAATGAGCCTTGAGGAAATGAAAGAAGAGACTCGGTGGTTAAGGGAGGAAATTAAGTCTCTTGAGGATGATGTAAGGAACAAGCGGTTTAATAACAAGCAAATTGGTGATAGGTATAGAGAATCGGTGAACAATTCATCTCGTTTCCTCAAGGAAAATTTAGATGATTTACTCTTTAAGATTGATAAAAAGGAGGAAGAATAATGTCTTGCTACTCGTGCCCGTATGCTTCATCAATGCTTATATGACGATGATGACGATCCTCCAATTTGTATGACACTTAATGATGACACACCTTCATCACCTTTACCTCACATGGAACCCACCGACTCTTTAACCATAGGGGACGAGTCTCTTTGCACTAATACAAACACCGATTTGGATAAATTAACCTCTTCTAGTGTTGAGAACCTTATCCCAATCCAAAGAGAGCTCGAGGGTGTTTCCAATGAACCATGTGACGAGCTTTGTATTGATACTTCTTCTCCTCATGATCACATTGAGATTTCATCACGTGTTGACCTTCATGCTACTACTAGTGATTTTGGTGATTTCGATCTTGATGAATTGTTTAAAGAAAAGGATAATGAGATTGAGGAAGAGTTTATTCAAGACTTGCCACAAGTAGAGGATTATGATTGTGATTCTAGTGAGGTATCTTATGATATATCACCCGATGACTTTTCATGTCAAGATGACCTTCCTAATTTAGATGAAGATGTTGCTCTTATAGAAGAAGTGGAAAATGTTCATATTCATGAGGTTTTATCAAACGTTTATAATCTTATCTCCTCAATTGAAGCTTTGAATGAAAACCATAATGATGATTCCATAGAAGAAGAACCTTTCATTGATATTTCTTCACCGGTTTTTGAGGTTGCACCTATTGATTTTCATGATTATATCATCCCTTTGAGTGATTCTCCCATTAGTACACCTTCTTTTGAGACATCTATTCCCACCCTTCCACCCTTGAAATTGGTTATTGATGAAGATCCTATACTCTTAGAGATTGATCCTTTTTCACCTAAGGCAACTTTAGAACCCAAAAACTTTGATATGGATTCTCATAATGATATTGATGCCACCATAGAGGCTTATCTTGCAAATAGTGATATTGAGGTTGATGATAGTGATTATAATTGTGGAGAGAAGATTCGTCTTAGTGAGAACATGCTTTTTGGGAACATAGAGATTACACCTCCTTCACAAGACACTATTAATCTTGATCCTCCTTTTACTATGCCTTCTATGGAAGATTACCCACCTTTTGATGATGATGAGGAGCCCAACATGGACATAATAGTTATGAATGTTTTGATACCTACACCTTCATTGTCTCAGGATACTTTGATATCTAAGGGGGAATTTTATATGGTTGATACGAGTTCATCTTCTTATTTTCCCATGAAGGGAAAGGTTTTTGATCCTGGGATACGTATGTTTGGGAAATATTAGTTTTCATCTACTCCACTTAAGAGTGTGATTTCGATTGATATGGACTTCTCGTATGAGCTTACTTTGGTGATGCTACCTATTTTGGAGTTGTTCGAATGTAGAGATGGAAACTATGTATTTGATCCTGGGGTGCTTACTATATGAGAGATTTCGTATGTTGGACAAACATGAGACACGTTGGACCGTTCCATTTATCGAGGCGGATATTGTAAATCTTATAGTAAATGGCAACGTGTTAAGTTTGAGAGTTTCATGTGAGATGTGCTTCAAAGTGGATATCCTTTATTCTCCATGATGGTTTCCCCAAGGACAACTTAATTCGTGGCCGAGTCGAGCTAGAGACTTAGGGTTAAAAAAACTCAAGCATTGAATAACTAGGTTAGAAAACGTATAGTAGATTTTCAATAGGTTAGGTTTAATTAATAGGATGTTATAGTAGAGTTGAAGTGGAGGGGTGGCCTTTCTTCGTCTTTTGGTGTTTGTTTCAAGGGTTGCTCTCTCTCATTTCGTGCTTGGAGCTTATGGAGGAGGCCCGTGTATCCGATTCACTTCGATAAGTTTTTGCTATTGTGATATTCAAAACACTTGTGCTTAAAATGAATACCCTTTAGTTGTCTCTTCCTTAACTTGAGTTAAGCAAAGTTATCAATGTCATAAGTGTAGGGGAGTTTACTCCATGCTCTTAAACATTAAGGACAATGTTTATCTTAAGTGTAGGGGAGACTTCTATCGAAGTGACCTTACCTAGACCTTGTCATTGACTTTCATGATAACTTGGAAATTAATTTTTCAAACATTTTTCAAATTTTTGATCTACTTTGGCCACCAAAAATATGCATTCATAAGTTTTGCATCAATCATTTTTCATTTTCATAACACATTTGCATTGAATATATTTCTTATTTTGTTCTTTATCAAAAATATATAAAAAGAAAAAAATATATATAATAAAACATGGTTTAACAAATTTAGACTTCTTTGACATATTAGGCCCGCCATGGATATTTTGACTCAACCCGAGTTTGCTTATCTAAGCATTCTCTAGCTAGTATCCTTAACCATGTAGTCCTTTATTAGTCTATTAGGCTAAGCATCCACGACTCTCATTATTTGATATTTTAAATTTGTGGAGAATGGGAAATGATAGAGTTGAAGCAAGTATAAAAGGGCTAGATAAACTTCATGATAATTACTTGTGGCTAAACCCTTCTCTTCTTTACCTTTATTTTCTTCGCATGTATATATGTTATAAATAATCAAGAACGATTTTAATCGGTTTGTAATCTCTTATGCATTTTTGACTAATCATTCATGGTTGATATAAGTACGTCTTAAGATTCTAAGTTAGAACGTTTTATGTGTATTAGACTTATGTCATGCTTAATATTTAGCGGGTGTTTTTTCTTTTATTCTTTTCAAGTTTCTTTGTAAGGAATAAACAAAAATAAGAGCGGCTTACAAAAAAATGAGTGGCTAGAAAAAAAAGAAAAAAGAAAAAAAAGAAAAGAAAAAAATAATAATTATACAAGACTCCCAAGAGTGGCAGTGAAGTGTTAATTATAGTAACTGTTAGATTCCAATATTACCTTGACGGGTTGCGGGGATTTAATAGTTGCTCCAATCCAATATTACCTTGACGGGTTGCGGGATTTAAGATCCAATGTCTCAAAAAGGCGGAGGATGTAAATTATTGCGTGAGTTTTATTTTTCTTTCCTTAGCGAGTGTGTAGCTACTTATTAATGCATGACATAAGGATCTTACACATAAGGCGAATGACTTATTACTCTTGAAACGGACTTATATTAATTGTGAGCGGTTTTTCAAGTAATGGATGAGAGGATTACTTAGGATTAAAACCGTGCTTCCTTATTTTTGGATTTTACATTTCTTATATTTCACACTTTAAATAATGACAAATTTGCTCTCAAGCAATTTGCTCAAATAATAACCGGTTCCACATTTAATTGTCATGAATAAGTTGATGCATTTTTTACTTGTGAATACAATGATCCCATTTTTAAGCTTGGTATGGAGAAAGTGAAACTTGAGGGTGATAAGTGTCCATGGTACCAAAGTCCTAATCTAAGTCATTGATTTCTTTATGAGTTTTTCCATCAAAACCATTTATGAAAAATCCAAAAATATATAAATAGAATTGTTTTCTTTGCATTGCATTGTAAATATTCAAAATCATTCATCATGTAGTATAGTCTAGTTTATTAAATCATGAAATGGCCAAGGTCGGTTGATTATGAGAAAAGCGCACTCTAGAGCTTTAAAATGCTGTATTGCATGAGGTCATGGCAATGGTCAAGTGGAGGGGGGTTAATAAGTGTGAAAACAATCATCAATAATGATCCATAAATCACTCAAAACACAGTCAAATATATTATATTTAACTGAAAATTATCAGAATTACGTGGGTATTTGTGTTTCATGTGTTTTCAGGTAAGAAGATACATTTTTGAGCAATCACGCGGTTTCAAGGACTTATTTGATGAAAAGACGAAGAAAATGACGAATCAAGCTTCAAGGACCTTACTTGCCAATATTATCAAGACGGAGGACTAGACTTGTAACTTTCATAAGACAAAGGACGAAATGGAAATTACTTAAAAGATTTTATCACATTTGATAAAGGATTAAAGTTAAGGGATTAAAATGAAAACAATGGAAAGTTTACTTTTTATTAAATCAATTTTTGGTTATATACTTAACTTGGTCAATTGACCAAATCATGGTCAAACACACACACAATTCGTCTTCCTGAATGAGAAGAGAGAGAAACAAGGAGGAAGCAGACGGTTTCATTCTTCTATCACCCAAAACCTGCAAATCAACATATCAAAAGATCCAAGGAGTTTCAAGCAAAGCTTATAACTACAAAAATCATCCTTATCATTTTCTCTTCAAGATGATATGATTTAATTAGATAAAATATGAAGAATGAAGAAACGCCCAAATCGGATCAAAGATGAAGAACGAGCTAAACCTCGTATTTAACACGTGGCATCAAGAGATTGGGCAAGACGCGTCATCAGCACCTCACCTACACTCTTTAGACGTCTATAAATAGAGATCAAGACCTTCATTTTCGATGGTTAGCTTAGGAGTAGAGTTACACCTAGTTAGTTAGATAGGACTAGTTAGTTAAAACTTTTGTAACAAACTCTGTTTTTTCAGTTTAATCTTTTGTAACCGAATCAAGTTTTCTTCCATTAATGAATCCTTTAAAAGCTTCATATATCTTCTTCTTTCTCATCTCTTTTCCTGTTTAGTGTTTAAAAAAGTTATAGATTGATATGTTACTAATCATACGAAAAAGTTACTGTTCATAGTTTACCAATTGATCTTTCAGTTTTGTTCTTGCGGTTCTTCTAGATAATGGATCAGTTCAGATGAATTTGTTAGCTTTTTAGTTTGATTCCAGTCAGTAGAAACTTAAAATCAACTTTCGTGATTCTGTTTAAAAAAGAGTTTTCTGTTGAATCAGTTAGTGATTTAGTTTAATTAGTTGATTTAGCTTATCGTAATCTGATAAGATGGATTGTTAACTGATTGCGAAAGTTGTTGTTATAAGCTGATTTAGATTGTATAAGTTTAGTTTTTTATGCAGGTTTTTAGTACATAATTTGATCAAAATAAATACATAGTAAAATTGTTAGTTTGATGTGAGTCCGGATTTGCTTATTTTGATATCAGAGTAGGATATTAGGTTGAAATTTACAGGTACTGTAGCAAGCAAATTGAAGACATATATTTCGTCGAGATTTTCTTGTTTTGTTACGAATTTGCAGGTTTCAGATTTGTTGTATGATGATAGCAGGATGAGTTCCGATTTCAGTTTATAGGTGTAGCTTAATTTACGGTAGTAGTTACAAGCCGGCTTAGCGCCGTGCTTCGATTCAACGGACAGGCCTGGAAGAAACAGGTCAAGTTTTTTTTAATTTTCTGCAATTTTTTAGTATAACACTATTACTGCAATGTGTAGTGTAAATCTTAATTCATTGCTTGAACTGTATACATGTTATATGATGGTTATCAGTTTTTAGTGTTTACTTTGAATCATGTGTTTCATATTTTCTAACTCTTGCATAAGTGACTGATATATGGTGTTTGGTTTAATTGTTTTTTAGATCGATAGTATGATTAAGTATAGGAGCTTGATATCACTCACTTTACTTTAGCTAGTAACTCTCTGCTCATAGGTCATTACTAAAGAAAGACTAGGAATTGTAGATTATCTATAGGTCGGTTAGAATGCTTTAGAGGCTCATTCCACTTGCACTTATTTCTAGAGCTGAATACTTTAAATAAAGTTTACTGAGTCAACTTTAATAAGGATCAAAGAGTAATGAGAGGAATTGTTTAGTGCAAATAGTTTCATAACCAATTTGTTAGAAGGAATTTTCCTTTGGGATTGCGTTGATTTACTGTTGTAGGTTTAGACATCATTTAGTTAAAATTACATAGTTGCAAGTTTAACAAGATCAGTTAGTTATAATTAGAATCAACCCCAAATCTACTTAATTCAAAGTCTATTTTCATGTACTGTACAAGTTTAAATGGTCTTCAACTTTGATTTTCCATTTGATATTACTGTGATGCACTTTCTGTTTCAAGTCTGTATTAGTTTTGTAAAAGTACTACTTCATTCCTCCACTATTTTATGTCTTGTTACACGTACGGTCCAAATAGTTAACTACTTAAGCCCTTCGTTAAAAAGGTGAATAGTTGTAGGTCCTTTTTTATCCATACCGTTAGGTGCATTCTTTCTTAATGGGCTTTAGATTTGTTGGGTCGTTTCACTGCTTATTTCATTTACGTATATGATTGCTACTTTAGAATTGAATTTCATTGCAATTTTTTCTACAATTAGTTGAGCACTGTATTTAGGATCTATTGCATATTAGGTTAGTATAATATTAGTGTAGTAGTAAGTATAATACTAGAAGTATATAATATTATTATTTTTTTCTCGTTTTACGTGCCAAGTAGTATAAATATCATATCAATATATTTTTACCCAAAAACAATTAAGTTTACCTTGAAACCCGATTTCGATTCGATAAGACCGAGAGAAAAAACGAACTAAAAACGAAATATTATAACTTCAATCTTGTGCCTCTTTAATCCATCCTCATGCTGCTCCATGCTAACAATCTTTAAAACCTGAGATATATGCTTAAAATCTACACCATGGTTGAGTGAATTCATAGGTTTTAAATCATTTTGAATACAAGATCCTTTTTTGAGCTACTTTATCATTCGCTTGTAAGTTAAATAAATGAATCAATACACTAAACTCATGATACCGCGGCTGGACATATCATAAACCGAAAATTGCCCTTATGAGGAAGTCTGCCAAACTATCCTTAGTAGCAAAATAAAGTATGCATGTTTGACCATTGTGGTGCTAGCAAGTGAGACTTGGCCAGACAGGGGATGTCAGTCCCCAAATAGTACCATTTATAATATCAGCGCTCATTTTGAAGAATTGATTAGCGGTTAACAATTAAAAAGGGACTTTTAAGGCGGCGGTAAACATAGTACCAATAATCATATCTGGGAAGCATACTAAAAACACTTGTATTCCAGTTTAACATATATCCCCCTCATGGGTTTTCAAATAATTTGAATGTAGTTAACTTTAGTAACGCAATGAAATCACCTGGGATCCATAAAGTCGAAGCTATATCATATATATTGTATTCACAGATAAACAGTTTGATCACACAAACCACCACTTGGTCCCATAAACAACAGCTTGATCTCACACAAACCTGGATTAACACATTTTGTATAGTATCAAGTCTTTTGATCTCTAGTTCAAAGTTTTAAGTATTTCTTTGTGATATTTACTTAAGGTTCACAGTTTAGTTATAATATCACATCATTGTTCAGGCTATTATACTCAGAATCCATTCTATAAACGTTTGAGGAGCGAGGGCACTTTAAATCGTAAACCTAACCACTCAGTCAGAACGTAATATCGAGATGGAACATCTTTGCACAAAGTTCCCTACTAATATGACATGGTTATTACTTTATAAGTAGAGTATAATATATATTTTATATCCTTTACTTGTAATATTCGCAAAAATAGCCCTTATAGTTATAGTTTAGCTTAATTACACTTTTAACCCTTATAGTATATAGTTTTAATATTTACAATTTCAACCCTCAATATTTAAACTTAGGGTCTCAAACTTTCTAACATTTATTCTTATAGCTTTAGCTTCTACAAAATGACACTTTTGGCCCAATATGTTAAATAGTTTCAAAAATGACAGTTTTAGCCCATATACTTGTAAAAATCACATAACAACCTTAAAAATGAACCAAATGATCTAGGATTTTAAAATAAAGTTTCAAAAATTTATCATAATCATAATAACAACATTTATTCAGAATTATAGCTTTTGAAATTGGGTTTTGCTCATTATTTTATATAAATTACAAAACTGGGGTTTTAAGATATCTTTAGCTTATAACTTTAATTTAAAATGATCAAATGCTCTAATTTCTTTTAGATTATCCTTCTAACATTATTTTGGCATTATAATAAGTCTAATAATTAGTTATAACAAGATCAAAGCTTAGCTAACATAGAGATTACCTAGGTAGCTCCAAAAGGGCTCATTCTGGCTTCCTATGAACACTACTTGCTATCAAGGCTTCAAAAGCTTCAATGGATTCCTTATAGACCTGGTTTTGGTCTTATGGGATGTCCTAGGACGCATATAGAAGTGTAAATGAAGAATGGTTAGGAGATACAAAGGAAACGGGGCGCAAGTCTTCAAGGTATGTATTTCGCCCCTATTTTTAGTTTTTTCAAGCCTTAGGCTCCAAGTTTGGCATGTAAACGTGTAATCTAGTTAGCTTAGTGACTAAGGGAGGATAGAAGAGATCTATGAAAGTTTATAGGAGCTATATTCAAACCAATTCATGGTTTGTGTCTTAAATTGTCTCACGGCAAGATAAGATGAGAATGGTGATGTGTAGCACACACGTAGGTGATGCACCTACTTGTCATCACTTGTAAAATACCCTAATACATGTAAAATATCTGATTTTAAAACTTATAATGGGAGGGAAAGTGCTTAAAACAAGTTTTAGAGGGAAAATGTAAAACTGGGTTCTAATTAGGGCTAGTAACTTTATAATTTGTGATTTTGGTGATTAAGGGTTTATTAATGTGATTAGTGATGTATTAGGGTTTACTTAGGGTATACACATTTTATTTAAGAAGTTTGGGTCTTTGGTTTGAAGTTTAACAAAGGTTTAATGTGAAAATAGGAAGAAAACTTAGGCGGGTTAGGGTTTCTAATGATTTATGGTTAAGTTTTAGTAAAAGTGATTATCCTTTAATTAGCTACTGATTTAAACTCAATTTAGGTCCTAGAAATTGTGTTTTAGGTGTCCATTGAGTTCTTACACTTGGTTTGATAGGTTATTCTAAGTAAACATGTCTAAAGAGTGAAAATACATATTTTGACCTAATTTACAAGTCACGCATTAAAATGTTGTACCTTGTACATTAGGATACTTTTACATTTTCTTAAAATAATCTTATAACCCTAATGAAGTGCTATGGGGGTTTGTAGACTTGTCCTAAAAGACTAGGTAGTGATTCTATGTAGATTTCTTAATATAAGGGTTTTTAAAGTCATTAAGCCTAATGAATTTCTATCTAGGATAATTATGGTTTATATCCTAATGTAAGCTTATTATAAGGCTTATATAGTATGTTTATGACTTCTAGGGTTTCTACATTCTTAGTTTAAGGGTTTATGTAGGTTCATAATATTCTAGGGATAATTAAGGGAGCTTTAGATCCTATGCTTTCATAACTTGTACTTTATGCTTTATTACCTTGTAACTTAACCTGAAATAAATATATAACCTTAATATGATACTTAGTTAAGTTTCATAATTAGTTGCAAAAGATTAGACTCTAATTCAATGTGAAGTGGATTTTATATGCTAATCTTGGTTACTAGGTCTTAACTTTTAATTAGCTTTAGATTAGTGAATATTAGTGTTTTGTGATCAATTACCTTTCTTTTATATGATAGATTATAATTAGTATATTGTATTTGATACTTGTACATAGATACTATGTAGTTATATTGCTTAAAACATTGTTTATTAAAGGTTTCTTGGTGGTGATCTAGACTATTATGTACAATTACTTAGCTTTGTATGGTTTGTTCTTAATATTCTTATGTATCATTATATATTCAAAGTATAGTTTACAACTTGTTTATAATCCTTGATCACTTATTCATATGTACTTGCCATTCATAGTCTACCATAAATGAGTTTACAACTCGTTTAAAGGGACTCTAGGATTTCTAAGGAAATTTAGGGCATCTTAGTTATATTTGAGATGTTATTATTAATATTGAACTTATAAGATTACTTTTAGAAGTTATACTTGACATATACATTGTGTTGACAACATATAGGAATATGTTGTAATGGTAGTTTAGGTTGTGAGGAGCTGTTTATCTTACCAAGTAAGGCATAAAAGTAAAAGTTTCGAGCCAAATTTTCATATTGAGACAACCATAGCATATAACACATATGTGAAACTTGAAGATTGTCACAGTAGGCACAGAGAAGCTCTTACCAGACTCATTAACAGGCTTTGCTACTTTGGATGCGCCAATAGGATCATCTCTAGAGAGTTTTATCTGAGGGGGCAAAGGTACTTGGTTTTTTTCCACAGACTAAGAGTCAAGTGAACATCTCAAAGGTAGGTCATAGATAATGATCTGAGTTGATTCAAAAATAATATCTTTGGTAGCTATAGGGTTATCCTTTTCCTTTTTTCTCCTAGGGCGCGGGTGATGTCAACTAGAATATGCTCATCAAGTGTGAACTTACTACATGATCATTTTCAATGATATTTTGTAGTTCAACTACTTTTTCAGTCAAAGTTTCATTGCACAGAATTAATATGGTAACTTTTTTATAAAGAGCAATTTTCTTACAGTTAACATGTTTAAGGCTTTAAAGTTAGACTTATATGTTAATAGTTCTTGATTGACAAAATGACATTTGCTTATCAAATTCTTCCTATGTTATTCCATAAAGTGGAGATCTATAGTAGTATATTCAATAACACGTTTCCTTCATCACATTCGGACATAGATAGAAGTTTGTATACCTTTTTCATTGTGATGTCAACCCATTGTCCAGACCTTGCATCACTTTTCCCCACAATTAGTTCATGCCCAGCTATTGCCATAAATGCCCTAACCCTTGTATTACCATCTACATCAGAGGATAATAGTTCATCATTCTAATCATAAGTTTAAGTTATCAACCCCTTATCAGCCTTCTTATTGGAAAGAGTTTCATGCTTCAAATTCATATGCTCCAACTCAGCTTTCAAGGCCTTGTACTTGTTCTTGTAATCCTTCTTCTCATGATTAGAGGAATTGGATTGATGAAATAAATTATTCTGTTGAGGTTTTAACTTATATGATTTAGATGATGATGGCTACGATAGTGAGGATTACTTGGTAGATGGAAAATCTTTCTGAAAATGCCATGTCTTACCACATGTGAAGCATGGTTCCTTAGACGTATCAATAGATATACCATCTGTTCCAACTCTCCCTGATACTTTATAATACCTTCTCTGATTAGCTGATAGAGCTCGTTAATGATATTCAGTGTTGAGATCATACATGAACTCTTGACTACTTCTAGTGTCTTCTTCAACATTATAGTCATTGTCTTGATAGCTAGTGTTTGAGATTAGGGCTTTTAAAATTAATTTCTGATCTGTGAATCTTTCAGTCTCTGATTTGTAGATAGTATCAATCAGACCCTCTTCATAGTTGTATTTACCATACAGTTGAGCCAGAGTGTCATTTTTATTGAATTTTTTTACCTATGTGTCTGATTCATACTCAACCACTTTCTAGGTAAGCTGTTGACAAACGAGCATTTACTTCAGCTTGAGGAACGGTGACTTCATTCATGGCAATATCATTTAAGAGAATCTTCATCCTTTTGTGAGTTTGTGATACCTTTTTACGTTCGAATGCTTTAAAAGCATTAAACTGAAGTCTGAGATCCTGAATTTTGGTGTCTCTGATGGTCCTTCATGATCTAAAACTAAGTCACTCCATATTTGTTTGGTTGTGTAGCATTGAATGATAGACTTCCTGATGTGTTTTGGAAGAAACGAGATGATGATACTTTTAAGTCTTTTGTCTTGGTTTGCTAATCTTCTATCAGTAGCTGTCCATTGCTTAAGGGTTTCTTAAGTGAATTTTCTTTTGTTGAAGTACCCGTCATTGTAACATATGGTCCATTTTCTAGAATATCTAAAAGAAATGGTTTAAATCCATCAAGATATACAAGAAATGACTTCCAGCTTGTGAAGTCTCCTTCGTCAAACACCGGACCATTATTCATATGTGACCCTACTCTTGTATCAAGTAATTGAGGAAGATTATCTTCATTTGGAGTATTGTTGACTCGAGGTGACGATGGTGTTATTAGAAGAGGAATGTTATTGTTCCCAGTTGGTGGTAGTGGCGGGTTATTGTTTCTCGTTTCAGGCATGATGTATCTTGATTTTAAAGCGACGAACGATGTTTATAAAATGGTTTTGATGATCAAACACCGCTCTGATACTGACTGAAAGTCCCCAATTCACGGCTAAAACGATTAAGGTAAAGATAATAACACCGATAATTCATTTCAAACGTAAGACTTTATTAATCTATATTCAAGTATTACAATGTGTTATCGATCACAAAGTTTAAATGACGGTGTGTGCTATACCCTTTGGACAAGCAAACTTAACAAGAGTGTTAAGTTTACAAGCAAACTCTAAAGATCAAGTGTTTAGATGAAACATCTGACGTTGTGTGAAAATAAACAAAGTGAACAACATTCTCTATTTATAGTGGTGCGAGGTTGACTAAGTTGGTCGAGTAGATAACGACTTATCTATAATCTGGTGGGGTCATCGATGCTCTTCTATTCTTGGTAAACTGCTACTAAGATTTCGGCAACAATGCTGACAACTGTTTGCCTTATCGCCATACCTTCATACTTTAGGCATCTTTAATTAAAAACCACTATTTGTCCAGCTCAAATAGTTTCCGCCTAAACATTAATAGATGCCCAAAGGGTACATAGAGTTATCAGAGTATTGTCACCCCTGATAACACTCAACCATTGAGAGTTTCTGATAGATCTCAGCTGTTATCCATCACAACTAAGGGTGAGCAGAAACCGCACCGCAAACCGCAAAAACCGCAAAAAACCGCACCGCAAAAACCGCACCACTACAAAAACCGGTGGAGCGGTTTTAAGAAAAAATAAAAACCGCAAATGCGGTGCGGTTGCGGATTTACCCGTAAAACCGCACCACAAAATCCGCACCGCACCGCACACTAATTATATAAAATCAAAAAACGAAATATCAAACACATAACGTGTGTTATAAGGGTTTTAATGAATATCATCATTAACATTCTAAGTAACGTGTGTGTTTATATTAAATATATGTATTGTTGTAACTGAAAATACTTACATTGTGAACAAAAACCGTCAAAACCCACATTAATAATAAAAATCGTAAGTGGTGGTGCGGTGCCGTTAAAATCCGTAAAACCCGCAAAAACCACAAAAACCGCAAAACCGAAACTGCATAAAACTGCGCGGTGCGGATCCATACTTTTCTAAAAACCGCAATCACGGATGCGGATTGATTTTTGCCAAAATCCGCACTGCCACGCACCATGCTCACCCCTAATCACAGCTGATAAATATGTTTTCAAGTAATATTCGACTTTTTTGACAATATCTCTTACTTGAACTTCTCTGTAGTTGCTCAAAAAAGTCTAAACCTCCGTGAGTCTTTCAATATTTACCTCTTTGTTAAACACATACAAATTTATAGTAACATTTAACGTATTTATAAAGTATAGCTTTAACTAAAAAAAAATTAACTGCCTTAACACATATAACTACCAAAGTTTATTAGACGGCCCAACACCTTGTAACATATTACTCCATCCGTCCCATTTTTACCGTCCTTATTATTATTTTAATTTGTCCCAACACATTGTCTACTTGCTTAAATAAGATATATAAATTAATTATTTTTCCAATTTTACTCATGTCATTAAATTTTTATAAGGAAACTATTTTCAATATTTAAGGTAGTCAGAGGATAAGTCTGTTTTTTTGAACACAAAATGTATATATTCATTGAATGTATCATAAATCATAAAAAAAAATTGTTGAGGGACAATTAAAATAGGACGGAAAGAGTATATCTCAAAACATTAGTATTTCTTTTCTAACTTGTATGATTTAGGTATCATATTAATTTTTTTTTGAAAGGAGGTATCCTATTAATTCGATCGTATATAATATCATACAATTATAGTCAGTTTTAAAGTATATTAAATTCTAAGTTCTTAACTTTATTAATTTGTAATAGTCTTGTAGAGTGTCATTACTTGGCTGCTATTGTACTTTATCATTTTCTTTTTCCTAATGGTCATGATTAAAGTATTTAAATACATGAAAATCTTAATTAACTGTTTATAAACATGTTCTTTTTTCGGAAAGCAAAAGTTCATAAACATGTTCTTACATGGCAGCCTTATCACAACTCGGTGGCATTGTATTCGGATATTTGTAATATTTCTTTTATACGAATAAAGACATCTTACATAGGTTTTTATAACATAAATTAAGATCAAATTTCTTTCAAGTTGAGGTTACACTTGGTAGGTTATGTTGATTAATTATAATTGAAATAAATGTGTAAAAGTTTTATTTAGTGAAATTCAAAATATTGATTTACATTTAGGGTTAACTGTATTTTTAGTCTTTGTGGTTTGGTTTTGTTTTCACTTTTGGTTCATAAATTTAAATAGTTTTAATCTAGATCAAAAAGTAAATTTTTGTGTTTAAGACTTTAAATAGTTATTGTACTTATTCAAATAATATATATATATATATATATATATATATATATATATCTTAATATATATATAAGAGGAGGGATTTGCCACGTCATCAATCAAGGCACTAATCCCAGTCAGCACATGGGCTTAAGTTTTGGGCTTACAAATTATCGAACCCAAAAAACTTATTCGCACCATATAAAAACCAACCAGACATAAAACTTCAAACTGAATCCCAAGAGAGAAATCGATATCAGTTTGATCAATCTTCCACTGAACCCTTCAAAATTGATTGATCGGATTATCATTGATGTTCACACATTCATTCTTTTATTTTAATCAATGAATTATGCGATGCGATGCAAATTCAATTAATATTGTGTTTTATTTGTTTGGTTTTGCAGGATAATCTTTTAGGTCCGCGGCTAAGCAAGATACACGGGTCATTCAAACTTAGGTCTGCTTGGATACAAATTGTTAATCAATGTGTTATGCGATGCAAACACCACATAGAATCAGTACCGTCCCTTCATTGAAGTAGGTGTGCATAGAATGGATTTTTGGATTCCCAACATCCTTCTAAAATAAAAATCATATTCAGGTTTGTGTTTTATTTTTGAACGGCTAATTAGGTTTGTGTTTGATAAATTACTATATCTTTTTTGCTTTTAAAATGGTTGATGTATTTAATTGATTGTGTTTTATATATGACTATATAATTTTTCTATCTAATGATCAAGAAGGGTTCATGTGTAAAAGTCGAATTTTATGTAATAGTCGAATTAACAAATTAACACTTTATATTTATGTAATAGTTGAATTAACAAATTAACACTTTATATTTACTGATTGAAGGTTGTGGGATGCTGTATTTGCAATGGAGGATGTAGCAATGGAGGATGTAGCAATGGAGGATGTAGCAAAGGAGGAAGATACCTTCCAGTCTACTATCTAGGACGAGCAGATTATTGAGTTGAGTTTAGACCTTCGCTGGCTTCAAACATCAAAAGCAGATGAAGTAGAAACCGCTAACTAACTACACTATGCTGCAATGGTTGGCATCACGAGTTTGGCTGAGAAGGATTCAATGGCTTGAATTCACAAAACTGAATAGAATAACCATTCGTGGAACTGGTGTTATTGATGGGCAAGGCTTCGGATTGTGGACCAGCGAGTGAGGCATTAAACCAAGACATGACAAATATTACTATTAGTGATACAAAGATTCATGGTACACTGACCGAAGTTAGAACAAAGACATGGCAGGTAACTAAGTCTCCATGTATTTACCAAAAAAACCTTTTATATCCTGCATGAGAATTCTCTAGATAATCTAAGTATTCATTGTACCCTTTCTAAACTCTAATCCATATTCTAGCATTCTTATAACTTCCTGCCCATGTAAACTCTAATCCATAGCAGCAGCCATAATTTAGGTCCATGGTTTATTACCTGCAACCAAGATGACGTCCCATCTAGATAAAATATAATTTATTTACAAATGCATTTGACTAAGCTGATGAAAATTTATGTTTTTTTGGATTTCTTTATGTCTTTAGGTAAGCAACTCATAAAAGATGTTTATATCCCATTCAATTTCAATCGTGCGCAAAGAACTCAAATATCCTCAAAGCCCGAAAGTAAGATTAAGGGGATGTTTGAATTAGCTTATTGTGTGGGCTTACGTGCTCATAATAACTTTGAAAAGTTTATTTTGGGGCAGAACCTATTGGAAAAAGGGAATTCCTGTTGATCTTTTAAGTAAAGGTTATTGTGAAAAATAGGCATTAAATTTGATGATTGTGTCTAAGCTATGTGATTGAGAAAAGTGCATAAATATATGTTAGTAGGCTTGATTAGTGTTCGAGTTATCTTAATGACAGTGTTTAGGATTGCTTATTCATGTCCTTTTATGCTTATTTTTGCGTACATAAGTAGTAGTAGTATAGTACTAATCCAAAATTAGTTGGCACCGTTGTTTAAATGACTTGAACATAAACAATGGTTGTCATATGAAAAGAAACAGATTTAAGAGTAAAAAAATGCAGTGAAAAATAAATATTGAAGTTAAGTGAATTCAAGATATGTTACTCTTCAATTAGGCTCCATTTCTTTTACATTTTGTGATATATCATATATTTTGTTGAACGCTTAAGAGACTTCATTGACCTGATCCTAGAGAATATAGAAAACGTCAGACATGACACATTGTTTATTTTAACTTGACGCACCAGTAAAGTTTCCAAATTGTATTTGACATGATAACTCATACAAACCGATCTGAACTTGCAGCACCGGAGTTGTTGAGTCAACCTGAACCAAAGAGGAATCAAAAGAGGGATTTGCAACTATCGTTGAGTCAGTGCGGACTTTCGCAGCAGGTAACAGTGGCCATAGTTGGCAAATTTTCACCCATCTAATTTATTCCTCATGGGGGAACAAGCCATATTGGTCGAAATAAGTGAAACTTTAAATTCACTTAGAAAAACGAAGCAATGCCAAGAGCTCCGTCAATCCGCTGTTCATCGATAGACGAAGTCGAATTCTATTTTCAGTTTGTCATTCAACATTTGCAAATCCACTAAGCTCATTTTCAATGGATTATAAGCATACCAGCTTGATCTTATGCCCTAGAATAGGTCACGAGCTTTTCTCATAAGACATTAGAAACGAGTGTTTTGTGTTTTTAAATCTTCAATAGCCCATAAACACTACAAAAAGCTAATCCAAACACCCTATTAGTGGGTCAACGAAGATGTTAAGTTTTTTTCCCGTGGACTTGATTTTAATAACAATAGTGATGGTATTCAATTAATTTAAGGTTGACTTGAGCTAAAATAAATACGGAGAACATATATGGTTGCTAAATTTGTTGATAAACTACAGCGACCAACGATGGTGGGACAATCTTAAAGGCTCTACTTATTGATAACCATGCTGCTAAAGTCCCTATTGGTATTCTTATATTAGCACTTTTTGTATTTTATCCTTTGCTATTAAAAAATTTACATTTTTATCGAGGTAACGTTAAATTAATTTCTTATTTTTATGATTAGACATCTTAAAAGTTCAAGACGATGAGGTGGGTGATGGGACTACGTTTGTGTAGTTTTGGCTGTCGAACTTTTAAGGGGGGGGGGGGGGGGAGAAGTTGGTAGCCACCAAAATTTATCCAACTACAACAATTTCAGGTCTGTTTGATTGTCTGTTATCTATTTTAAGCTTTTACTTAACTTTTACGGGTATGTATTCATTTTTTTTTCAACTTTCAAGGTACCGCATGGGTTCTGACTGTGCTCGAAGTGCATTGTTGGAAAGGGTCAAGGAAGATGCAGGTATGTATTGCGTACATCAGATATTCATATAATAACTCAGCTTTGCGTTATCTGCCAAATTAGTGGCATCAATCTTCTTAAGGGTATATTTTTTTGATCATTTTCTTCATTTTTTCTTGCTGTACTGATTAGAGGAGGCAAGATGGGGGTGGGTCAGATAACTGGTCAAATGGGCTGGGGTTGTAGCTGGTCAATTTTAGTTTAGGTCAAAACTCACCAGATAGTTTCACTATGTTCCTTTATTTAAGCATATTGTTTGCTACTATGAATGTTAGGCTTCCTTATGTAACTGATCAAATGGGCTGGGGTTGTAGCTGGTCAATTTTAGTTTAGGTCAAAACTCGCCAGATAGTTTCACTATGTTCCTTTATTTAAGCATATTGTTTGCCAATATGAATGTTAGGCTTCCTTATGTAACTGATCAGCCAATTGTACAATTATTACTGCGTAAATACCTTTGGGGTGGGTTCAGGTTTAACAACATTTTTTATTTTATTGCTTTATAGTTGGTATTATTTACATGTTTAATTCACTATATTGTGTAACTCGGGTTTTTTTGTTGGTTTTTGAATTTAGGTTGCAAACTAGCTGAAGGCGTCGAAGGTATCAGAAAATGGTGCGTCTATAAAGGAAGCAACAAGTGAGTCCCTTATTTCTATATTCGCGTGCAGGATAGTTGGTGGATAAGCAAAAAACGAGCAAATAAACCCAACATTAAGTTTAAGCAACCACCCTTTTCAGCTTATTTATGGGCTTATAGCCTTATCTTTCAGAAGTTGCTGAAGTATAAGTTTAAAAAAGAAATAGGCGTATGAAATATAACCTGAGTCAAATAGGCTCATAGGTATATATTTATATATAATCAAACGATGTGATGAAGTGTTTGTTTATCATGTAATTTAACAACATAAAGACCTGAATAGAGACTGTTACATTATGAACAAGGAAGCCGCAATGATATTGCAGCAATTCAGGATCTTTATAGGCATCATCAGCATGACATATGGCAAGCTCGCATTGGCCGTGGAGATAAAATAAGGATATTCACCTTGCTAATGAATCAGCAATTACTTCGTTATTTTAAATGGGTACTCGGGTTTTTGCTCCGTTTCAAATGGGTACTCGGGTTTTTGCTCAGCTTTTTTCTTCTTTAGTTTTACCTACTATTTTTAGTTATGAATATTGAAAGGGGTGTTTGGATTAGTGTTTTTAAAATCTGAATCACATCAGCTTACTTAAAAACTTCAAGATTTGTTTTTTTCTAATATGCTTATAAGCTGAAAATATTAGCTTATGAAGTAAAAGCTAAAATCGAGTACGCTCATAACTCTTAGGCAATATAAGTCGAAATCAAATACAATTTAGTAGGATTGCAATAGAATATATATTATTGATAAAGGTCTTGGAATGGTTTGGTATGTTTTTAGGCCTTTAGTTCTTATGGATTCAGGGTATGTAACTGTTTTAGTGTTAAGGAATGGCTTAGTTGTGTTTAAATATGACGATATTTGTTAGAGGTTATTAAAGGTTTGTTTGTATTAAGGATTCAGTTTGTAGGAATAGTCCTATGGTTTCAATGTATTTTGTTCAAATCATAGTCGCTTAGTGGACTCCGTTGGGATATTTCCTTATTATTTATTAATTGTCTAGCTGTGCAGTAATTATTCAGCTTTCAGGTTAATGTGTTCACTGTTTGATTTATGGCTGCAAGAAGTTATTAGGGTTCTTCTAAAGTGTTCAACCCACTTTAAGATTATTATTCAGTGCACTCAGATAAGTTAATGTGGTCTGGTGCTTCAGTTTTGGTATTGGTTGGCGTGATTGCAAGGAAAATGTCGAAACAATCCCTAAAAAGTATAAAAAAGCATAAAAAAGCATCGTCGATGATTAAGGGGGTGTTAGACTACTCGGAATTCAAGGATTTAGACAGTTCACTGAGGTATCTTCTTTAATAACAGATTACTCATCTTTCATTCAAATTCTCAAGTTACATATAATATTGATGCATATAATTGTATACTTGGCTACTTGAACTACTAAAAGTGGTTTGTGCAGGCGCTTAGTGACACGACGGCCTTTAGCGCAGAAGACATCAAGGAGACTCAATGATTCGGGTTCCTCGCTCAATAATTATGGTACACATTATTCGCCCTCCAAAATAGGATTAGTAGAAAATAATTAAATGAAAAACTCTGCAAGCTATATGTATACATGTGTCAAATATTTTCTACAACTTGTGGGTGGGCATTCTACACAAATCACGTTTGATTTTGTAAAAGAGATGCCTAAACCTGAAACCCGAATCATGACTTTTCTTCTCTCCTTGTCATGAAGGCGTTTTTGCATTACATAATTGCATTGGGTTTATGCTTATTAAACCGATTAGTTGACTTTTCTATACTAATTTAACTGCTAATCTGCCTTTCATAGTGATAATAGAGAATAAACTTGAAGGAACTATGGTGACGAGCAGGTAATTCAGTCACAAAAAGCGGAAAAAGTCACCCTTCCAGCCATGGTTTCAGCCAATACCAACATGGCAACTTTTATTTACTTATTTATAATCTTAGTTATTGGGAACTTGTGACACTGTCATACATCCGGTTGCCGAGATAATTCTGTTCAGAAAGGCTTGCAGCTCATACATTTGAAGCAACATTAAACTGTTTATATGTCACTATAACAGAAATATTAATTTTTCAGGAAGGAGTTAAAGAAATTGGTGTATCATTGGCATTCACTATTAGAGCACTGGATGTTGGAGCTAAGAATGACCCATTCTCATGTGGAAACATACCTTGAGCTTCTCATTGAACATCGAACTAAAGGAATGAAACTCTTTTGACACACCAATTATCAGAGGATCTAATTTTGTTTATTAGTTTATCTGTTAACCATCAGTATACCCATATATTTTTGAACATCCTTACAAATTAGTATGTTACTTTTTTTATAATGCCACAATTGTTTTAATTATATCGATCTATGTTTGTACATCCTTATAAATTACAGTAGTATGCTACTTTTTTTATAATTCTACATTTGTTTTAATTTAATCGATGGGTATATTATAGGCGTCAGCATAAATGGGACCCAAGAGCGTGTACCTGCTTAATCTTTCAACAGGACAATCATTTCATCACTTTTGGTGGTAGGAAGGTTCCCAGTATATACTACTAATTGTCTAAAATGTATGTTGTTGTATCTTGACCTGATCCTAAATATTTGTCATGTATCTAAAATTTTCCCACCATCAAAAGTTCGAAACCTCAATTCATTGTTTAGATGGTTTTCTTTATAAAAAAATATGTACAATTCATTTTAGATGGTTTTCTGATGAAATTACGTATATTGTATGACACATTTAAAACGAATTAGTAGAGAGTTACATGCTTATGGATGCTATTTTAGTTTTTTCATAAGCATAACCAAGTGGATAATGACAAGATGAGCTTATTTCACTCTTTTCCATGTGAATAACAAGCACAAGATACAAAGTGGATTGATGGACCAACTTAGATTCGAGATAATCATATATTATATAGTTAAAATGCTCGTATCTATCAATCAAGTATATATTATAAGGATTAGACAATTAGTAGTATATATTATATATAACACGGAATCAAGTGAATTAGTAAAGTAGTTATCGTCTAAATCTGTCTTTTTTTTGTCATAAGCAACGTGATATGTTCATCGGTTTAAGCAACGTGACATGTTCTCCGAAAAACAGACGAACCGAACCGACCCATACGACACAAGACTGGAAAAAACTGATAACCGAATAAACCGAAACGAAATGCCCGAAATAAAAAAAACCGTTTATCGCAGATTGGTTTCGGTTTTAGTTTTAAGAAAATGTGGTTATCCGAACCGAATCATGTACGTTATAATCGTGTTCTTTTACTAATATTCATATAATTTTAATAAGGTTTTTTCTAATCTTTTATTAGTTTCAAACTCCAAATGTTTTGGTTGAGCCAATGTGAATATTTACTAACATTTAAGTGTAATGTGGGTGTCACGAAAGGTCGGTCTTCAATTTGATAAAAATAAGAGTATAAAAAACCGACAATATTTGACTTCCTTAACCATATTGACATTCATATATCATATTTCTAATTCCAGCTATCAAATTAAGTAAATGGTAGCGCTTTTCATTAGGAGTCTCACGTTCATTGTCAATTGGCCATTTTTATAAGAAGATTAAAGTCTTTCATTTGGAACTGTATTCGCAAGAGTCAACAGTAGGAAATCTATTTATTTTTGTTCTCTTTATATTTATTTTATTATGATTAAAAAGATCTTTCAACTATTGTAATTTGATTTATATTTTTCATGACAAGTAAATTTACCAAAAATAATAAAATATAAGAACTATAATTTGTCGTTTAATATATGTAACTATAAAAGTTCTCATTTCATAAACATCTAAAAGTATGTAATTAATTTTACGATTTTTTTTCAATTACGTAAACAAACTAAAATAAGTAAAACAACGTTGAACAATTATCAAATTAATGCAATATAATTTTGATAACATTAAAGATAAAGTAACAAAATATAAACGATAATTACAAAGTCTTGGTCGCCCGTCGAGCAGACTTAGCCACTACTTCTAATATTTATATTACTCAATGTGTAAATCTTTCGATGTTTTATAATATACAATTTAAAATAAAAAATAATATGAGTTCGATACGTTTACTACAAAACCCAAATAATATACTTAGTAATTGAACTAATAGAAACAACTCGACAAACATGTTTACAATGAAGTAAAAAAAAGAATATTTTAACACCAATATTTAGTAAAATAAAATAATGTAAACGATAATCACAAGTCATACCCGCCCATCGGGCGGGTTTTGCAACTAGTATATATATATATATATATATATATATATATATATATATATATATAATACGTGTATTCAAAAAGTTATTCAAATGATACCTCAACTTTGACTTTACTTATTAATATGGTACATGTAAACTTTTTTTCACCTATTAACCTGTAACATCACATGTGAAGTTTGCAACGTTGGTCCTTTTACAAACAGTCGTTTTAACATGTTTGCAACGTTAATTAATCCGTTTTAAAAATATTTTCTCCAGAAAAGTTAATTTCGAAAAAGAAATGTTTATTACCATAATTCGAAAACAAATATTTGATTTTTTTAAACTCAAAACAAAAAGAATATAAAATTTAATAACTGTTTATATTAAAAACATTTTTCCTTATATATATATTTTTTTTGAATTTTTTAGTTTTCGAATTTTTGTTCTCCATAAAGTTTAAATTTATAATGTTTTTTTCAAAAAAAAAGTTTTGAATAAATACTGTTTTGGAAAAGTATTTTTTGAAAAAAAAAATAATTTTTCAAAAAATAATAGTTTTCGAAAAAGAAACATAGTTTCGAAAAAAAATCAATTTAATTTTTCAATTTTTTTTACAAAAAGTTTAAAACTAAAAAAAATAATATTTTATTCTCCAAAAAAAATATTATTCAAAAAATAATTTTTTAAAAAACAATGATTTTATGAAAGAAAAAATATTTTAAAAAAAAACTAACGATTAAAACATACATTGATCGAGACTAACAATATTCCTTTGCAAAAGACAAAAAAATGCCACATTATCTAATTTTATAAAATTTCCCGGTTTAGCAGATTGCAGATCAAAATTTGATCATATTGGGAAAAAAAAAGGTAAGTTCAAAGATTATTTAGATAATTCTTTTGATACACATACTATATAAATATATTTGAAAAAATAGTTAGTTATTTAAAACCATGAACCCTAAACTTTCTCTTTCACTTTTGATCCGTTTCTATTAACACCATTAGTTTGACCTATAATCTCCTTTGACGATTGACGAAAAACCAACTCATCAAAATATATAAAAATGACATTTAAACAATATCATTTTTTTAAACATCTAAGTAATTTTTTAATAAAATCGCCGGTAAAAAAAGGTCTCAAAAGTCTGATCTCCCTATCCGAATTAACCGTGAAATATCTTTAGGATACTAATATAAGGAAATTTTTTATAACTTAACTTATGTTGCATCAAAATCATTAAGCAATTTGCCCTTGCAAACTTGTACTATAGCTTATTTATTTGACCATTTCACTTTATGGAATACAGAGAATCTTTTGCATGCTTATATAAAGAGCTACATGGTTTTCAAGTAACTTCACAACTTCATTCAACTTGTATTCTCTAATCCCAAACACACATTACCTCACGCTACACAAAATGAGTGAAAAGGAAACTTCAATCATACTTGTTCTCTTGTTCATGTTTCTTACTCTTTGCTCATCCCAAAACCACAAACGAAACAAGAAAAACTACAAACCATGCAAAACCCTAGTCTTCTATTTCCATGACATTCTCTACAATGGCCATAATGCAGCCAATGCAACCTCGGTTATCGTTGGTGAGCCCCAATGGGGAGATAAAACAACTTTAACTAAGCCATTTCATCATGGTAACGTTGTAGTTTTTGATGACCCCATTACTTTAGACAGTTATATTGATTCCACTCCAGTTGGTCGAGCTCAAGGCCAGTACTTTTATACCACAAAAAATACATTTACCGCATGGTTTGGGTTTTCGTTTGTATTTAACAGTAAAGATTATAACGGAACCATCAATTTTATTGGGGCTAATCCGATTACGGTCAAGACTAGGGACATATCAGTAGTTGGTGGTACTGGAGATTTCTTTATGCATAGGGGGATCGCTAGTCTTATGACTGGCGCGTACGAAGGAGACTCTTATTTCAGCCTTCGTGTTGACATAAAGTTTTACGAATGCTGGTAAGATTATCAATCAAGCCCTTTCACAAGGCCGGATACACGAGTCTATATTTGTTGTGAATTTGAGACATGGATGTATAACATTAAATACAACGATTGTACCATGTTATAATTAATAATCAAAAGCTGTTATATTTTTTTGCTTGTTATGTGTTTGTGTGCATTTTAGGAACTTTTACAGATATGAACTCCTCGTACAGTTTGCTGCACACAATATACGTGTGGCATGAACGTGTAATTGAACATATGGCAATTACAACCAAAACACATTTTAGCGGAATAATTAATACGTATATCCTAGCTCATCTCACACGAGTGGGAGCCCATTTAATCTATACAAGGTTTAATCGTTTAGTTTGTTTATCTCGATTGCATCTTAATTTATCGTTAAATATTGATTATGTTTATCACACGATGCTTGTTTATGGGTTTAGTATGCGATCTACCATTCAATCGATCTAGGATATGTCTCGACAAAAGCAAGTAAACGATCTATCAATAGCCATATTACCATCACCTTCATAACCAAATTGGAACCTGGCCAAAAAGTATTCAACAAATACAATATATAATAAACACTTAAGCGATTATCAATACCATTTACAGTCTGTCGTAGCATCTTGAACCATGAAAAGAAAAAAAGTAACCAGCCATAATCAAGTTAAACCTCTTTTCATTTGCTATGTAATATTAAGTGGGTGTTTGGATGTGTTTATTGAAAACAAATTATTCATTTTGAAAACTCCATTTTTAAAAATCATCATTTTGAAAACTATTAAAACTAAGTTGATAAGTGATAATAGTTGAAGGGGTGAAAGGTAATATTTTTCCTTCTATATTTTCTTTGTTTTCTTTTGTTTCTTGTTGTGTGTAGGTATTGAAAGATAAAGGGCTATTTCTGACAATTGAGGAAACTTACTTTCAACGCTAGCTACACGTCTTTATATTGAGTCTTATCTCATTTGTTAGGGTATTGTGTGTATGTGAAATGTGTGAAAAGTCTCTCTTGTTCCAGTCGTTGATATTCATCTTTTCAGTTCTTGATTTGGTTTATGAGTCTTGATCTTGGGTTGTAAGATCTTGATTCTATTGTTGGTTTCTTTTTACTTTGTATGTACGATCAAACAGCATAGTATCACATTTGAAGTGATAGCTATACGCAGTTAATAAAAGATAAAGGGGTGGTTGGTTGAATTAAATTGATTCTTGTTTTTAGTTTTATAAAATCGAATATGGTATCAGAGCCATTGGTTCTTGATATCTGTTTTTAACTGGGTTTTCAGAATATATTGATTAATCTTGTGGTTAATCATACTTTGATTGTGTTTAATCACAAAGTTTGATCAATTAAATTTTTTAGGGTTTCTTAAAATTTGGGGGTTTTTCGATTCTTGGTGTCCTGAGGTGATTAATTGGGTTCTTGTGCAATTAATTAGGTTTAATTGCATATCTGGTAAGTTTTGTCAAGAAACCCTAAAAATCAGAAATTAGGGTTTTCTTGATTGAAGGTAATTGTGTTGTTCCTTGTTGTTTTTTGGTGTTTCATCTTGTTTTTCAGGTGAGTTCTTCCGCTGTGCATATTGATTTATAAGATCTGCTTGATCTTGTGAATCTTGGTTTTTGTTTGGAGTTTGTTGCAGCGCGTGCTTTGTAATACCACTCGTCTCTCTCTTTTTTTATTTTTTGTTTCTAGTGGGTGATTTGGTGTCGAAGGGATCTAGGTAGTTTTGGAGGTTTGATTGATTGAGAGGTTATTTGCTTCTTGGTAGTTGTTTGTAGAGGAGTTACAAGGGTTGTTTTCTTTGTCTGTTTTTTTATCTTGAATCATGTGTGAGGATAAGAAAAGTGATAAAGAGGTCAGTGATACTGATGATGAGAGTAATACAGTCATTCACTCTAATGACCCTCTCTATTTGCACCCATCTGATACTAATGGTCAACCTATTGTGACAACTAAATTGACTGGTCCTAAAAATTATAAAGTATGGGCTGCTGCTTTTAAACTTGCATTACATACTAAAAATAAGTTGGGTTTTATTGATGGTACATGTGTTAAAGATAAAGAGGATGAGTTTTTACAAGAATAATGGGATAGATGCAATGCTGTTGTTCTTTCATGGATTCTTGGTTGTATTTCTTCTGAGTTGTATCAAGGGCAAAATTTTTCTAAAAGTGCTAAAGATGTTTGGGATGAATTTAAGGAAACATATGATAAAATTGATGGATCTGTTATATATAATTTGCATTTTAAGATTTGCTCTCTTGCTCAATCTGGGTCCTCCTTATCTGAGTACTATCACAATTATAATAGTCTATGGAGACAATTTGATTCTTTGGATAATCTGCCTAGTTGTACTTGTGAGGGTGCTCCTCAACTTAAAAGTCATAATAATCTGATGAGATTGATGCAATTTCTTATGGGATTGGATGACACTTACAGTGTTGTAAGAAGTCAATTATTGACTTCTGATCCTTTACCAGATGTGTAATCTGCATTTGCTACTCTATCTAGAGTTGAATCTCACAAGAATAACTTGGTTCATATTTCTTCTGTTAGACCTAACTCTTCTGCTTTTGCTGCTAGACCATCTACTTGGTCTAATAGTAATAACAACAACTGGTCTAACAACAATAATAATAACAATAGTAGGTCTTCTCAAGGGAGAGGAACTACTAGGAATAATAATTTGGTTTGTAAGCATTGTAATATGACTGGCCATACCATTGATAGGTGTTTTGAGCTTAATGGATATCCACCAGGATTCAAGAAAAGAAATCCTGGTGGTGCTAATTCTAATACTTCATCTGGTGGTGTTAATTCTAGTTCTGCTTCTGTTAAGAATGATCCAAGTACAGGGAACTCTATGCCTTTTACTCAAGATCAGATTAACAGATTGATGGCTTTGATTGGTTCTAAGCCTGATAATAGTGAGTTGCAGTCTGGTGCTGCTGGTATTTTTTCTTTTTCTAATCATGTGATTAGTTTTGTTACTTGCAAGTTTTTTAACTACAACACTAACATTAGTACATATAGTACTTATGTTGGCTGGATTTTTGATTCTGGTGCCTCTCAACACATGACTTTTTCAACTGATCATTTAACTGATGTTATAAATGTTTCTCATTTGAATATAACTGTTTCACATCCTAATGGAACTATTGAGTTGGTAAAATTTGTTGGAAATTATAAACTTATAGAGAAAATTAGTTTGAAAAATGTGTTAGTGGTACCTGGATACAAAGTCAGCCTTATTTCTATTCATAAACTTGCTAAGGACAATAAGTTTGTTGTTTCTTTCACTGAATCTAAGTGTTTTATTCAGGATTCTCTTCAAAAGTCCCTCCTGGGGACTGGTAGTGAGAATAATGGATTATATGTGTTTGATTCAGGTAGGAAAATTTTTAATAGTAAGATTACTTGTTGTATGCTTTCTAAGTGTATTTGGCACAACAGGCTTGGTCATCCATCTGATCAAGTTTTGAATGTGTTGAAAGACACACTTAAGATTGATGATTTTGGTGAAACTCAGCCTTGTGATGTGTGTCACAAGGCTAAGCAAACCAGGGAACCTTTTCCTCTTAGTGATCATAAGACTTTGCATTTGGGTGATATTATTCATTTAAATGTTTGGGGTCCTTATAAGATTAAGAGTAGGGAAGGTTTCAGATTTTTTCTTACCATTGTTGATGATTATACTAGAGCTGTCTGGTTGTATTTACTTAAAGGAAAAGATGAGGTTTTTGAAAAGGTTGTAGAATTCTATAATCTCATTAAGAATCAGTTTGATATTTCTGTTAAAGTTTTTAGAAGTGATAATGGGACTGAGTTCATAAATCATATGTTTGAAAAATTTGTTACATCTAAGGGTATAATACACCAGACTTCTTGTGTATACACACCTCAACAAAATGGTATTGTTGAAAGAAAGCATAGACATCTGCTTAATGTTGCTAGAGCCCTCATGTTCCAGGGGGCATTCCTTTAAACATGTGGTCTGAATGTATTTTAACATCTGTGTACCTTATTAACAGGCTTCCTACCTCTGTGCTTTCTGGAAAAAGTCCTTATGAAATGATTTACAATGTTTCACCTAGTCTCTCTTTGCTTAAAAGTTTTGGGTGTTTGTGTTTTGCAACTGTTTTAAATAATTCAGATAAATTTTCTGCTAGGTCTGATAAATGTGTTTTTATGGGGTATTCTAACACAAAAAAGGGTTATAAGCTTTATAACCTTGAAACAAAGAGTTTTTTCTTTTCTAGAGATGTGAAGTTCTATGAGACTGTTTATCCTTTTAAAAATAATGTTTTAGTTAAAGAGTTTGTTTTTGAAGAAAATGGTGTTAACAGTCAAAACTTTTTTGACCTAGTAGAATCAAAGTCAAGTGAACCCTATGATGATAAGAGAGACAGTAAGAATGATATGGATAATAGTGTGACTCCTGACTTTGTAGATGTGTCTAGTGACACTTCTCCTAATGTTGCCAGACATTCTAGGGGGGTAGTCAAAGAGTCTAGATTAGACAAGATTGACAGCAGCCAGAATGATCTAGGTGGAAATTTAGGAAGTTATGAAGGAGATGACATTATCAATAATGATGATGAGTATGAGTCTGAGGGTGATGACTTTGTGGAATTTAAACAAATGTTTGAATCTGAAAATGGTAATAGTCCAGAAAGACCAGAGTTAAGGAGATCTAGTAGACCTGTTAAAACTCCTGCTAAATTTGACAATTATGTGATAAATAAAAAGGTTAGATATGATATAAATAGTGTGCTTAGTTATGCCAATTTGTCTATGCATAATTTTGTCTTTGCTAATAATTTGAATAAAATTCATGAACCCAAATCTTATTCAGAAGCTATTAAAAATCCAAAATGGATTGAAGCTATGAATGAAGAGATGGATGCTCTTAACAGAAATAACACTTGGGTAATTGTGGATTTACCACAAGGTAGAAAAGCAGTTGCTTGTAAGTGGTTATGGAAAGTTAAATACAAATCTAGTGGTGAGGTTGAAAGGTTCAAAGCTAGGGTTGTGGCTAAAGGGTTTAGTCAGAAAGAGGGTATTGATTATGAGGAAACATTTTCACCAGTAGTGAAAATTGTTACTGTTAGATGCCTTATTTCTGTTGCTGTTCACTATGCTTGGCCTGTGTATCAACTTGATGTTAATAATGCATTCTTATATGGTGAATTAGATGAAGAGATTTACATGACACTTCCTGAGGGATATGGGTCTAATGATAATAAAGTATGTAGACTCACTAAGTCTTTGTATGGTCTTAAACAAGCACCAAGAAAGTGGAATGAAAAATTAACTAGTGTGCTTGTTGAAAATAGGTTTATACAAAGTAAAAGTGATGTTTCTCTTTTCACTAAAAATGAGGATGATTCTTTTGTGGCATTACTGGTTTATGTTGATGATATTATCATAATTGGTAACAATGAATCTGTTATTAATGAGTTTAAGAAATACTTGAGTTCTAAATTTAAAATTAAAGATCTTGGAAAGCTTAAGTACTTCTTAGGCATAGAAGTACTTGATGCTAATAATGGTCTTGTGCTTAATCAAAGAAAGTATTGTCTTGAACTTCTAGTTGAATATGGTATGCTGGCTTGTAAGCCAACTAAAGCACCTATTCCTGATTCTTCTAAAAAGAAAAAAGATCAGAAAGTTATAGAACAAGATGTTCCTGTTGATAACAAAACATGTTATCAGAAAATTGTTGGAAAATTGATCTATCTTACATTAACTAGGCCTGATATAGCCTATGTTGTTCACAATCTTAGTCAATTTATGCATGATCCTTATAAATCACACTTAAAGCTTGCTTTTCATGTTCTTAGATACCTTAAGGGTTCTCCTGGCAATGGTATCTCTTTTATGAAAAATAATGACTTAAGTCTTGCTGCATTTGTTGACTCAGACTGGGCAAAATGTAAGATTACTAGGAAGTCTGTTACAGGATATACTGTTTATCTTGGAAATAATCTTGTTTCCTGGAAAAGTAAAAAGCAGTCTGTTCTAGCAAAATCTTTAGCTGAAGCTGAATATAGAGCTATGAACAGTGTTGTTTGTGAGATAATGTGGATTATTAAGATCATGAAGGATCTTAAAGTTGATATATGTTTACCAGTTCCTATCAACTGTGATAGCAGTTCTGCAATTCAGATTGCTGCTAATCCAGTGTTTCATGAAAGAACAAAACATTTTGAAATTGACTTATATTTCTTAAGAGAAAAGGTGTCAGCAGGTTTGATTAAGACTTTGAAAGTCAAATATGAGGACAATGTGGCTGATATGTTTACTAAGGGCTTATCAATCAAAGATCACAAGTTCCTGAGTGATAAGCTTAATCTTGTCAACTTATATCACAAATCAACTTAAGAGGGGGTATTAAAACTAAGTTGATAAGTGATAATAGTTGAAGGGGTGAAAGGTAATATTTTTCCTTCTATATTTTCTTTGTTTTCTTTTGTTTCTTGTTGTGTGCAGGTATTGAAAGATAAAGGGCTATTTCTGACAATTGAGGAAACTTACTTTCAACGCTAGCTACACGTCTTTATATTCAGTCTTATCTCATTTGTTAGGGTATTGTGTGTGTGTGAAAAGTGTGAAAAGTCTCTCTTGTTCCAATCGTTGATATTCATCTTTTCAGTTCTTGATTTGGTTTATGAGTCTTGATCTTGGGTTGTAAGATCTTGATTCTATTGTTGGTTTCTTTTTACTTTGTATGTACGATCAAACAGCATAGTATCACATTTGAAGTGATAGCTATACGCAGTTAATAAAAGATAAAGGGGTGGTTGGTTGAATTCAATTGATTCTTGTTTTTAGTTTTATAAAATCGAATAAAAACTCCATTTTAAAAAATAGTGTTTGGATTTGATATTCCAGTTTGAAATCGCAATAATCAGTTAATCACTTTTTTAAGTGTTTGGCAAATTTGATTATTTGATAATAAACTCCATTTTGAAAGCTTACTTTTCTAAAACTCCATTTTGAAAATGAAATAAGTAGCTCCCCACTAACTTTTTCAAAACTCCATTTTGGAGCTTCTAAACGCAAATAATCACTTATCTCCATTTATTACCCAAACACTTTTTTATAACTTATCTCCATTTTGAAACTGAGATTTGAAAATAATCTCCTCCTAACCGCACATCCAAACACCCCCTAAAGGGCTAATTCTTGAAATACCCAAAATGTTACCTTAATTCTCTTTTTACACCCACCAAATAAAAATTTCCCAAAATACCTTATGCAACTTATGCGACTTTTCCAAAAATCTAAAAAAAATCAAAAATTTTCCAAAATTTTCCCAAAATTTTCCCATTTTGGGAAAAGTCGTATAAGTTGAATAAGTCGCATAAGTTACATAAGGTATTTTGGAAAATTTTCGTTTGGTGGGTGCAAAAAGGGAAACAAGGTAACATTTGGTAACATTTTGGGGCATTTCAAGAATTAACCCAATATTAAAACCGTATATAGAAACTCTTTAACTTCAATCATTTAGAATAATGCATTATGACTTCATTTTAACTTTTTAGCAACTAGGAGTTATGTTTCGGGTTCATATATAGCGAAAATTACGGCAGAGGCCGCTTTCATACAAATATGTCTGGCAGAGGCCATAAATTCCTTGGTTTTCGAAAATAGCCATGAACCTCGGGAAGAATTGAATACGATTACTATTGTGCCACGCGTCAGAATTTAAGTGGTCCAAAAAAAAAAGTCAAAGTATTCAGACATGCGACTGTGGATGGTGGGCCCTATCTGACGACACAGTAAGTTCGCTTAATTCAATGTCTGACAACCACATGCTCGTTTGGAATTCATCCCGAGTATGATTTGCAATATAAACCCCCAGGTTGAATGTTTGATATCAAATTCACAATATCTCAAAACCTCTCACCCGAGTTATCGAGTAATTAATGTACATAAAATTCGTATATATTATTTTTTAGACATAATATATTTTTCCTTTCCACTATGTTTTTTATTAAATTTTTCTACAAAATTTGCGCATACTAAATACTTACTCATTACTTAAACATAAAATACTATACAATTTTTTTTCATCAAAATCTTCACGAGTGACATACTTTGCCCATTAATATATTATTTTACATGCCAATTAATTTTTTTTCGATTTATCAATACACGAATAGCTCTTTAAAAACTACTCAACATGCCAATATTTTTTTCTAAATAAAATCATAACGATAAACTAAACTACCGCAAAGTAGGGTTAGACACTCATTTTACTAAGTTTTCTAACTTTACTAAATTAATTTGTTTACAAAAAGAAAAGAAAAAAAAATTAATTTAATTGATACTCGGGATTTTAGCCCACCGAGTACCAATGTGGCAGAAAATAGGTCCAATTATTTAGTACTTGCGTCAGTGGTGGGGGCCAAAACAGTAGTCAAAGGCTGCACATTTCAGGCAGATGGTACAGTTCTTGTTTTGTACAATTTTTTTTTAACCAATAAGGTAAGGCCACGTGTAAAAGAGAACATCGTATTTTCTGGTTCCCGAGCATGCTGGCCATATTGGTAAACTGGCATAATCTTGGCCTCTGCAAGAAAGTAACTCATTTAAGTGGCCTCTGCCGTAATTTTCGCTCATATATATAGGGTATGTTTAGTGCACTGACTTATCAGATCTTATCTTGTTTGATTGACACAATTTGAAAAAGCATGTAAAAAATAAGTTATTAAATGAAATACTAGTTAAACTGACATGTAAAAAAAAGTTTCATCAACATGTTTTAGTATTTAGCTTCAACAACAACCCGCTCTAACAATCTGCTTTAGCTCCTATACCAGTGCCAAATATATCCATAGTGTTTGGTATAAGTACTTACTACTTAATATAATGATGCCTAATCATGCAAAAACAAAAGAAGGAGATCACAATCAAAAGGGTTAGTTAGACTATAAAGATAATCCCATCTTCCTCTCTATTAAATTAACTTTTAAAGTATCATTTCTTTCCCAACTTGCCTGAGTTCAGTACCGGTAACTAATATACTTTTGCATGAGTTCGTAATTGATAGTTCTGTTAGAGTATTATAATTTCTTTGTAATGTAATGTATTATAGTAGTATTTTTAGTATGGTCATGGTTGAAGCATTTAAATACTCTATATTCTTATATAGTTTCTTCAAGAGTGTCTTTACTAGGTTAAAACAAGGTATTATCCAACTTGGTGGCAGGTATTGAAAGATTCTTGTGTGCAAAACGACATCTTATATCATTGGTTTAGGGGCTGTTCGTTTTAGCTTATATGACGTAAGTTTATTTCGATTTATATAACATAAGCCTCAATTTTGTGGGTTATTTGAAGATTTATGAGCTTATCTAGGTTTGTTATGATATAGTAAACTTATATAAGCCATAAGTCACCAATAAGCTTAAAAAAAATAAGGTTTATGAAATATAAGCCAAAATATAGTTTATTTTCGGCTAATATAACGTAAGCCCCAATTTTATAGCTTATTTTAATACTTAGGAGCTTATATAAATTTATCATTATATAATAAACTTATATAAGCTCATAAACCTTCAAATAAGACACAATAATTGAAAATGAACTTACATTATATAAGTCAAACCAAACACCCCTTAATATGTGCAATATGCCATATATAGTACGTATTTCATACACTAGTTTAGCTTATTTATTGTACTCTTTTTTATGGACTTTTGCATTATTCTAAGTTTTAAATTATAGATTAATTAATTTTTCTTTAATTTCCATGCTCTATAAAAAGAAGTCTATGGTTTTCAAGAAAGTCACAACTTTACTCATTCAATTCATACTCTCTTGAACAAGATGAGTTCAGCTAGCACTTCAACCATCCTTGTTTTGCTTTTCATGTCATTTACTATTTCTTCATCCCTAATCACCTCTAAAGGAAACAAAAACAACTACAAACCATGCAAAAATCTAGCCTTTTGGTTCCATGACATTCGCTACAATGGTCATAATGCAGACAATGCAACCTCAGTTCTCGTTGGTGCACCCCCGTGGGCGAATCTAACAACCTTGGCCGACCAATTTTATTATGGTGACTTGGCGGTTTTTAATGACCCCATTACTTTAGAAAATGATCTTTATGCCACTCCGGTCGGTCGAGCTCAAGGTCAATACTTCTATGTCACCAAGGATACCTATACTGCATGGCTTGCTTTTTCATTTGTCTTTAATAGTGCAGATTATAACGGAACCATCAATTTTGTTGGGGCTAATCCGATAACGGCCAAAACTAGGGACATATCAATAGTTGGTGGGACGGGAGATTTCTTTATGCACAGGGGAATCGCTACCCTTATGACTGGTGCGTATGAAGGGGACACTTATTTCAGTGTCCGTGTTGATATAAACTTTTACGAGTGTTGGTAATCATCGAATCTCATATTTACGATTATCAAGCTCTTTGACATGGCATGAGCGTGAAGTTATGTCAAAGTCATTTCCTATGTAATTTTTGTGCATAAATATGTCCTACGAGACACATATCGTTGTGAGTTGTGACTTTCTTATTTGTACTTTGGTTGCATCTATATATCACTTTTGGATTTGAGACTTGAATGTGAAATAGTAACCATAAGCTTGTATCAATCGTATCTTCATAATATGCTTTTACCGTTACAGGAAAATGAAATTCTACGTTTTGCTTTGTTATGTATATATATGTTGGTTAACGACTGTATGTCAGTATAATTATAATGAACATTTGCAGAACTTAATCTAAGAAATTTTTGGTTATGACACACGCAATACATGTGCATGCATACGTATGTTTGCATGGGCATGGCTATGTGCCGCCTATGTAGGATCGTGGCCTGCAACGTAGGTAGGTTTGAGAATATTCCAAATATTTTGACTTATTCGTATATCAGTCATAGTAATATATATGATAATTGCTTGATACGAGTAATCATGTTATCATAAGTTTGAATTTTTCTTTGAAATGATTTCATTGTATATTTGTTGCATCAGTATGTCTTAATAGACAGATGTTGTCAGCTTAATATATAGAGTACTAGCAACTTGGATGTTAAGTGATAATCCTTAAATATTAGAACTGCTACTACCTTATGAAAAGAATGTTGTAATATCTTATTAAATCAGCTTTTTATGAGCGGTTTGTGCATACCGCTCGTACAATTTCTTACACACGATCGTCAATGACGCAGCACGTTACAGCTATAAATTAGTTCGATTACTCTATCACCTGTCTACCATTTTCTAACGAATACATAACTCAAACTCGACTAAAAGTCATTAAAAATGCCGCAGGCATCCAGTCATCAAGAGTAGAACACTTTAGTACTAGTACAACATCTCTATTCGATCTTTCAATATAGATGCATATAGCAACTCGTTCCATGTGTCTGGTACACCGGGCAAACACCAATGGCTGCAATCTTGTGGTGGCATTGCACCAACTTGTGGCTTTATGGCGTTGTGATGAAACCGTCTGTAAATTGATGGGTGGCCGTCTTTTCTGTAATCCGTAAGTCTGGTAATGTTGAGAAATGTTACACGAGTCTTCATCACTCGCAGCACACTTTCAAAAGCTTGCATCTTTGGAGGGTAATTGGTTAAGTAACTTGTATTGAAGATTGGTTCGGTTTCTTTGTGACACTTTCCTCCTGAATTCCACTGCCCTCCCCTGCATACAACGAATAATCAATGCCCCTCGAAACAGAACAAAAAACAAGAACAACCAATATTACTTTATCAACGTACGTATTTTATGTAAGCCAACAAACATAAAGCTGAATGTACCTAAAGTGAGAGATTGCATAGCCCATAAAGATAACTTGAGTTTTCCTGCTGTCAATGTTGTTATCTACCCATTTCGCCCATGTAGAAAGAGCACGGGTGTATGCATCAAGAACCTTGAGTCTCGGGTAGATATGGTTGCCTTCCTGATAATAATTTTTCCTGAAAACGGGTTAGCCCATTAACACAAATTAAATTACTACGGAATAGTTCTTTTTCATGTTGCACGCACAGTTGATCAAGCCTTAAAGGTAATGATTCTCACCCTCGGGATGTTTTCACGTGAGTCCACCAGTGTCCCGTGTTAAATATCAATATATCAGCATCTTTGTATAACGAAGTCGTTGAGTCCATCAAATCCAATCTCAATGTCACAAAAGAACCACTTTTACCTTTAGAAGATGATTCCCTGACTAAAAATGGAGACTTTATATAAACCACTGTGCACTCGTAGTCCTACACAAGTTCAAAAGCAACTTAATTCGACTTTCTCAGTCAAATGCACTAATTTTCTTTAATTGGTACGTATGAAATTTTGAATGTGTGGAAAGCTTGCCTGAAATCTGAAGGTGCGATGTCCGTGTTTCTGAAATTCTAAGCTTCCTGGTATCTCATATACCCGTCTTCTGTTCGTGAGCGAATTCCGAAGTATGCAAATAAGTGATTCACACATGTTCCTGTTTATGGAGTCTCCAACAAAAACTACTTTTTTCCCTCTTAGTCTTTCCAAAAGTTCTGTTGCATTTAAACTGGAAGAATATAAACTGTATATTAACTTGTCAAAAATTGCTAAACTGACGATTTAAAACGAACCATGTTCAACTATAAAAAAAAGCTAGTAAATCAGCATTGCGCTCGATCTAGACTATAAAGCATTTTAAAGAGCAAAAGATCATCAGTACCTTGGGAGTTCACATCCATATGGCTGCCACCTCCATTTTACAAAATCGTTATCCGGCCTCTTATTACGATGGCAGTTAAAAGCTCTCTCCACATAACGACACGAACCAGCCTCATAATAAGGTTTTGTATCATCTCTTACCCATCTTCCATCAAATATATCACATCCTGTAGATTTGTTACTAACATTCCTATCACCATCACCATTATCCTTATTATGCAAATCGAAATTTGACCCATTTCCATTTGCTTGACCAGTAACCATTTTCACATCAATCGCTTTTATAAAAGTGTCATTATGGGTATCCTCAAAGTTAATAACCTTTCCAGAATAAGTGAAGTTAAGAGTGGATGTTGTGTTGTAAGAAAAAGACCACGTAATAAGAGAACCATTGTTGCTAATATTGGACTTGTGACTATTATAAGAAGAATTAAGATATAATAGTATAAACAGAAAATTAAGAAATGAGACTAAAGCTAACCCAAATCCAGAAACAACATTAGCTTTTGGAAATGCACACTTTGGAAAGTAATATGATACTGCAAAAAGTTTCTTTAGGTTCATAGCTTTATCTAAAAGTTTATAATCATTACATTGAGTGTGCTAAATGGCTGAATTAGCTGCGCACGTATCATTAGCCATTAGTACACACGATAAGAAAATCAGATCGAAACAGTCTGGTGTATTTACACCGCAACGTGCATTTGATTGACAAGACACGCTTGTATAACAGTTTTTTATATCGCGATTTGATAGAGAATACGTACTGTTTCATAGACTATTTGAACATGAGGATAAATTGTTTATAACCTACATGTATTCATTTGATTATCTATATTGAATAGAGTAGACATGTAGTTAAAAATATATAATCAAATGTTTGATAAGGAACGGATTTTCATGCACGGAGTCGCAAAAAAGTGAGAATACCGCAATAAATTTTGATTTGAAATTCAAAATTTCAATACCTATACCTTCTAAGAAACATATTTATTTTTTATTTTATGCTTAATTTATAGCCATAGGGAGAACTTCGTGCACCACACGCCACGTGCTTTACTTCTAGACATCAAACTCTAGAAAACGATTATAGAAAGACTACAGCATGTAAAAACTGTCTCATTCATGTTGATCCACTACAACAAAAATACCTAATGCAACCGTTTAAAAACGATGCAAATCGGTTGCAAAAGGCGCTTTGCAACGGAAATGCAACGGATTTTGACTATTGCAAAAAGGCTCCATGCAAATTTAATTTGCAACCGAATTGCAACAAGGAGACAAAATTTTGCAACCGTTTTGCAACAAAAGATAATTCGTTGCAATTACATACTCTTTTTGCAACGAAGAAATTTTTCCATAATTTTGCATCGAAGACTTTTTCCAACAATTTTGCAACGAGTATATTTTGCTACGAATTTTGCAATGGTGTAACTTTTGCAACCGCAACATATTGCAACAATTAAAATTTCATCAATGAAGATGCAAATCCGTTGCAAAAACATTTACGATTTTTTTATAAAAAATAGCATTATTTAGCCCTTGGGCCTTCTATTTTTATCCTATATCAAGGTTAACGAAAATTAAATTCCATGAGATTATCACTAATTATAACATAAAAGGAGAACAAAATCCAAATTGTATTATTGCAAATTATGAAGTAAAAACAGTATATTAAGTCAGAAAAAAAGAAAATAGATATTTGCTTGAAGATACTTGTAAAGCTACAAATTTCTGTGAATGATCATGCTCTATCAAGTTGCTTCGAATGTTTCTGCGTTTTTCAGGCCATTTTAGCGCAGTCTTGTCGGTAACCCGATTGTCTGAACTCTACAGAGACAAAAACCAAACATAGCCAGCAATATTCATATCTCCATTGCAATATCTATTCGGTCTGAGATTTACATATATCTGCTCCTTTTTTTATCTGCATTTGAAAAAAGAAAAAAAGTCAACTACCTCATATGGTTAGCTAATGTTATAAAAAAATGGAGTATTTAATAAATAGATAAGGTATAGTAACGAGCTTATATTTCAAACATATTGCTTCTCTTGGATTTCATTTTACTAGTCATACCTTGCTGGTAAATCTTGAAAAATGTGTCGTGACTAAATGTGACGTTCATGTATGACCTTGGTGTTTCATATGTGATTAGTGCATCCGCAGGTCCAACATCCTTTTCGGGTGGAGGCTCATCTTTTCGCGAGATGATACTCACAACCTGTAGCATAACAATAACCATGCAGTTTTTAATCAGTTTACTTGAACTCTGTTGTAGAGTTTACTTTTAGAATGAAAAGGAATGGAAAGAATGAAAGCGGAGAGGTGCGTGAAAGGGGAAGTAACCATCATCTTCTGAGGTGTTCTCGAGTCATTGAAAAAGAAAAGATTATCATGTTCCTTGAAAGGTACAAAGGAAAAAACATCACAATCCACCCCTTTAATCAATCGCTGCAACTTATGAACAAACTACACAAAAATCAACCATGAACATGTATGCCATCCTTAACCATCATATAGTACCAACTACAAGACCCACATTCTTTCCTACTATTGCAAAATACACGAATGATACTTTTTACTGAATTTAAAAATTGTGAAGATCTATCAAGCATATGAGATCAATTGAATCAATCTTGCATAAAACTTAAACAATTATTATTATAGCATAATAGAGTTGATATCATTTGGCCTTTTGGGTGCAGTAAGCGATAAACCATGATTTGCTATCTCAATAATTCTAACACAAAATTTTGAGTAAAGATAGTAAGATTGGCCTTTATACATATGATCTTAAAACCATGATTAGCTATATCCATATTTCTAATACAAAATTTTAGTAAAGATAGCTTCAAGCACCTCAAAATCCATGACGTGAAACCCCATCACAAACACAAATGGAGTTTAAACACTACTAACTTAAACTACCCACAAATATTAAATAAATATGAAAAGAAATATGCATGTAACATCAAATGTATGAGCATAAAGAAGCAAATCAAACTACTAAGTTTCATGAGTATGTACTTAGAAACAGACCTGATAGTCGAGCCACGCTCGAACACATTTCAGTTTGCATTATCTTCATAATGCTTCTTCTGATCAACAGGTTCTTCGTCCGACCTTAAACCAATAAACAAAAGTTCACACGTAAATAAATAACAAATCGTCTTTCACAAACAAGAAAACAAAGTCAACAAATACTATAAGCGTTTAGTCTTAGCAATGATTTTTTTTTCTGAAGCGTGCAGGGAAGTTTAACATCTAGAATATAATGCTTCTTGGGTAACGAAGGTGGATTTTTATGAGCTCATATTAGAAACGCTAATACAAGAAGCTTTAAGTTCAGTTTCCCCTACGTTTACATTACCAAGCAATTTGTATGGCAACTAACTACCGCTAGTTAGCTTTGTCGAATATAGCCTTAGGGGGTGTTTGTTTAAGCTTATATGCGGGATTATGAGCTTATTGATTTAGGCTTACGAGCTTATTTTTCAAAAGCCTCAAATTTTCTGCTTATTTCAAGACTTTGGAGCTTATACAAGCTTATAATATACAGTAACAAACTTATATTAGCACACAGGTATCAAAATAAGCCAGAACATTAGGCTTATGAAATATAGGCCGAAACACAAATAAGCTCATAAGCCACATATAAGGTTAGACATACACCCCTACTTTTTTAGCTTAATCATGTGTGTATGAGCTTATATGTTTTCGGCTTATATTTCATAAGCTCATTTTTTTGGCTTATTTTAGAACTTGTAGGCTTACATACAGTACCAAAATCGAAATAAATTGCAGACTTTAACTAAGTCACAAAATTATTACAAATATCTTTAGCTAATAACACATAATTATTAAAAATCAAATATTTAATAAATCAATGAAAACAACCTTAAATGTAGTTCTGGTAATAACGTCGAAGATAGTGGTCATCCGTATGCAGCTACAGTGAAGATGGTGGATTGGTGGTCTGTGATGGTGACGAGAGTTGCAGAAGCTCGAGTGGATTGGTGTTCTTCGATGGTTGTTGTGGTGAAGTAAGTGGTAGGCCGGAGTGGTGACAGATTGAACGATACATATTTATATTTTTGTGGTAGAAGATGATGGAAAACAGATAAGATAAGATCTGGTTTTTGTGGTAGATGGAATGAAAAGTTAAAAAGTATTTCACGGATCTTTAAGAGGGAAATTTGACTTTTCGTGAAATTTTTGGAGGGACAAATATTTTTAGAGGATAGATCTAGTTAATTAATGTTTTTATTATATATATATATATTTTTATTTTTGTAACCGTGAGTTTTTATTTATAATTTGTACAATTATTTTTTATAAAACATATAAATATTATTTATAAACTATTTATAAAAACATATAATAAAAAAATTAAATTTTGTCGTTGGGTTTGGTTCGGTTTGTCTGGTCCATCATATCGTTTCGGTCTGCTGTATTTAGTTCTCCATTGGGTCCGGTTCGTTTGGGTTTCAAGTCAATTTGATATATTTGTATATGAGATGTTTAATGGTGTAGTCGGGATTCTATTGTTATACATGAGAAGTCCACGGATGAGTTGAGATGGTATCTTTGTACGTCAAATGATATCGTTCGCGGGAAAAACTATCCTCACAACAAACAACATATCAGTCACCTTTACCATCACAACGACCAACAAATCACACACACACTTACAATCATAACCACCAACATACATATTGTTATTATGAAAATTGTGTCATATGAAACTTTTGTGTGTTACTGTGGAGTCGGAGTATGTCTACTGGCTGGTTCTCTTGAAGCTTGAACCACTCCAAGTTATTATCGAGGACCTTCAACGACTCCGAGTTATTTTCAAGAATCTTCAACAACTGCAAGTCATTCTCGAGGTGATATCGTTATACATATTGTAGAAACTAGAAGGGGGGTTGAATAGTTTCTCTTCGGTTTATGTCCTAATTAAAATTCATTTAATTAGGTTTGTCTCAAAACTACCTTTTGCTTGAACATAATAGTTAGGTTCAATTCTAGTGCATTAACAATGACAAATGATAATGGTGTGTGAAATAATAATGAAAGTAAGTAAAGAGTAAGGAAATGAATAAACTAATACGAAGACGCCAAGATTTATAGTGGTTCGGCAACGAAGATCTATCTTCGTTCCTACTCCACTCCTCGAGTACATCTTACTCGAGATTTCCACTATATCCACAAGCTCCCTTCTTGGCGAAGAAAACCTTACAACTTCGCTTACATTATTTTCCGACACTAAGCTAAATGTCGAGACCTAATCTTAGCTAGGACCAATCTACACAACGTCGCCCACTTCACTATTTTACGACACAAGGCTAGATGTCGAGTTCTAACTGAAAGATAGAACCAATCTTCACAATGTTGCCTACTTCACCATTTAATAACACAAGGCTAGATGTCGAGTTCTAATCGAAAGGTAGAACCAATCTTCACAACGTTGCCTACTTCACCATTTTCCGACACAAGGCTAGATGTCGAGTTCTAATCGAAAGCTAGAACCAATCTTCACGACTATTCACTTTGAAGCTAAGTGAGAACTCACAAGACACAACCACACCACTTTATAGTTTAGTGAGAACTTACAAGACACAACCACATCACTTTATAATTTAGTGAGAACTCACAAGACACAACTATTACAACTCAATAAAACACATATCCAAGTATACACATGTAACTTGGATCTACACAACACAAATCCAAGTATACACATATACAATGGATTTACACAAGATTTAATCCATGTATTCACAAATACAATGGATCAAGATAACTAGTCCAAGTATTCACAAATACATTGGATCTACACAAGACTCAACGGCTCCTTGAGCGCGGTTCCTTAATTGTGCCTGCGGTGCCTTATACTAATAATGTTTTTAGGCATTACTTTGCATTAACACATATGATGTTAAACGAAGGAATCAAGATAGTATAGTTGTACATGAGATGTTCAATGGAGGAGTCCAGGTGGTGTCGTTATACATGAGATGTTCAATGGAGGAGTCGAGATGTTATCATTGTATAGTTGTGAATTAGTTGTATACATGCATAAAGATACATTTTCATGAATAAAGAAAAAGACATTGGGACAAGCTTAAATAAGAAGACATCGAGACATGCATATAAATTAAGACATTGGGACGAGCTTAAAAACGAAAGGTGTAATTAAGAAGGTCTCCATTTGAAAGATCCCAAACAAACATCAAGGTAATTAGTATAATTACATAATTAGTATTATAGGAAGTCAAAAATTCAAATTAATCTCTTACAGGGGTGTTGGTCGGCCGAACCTAGCAAAGAAAAGGGAAGAAGAGTTGTTGATTCTAGAAGGATTATTTACTTAGAGAAAATGTATGTTTTCTTCATTTTTATGTTAATTGCATTATGCGCATAGATGTTTGATCATATCCGCTACGTTTTGCTCTTGTTCATGTATGTTAGATACATTAGGTTGTTAAATTTCAACAGTATAAGAGTCAAGCATAAAGGGATTGTCACGTTTAGTAGCAATGAAACTTAAACCATCATCACTAAACGCCCTATGCGGACACCATGATGTTTAACCTAAACTTGAACATTACCAACATATTCGATAAAAAAATTCACTTCTAAATCCCACTTTTTTAGGATACTGATTATTTCGAATAAACAAGGATCTTTTTTTAGCATTGCATATCCTAGGGTAGAACCAGAAATCAGCACATAGAACCAAATCAACAGGGATGTACCAGCCCTAAAGCTAATGTATTTTGTATGTTTTGACAAGAAAACATACAAAGTTCATATTTAGTATTTTTGATAATTATCCTTTTAAAATTAACTACCCAAGTTTATAAAAAACAATTAATTTTACCAAAAGGCTAAGATCCTCATTAAGGTTCCACCATCATATCAGTTGATCTGCTAGCAATGATAGTATCACTAGGTAGATGACGTTCATCAATTGCAAATCATTTACAATTCTTAGATTCTTATGGGTTCATGACACATTTCACTAAATGTTAAACTGACATGTAATTAATTTGTAATTAAGATAATAGATTAGTTGTTATAACTAAATCAATTATATTAATTACTACACATGTTACACATGATCACCTTAATCTTTTTATTCTTTTTCTCTTTCACTCTAATATATTTATCTAAGTTTTAACTTAGTAAATAGTGGTCCTTATTGATCTCGAGTTACGTAGGTTATTTATATACCGTAAATACAATAAATATGGTATATTAAGTTATACCTCAGTGTATATGTGTGTGACCCCATAGGCTCACATGTGTCTAGCCGTATAATTATTTTTTATGACACAAGCATACTCTGACATTTTGACCATGTTAAAGATGAATGATTCGATCACTTGTTGGTCACTAAGACATGAGACCTTAATTGTTTCATTGCTGAACCTTTTTCGTGAAGTCTTTTGATTGACTAGCCTGGTCCCGCCTTGATGGTTGTTGGTCGATGATGTTCCGAGTTTATTGATTATTGCCTCGAATGACCATATGTAGGAATTGTGATCGTCGAGCCCTCAATATGTGTTGATATTCGTAACATGACTTTTTTTTGCTAGTGAGTACACTACACCGGTTACATGCACTACCTTGAGGGTTCCTTTAGTGTTCCAACCCATCACATCACACTAACAGATAAATTCTTTATATTTTATTGTAACCTTATGTTGCAAATCCGACGCTATTATAGGTGTTCACGGGTCGGTTCGATTCAGTTAGTTGGAAGATTTAAAACATAAAATTTTATTATATTAAAATTACATAACAATTTATGGATTAATTCATATTAAAGTTGTTCCGTTAATAAAAATAGGTATCATATTAACATACATATTATTCGACGTTTACATGTTAACATCTCGTTAATCAATTTTCACACATATTTTTATTGTGAGCAAAAAAGTCTTTATTGAGTAAAAGTAGTGAATAATAAAATCAATATTTGTACAATTATTAGAACACTTTGCTAAACCTTTTATGTATATTATAAAATGTTCAGTGCGGTCACATATGCAATTCGCAAAAAAAAAATCAAACCTGATAAGCGGGTTTCTTCGGTTTTAATTTAAAAAAATTTTAGTCTTAGATTTTTTCGATTTCTTCAAAAGTAGTTTTTTGCAACTGGATTGCAACACAAAATCAGTGATAGTTTATTTTAGATTTATTTGTTGTCTTCCATTGCAATTTCGTTGCAAATTTTGAAATTTGCAACTGAATTGCAACCAAAAACAAATGATAATTTTTCTTCATATTTAAATATGGTTTTCGGTTGCAATTCCGTTGCAAAGTATGAAAATTTGCAACGTTTTGCTTCTTCGTTGCAAATTTTGTCATTTTTGCAACGAATTTGCAACGGAAAAAAATAAAAATAATTCAAAATGAAAATAGTTTAGATTTTGCAACCGATTTGCAACCATTTTTCTGACGTTGCTTTTCGGTTGGTAATTCGTTGCAATACGATTGTATATTTGCATCAGAATTTGATCGTTGCAAATTTTTCGTTGCATTAGCCTGTTTTTGTTGTAGTGATCGAGTACTTGAGTATGTGAACTATAGCTTTTGTGAGCCAAATGTAGTGACATGCAACTATGGAAAACAATCTGCAGTTGATTTGTAAGCTACTATGAGTTGCAAGTAATGTTTACTATTCAGTCTTTTTCCAATATCATCTATCAGTTTTTAGAGTCTATGGTTTATACCTTAGTTGACCATCATTTGACATTTGAGTTAATTGTGCTAATCATTGTTTTCTTATAGTAATTTATATCAAAGAACTAAATATATTACCCCTTTAATACATTAAGGGGAATGTAAAAATAAGGAATAAACAATAATAAAAGTGTTGTGAGGGGAACAGTAAACAAAACCATATACCCCGTCCATTTGTCACTCGGTTTCATCCACACCCTTCACTTTAACCCTTTCTCAACCGTAGATTGCTTGACTTCAGATCTCGGCCGTATATCATGTGGAAAATGGAGTAAGAGGTATGAAAATGGAGATACTTGATTCAGACCGTTGATTGGCGAAACTAAGATCTAGCCGTTTGTTTGGTTGAAAAAGGTTGAAAATGGAGTCACAGGTATGGCGTGTTTACCTAAACCCTATTTGTAACCGTTGGATGCGTTGTGAAGGGTTTTCCCTAACCGTTAGATGTGTAAAATGCATCCTGGCGGTTCGTTTCTTCATCTACCCGTTTAGGAATCGACATGTGTAGTGTACGGTGCTAGGTTAAAGCTTGGTAGATATATAATTCCCATACCTGCTTGAATCTCATTGTACCAGCCGTTATTTGAAACCCTAACAATAGTTGCACACATTTGCAAAATCCTCTTACCTGCTGATAAATTTTTATCCCTTGAATTTGCTTATTTAGTTATTCTTTTGTTATTATTTACTACCTGCTGTTCATGATTGATTTAATTCTTTTTTGGGGTCATGATTCATTATTTTGATTATGCACTTTTGCAAACTTTTCACATTTTATGTTGTTTCTTACAAATCTGTTCATTGGTAAAAATAAGTACATTTGTTAGTTGGTAAAAAAATATGCTTTCTTTGCAACAATTTAATTGGTACAAAAAATTAATTTGTTACTTGGTAAAAAAATTTGCTTTCTTTGCAACAATTGATATTCCAATATGTAAATTGGTAACAATCATGCTTTCTTTGCAATAATTGGTATTGGAATCTCTAAATGTTGAAAACAGTTATGGTTTGTTTGCAACACTTGCTATTCAAATCTGTAGATCTTGAAACTATAGGTGAAGTATATGTTATTTGTGCTGCTGACATGAATTTGGGTTCTCTCTTTGTTGTTTGTTGCTCATGTTTGGTTAATTGGATGGTTTACGGATTCACAACTTTACGTGTGCATTAAAATTGTTTTACACATGCTCTCGCATTTAATGTGCATGCTTGGTTGGTGTGCATGATAGTTTCTCATATTTTTATTTGTGAATGGGTAATTTAAGGTTTCATGTTTCTTTCAAGTTTGGGGTATTTTGTTTTGCCTATGTAATGCAAATAATATTATATTCGCGCAATTCAACCAAAGACAGTTCATGCACAAAACTCAGCTCACAGTTTTTTTCAAGTTTCTTTGTTTCGCGATTTTTCATAAACTGATTTATCCCCGCATTTTTTTCTGCCCGTAAGGAATTCCCTTTTTTATACGCGATTTCTACCGATTCTTCGGATGGTGGATCCACCAGCTGTAGGGAGCTCAAACCGATGTTCAATTTGCGCCACTGTTACTAACACACGCCCCTGCAACGCGTGTTTAGACTCTGCTCATGTTCGTGTTCTCTCACCCGCTGTTGTAAGGGGTATGATCTAATACACGTACTTTGCTTAATAGCGACTGTATCCGCGGATGCGAATACTGATGTTTACTTTATTGTTTACCGGTCTCCTTCCACAATAGCTTCGGGTTCGTGTATCGCGCCTCTCACGCCGGCTCGCAGGTGCCTTTCAACCGTCAACACACAAACTGAAAATGTTGTTCATGGACAACCACAGGATGGTCTTCAACCTGTTGCTGATGTACGGTCAGAGGATGCACAACAGCCGTCAAAGAAACGTAGACTGTACTTACGGTCCGGTGCTAACAAAACCACTCCCGCGTTACCTGCAACCACAGGTTTCCTTCTTTTCTTATCGCCTTATAACTTTTGCCCAAAACGCTGCTTTCAAAAGTTCCATTCTCTGTGCTGAATGTGTTTGCTCTGTGCAGTCAAGAACACTGTGCACGCTCCCGCTGCCAAACCACATATCTTGGACTTCCGTCCGTCTCTAACAACAGCTGTCAACCCGTCAAACATGTGCGGGTCAGTGAGGTATGCCTTTCCTCCACCAGGCTTCACATCCTCTTCGAGGGATACTAACCACCATGTCCCAGTGTCCCAAAAGCACATCTTGAACTTCTCTGCGGCAACAACCACATCTGTTGGCCATTCAGGTGCTTCCAGCTTCGCGGGTTGTCGTCATATCTTGAATTTCTCTGCGCCACAAGCAACGGCTGGTGCCTGTTCAACTGTCCCCTTAGAGAAAGATGTGCCCTGTACTTCTTATTCTTTTGAACAAAAAACGGTCAGTGTTCCCCGGTGTGCTACCTCCGCATCTCAGCAACCTGGTAAACAACACTTCTTTATACGCCTGTTGGTAACTCCCATTACGCACAACTTACGTTTTACTCTATGCGCCTTTCATTGGTTTCTGTTATGCGTTTGCAGGCCAATCTATACCAGGGCCTTCCACTCCTGCACGGCGAAAGAATTCTAGACGTCGTGCTCGGCCATGTAACACCTCACGACATGCTGCAACTCCTGTTGTGTCAACGTATGTTGATCTAGGTGATTGTGACCAAGAATGTCAGCACTGTGGGGCTAAATTCTGGATGGGCGAACGCCTTAAATCAAACCGATATGCAAGGCGGCCAGAGTACCATCTTTGCTGCATGGGGGGGAAAATATACATGCAGCCGGACCTCCCGCCTCCAGAACCTATCCAGGGTTTTCTGCTAGATTCGTGGTTTATGGACAATATTCGGGCTTATAACCAGATGTTTGCTATGACATCGTTTGGTGCAACTATTGACAACTCCGTCAATACAGGCAGAGGTCCGTACGTTTTCAAGGTTTCTGGTCAAATCTACCATCGAATTGGTTCTCTTTGTCCTGAGGAGGGGGATCCGCCTCGGTTCTTACAGCTGTATGTGTATGACACAGCAAACGAGGTCGCAAACCGAATGGCCCATTTTGGTGGAGAATTTGAAAGTGGTCTAGACCCAGGCATAGTACAACATCTGATTCAGGTCATGGATCAGAACAATGCGTTGGTTCAGCTGTTTCGGACAGCTCGCGATAAATGTGCAGATTCAGACATTGAACCGTTCAGGATCCGGTTGTACAACATGTGCAGCGTGCGTGGGTACGAACTACCAACTTCCAATGATGTTGGGGGCATTGTCTTTGAAAGCGGCCCAAGGACTAGAACAGACTACGATGTTATAATCGAACATCGTGGCGGAGAACTTAAACGCATCAATAAACTTGACCAGTCATACATGCACTTGCAATTCCCGCTCTTATTTGTATATGGCCAGCCGGGGTTCTACCCAGAAATGAAATTAAGTCCTAGGGGTGGCGGTGGAGAAGCCAGAAAAGTTTCTATGAACCAGTACTATAAGTACCAGCTTCACCCCCGCGCAGGTCACTTTGGGCTCATATTCAGATCAGGTCGTCTTTTCCAGCAGTATGTTGTTAGTGTTTTTTGCTCTGTTGAACAAGCAAGGCTTGATTTCATCCGTACCCACCAGAGCGACATCCGAAGTGAATGCCTTGCAGGCCTGTACGATGCCCTAGGGAGAGGTGACATAGAGGGTATCACGTGCGGCAAACAGATTGTGCTACCCCGTTCTTTTACCGGAGGCCCAAGGTACATGTACAGCCACTATTTGGATGCGCTTGCTATCTGCCGAGCTTTGGGAAACCCACAGTTTTTCATCACATTCACATGCAACTCTAAATGGCCAGAGATTGAACGTTTCATGGCTGACTTCCCTGTGCTGACAACGTCGGACAGACCAGATGTCGGTTGCAGGGTGTTTGAACAAAAAGTAAAAGCGTTTGTCAAGTACTTGAAGGAAGAACGTCCTTTTGGTGCTGTCACAGGCGGTAACTCTCTTTGTTCTTTACTTTTTCCTTCGTGTCTTTTGTCCTTTCATACGCTGCCTAAATTGCTTTACGTGTTCCTTTCCCGCAGTTTTGTACACAATAGAATTCCAAAAGCGCGGTCTACCCCATTGCCATACTCTTTTATGGGTGGATGTCAAAGACAAGATAACTGAACCATCTCAGATAGATGAGTATATCTGTGCTGAAATTCCAGACCCCGTGCTTGATCCGGAGACCTATAAAATTGTTACGGAACTCATGATGCATGGACCCTGCGGGCCACCAAATACGTCTGCACCGTGTATGAAGGATGGTTCTTGCACAAAGAATTTTCCCAAAAAATACAACAACACTACCTATTTAGACGACAAAGGATATGTTCACTATCGACAAAGAGACACAGGTGTCTATATTACAAAGCGCGACACGCAGTTGGACAATTCTTACGTCGTTCCTTACAACCGTTCTCTGTGTCTCATGTTCCAAGCGCACATAAATGTCGAATACTGTGGCTGGAGCATGCTCATCAAATACCTTTTCAAGTACATTTCAAAAGGGCCCGACCGCATCTTTGCAAAGATCTCAAGGCCAGTTGGTGAGGCTTCTACATCAGCAACCATACAAGAAACCGCAAAAGATGAAATACAAAACTATGTGGATGGGCGTTTCATTTGCCCTCATGAAGCTTGCTGGAGGCTGTTTGATTTTCCGATACACAGTCGAGAACCAGCTGTGCAGATACTCGCTGTCCATCTAGAAAATATGCAACCCGTAAATTTTCGGGCGCGTGATAGGATAGACGTGGTTGTCAACCTCCCTGACAAAAAAAAACCACTCTAACTGAATGGTATGCGTACAACGCTGACAACCACGACGGGGACAGGTTAACGTACCTTGATTTCCCCTCTGAATTTGTATGGTATGCGGACTCAAAAAGGTGGAGACGCCGTGTTGTCAAAACAAAGCATTCCATTGGTAGGCTTGCTTATGTTCATCCAAGTTCTGGTGAGCTTTTCTACTTTAGAATGCTGCTTTCTCACCAAAAGGGTTGTCGGTCACCTATAGACATCCGCACAGTCAACACTATCGTGTTGCCTACATACCGGGCTGCATGTGAGGCTCTTGGTTTGCTTGGTGACGACAAAGAATGGGATATAGCGCTAGAAGAAGCAACGGGAAATGGGTCTGCCTCTGAAATCCGCGTGCTCTTTGCACAGCTTCTGGTGTATTGTGAAGTTGTAGACCCACCTAAGCTTTGGTCAAAACATTGGAGGAATATGTCCGATGACATACCAATGAGAGTGTCCCAGACCACTGGCATCCCCAACTACCATGTCAACGATTCTGAATTGAAAAACTATATTCTTTTTGAGATCCAGTCGATCTTAGACGGGTATGGCAAAAGTTTGTTGGAATTTGGTCTTCCAAACCCTCCTCAATGGCTGCTAGACATTCTAAAAAACAAACTTCTCATGGAAGAGAGGAACTACAACCGCGATATGCTAGCTGAGGAAACCGCAGCGTCTGTCCCTAAGCTAAATTCTGACCAACGGCCCATTTATGACCGCATCATTGCCGCGTCTGAACAGAATAAACAAGAACTTCTGTTTGTGTATGGTCATGGCGGAACAGGCAAGACATTCCTGTGGAAGACCATCACCAGGGCCCTACGCGCGCGGGGCAAAATAGTTCTAGCAGTTGCGTCTTCAGGCATCGCATCTCTCCTTCTCCCTGCTGGCAGAACAGCGCATTCCCGCTTCAAAATCCCCCTGGAATTAACGGATGAGTCTCTCTGCCACATTAAAAAAACACTCAGCTAGGGTCCCTGATGATTGAAACAAATTTAATCATATGGGATGAGGCCCCAATGAATAACAAACGTTGTTTTGAAGCATTAGATAGAAGTCTTAGGGACCTTATGTGCGCGCCACGTAAACTCTTTGGTGGGAAAACAGTCATATTGGGAGGTGACTTTCGACAGACGTTGCCAGTAAAAAAAGGAGCGTCCAAAATAGAACTTATCACATCGTCTATTGCCCAGTCAGACCTGTGGCCGCACTTCAGCATTCACACACTTAGTCAGAATATGCACTTGAGGCGTGAGGGCATGAGTGAAGCTGAAAAGACGCAAGCGGCTGCTTTTGCAAACTGGCTGCTTGATGTGGGTAATGGACAGGCCGGCATACCAGATACCACTGATTCTACCGATTCAAAATTGATAACTATACCAAGTGAGCATTGTTTCCCACCGACTGATGAAGGTCTTACACAGCTGATAGAGTTTATCTATGACAAAGAGACTCTACAATCGCCAACGCCAGAAACACTGCAAGAAAAGGCCATTGTCTGCCCGAAGAACGAAACGGCGGACGTAATAAACGATAAAGTAAAACGATAAAGTATTGGCAACTATCCCAGGAGAGCCAACAACTTACCTCAGCAATGACCAAGCTTTCCCGAAAGGCGGAGAAACATCTGAGACAGACATGCTCTATCCCATGGAGTACCTCAACACGCTGTCATTCGCGAGTTTCCCACCCCATCAACTGAAATTAAAGATTGGATCGCCAATTATGCTGCTCAGGAATACAAACTTGGCTGGTGGGTTATGTAATGGCACAAGGATGATTGTAAAGTCCCTGAAGACAAAACTTATTGAAGCACAGATTATTACTGGCACACGAATCGGAGAAAAGGTTTACATACATAGAATTGCTCTGATTCATGACGATCCCAACCTGTCATTCACTTTTAAGCGCAGGCAGTTCCCGGTAAAACTATGTTATGCCATGACTATCAACAAAAGCCAAGGTCAGTCTCTTTCTAAGATAGGTGTTTATTTGCCAAAACCCATTTTTAGTCATGGCCAACTATATGTGGCTTTGTCAAGAGCTACCTCACCAAATGGACTCAAAATCCTTATTGAGCAAGAAGACGGCCACCCGCCCAACACAACAAAAAACATAGTGTACACTGAATTTTTAAATGCTATTGAAAACGGTCGGGTTGCCTCGCAAGCGACAACATCTAACTAGTAAAACTAAATATACAATATATCGCACTGCTAAATATACAATATATCGCATAGTTGTAACCGCTAACGTCATAACTGCTTATGTACCATTTTTTGTCCATTACATCTTGCCTTTTGCATGCTTCTATCCATGTTTCTGGTGCGTGTATGTTATGTAGATGCAATGCAATTCTTTGTAACAAAAACACATCCACTATAATTCACAATTAACGTGGTTTTTTATCTTATGTGTTTTACAGGTAAAAAAAAAATATGGAATCACTGCCTGTGACAGTTGCGGAAACAAGTGCTCTGACAAGAATATCAACACCAATTGACGAAATGGTTTTAGGAGGAAGAAACTATGTTCTCGAAGCAAAGATCTACCGGAAATGGATCTCAAAATCTCTGCCAGAAAAAAAGGAAACCGCTTTCTCCTGCATGCTTATCGATGCACAGGTTCATGATTATTACACCCTCAATATTTGTTAGACAATGGTTTTATTAATCAATCTTTTAATACGATTTTCGTATGTTAATAGGGATCCGCGATTCAGGCAAACATGGACATTGCCAATCTTGGCTACTTTGACAAGATTATGACTGCTGGGAAGGTGTACCGGATCACACGTTTCTTCATTGAAAAAACAGTTCCATACCAACAGACACTGGAAAACCCATTGAGCCTAAAGTTTGGGAAGATCACCAGCTTTGAACACTTAGAAGGCAAAGAGACAACATGGCCAGCACATTACTTTGAGTTTGTGCCATATCCCGAGTTGGAATCAAGGATGCCCTACCGTGACGCGAACCAGAAGATGGTTTATCCACGGCTGACAGGTAACAACATCCGGTTCTTATTTTGGCCCTTAGATTCATTTATTAGCCTCACTGACAGCAACCAACATGTGATCCTTGCTTTCGACAGATTACTTTGGATGTATCAGAACAATAGGAGATCTGCCCACGGCGGAAGAACTAGCTTCCGGAAAACCTGTTACCAGAAGAATCGGCATCCAAAATCTAAAGTAAGAGTGATCTCTAAACCAACCTTTGGAACATCGTTCCAAACAACAACTTTTAACAATTTTCTCTTCGCAGAGGGAATGTTGTTCAGTTAACATTGTGGGACTCAATGGCTAGAGAGTTTCCAAAGGCCGAGATACTTAAGCTCCCACAACCAATCATGATCGCTGTCTCATCCTGCAGGGTTGGTAAATACAGAGGTAACTTCGTTTCCACAACCGATCTTAATAAAACATGTACTATTCACGCATGCCTAACATGGTCTTACCACAGACTACCAGCTATCCGCAATGCCGCCCACCCACTACTACGTGAACCCAGCAACACCACAAGCATACGCCGCACAGGCAACGTATGTCTTCCCATACCTTATACCACGTGCCGTATTATATTCTAATTTCACAGTTCAGTAAATAACATTTTCTTCCCCCATCCCCGTAACATGCAGGTTTGAAGACATCTTCAAAAAACAACCACCCCTGCAGATTTCAAAACATCGCTTCAATGAACCAACTCTAGCTAACCAGAAGAATGTGGAGACATTGGCAAATTTGCTTAAACAGAACCCAGTGACATACAAGGTATGCCCAAATTACATGCATTCGCCATGAAGACCTGTATTATTTGCTAACACACGTCTTTTTCTAGGATGACCAATTCAGCTGCGAAGCTACCATACAAAAAGTGATGCAAAACAGGGTATGGCACTATGTTTCGTGTGGAAAATGCAACAAGAAACCACACGACGCCGATGGGATTTACGAGTGCGAGGATCATGGTGAGCTGGAGACACCGGAATTCAGGTACAATTTCAAGACCACCGTTCGTGATGCAACAGCAACGGCGACTTTCACCTTCTTCTCACCAGCGGGAGACGAGGTTACAACCTACCCCTGTTCAGACCTAGCACGGAAGTACCGAACGGCGGACGCAAGGCAGCCACCTGCTGAGATACTCGACCTTGAAGGCAAGACACACACGTTTCTCATTCGCTTCATCCCTGGGTCACGCATGGGGTCTAGTGAGTTTTCAGTAGATGCAGTCCTGACCGTTCAAAAGTTGATCGAACCAGCTATGAATTCCTTGCCGACAACCCCAGAACCAGTCCCGCTGGCAATTGCAAGTCCAACCCCAACCCCGCTAGCAATTAAACAAGAAGGTCCATCATCCACTGTCTTAGAAATGGAGAATCAATCAAACAAACCCTCACACTCACCTACAACAACAGAAACAGGTGCGCCATCTTTTCTTCTAATTATATTCATCCAACAGTTAGTCCAACTTTTTTGTGTTTGTGTGCATTTTTTTTATTAAGTTCGTATAACAAGTTAATTACCCTATGCTCATCTACACTGAAACCGTAAGTGCACGAAAGAAAGAGCGGTAAAATAAAAATATATTACATTCACGGCGGTTCACTGACACTGATGATACAAACATAGACGCTGATAGAAACACAACATTAAACTGACAGACAAACAAAAGACGACACAACCACATACCCTAAACACAGACCGGTTGACAAACCGGGGACACAACGACATACAGCTTTTATTCGACACCTAAAACACCACCAGAAAACCATTTCTTTGAAACTTCGTTCACATGGGGCCGATGCCCGCCACTTGCTCAGCGAAAGCCTTCTTCGAGTCGATCCTGTGTTGGATTGTGATTGCTTCAGCCTTCAGCTTCTCAAGAAAAGCATTGTCCTCCGCCTGTTTTTTGTCGAGCAGGGCAATCATCCTACAAATCATAGGATCGGTTGGAAACGACTTCAACTCTTGGATAAAATGTTGGCGGTCAACAACTTTCCCAAACACTTCTCTGCTAGCACCCTCAACCTTCCTCTTCCATGCTTTGTCCTTTGAAACATCCTTACTCAAATACAGAACAAATAAACTCCTTAGATCCCGAGTCCCAGCTTCAACTTCCAAAGCATTCAATCTAGGACAGTATGCCATTGTTTGTTTCTTTGTTTATGTTTTGTAAATTAGTTAAGTAATTTGTGTGAAGTCTACAAATGCACCCATTGTCTTAAATAGAGGTACTTGGTAAGTTACTGTTTATCCAGTAGATTTTCCAGTTACAAATTAGTCACACTAACTAAACAAAGTTGTCTCACAATTGCTAACTGATATGACCAAATTAGTTAATATCCAACTTATAAACACTCCTCCCAATACCACATGACCTCAGCAACACTCTCTTTAGTCAAAGTAGATACAAGTACTCCATTGAAAATAATAACAGCCACATATTGCTAAAAATAAAACTGTCAATATCACCAACTTTTCAGCTAGATACTCTGCAGCTCAAGTTGGACCACTTGGTAACTGTATACACTGCCATCAACTCTTAGTTTTTGTTTTTACACTTTATTTCCATAATTGTTGGACCATTAAACATGCATACATATATTTAGTTGTGAGTGTTTTTTTGCCCCTTTTTGAACCAACTCTATGGTTTGCTGTACAGGTACTCCCACCAAAGGCATTCCAACTAAACTTCCACAAACACGGGCTACATCTTTGAAAGACAAAGCCGCTGTTCCCCAGCCAAAGCCCGTTAAAAGATCCCTGCTTCCTGAGCTAGAATCCGAATGCAAGAAGAACAAAGCTTAAGACCTGGGCATCTCGGAAAAAAAACTTAACTGCTTTTGTGTGTATCCATGGCCGGCAGCCAACACATTTTGAAACAATTTGTTGCATTAAGTCTTTTGTAACCTAATGGCATGTAACTACTAACTAACTGTGCTACAAGAACAGGTCCCAAACTTTAAAACCTGTTCTATATGCACAGCGAAGCTCCGGTTTTTAAAACTTATGGAATTATCTTTGCTATTAACGGATGTTCGTTACATATGTCTTCTTCGCTTCTAACCGTCCGAATTATATAAACATCTTTTATATCTGCCCCGCCGCGAAGCGCGGGCATTAATCCTCGTATAGTTTAATTTATGGGTAATGATAAATTCACGAAACAATTTACTTAGGACTTGAAAATTTAAGTAAAGACACTATTGCCCTCAAACTTGTCTTGTACATCATTTTCCCACTTTACTTATTTTCTTTTGTTTATAGATAACTCCCCGTTCGAATAATAAGATTATTAGTTTAAAAAAAGCAAATGTAATAAATTGACCCATACATTTATAAAATATATATATATATATATATATATATATATATATATATATATATTAATATATATATATAAATAAACTTATTGTATCATGACAAGAAGACGATATTAAAAAAATGCTAAATAAGATGATAAATACTCCACTTTGAGTATTAATTACTCCAGATAGACACGATGTGTTTAATCTTAGGAGGTCAACTAGAAAAGTTACTATGCCTAGTAAGCTTAGTAATTACAAGTTAAATACTAGTGTGAAGTATGGTATTGAAAAACATGTTAATTACTCTTGTCTAAGTGAAGTAAATTTTAATTTCTCTACTAATTTGAATAAAGTTGTTGAACCAAATACTTTTTATGAGGCATCTATAGATGTCAGATGGCTCATGGTCATGAATTTTGAAATGAAAGCCTTAAACATAAATGGTACTTGGGTTCTTGTAGATCTTCCTGTTGGAAGGAAGCCAATTGGTTGCAAATGGGGTTATAGAGTTAAATATAAATCAAATGGTAAAATTAAAAGATTTAAAGCTAGATTAGTAGCTAAATGGTATAATCAAAGAGAAGGAATTGACTTTGATGAAACTTTTTCATCTGTGATTAAAATTGTTACAGTTATATGCATTTTAACTTTGATTGTGTTTAATAATTGGTCTATATATCAACTTGATATAAATAATGTATTTATGTATGGAGATTTAGTTGAGGATGTATATATATGACTTTACCAGAGGGTTACTTTGATAAGAATGATAAAAGAGTTTGTAAACTGGTTAAGTCATTATATGGTTTAAAACAAGCACCAAGAGAATTGAATGAAAAACTTACATCTGTTTTAATGGAAAATAACTTTGTGCAAAGCAAAGATAATTTTCTTTGTTCATTAAAGACAAGGATGGGGTTTATATTGTGCTTCAGGTATATGATAATGACATTGTTATTACAGATAATAATGTTAGTAAAATTAACAAATTTAATGAGTTTTTTAGTACTAAGTTTTTTTATTAAAAATCTTGGTAAACTCAAATACTTCTTAGGCATTGAAGTATCAGAATCAAGTGTGTCTTTGTATCTAACACAAAGAAAGTATTGTTTAGAACTTCTTGCTGAGTTTGGTATGTTAGCATGTAAGCCTTGTGGAACACCTATTGATGCTAAGAAGGTGTTAATAAAAAGTTAATGATGTTATTATTACTGATAAACCTTTAGTTGGTATTAATAACTATCAAAAATTTGTTGTAAAATTAGTTTATTTGACTCACACAAGGCCTGATATTAGTTATGTTGTACATATGTTAAGTCAGTATATGCATGCACCTATGCGATCACACTTAAAGCTTGCATTTAAAGTACTAAGGTATTTCAAGAATTCACCTAGTAAAGACATTTCATTTAATAAAAGTGATAGTCTTAAACTGGGTGTATATGTTGATTCTGATTGGGCTAAGTTCAAGCTTACTAGGATATCTGTGATTGGATATTGTGTATTTTTGGATAATAGTCTTGCGTCTTGGAAAAGTAAGAAGCAGTCAATGTTGTCATCTGAAGCATAGTTTAGAGCAATGAACAGTGTAACATGTGAAGTTGTTTAGATAATAAAATGTTGGTTGAACTCAATATTCGTTATGAGTTGCATGTTCCCTTAAGACGTGATAATAGTTCTACAATCTATATTGGTGCTAATCCTGTATTCCATGAAAGGACTAAGCATTTTGAAATTGAACTATTTTTCTTAAGAGAAAAGGTTGCTCTTGGAGTTGTGAGTACTATCAAGGTCAAGTCTGCTGATAATATAGCATATAATTTTACAAAAGGCTTAAGTGTTTCTGAACATGAAAAGTTTTGTGAGGGTCTTGGTTTATATGACATTTACAGAGTTGGTTTAAGGGGGAGTGTTAAAAAGGATGGTTAATGTGATAAACTCAAGTCTGAGGGGTCATTCTACACTAAAGGTAAACTACAAGTATTTGTTTATTATTATTATTATTATTATTATTATTATTATTATTATTATTATTATTATTTAACCATCACTTTATTAGAAACAAAAAGGGATTTACAACAAATTGGATGGGAGTCGAGATACTATCTGCGCTCCCACCCCTTTAGCAATAGCAAAACCTATTCTATGGAAAATATGTACAGCAGCGCGCCCTCCAATGTCTTGAGCCTTAGAAAATATCTGAATCCGCTTCAGCAACGCAACTGCATCTCCCTATAACTCACCTAGAGAAGAAAAAGAGAAATGAAGAAACCCATATCTGAGGGTTGCACACTTAGCCAAATACTTGCATCGTTTACGTTGTGCATCATCAATCATAGCACGACCAGGTACAAAGTCATTCATCCCCGTACGAGTCAAAGGAGAAGAACCAGTCAGATCAACACACACATCTTTACCTACATCCCAAGAATAAAACAAAATATCTGTCGGACGTAAGGCATTATCAAGTACTCCATCCAATCCGATATTAACTTCCTTTCCGACAGATATCCCTGAACGATAGCATATATCAGCAAGAGTATCACGTACCAAATTGTGACGATGCTTAATCCCAACGATAACAGCACACGGTACCGCATGATCCCCAAATATATCCCCATCAAAAACTCTCGAACAAGTTGAACAGGGCTTCGAAACAGAGAACAAGGGAATACCTAAGCGATAACACAAAACACATCGATAAGTCCTCCCATTCATAGTCTGACCCAACCCCGAGATAGGAACCGTCCTAAGCCAGTCAGAAGTATGATCCTCCTTCTGAGATGTCCATAAAGTCATCCATCGAGCAGATAAAGCGAAAGTGGATTCTGCATTCTTAATAACCCGAGCAAAATATATATCTGCCATTTTCTTCATGAGTTTGGGGGCAGCGACTTCACTCGGATTACTTAGAAAATCAATCTCCATAACCGAGTTAAACACACGTAAGGCATCATCAAACTGGAGTCCATAAGATATAATATCAGTGTGTTGAAGTAGCTTAAACTACAAATCAGCTGACTGTAACCGAGAAGCAAGAAAAGCATAATGCAATACATCACCCGCAGAATAAACACCCAACCCCCCAAAGGATAAGGGCAACGTAGCAAGTCTCCACTGCCAATCACCAAATCCCGGTCCAGAAGCAATAACGATACGCTCCAAAGAAGAACGGAGTGCCATATCAAAAGAACCTTGGGCAGACTTAAAAGCACAGGGTGAACATGTACACATAGAATAATATAACTTGGAAATACCGGCACAAGAACGAATAAGCAGTAACTCACATTCACGACATCCATAAGCTCAATAGTCTTAGCCACACGCTTCGACACAAGCTGACTACAAAAATCAAGGTCTACACTCGCAGGCCCCCCGAGCAACTTAACACCGCGCGTAGGTCGAGCAATATTATCTGGGAACACACCAACAAACTTGCTACGTGGATCCTCGTTCGGCCAAAAAACTTCAGTCTTATCAACATTCAGATGCAAGCCATACACGGGGCCATCCTTCATAATACACTCCAAAACTTTCCCCACAACCAAAGTATCCCCAATAGTAGTACCATCGTACAAATACCAGCCCTGCAAAGAAAGAGAGAAGGAGTCCCGAATCTTACATATCAATGGTTGAAGTACAAGAGCAAAGAGTAACGGACCAAGAGGGTCACCCTGCTGTACCCCCTGACATGACCTTAATACATGCTCCCCATAATACAACCTTGTCGGGATAGAATAACAGAACTCCACCCAAGACGAGATGGAGGGACAACGAAGACAAACCTCTCAAAACATAACCTCTCGATCTACCAAATTGAAAGCATTTTTAAAATCCACAAGTAACATCGACAAACCAACATCATCACTATACCTCTCAAGGAAGCGATTCACAGCATGAAGAATAGCCTCACTCCCTCCCGACACCCCCACCCCAAACTGTAAATCACCAAAGTACCCATCCAAAGAATGACCAAACTCATAAGCACATACCTTGGAAACAAGCCGTCTCTAGACAGTACCTACAGCAATGGGACGGATCCCACCACCAGGCTTAACCAACGGAGTGAGAGGAGCACTAGCGACATACTCACCCAACACCTTGGGACATCGCCCATCAAGAAAAAGGTTCACTACTTGGGTGATAGAAGAAACTAAATCATCAGAAATAGCAACCGCCGAACCACTCAAACAATCTATAAGGTGCTGGGCCCGCAACCCATCCTGCCCGCAAGACGTACCTCGGAGAAAACTCTTGATCATGTCAAGAACCAAAGATCGAGAAACAACAAGGAGATGAAGATCAAGAGATATATCTGGCAAAGAAGGAGCATGAACAAAAGGGTGCTTATTTTTTAGGTCTTCAAGAGTAATATCATTATAAGGAGCCACACCAGATGAGGAAAGAACTCTAACATCAGCAGAATAATGCCCATCAGAAATCTTCCGTCTACACTGCTTAATATTCTGCTCAACCAACCCACTATCCTCAATAAGAACATCAGACAAAGCGGGGGAAGGTTCAACCAAACACTCTCTAAGAAGCTGTAAACTACCATCCAACGTCTCCCAAGAACGAATAGCATTAATAATATACTCCTCTTGTCTTTGCCTCTTGATAACGGACCTACACTCTAAATTACTTCTCGGACGAAAGGTTTTAAGAAGACAAAGAGGCAAAATAAGCAAACGAACCCAAGAAGAGATGTCATCAGGCTTGTTAACCACCTTTCAATGCGCGAGAAAAACCCAGACGACACTTTGGAGGGATAGATTTAATTGTACGCAACCCTTTTGAAAATAAGCAATCAAGAGCCCCCAAATCAAAACCACAATGCGAGTTGCGTACTACATCATCACCACTAACAATATGAAAAGGACAAGATGGAACGGGAGGCTTAGGGAGGTCATAAAGAACAAAGTGAACAATACCATCACCACAATCAGGAGGTGGTACAAAATCCGAACCCTTACCATGCCGACACTTAGACCGAAACATGTGCGTAGTGAAACAACCACCACATAACCAAATCCCCATACTCTTGAAGGTTAACTCGGCCCTCTCATAAACAACCAAATCGGATAGAATGGATTATTTTGTACAAGCTAATGCATCGCCGCTAAAATGTTTATCACGAAGATGAATAATCAAAGACGTCTTAGTAAGCCCATTCCCACTACCATCTCGACATCCGTTAAGACCAACAAATGGACAATGAAACCGAACAATCGCCATGACCTAATCTATAACGAACACCACCAGTCGCCACTCGCCACTCGCCAACCGAAGCCAAAAAAAACTACACGAAGCCCACAAAACCAAAACAAACAACACGCTACAATACCAAACCTACAACAAACCTACACCATCTTAATCCGCTGCAAACCAACCACACGCAGCGACCAAAACCAAACATACAACGGACCTACAACACCAAAACCCGCAGCAAACCTACAACAAACCTACACCACCTCAACCCGCTGCAAACCAACCACACGCAGCGACCAAAACCAAACATACAACGGACCTACAACACCACAACCCGCAGCAAACCTACAACAAACCTACACCACCTCAACCCGCTGCAAACCAACCACACGCAGCGACCAAAACCAAACATACAACGGACCTACAACACCATAACCTGCAACAAACCTACAACAAACCTACACCACCTCAACCCGCTGCAAACCAACCACACGCAGCGACCAAAACCAAACATACAACGGACCTACAACACCACAACCCACAGCAACCGAAGCTGTTACGAACCCGCAACACTAAAAAAGAAGCAAAGACTGTAAACCAACGAACCCTACAACCAAAACTGTTATGAACCGGCAACCTAAACTGTAACGAAACCCGGAACTGTAACGAAACCCGAAACCTAACCAGAACCCACAACCAAAACTGTAACGAAACCCGCAACCTACCCAGAACCCACAACCGAAACTGTAACAAAACCCGAAACAGATGCGAAAATAAAGGATGGATATGAGATAGAAACGTGATAAAAGAATGGATATGGGATTGATACGGATGGTGATGATGGAGCGTGAAAGGACAGGGATGATGGACAGGGGATGATGGATATGGGAGAAGGTGTGAATCGCCCACACTAACAGGGAAGGGTTGCGTGAAAGGACAGGAGATGATGGACAGGGAAGGGTTGCCGTGGTAAAGCGTAATAATGATGGACAGGAGATGATGGATTATTATAACGTTAGTGGGGAGATGAAAGGACAGGGATGATCGCCCACACAAAAGGTGTAAAACGTTTTTTTATATAACGTTATTATTATTATTATTATTATTATTATTATTATTATTATTATTGTTATTATTATTATTATTATTATAATAAATAAAAAATAATAAAATAATAAAATATTATTATTATTATTATTATTTTTATTATAAAAAAATCAATAATAAAATAATAAAATAATAAAATAATAAAATAATAAAATAATAAAGTAATAAAATAATAAAATAATAAAATGATGTTATAATAATAATAATAATTATTATAAATTATTATTATTATTATTATTAAACATAACCTTATTGGAAAAATAAGATTTACAAGAAATTAGTTGGAAGCCGAGATACTATATGAGCTCTCATTCCTCTAGCGATAGCAAATCCTATCCTATTAAAAATGTAAGCACCAACACGTGCCCCGATGTCTTGAGTCACAGAGTATCTTCGGATCCGTTTCAGTAAGTTTAATGCATCAGTCTCAAGTTCCCCGAGAGAAGAGAAAGAGAAGGAGAGAAAACCGTATCCAATAGCTGCACATTTAGCTTCATACTTGACACGCTTACGTTGTGCACCATCAACCACTACACGTCCTGGTGCAAAATCAATCATCGCAGTTTGCGTCAAAGGAGATGAACTTGTTAGATGTACACATACATCAAGCCCTCCATTTTAAGAGTAGAGAAACATATCAGCTGGTCGTAAGGATTTGTCCGGCCCTCCACCAAGCCCAATATCAACTTCTTTACCAACGGATATCCCAGACCAAAGACAGATGTCAACAAGAGTATCACACACAATGTTATGTCGATGCTTGATACCAACCATACCAACACATGATACAGCATGGTCCCCATAAATATCACCCGCAAAGACCCTCAAGCAAGCTGAGCATGGCTTCGAGACAGAGAATAAAGGAACACCCAACCGATAGCATAATACACACATGTAAGTCCCACTGTTCATAGTTTGTCCCAAACCAGAAATCGGAACCACCCTAGTCCGAAGTATGGTCCTCCATTTGAGACTTCCATAAAGTCATTTGTCGAGTATGTAACATTGTTGGAAGCTGGAGGGCTAAAGATGGAAGCAGCTAATAGTTGTTAGGGCTTGTTAGGTAGTATATAAGTTGTCATATTGTATCATTTTTAGCCAACCACTTTTTTTCTCTCTCTCACTTGTAAACAACACGATCTGTTGGTTTGTTGATTATTGATCATTTTGTTGATCTTGAATCTGTTTGTTTCTCTCTTTTGTAAGTACGATCATAATCCAGGTATTACATTTGAAGTGAAAGCTTAAAGCAGTTTATAAAATATAGGGGGGGTTGAATTAGTATTCTGGTGTTGTTCTTGAATCTTTGATACATTTTCTTCAAGTTTCATTTGAACTTTATTTTCTTTAACACATCGTATAAATTAGTCGAGCTCGAGCCGACCTCGATCTTGCTAAAATTTTCACGAGCCGAGTTAAAACTTAAAATATGAGGCTCAAAATGGGTTCGAGCTTTGTCTATAGAGAGGAGCCGAGCTAGAGATTTAGCATATTTGGCCTCGGCTCGGCTTAATCATTTCCACCTAGAGCTCGGCTCGGTTTGATCATTTCCACCCTAGGTACAACGTACTTTATGTTCAACAAAGCTCGAAAATTCTTTAAAAAGAAATGAAAATGAACAATACAATATTTAACTGAACGATTAGCGAAACACAAACATAAAAAATAAAATGTTTTGTTCATTCGTTTATTTCGATAAAAAATCATATTGGTGCGTTTAGTAATTTGTAAGCTACATTTTTTAACTGTGTGATCATCAATGAGAGTTGACATTTGATTATCATATATATTTTTAGAACGGAAAATGTTAGTGATTAGTGAGTCGAGACGTGCAATGACATCCAAATGGCAGAATGTATTCTTCGAACTCTCGTCTCCAGGGAACTCCCTCAAGAAAACCACTTAATAGAACCTTGGTGGCCAACTGAGCTAAGCGAGTTGATTATTTGACTATCATATAGTATACGACATGAATTAACAAACTTAATATTAACGAACACTATCGATACAGAGTTTATCATCTATTTTATATAATGTTTTGTTATGTTCACTTCGTTTGTTTATTAGTTGTTCACCTTGCTTAGCCATTTAAGGATCATGAATAAAAACATCTCTATGGGCGAATTCGAAAAATCCCTTTGTTCCAATCTGATCTGATTGCGACCTTCTTTTAATTAATTCATATCCCTCAATTGTTTATGATACTTCTGATTACAATTGGTTTATCATATATCTTTTGTGGATATCGAATTTTTTAGAGAATATTACGTTTTTTACTAATTCTTTTGTGGGGTTCTTTCTTCCATCATTGTTGAATCTCTATTAGTAAGCTGTTCGTGGGTTCCTTTCATTACAACTCTTTATTTGCTTATATATTCATTGATTTTCGTTTGTCCTCAAAACCCAATAATGGCGATTCCATAGCGATTTTTTCCTAATTTTTTGCACTTCTAAATCTGATCATTTGTCCTTTTTCTTTCGATTAACATCTGATTTTTGTGATCCTCTTTATTCATGTGGTCTCGATTATGCTGTTGTTGAGTGTGAGTGGGTTAGGTTTGTGATCTAATCGCTCCCTAATTTCGCGGTGATCATTTTATTTACGGGGATTTAGATCTACTGAATTTACGGTTTGTAATTAGTCGTTAATCGTTTAGACAATGTGTAGGGTTCTTATCTTAGTGGATCTAGCGTTTTATTCTTTCTCGTTTGTTTCTTTTGTTTTTGGTGGTTTCGTGTTTGGCTGTTGGATCTCTCTTCAATCGAAATGGCTGGTATTTCTCTAATGAAGTGCTTACCCAGAAGATTTCTCATTCAGTTTTGTCACAAATTTTCCTGATTCGGTTAACTCTCAAGATCTTTGGAGAGTATGTAGCGGTTATGGAACGGTGGTGGGTGTGTTTATTCCATCGAAGAAAGCAAAGGTATGTAAGATGTTTGCATTTGTTCATTTATCAAGGTTGTTAATCTTGATCTATTGGTGAAGAACTTATGCACTTTTTGGATTGGTCGGCATCATTTGTTTGCAAACAATGTTAGGTTTGATAGGCCTATTAAACCCGTGTATAATAATTCTAATTTCCCTCAACTGAATAAGTCGACTAGGGTTTATGGACACCCTGGTTTTAAAGCAAACAGTAGGGTTAAAGGTTCATTTGCGTCTGCTGTTAATGGGGCTCTTCCGGTTCAACAGGGCGCTACGATATCACCTTCTCCAACAATAGTTTTAGATGAAGGGTGTTTTACAGAGAGTGATTTATCCTTGTGTGCTATAGGTAAACTCAATGATTTTAATGTCATTACGAATTTACAGACTATTCTTGCTGATGAAGGGTTTGTGGATGTTAAGCTATTCTATCTCGGGGGAAGGTGGGTTATGCTCGAATTCATTAAAGGTGAGACTAAGATGAATTTGATGAAACACACTGGGGTAAAATCTTGGTTTCAGATCATAAAGGAGGTTGATCAAGAGTTTGTGAGTGAAGAACGTGCACTGTGGTTGGATATTGAGGGAGTTCCTCTTTGTGCTTGGTCACGTGAAACGTTTAACAAGACTGGTAATAAATAGGAAGAACTGTTGAATATGGAGGATAGTTTTGATTCGTCTTTTGGTCAGAAACATTTGTGTATCTTGACAAAGCATCCTGTGTCTATTCTTGAATCTTTCAAGATTAATGCTAAATGTAAAGTGTTTATGGTTCGAGCTAAAAAAATATTTACTTGGAATCCGTCTTTTCTTATATTCAAGGAGAAGGAGGGTTCGTCGGATGATGAGTCTGTGAAGGGTGAAAACAATCAGGATAACCATTCTCCTCTAAGTGACGCTGAGGAAGGAGAAATTAACGTTAACGATGCCAAAAGGGTTGACGAAATTTTTTTGGTGATAATCCTAATGCGGTTACGTATAATAATGAAGATACAGGTGAGCAACATTCTGATGATCCGTTTAGGCTATACGACTTGTTGAATAAAAAGAAGAATGTAGAGGAGATTCCTAGTCCTTCATTGTCCCATCCTCCAGGATATACTCCGGTAGAATCTGAAATGGGATCCCAGGGCGCCAATTTCAGAAAGCAAGTTATGGGGGGAGAGGATGGTAATAGTGTAAAGGAGTGTTCACCGAAGATTAGTGCCAAGGTAATGAATACTTCTAATAATGTTCAAGAAGAGGTGTCGGGCAGTTGCGTTGGCACTAGCAACGCTAACAATGGTGGATCAATTTTTGGTTTTTTAGACGAGGTGATTCGTGTTGGTCAAGCAATGGGGTATTTTATGAAGGATTGTGAAAAAGATGTAGAGGCGATTATTAGGTATCAAAGAATAGATGGTGGTTTTAAATGAATGATATGTCTATTAATATACAAGGTCTTGGTAACAAGACCAAGAAGGAGCGGGTAAAGGAGTTAACGTCTAAAAACAAAATTAATTTTATTGCTATTCAAGAAACCAATATGGAAACAGTATCTCATATGGATGTAAAGGTTATGTGGGGGAACTTGAATTATGATTTTGTTTGTGGTTGATAATGCTGGTGGTATTCTTTGCATCTGGGAGGATTCAGTTTTTAAAAAAGAGCAGGTCACGTTATCTGATAGTTTTGTAGCTATTTATGGGACGTGGATTCCTAACAATGCTAAGATTCTTTTTGTGGCTTTGTATGCTCCACAACAGCCTACATATAGACGAGTCTGATGGGAGTATCTGTTGATATTGTTAAGGCGTTGGAATGGTGATGTAATTATTATGGGGGACTTTAACGACGTAAGAGGAAAGATGTGGGACGTGTTTTCATCCTTCCAATGCTATGTATTTTGAGCACTTTATTTCTTCTTCAGGGCTAGTTGATGTTAAAATGGAGGGGTATGCTTTTTCTTGGTCCATCATTCGGCGAATAAAATGAGTAAGCTCGATAGGTTTCTTGTTTCTAATGGCGTTCTTTCTTTGTCACAAAATATAATGGCGGTATGTCTTGAGCGACATTTATCTGATCATCGTCCGATTTTACTACATGAGATTAAATTGGATTATGGTCCCACTCCTTTTCGGTTTTACCATTCTTGGTTCGATTATACTGGGTTTGATGAAACGATGGACAAAACAAGGCGATCTTTTTCGCACTCTGCTGAGAATCACATGATACGTTTTAAAAACAAATTGCATAAGCTTAAGAGGGTTATTTGATTGTGGATTATGGATAAAATAAGCAATTATCTAGTTCTAAGCGATTGATTTTAGATGAGTTGTGCTGTATTGATAAGGAGTTAGACCAAGTTGGTATTTGTGACTCGATGGTTAGTAGGTGAAATGACTTGAAGTGTCAACTTAATGACATTAAAGTGATGGAAGCAACGGACGCGGCTCAGAAATCTAAAGTTCGATGGGCTATCGAAGGGGATGAGAATTCGGCGTTTTTCACGGTGTTATTAATAAAAAGCGTTCGCATCTAGCTATCTGGGGTGTGTTTGAAGGAGGCAATTGGATTATTGATCTAAATCAAGTAAATGAGGCGTTTTTTCTCATTATGGGTCACGTTATAAAAAGCCTACGACGGCTAGGCTTAAAATAAATTTTCGGTTTCTTAACAAATTAGGTTAGCATCAAGACAGCTTTTTCCAGGAATGAGATTCGTTCAGCTGTTTGGTATTATGGGGAAATTAAATCTCCGGGCCCAGATGGTTTTACTTTTGAATTTTTTAGAAAATATTGGGAATTTGTTGGTCTTGATTTTTGTGAGGCGGTGGAGTATTTTTTTGTTCATGGATCGTTTTCTAAAGGGTGTAATTCTTTATTTATTGCGCTCATTCCCAAAGCATTGGATGCTATGTTTTTTAATCAGTATCGTCCAATTAGCCTTATCGGAAGTGTCTACAAAGTCGTTACAAAAATTTTGGCTAATCGGTTGGCTATTGTTATTGTGGATATTGTTTTGAATACTCAATCGAATTTCGTAGATAAGAGATAAATTCTTGATGGTCCGTTTATTATTAATGAAGTCCTTAATTGGTGTAAGGAAGAACAAGCACGCGATGTTTTTTAAACTGGACTTTGCTAAGGCTTATGATTCGGTTCGGTGGGATTACTTGATAGATGTTCTTGAAGCTTTTGGGTTCGGTTTGACTTGGTGTAAATGGATTAGAGGCACTTTTGCTTTTGCTAAAGCGTCGGTTTTGGTGAATGGGAGCTCGTCGGATGAGTTCCAGTTTCAATGTGGGCTTAAACAAGGAGATCCGTTATCTCCTTATCTTTTCATCCTTGTTATGGAGTCGCTACATTTGTCTGTGTGTAGAGCAGTTAATGAAGGGATGTTCAAAGGTATTCGCCTTCACGAGTCTCTTTTATTATCTCATTTATTTTACGCAGATGATGCTTTGTTTGTAGGAGAGTGGTCTAATGATACTTTGAGGGGTATTATTAATATCCTAAATGTTTTCATCTTGCATCGGGGTTAATCAATCTTATTAGGAGTCAAGTTATGGGAGTCAGTGTTCATCGTAAGTTGGTTGAGAATATGGCGGCTTCTATTGGTTGTTCTATAATGGAGAGTAAGTTTCGTTATCTTGGGATCATGGTGGGAGAGAGTATGTCGCGTCTTAAGGATTGGGATGAGGTTGTGCTTAAGTTGAAAGTGCGTCTATCCAAGTGGAAAGCGAAAACTTTGTCGATTGGTGGTAGACCGACTTTGTTAAAATCGGTTCTTGGTGCGACTCCTCTATACATGATGGAGGCTATTCGAAGCAATTTCTTTAAAGAGGCTGGCTCCTTGGAGAAAAAGATTTTTGTGGGTGGCGTGGGAAAAAAGTTATATCTTCTAAGAAAAAAAAGGAGGTCTAGGCGTTTCAAGTTTTCATGCTCTTAATCGGGCTCTTATTCTTAAGTGGGTTTGGAGATTTGTTTCTCAAGATGGTTTACTTTGGTATCGTGTTATTCAGGTAGTTTACGGGGCTTCGATTGATTCTCATTTATCTAAGACGGATCTATTTGGAGTTCAATCCTAAAGGAAGTCCATGTTTTGAAGGACTTCAGGTTTGACTTCTTATCTTTTTGTTCTAAGCGTATAGAAGATTGGAATAGTAATCGGTTTTGGTTAGATACTTGGTATGGTGATAAGCCTTTTTGTGATGCTTTCCCTCGTCTTTTTGCTCTTGAGTTGGATCAATAGGTGCTTGTGGTTGCGAAGCTGGGAACTTCTTTGGGGGATTCATTTCGAAGACCTGTTAGAGGAGGGTTGGAACAACACCAATTATCCGGGTTTTCGTCGATTACTGATTAGGTGTCGTTGGCTTCTTTAGCGATCGATGGAGGTTTTCATTGTCTAGTGATGGTATGTTCTCTGTTAAAGTGGTTCGGAATGCAATTGATGATTTGTACCTTCCTTCTCAGTTTGATCCGACAGGTGGGTGAAGGTTGTCCCTATAAAAGTTAATATCTTTGCTTGGAGAGCTCGTCGTGATTGCTTACCGACGAGGTCTAATCTTATTCGTCGTGGAATTCCCTTCGAATTTGTCTCTTGTCCTCTATGTAATGAAGGTGAGGAAGATGTTCACCATATTTTTTAAGATGTCCCGTGGCTCGAGTGGTTCTTCAACGCGTGTGCTGATGGTGGGATGTTGGTTATCAAGACTGTGATTCATTCTCGGAATGGTATGTTTGGTTTTTGTCCATTTGGCTTCCTTCTAAAGTGAAAAGCTTGTTAGAGGGGTTTTTTTTGTTGCGTGGTGTGTGATATGAGGTTGCGGAATCGTACCATTTTTTATGCTAGCCCGCCTGCTCGTTCGTTGATTTTTGACGATATAGTGTCGCTTTCCTTTCTTTAGTGTCATAATAGATGCAATAGGTATTTTCTAAGGATGTTTAAAAACCCTCATTTGATTTCTTTGTAATTTTATTCTAGGGCTTTGCTAATTTAATAAATCTTTAAAAAAAAATCTTATTTTCTTATAGAATAAAGATAAGCACAAAAAATTGTTTCTTTAATTAACTAATCATGTTTATACGTTTTTTAAACTAAACATAAACGAACAATATTCATATACAAACTCTACAAGCCTGGCCAAGATACACAACGTACTCCGATCCAGTGATCACTTAGACGTACTGTACGTTTCATGTTGAGAATGTGAATTATAAGCAATTTTATGAACCAAATGTAACGTGTGATTGACTACTTTAACTGTGGACAATAAGCTGTCCCAAAAGAATCGGCGTGTGATTGACTACTTTAACTGTGGACAATAAGCTGTCCCAAAAGAATCGGCTTTTCGAATATCATATACCAGCCTCTAATAGAGATGCATATAACAACTCATTCCAAGTGTCTGGTACCCCCGGCAAGCACCAATGGCTACAATCTTGTAGTCGTTGTGCAGCAACTTGTCGCTTTTTGAATTTGCCCCATGTTCTATAAATTGATGGGTGACCGTCTTTTCTGTAATCTGTAAGCTTGCTAATATTAAGATATATCACCGGAGTCTTCATTACTCGTAGAACATTGTCAAAAGCTCCCATCTTTGGTGGATACTTTGTTAAGTGACTTGTATTGGAGATGGGTTCAGTTTCATTGTGACACTGACCTCCTGAATTCCACTGCCCTCCGCTACATATAGTAAACAGCCACGAGTTAACAATTTGTGATCTAATTGAACGAAGAAAAAAAAGAGAGAGCTAGACTGACGTGCATACCTATAATGAGTTGCTGTATCGCCTACGAAGATAACTTGAGTTGTTTGAGTGTTAACGTTGTTGTCTACCCATGTTGCCCAAGTAGAAAGTGCCCTAGTGTAAGCGTCAAGAAGCTCGAGTCTTGGGTAAACATGGTTGCCTTCTTGGAAAAAATATTCGCTTTTTAACAAAAAAATTAAAAATGCTGTTAGTCCTAATTACACTATTGTTGTATGTGACAACAATGGAATGTTAGTCCATAACAGACGGTAGGCTAATTTTTCCTGATAACAGGTTAGCCCCATTAGCACATACTAAGTTATTAGTTCTTTTTCATGTCACGCGCACAGTTGATCAAGCCTTAAAAGTAAGGATTCTCACCCTCGGGATGTTTTCTCGTGAGTCCACCAGTGTCCCGTGTTAAAAATTAATATATCAGCATCTTTGTATAGTGAAGTCGTTGAGTCCATCAAATCCAATCTCAGTGTCACAAAAGAACCACTTTTACCTTTAGAAGATGATTCCCTGACTAAAAATGGAGACTGTATGTAAACCACTATGCACTTGTAGTCCTACACAAGTTTAAAAGAACTTAATTTGACTTTCTTAGCCAAATGGACTAATTTTCTTTAATTGGTACGTATGAAATTGTGAATGTGTGGAAAGCTTGCCTGAAATCTGAAGGTGCGATGTCCGTGTTTCTGGAATTCTAAGCTTCCTGGTATCTCATATACCCGTCTTTTGTTTGTGAGCGAATTCCGAAGTATGCAAATAAGTGATTCACACATGTTCCTGTTTATGGAGTCTCCCACAAAAACTACTTTTTTCCCTCTCAGCCTTTCCAAAAATTCTGTTGCATTTAAACTGGAAGAATATAAACTGTATATTAACTTATCAAAAATTGCTAAACTGATGATTTAAAACGAACCATGTTCAACTATAAAAAAAAGCTAGTAAATCAGCATTGCGCTCGATCTAGACTATAAAGCATTTTAAAGAGCTAAAGATCATCAGTACCTTGGGAGTTCACATCCATATGGCTGCCACCTCCATTTTACAAAATCGTTATCCGGCCTCTTATTACGATGGCAGTTAAAAGCTCTCTCCACATAACGACACGAACCAGCCTCATAATAAGGTTTTGTATCATCTCTCACCCATCTTCCATCAAATATATCACATCCTGTGGACTTGTTACTAACATTCCTATCACCATCACCATTATCCTTATTATGCAAATCGAAATTTGACCCATTTCCATTTGCTTGACCAGTAACCATTTTCACATCAATCGCTTTTATAAAAGTGTCATTATGGGTATCCTCAAAGTTAATAACCTTTCCAGAATAAGTGAAGTTAAGAGTGGATGTTGTGTTGTAAGAAAAAGACCACGTAATAAGAGAACCATTGTTGCTAATATTGGACTTGTGACTATTATAAGAAGAATTAAGATATAATAGTATAAACAGAAAATTAAGAAATGAGACTAAAGCTAACCCAAATCCAGAAACAACATTGCCTTTTGGAAATGCACACTTTGGACTATAATATGATACTGCAAAAAGTTTCTTTAGATTCATAGCTATGAGCTTATGACTGCATTTTCATGTGAAAAAACACCAAGTTATCTAGATTATAACCTTATCTAAAAGTTCATATAATCTTTATATAGTGTGTACTAAATGGCTAAAATCAGATAGTTTGATGTATTTATACTGCAACGTGCATTTGGTTGACAAGACACGCTTGTGTAAGAGTTTCTAATATTGCGATTTGATATAATATTGTTTTCTTTATTATTTAAACATGAGGATAAATTGTTTATAACCTACAATGTATTCATTTGATTATCTTCAAATCTTTGATAAGGAACGGATTCTCATGCACGGAGTCGCAGAAAAGTGAGAATACCGCAATAAACTCTGATTCGTAATTCAAAATTTCCATAACTTTTAAGAAACACATCTCTTTTTATTTTATTTTATAGCCATATGGAGAACTTCGTGCACCACACGGCACGTGCTTTACTTCTAGACATCAAACCCTAGAAATATATATACAGTAGAAAGATAACTCAGCATGTAAAAAACTAAAAACTATCTCATGCATGTTGAGTAAGTGAAGTATTAATTTTGTTATGAGCCAAATGTAGTGACATACAACTATGGAAAACAATTTGTAGTTGATTTGTAAGCTATTATGAGTTACAAGTAATGTTTATCATTCATCTTTTTTCAAGATCATCTACCAGATTTCAATAGAGATGCATATAGCAACTCATTCCAAGTATCGGGCACACCCGGCAAGCACCAATGGCTGCAATCTTGTAGTCGTTGTGCAATAACTTTTCGCTTTTGGGACTCGCGCCATGTCCTATAAATTGATGGGTGACCGTCTTTTCTGTAATCCGTAAGCTTGCTAATATTAAGATATATCACGGGAGTCTTCATCATATGTAGCACATTGTCAAAAGCTTGCATCTTTGGTGAGTACTTGGTTAATTGACTTGTATTGAAGATTGGTTCGGTTTCATTGTGACATTGCCCTCCTGAATTCCATTGCCCTCCACTACAAATAGTGAAGCATGGCTTTAAGATTTGTGATTCAAGCAAAAACAAAAATAACAAGTAGTATTACATACCTATAATGAGTGGGTGTATTGCCTACAAAGATAACTTGAGTTGTTCCGGTGTCGATGTTCTTATCTACCCATGTAGCCCATGTAGAAAGGCCTTTCGTGTATGCATCAATAAGCTCGAGCCTTGGGTAAACATGGTTACCTTCTTGGTAAAAATCTTTCCTGTTGACATGTGCAGAGAAGGTTGTTAATCCTTTTTTTAACGAAGCCTATGTTACACTGTTATATTCTAAATTATTCTAATCAGTTATCACAATGATATGCAAAGGTTTTAAGATTGCATTTTATCATATTGAAAGTTATGACGATTCTCACCCTCGGGACGTTTTCTCAGGAGTCCACCAGTGTCCCGTGTTAAAGATCAAAATGTTAGCATCGTGATAAAATGAAGTCGTTGATTCCATCAAATCCAATCTTAGGGTCACAAAAGGACCATTTTTGCCATTGAAAGATGATTCCTTGACAAGAAATGGAGACTTCACAAACCCAACCGTACAATTATAGTCCTACAAAATTATTAGACACTGAAATTAGCTTAACTTTCGACGTCTAATGGACGGACTTTCAACCTTCAGATTCACAGTAAAATTCAAAACTAAAACTACTTGCCTCAAATCTGAAGGCGTAATATCCCCTTTTGTGAAAATTCTTCCTTCCTGATATCTCATAAACCATGTTTCTGTCCTCAAGAGAATGTCGAAGGATGCAAACAAGCGATTCCCACATGTTCCTGTTTAAAGAATCTCCAACAAACACCATCTTCTTCCCTTTAAGTCTTTCCAAAAAATCCGTTGCGTTTAAACTGGAATATGATCACAAAAAGCATCTTAATAAATTGCTAATCACAACTTTAAGATGTTACTGTAAATAAGAGCTTGTGTATCCAACTATAAAAAACATGCTCGGTAATCAGCAAAAATATACGGCTTTTTAAAGTAGTAATGACCGTTTTACCTTGGCATGTCACATCCAAATGGCTGCCACCTCCATTTTACAAAGTCGATATCCAGCCTTTGATAACGATGGCAATTGAATACTCCATCTACGTAAGGGCACGACTTGGGTGGATAATATGGTTTTGTATCATCTCTTACCCATCTTCCATCAAATATATCACATTCTCCAAAAGAGATACTAATATAATTCCTCAAGTTTGGAGAAACTGCTACAACATTTCCATTTGCGAAACCCCTTCTTTCAACAAGTTCATGTCTACTGAAAGACGACACAAATATAACGAATAAAAGCACGAAGAATGTAACAAACCCGAATACAAACCTAGAAACTATACTCCTCCTTGGTAATGTGCAATTTGGAAAGTGATATGAGATAGCAAGAAGTTTTTTTAGGTTCAAGAACACCATGAAAAGTGAAAGACCTTTCAAAAGAGTTGCACACACTTTGTTTTTAAGTACTGTAAAACTCAAGAAAATGATTAAACTAAGTTATTCCAATGTTAAGGATATATCTTGAGCAGATTCCAAGGATATCTTGATTTACGGCGTAAATGTTTGTCTATGGTCTTGGTCATATTGCATGGTAACATCGAGATGACTTTTTTTTGTCATTCTATATTAACTGTGAATATCAAGTCACTAGTTGTTATTTTACAAGTTATTATTGTGTAGTTAAATGCCATGGTTAAGGAGCATGTATCATGAAGTGATCGGGACAAGATTAGAGACCAAGAGCCATAGACTTATTTTCGCTGTGGCTTAAGCTCATCTTCTATTACAACGATCAACTTTCGAATAAGAATTAATTTTGGTTTTTATGCGGTTACGCCGTAACAAGGTTTTCCTTGTTACGTCGGAGAAGTGTCGAATGTAATTTTTCTTTTCTTTTTTATTAAGAATGATGTGTGTGTGATACCGATAATAAACTCGAAGTTCGATTGCAGAACGCTAGATCGTAAGTTATATCAAGGACAAGTAACGAATACAGGAAATTACAAAGAACCGACAAATCCACATGATATACTTTCAAACACCTTTTAATTAAAAAAACATAATGAAGTTAAATTGAAGAATACGAATCCTTTAATAAGCTAGAGGCTAGTTATGTTGATATTTGGAAGGGTTTAGAATGGTAGATTTTTTTAATCTAGGGATGAGCATGGTAGCGGTCTCGTCTTGAATTCGTCCCGAATTAGTGTTATCGATTATTTTTCGAGTATAAATTTATGGTACCGGTACTGTATCGAACGGGATTCGGGTATCGTTACCGGTACGGGAATCGGTACCGGTACCGGGAAATCGGGATTTTCCCCTTTTTTTCGGGAATTTCCCGATTTGGTACCGATCCCGTCCCGAATAAGTGGTCCCGATTTTTTTTACTTTATTTTGTAGTCCCGGTACCGTACCGAATGTGATTCAGAATATCGAGAATAAGTACAGTTCCAAAAACGATTCGGATTCAATTCAAGATTCGGTCGAAATGCTCATCCCTATCCAACATTTGTTATTTTTTCTTTGGACTCAAATGAAAGTCGATGCTTAATTTTAAACCGAAGCCATCATAGTAGGTTTCTTTGGACTCAAATGAAAGTCGATGCTTAATTTTAAACCGAAGCCATCATAGTAGGTTTTCTGAATTGTGTCATTGACATGTTAATATTTGATTACAAAAAATATTTTTTCCACATATATATTTGTTCTTTTCTCTTTTTGTTATTTTTTAAATTTATAACTATAATTTTATAAAATGTAAATTAATGTATTAATTATCTTATAATATATTTTCTCTCTCTAGATATTAACCAAAATCCAAATCTTAACCAAAATAATATTAATCAAAATCTAAATCAAAATCTTAAACCCGTCTACATACTAACAAGCCTAAGAATCCCTCTTAAAAATGTGAGGTAGGCATCTCCTTAAATCAAATATGAAACTTATCATAAACTAACTTAAGGAGGTTATCTAAATATTTTTTAATATTAGTGTATTTCTAATTTATAATACAAAATACACTTAAGTTTTTATCCCATGTTTAAGTTTATTCCTAAAATATAACCATTTTTACCAGAGGATTATCACTTTAGCATAATCGATGCTCAACATTTTTTACCAGTGTTTAAATCTTGAACTGGAACCATCTTTTCGACCAAGCATTGTGTTTTAGTAATTTTCATAGATTAGCTTTCTTAGACTCCTTCCCTTTCTTCTTCTTTTCAACAACATTACCATTTGTACCTTCTTACACAGGTACTCCGGTTACCGTAATGTTTACTCCCAACTTTATGCCAAGGTGAACCATTTTTTCTCGTCTACCAAGCAGCCCATGTTTGTCTTTTCTTCAGGTTGTTTTTCCTTCAACCGTCTTTGAGCCACTACAACATGATCGTTACTAACCTGAAAAACCTCACCTTCACGATCCCCTTGAGCTCCCTGTAGTTCTACCTCAAACCAAATACGTTTATCAACATGTACTTCATGAACTCCTGTTTTAACACCAGGACCAAGTTGTTTGAACCCAACTTATTTATGAAGAAGTTGCTTGAACACAACTTGTTTAGAACCAAGTCGCTTTAGTCTAACTTATTTTGAACCTTCATGCTTATGTACACCAAAATTTGTCACTTTTGCTTCCAAAGTATACACACGCTTCCTTTTCCTGGTCCAATCATCATAACCCAACAACCCTTGATCACCTTGATTCTACCCATATACATCTTCACAATATAACTTTCTTTTTCAAGAGTATCCAATGAAATCAAGCTTATTTTTAACCATGAAACATACTCGACATCTTCGAGTAAAATCTTGATCCATCATGCAACTGTGTCTTCACTTTCCATGTCCATTTGATAGTGCGTGTCCTGTTATCACCTAACTGAATCTAACTACCATCAATATTCTTGAAGTCATATAAGAAATCCTTCATAGGTGTCATATGAAAACACCTACTTGAATCCATTACTAATTCAGTCATCTCATCATTCTCTACTATCACCACCGCTTCTCCAATATAGGTGTTACCTTCCTCATCATAAGAATTAGAATTCCTGATCATGTTTACCCATCTTGACGAACCTACTTGTCTTCTTCATTAGACAATCTCTCTCTTCACATAACCCTCTTAATGACATATGAAGCACTTCAGTTTACTAATTCCACTTCTTGACTTAGACCGCGAGCTTCCATCATAATGAGCCTCTTGACTTAGACCACGAGCTTCCATCATAATGAGCTTTCCTTGAATGATCTGACATTCCCCTTATATATAACCCGTCACCAGTCTCTTCTTTTGTGCCTTCAGTTTTTTTCAACTCCCTTGAATTGAGAGTCGCTAGATTATTCTCCATTTTCAAGGATTCCCTCCCATACAACAATGTCTCCACAAAGTTTTCATAAGCTGATGGAAACGACGTAAGTAACACGAGTGTTTGATCTTCATCCTCAATCTCGATATAATATTCGCCAAATCTTATTAAACTCATATATATGTTCACCCAGTTTCGTACCTGGACTCATATAGTATGTGTAAAGCTTCTTCTTTAGATACAATTTATTTGCTAATGACTTGGTCATATACAGACTAGTCAACTTCATCCATATTCCTATAGCAGATGTTTCATTGATAACTTCTCGTAAAATCCGGTCTCCTAAGCATAAAATCGAGATACTGCATGCTTTCTTCGTCAAATCAGTCTTTTCTACTACCTTCATGTTCGCAGGTAATGTCTCGAATGCAACAACGCATCCTTGTTGTACCATTAAAGCACACATCTTTATTTTCTGTAACCCCAAGTCATTCTTTCAATCGAATTTTTCGATGAAACCTAGTCATCGACCTAGCCATTGTTCTTTAACCTTTCTACAGATCTTGTCAAATTGTTTTTTAATCAACTTTACCGACAAGCCTCACAAAACGTGTGCAATAAAGTCGTTACTAAAACCCGTTTTTTGCAAATAGAATTTATTAGAAAACCCCTAAGCATTTGATTTCAAATAAACAAACCCGGCCGTTACCTTAAAACTCATGTAAACCACTATCAAAACTTTAAAAAATAATAAAATCGCAACAACACAAGAACCTATTTATTTTAGTCGTCCTCTCTTTTATTTTCAAATCCTACGGAGAATAAACGACATTAACCAAATTCCAATTATAACAATTCGAAAACAATATGAACGAACATTAAACAAATTTGTCACTTCTGTAGTCACCCTCAACGTAGGTAGTTAAAATTAAGTTTTGTTTTAACAATAAGAAACCCACGTCACTTTATGCTACGATCAATAAACGAAATCACCAATCGCACCTCGATGCTTCGAAAGACCCAAATCTGCCACTTGAACTTCGATGACAACAAATAACCTATGACTTTTGGTACCACTTGTTGTATGATAACGACAAAAAACTGGAAGTTTAATCACAAGACGTTAGATCGCGAGTTGTATCGAGCATAAATATCAAACAAGAAATACTACAAATAACCGACAAATATATGCACATGATATATCCTTAAACACCCATTTATTTACATTGAGGAAGAAGAATTGTTTAATGAGCTAGGATCTCTTCATCCCTATACGCACCTCCTTAAGTCAAATATGAAACTTCTCATAAAAAAATTTAAAAATGTTAGCCTAAATACTTCATAATGTTAGTTTATTCCTAATCTATATTACAAAGTACACTTAAGTCTCATCCTTTGTTTAAGTTTATTCTTAATATATAACAAAGATCGTTATTATATCCGGATGAATTCTCCTCCAAGAGAGTTATAAACGTCAGCCTCTAAAAGGGTATTTCGTTAAACGCTTATTTCATGATATCTCATTTGTTTTATGTCGATGACGTAGTTTTTGTTGGAGAATGGAACGCTATGAATATTAAAACTATTATAAACTTCTTGAAGTGTTTCTACTTAGCTTCAGGTCTTAAGATCAATCTTAATAAAACGGAATTGATGGGAGTCGGGGTTAATCCGATAGAAGTTAAAAGAGGAGTAACATTGGTTAGTTGTGTGGCGTTTTTCTCTCTTTCAAATACTTAGTTGTCAAAGTTGGTGGTAATATGTGGAGAATTGATTCGTGGGAAGAAGTCATCACCAAGGTGTCCTCTCATCTATATAAATGGAAGCTTAAAACCTTTTCGGTAGGTGATTGGCTTACTTTATTAAATTCGTTTATCACCTCATTCTGCTTTATCATATGTCTATCTTTTAAGTCCCGATGGGTGTGTTGAACAAGTAAATCCATTCATCGGAACTTCTTTAATGGAGTAGGTTTCTCGGATAAAAAAAATTACTTGGATTGGATGGGAAAAGGTTTTAGCTTCTAAAAAATGATGGTCTCCAGGTTTCTAGTTTTCTTGGTTTTAACTGTGTTCTTCTTTTCAATTGGGTTTGATGTTTTTTCATTCAAGATTCTTCATGGTGGACATGTTTCATCAAAGTTATACATGGTAATCAAGGTGCCTTAGATTCTTTCAAGCTAACGTCTAGAAGATCGCCTTGGCTGGACAATATTAGGGATCTCCATTCTCTCAAATCTAAAGGTATAGATCTTGTAAGGATCGATCCTTACAATCTTGGTAACTAGATGTGACATATCGACCGAAGAACACACACACAGCTTATTATCGACAGAATAGTAAAGCGACGCCCACAAGGTAATATCCCTAACCGATTGCCGATTAGTACATGAAAAGAATGTGTTCTAAATCTCTTTCCCATCACCTCCTTTTATAGAGATGAGGGAGAATCGACTATTACAAAGTCTTACGGGTCAGGTTAGGCTTAGAACAACCCACCGACCTTTATTCTAGTCTACTTGGCTAATATAAGTTTAAGCTTGACTCTAAGACCCCTAGACATACTCTTTAGCTAATACGAAGACAAACATAACAATTTCCACCTTATGCTTCATATTAGCCAATCCTAACACTCAGCAACTTCGAACAGTATTGTAACTTGGTCCAGGTCCCACCTTCGTTAAGGCATCCGCAACATTGTGTTCAGTACCCACCTTTATAATTTTAACCGTCTTTGCTTCCAAGACTCCTCTGATAAATTGATAACGCACATTGATGTGCCTAGTCCTTTCATGAAAAACATGATTCTATGACAAGTGAATCGCACCCTAATTATCACAATTAACTGCCATAGTGTCGACTTCCATGTCCAACTCTTTCAAGAGTCCCCTTAGTCAAATAGCTCCTTTCACAACCTCCGTAACTGTCATATACTCCGCTTTAGTTGTCCACAAAGCCACCATGTGCTGCAACTTAGCTTTTCATCTCGTTGTAGATCCATATATCAGCAACTCGTACCATGTTCTACCCATGACAGTGATCGATCTTATCATGGCGTAGACAAAAATCACAAAAATCTATACCTATGTCTGTAAGCCACGATCAAACTTATCCAACATACTCACATTTGTAGATGCTATGGCAGGTCTTGTGCAGACCACCTAATACTCCTGGCTTCCAATTGCATATATATATATATATATATATATATATATATATATATATATATATATATATATATATATATATATATATATATATATATATATATATATATATATATATATATATATATATATATATATATATATATATATATATATATATATATATATATATATATATATATATATATATATATATATATATATATATATATATATATATATATATATATATATATATATATATATATATATATATGTGTGTGTGTGTATATATATATATATATATATAGAGAGAGAGAGAGAGAGAGATGGGATCAATAGAAAACTTCATCTTAAAAGAAAACCTAGAAAACCTTCTCTTAACCGTTGGATCAAGCCCTCCTCCCATCCTTTTTTTTCATCCAAACTACAATGACCTGGTTGTAACTTTTTATATTTTCTAGGGGTTGTTTTATAAATTTACGCATATATAATGTCTATCTTTTTCTTCTTTCTCTACCAACGTCTTTTATTCCTGCCACCACCATAGCCACTGACATTTACCACCATATCCACCTGCCTTCACCACCATAACCACCACGTTCACCACCATAACCACCACGTTCACCACCATAACCACCAACGTTAACCACAGTTCACCATCGTTACCCAATACCATTCCCCACCGTTCACCATTGTTGGCCATCATTTTGTATTTAGATACATTATTGAAGTTGGAAAGTAAGTTTTATTAATAATTTGTTCCGTTTTTTGTGTTTTTTCTTGATCTAAATATGATATTAAAAAAATGTTGAGAATGAAATAGATACAAATCATGTTTAAGAAGGCAGCGCAAAAGGTGTTTGATAAAATGTGTCAACTAAATTTCTAAGTGTTATCCATTTGTTTTACGCATCAAATCTTTATGTTGAGATGTAGTTTTGGTTTTAGTTTAGAAAAATGTTCAGCTTAAGATAAGGCATTATCACACTTGATAGCAGTTGTGTACTGATTAGGGCTTCATTGTTAACCTGCGTACCCCGCTCCAGCAGGACTGGGTGTTATTGTTGGTTTTGTTGTAGGGCCTCATAGCCATAGCTTATGGTTTCCTCTATTTTTTCGGACCTGACTTTTAGTCGAGTATTTGCTCCAGCAACTGATTATACGTCTTCACCTCTAAATAAGGGAAAAGTACATCGAATGGCTTTGGTTCGTGTGTTGCTGTTGATGTTAATGAGAGTAATAGACATAAGCAGCAAGTCGGAAGTTTCCATTTTTTTTCAAATCAGAGTAAGGTTTTCATTTGGCAGACATGAATAAACCTGTTAAAACGGAGGGAAGGGAAAGATTTGGATATTTTGAAAGCAGCTGCATAGTAAGAGTATATGAAGATGATGCAAATGCTGATTGGGTGAAGATTTGGATATTGTGGATGTAATAAGTACCAAAACTGAAAGTCGACTTCTGAAATTTTGCGTGAGATCAGGCATAATGTACAACTCAAGAATTCATTGTCACGTGTTATTCAACCACCAAAAAAGCAAGTTGTAAAGTCGGAGACACGAGAAGATGTAAAGAAAATGCAAAATAGGATGTGTAGATCTACTTCATTTCTAATCTAGCTAACAATATTACTTATAACACTTTCATTTGTGTCCAGCTCTTGTTATGTACTAGATTGAAAAATCTATTTATGTTTATGATGTTTGACTTTATAACTTAGCTACCAAGAACCACCACCCACAAATATCAACAACAAAACACCACAAAAACATTGGCAAACTCGTAAAAATCAACAGCCAAATTTTGTTCATAACCTGTCATTTTCTTATCACAATTTGTATACTCAAACAACTAGTTACTAGTATACCAAAAATCAACAGTCATTTTCTTATCACAATTTATGGGTACTCACAAATTTATTCTAACCAATTGCTTCATCTCTTGACACCTTGCGGATTTACTAAAACACCTCAAACACATGCCCTTAAGCATCCATGGTTATTAAGTTGTCTTGCGCCTTGTATTATAAACAAAAAGACAGGTTGTGCTTCCACACCATTTCTCTAGATACAAGGAGCAATTTCCTGCTCATGTGGTGTCACTGAGCTAGTTCTAGGCCCGAAATTATAAATACATTAGACCGATTTAGAAAAATTGAACGCTTTTTAATGTAGACAACGGGCAAAAAAATGTAACTCGCAAAATAATCAATATAGCCGTATCAAATTGCGTGATAAATCTTAAATAGAATACAAGAAACGAACATAAAAAACACAAATCATCGTATAGAGTATAGTCATTGATGATATCTCAAACGATAAGAATTTACTTTCCATAATAGTGGGTAAGGTTTATCCCAAACACATAGCAACAGAAAAACTAAAATAACTATATGATAGGTTCTAAAGGTGAAGACTACACACACGTTTACTGAAAATGATCCCCATGGACACGCATGACCAACTGGATATCCTTATGCATGATGGTAAGCCTCTTGGCGTGAATGGAACACAAGCCTCTGGAAAGGCAGTTTAGAACCAACAACCAACTACTCTTTTGGTACATACCGACTTCGCTGAATTCCAAAAGAAAACAATGCTAATGTTAAAGGGTTATCATTTATAGATAGAGATATAAAAAATATACCTCATTTATAAACTGAGTATCTATTCCCATTTAATCTTTATATAAACAATCATTTGAACTATCGTTTACGTGTAATAAACATAAGTGGGTTGTGCTGCAAAGAAACAACTCACATGAATTAGATCGAACCGAGATTCTGTATATATCAGACTACCATCTGCACCATTCTTTTTCTGAATCTCCTTTCTCTTTGAAGACTATTACGAGATGACACAAGGATCTTAACAGCCTGAACAAGTAGGAAATACAAAACTGTTAATACAATTTCCATTATCAGTTGCCCAATGCAAAAAGCGTACTTCTACATTGTATTATTATGTTCAAAAATAGTAATTGTCATGAAACAGAGCAATGTAGCATTTTCATGTATACAATTTACCCGTATTAGATAAAATTTTCATGAAATAATAGTATAATGATTACCTTTTTGGCAAAAGGCTCCTCAATGACGTCAATAATTTGGCAATCCTCAGCAACCATTGCTAATGCCCTGACCATGAGAAAATTTGGTTTCTATATGGAAGGCGCTTAATCTGCAAAGTAAACATAATCAATATAAGATATGATAAATATACTCCAACACGTTGTAGAAAAAATACCCACATACCTGGATATCGCATATAAATAGCAATGTAGCAAGAGATCGGAAATCAGTTTGTACTTTGTACTGATGCATCTTTATATCCATCTCTAAAGAGCTAAAAACAAGCACATGCTATACAAGTATACAACCCCTGTCCAAGTTGGTCCACCATCTTCAATTTAACCTCTATCTGGGTTTCTCCCTCTTGCTCAGAAAAAGGTACAACCTGGATTCATGCCACATAGTAAAAGTCAACCTTCTACTAGCCAGTATTCCGCACTATTATTTCCTTTGTAGCCTCGGTTTTAGACTCCACTACGAAGCCAACATCAAGTTTTGTGAAATCCAACAGTATCATGACAAACAGCTACTGGAAATCGTCATACTTTATATCCATAACATCCTGGTAGTCTACTAAATCGAGTTGAAAACCAGCTGGCAACCTCCTCATCTATGCTATACCGTAGTCAGCATTCTTTTGTAAATCTGATACTTAATTCCCCATTAGTTGCTTATAAGCCTTCTATTCCAGGTCATCGGGTGCAAAAAGATCACCTATGTCATGCCGTTTCTAATTCTTTAAATAATATGTCATGCATATCTACTGTTTATCTTTTTCATAGAGTTGACAACATGGGATGGTCAGATGGGTTGGTCAAATAATCACTTAATAATAAACAAGCACCTACCTGTTATAAGCAGATATTATAAGCAGATAAGCAGTGTGAGATAAGAAATCCCAAACACTCCCTAATTCATGTTACATATCAGAATATTACTAGGATGCACTACTTTTACCTCAGATCGATGCACTAAAATATCTCAGACGGTTGCAATTAAATAGCAGATGAATTTGGAAGTACCTACTTTGTAATGATATTAATAGTAGCAATAAAACAATCAATGGAAATACAAAGTATCGACATGTACAAAAAGACGTGAATTGTACCATAACTTACTCTATGCTAAAAATATGAGCATCGATAAACAAAGAAAAGTACAAAAAAAATAGGAGAAAAAAAGGGTAACCTGTATTAAATTAACTACTAATTCATGTAAGTTTAGCAAGTTAGAGCAAACTAGTAGAAGAAGGAAAGACACTTTAGTACTAACACACCTAGCTTCAACAGTATAAAAAATTATACTTCACCCTCAAACGTATATCATAAATTAGGCATCATAACATAAGTGTTAGCAAGCCAAGTGGCCAACGCATCACAACCCCTTTTGACTCGCTGCCAACACATTTGATATGATTGTTTGCCAACTTTATTATAAACAGAAATTAACAACCAGTTGTTTAACACAGGCACTTTGTAACAAAGAAACATTGTGCTGACCTGAAACGAATGATTGTTGTTTGCTACTATTTCCAGGAATTTGTAGAGAGTAGTAGCATTGGTCGCATAATAGCAATATGTTTAATCACAAGCCCAATGTGCAACTTGGGTTGATGATTCTCTTCATGTTTATCCTAATACAAACAAGAAAGTGAGAAATCATAATATAAAACTGTAAATCAATAGAATATTAGTTGCTGAAACCGGGGTACAAGACACACAAACCTTATATTTGGATGCAATGCATGCGCCATATCAGCATACACAAAGAAGCTTTTTGAATGCCTTTTTCTACTAACTGCAACTGAGATAAGCTTATAATCCACAAGAAAAGTAACCTTGTCGGCTTTTCCAAACTTCAATTAGCTCATAATAGAGGCTAATCCAAACACCTATGTTGCCTTAAATTTAATAAAACATATGCTCGTTTTCATTATACACTGACGCCTTAATAAAGTTTCAAAACTGATGCATTAATAATGCTTTAAAATCGATGCCTTAATAAAACTTTAAAATCGATGCCTTAATAAAACTTTAAAATCGATGCCTTAATAAAATTATAAATCGATGCCTTAATAAAATTATAAATCGATGCCTTAATAAAATTTTAAATTCGATGCCTTAATAAAATTTCAAAATCGATGCCTTAATAAAATTTTAAAACAGATGATAATTTTTCATTATACAATGATGCCTTAATATATTTTAAACCTGATTCTGTAACAAATTACTAAAAATAGATTTTGCTAAATTGACTTTTAAGGCCCTAGAGATAACTTAAATTAACAAATAGATGATTTAAATGTAACTAGCATACACCCTAATTTCATTAACCACATTCCTTAATCATTTTTTTACTAACAGATACCCTAATTTCACTAAATAACTACACTAACTAGGGATTTATCCAAATTTTGAAAGTAACGCAAGGTCACACAAAAGACAGTTCCACATTACTACATTCATTGGTTTCTATATAGCACAAAATCCACGATATGGGTAGGATATTTCTTAAGATCAGTTAAACAATATCTCCATATTGATATCAATTTCTGTACATTTCTTTAGTGCATATATCGAACACTATGTATGAGAAACTGAGATATGCATAAAAATCATGCCAATTAACCACTTAAAAGTATGAGCAAAACATAAAGCACACAGATAATCTTGGAAGAAAATAAAGAGATTACATTACCTTTACACCAATTGGTAATGATACCATGATTCCCTAATACATTGTTAATTGATGCTCTAATATTCTCAAACTGATGCCATAATACATTTCTAAAATGATACCCTAATACATTCTTAAACTGATGCCCTAATATATTCCTAAAATGATGCCGTAATACATTCTTAAGCTGATGTGCCAATACATTCTTAAGCTGATGCGCCAATACAGCCTTCATACATAAGCCGTAAACAAATAGCCTTATTACATCACTAACAGATTCCATTACTAATAGATAAACTAATGCCTTGATACATTACTAACAGATGAAGTGTGACCTCTATAATTAACATAGAGAAAACTAGAAAGGTTCGAGTGTATCATCTGTAATATCAGTGTCTGAGTTGAATATGCACATTCTCATTCCAACATCTCTAGCTTCCAAAGAACCATCTAGACAGTTGATAGATTTCCAAGGTCCTGACTCCTAAGAACCTCAATTATCAGATATTAGGAGGACAACGGGTCATACGATAAAAAATAACAAAGAGGCTGAAAGTCTCCTAAAACGTAATATTAGCGTTTACAGCCTCCTAATCATTTAATTATAGCAAAGTCAATTGTAACTATAACATGTTAACTGTTGATAAAAAAATATAACGATATAGTTATATTTTTTTAAGACCTTGATACATGATAAAAAAAATTAATAGTGCACAAGATTGTACTTTCGAAGAATTTTGTCCCTGGATTTGTGTCCTTGATTATATCTGAAAACATTGAGCGCATAGCCTTGATATATTGCAACAAAAGAGAAATATAATGCAAAGTAGTTATAGTTTTATCATCTTAGTAATGCAAAGCAGTTATAAATTGAGTGCTTATCATCTTATTAACTTCGGCTTATGGAAATTGAGAAGCTCATAATCCCTAAAATTTGAGCTTACTATCTTTCCTAAAGTTTATATGCGCATAAGCTATACAAAAAACTAAAACAAATACACCATTACAAACTCGCTATTTCAAGAACTTGTAAACTTGCACTAATAAATTCAGGCATTATAGAAGTCGAAATAACTTTATACATACAAATACATCATTCTGTCCATGATAACCGTAATTGCACAATGATGCACTGAAATTAGATAAAAAAAATAAATATCTGTAATAAGAAACTTACAGTTGTGTATATCTTTGGTTCGATTTCATTGTTCTTCGTGTGTATGACAGATGTAAGATGGATGGTATGGCGTGCGGGTAAAGTGGTTTGATCTATTCCGGTGACGGTGGAGATGATGGAGTGATAAAAGATGACGACGGTGGAGATGATGGAATGGAGATGATAATGATCGAGATGATGACGGTGGAGAAAATACAGGACGGAGATGATGATCGGTGGAGACAATGATCGTACAATAATGGAGATAATGGAGGACGAATATGTGTGTTTTGAAAATGACGGCACAAAGGAGAGAGATATGGTTGTAAAATAAATGTCCCCTGTTTATTTTTCTAATTTTTATATTTTACCCCTCGAAGTTTAAGATGTTTGTAGAACTACCCCCTGAAGTTTGATATAACTAAAAATCTTACCTTGCACTTTTGTTTTCTAAGTTTTCTATGAATATAAGGTTTTCTCTAGAACCCATCCCTATATATATATATATATATATATATATATATATATATATAGTTGGGGTAAAATAAAAAAGATTTTATAATAAAATAGGTGAGGTGGAACCACAAGCCGCCATGTGTCCAACTAATCCCCACCTTTTTTTTCTAAAACGTTAGGGGTATTTTTTGTCTTTTATCCAAAACATCATGGGTACTTTTGTAAATTTATTATAAACCTATATAATGTATATTTTTTTTCACACATTCATTTCCCCAACTTTCCTCATCTCCACACCTTCATCTCCTCTAGTAACCACCACCTATAACCACCACTTGTAACCGCCACATGTAACCGCCACCAGTAACGACTATATCCTCACCCATTGCCACCGTCTTCCTGACCTTATGTACCACCGATAACCTTCTTCCGATCATCATTCACAACCGATCGACAAAAATGTCGATTGGCTTATCGATCATCAATGAGTGTTTTTTTATCTATGAATTATTCATCATTACCGAATTATAATAGTAAGATCTTAATGAATTATTTTCTAACTTTTTATGTCACTTTACTTTATGTTATTGAAATATTTATTGTAATTAATTAATATGTTTTGGTTGATGGGTAGTGTATTTCGCTAATATGAAACATGTATCTGGTATGTGTTAGAGGAAACAACTAGATGAAATCCTTTTTTAATAAAGGTGCACACAAGATGTATGATAAAATGTCTCAATGAGGTTTTATACATCTGATGCTTTAAGTTTATACCTTGATGCATCAGCTTTATATATCAATTATCTTTGTAGTGTACTTTTTTTTATTTTGGTGACTAGTTATAGTAGTATGATGTAGTGGTTGGAAGAGTATGATGCAATAGATATAAGAGTAGAATAGATTCGCTTATGCAATAGAAAATAGTGATAGCAATAAGATATGAGGCAATATAGATAACACAGTGATTAACTAGCATAAACTATAGATAAAATTGCAATTTAAGATGTCATTTGAATTTTATAAAATTGATGCAATAAAGATAACACTATGATGTGGTAAAATTATATTGCATTTGAAAGTACTCTTTGAATAATGGATTTATACACATTAAGTTTTTGTTTGAAATTTATAGGATTGATGTAGTAAAGACAAGATAGTAATCTAGTAGAAATAATATTTCACTTTAAAGTACTCTTTGATTTTTGATGGATTTATACAGTAGATATAAATTTGCATTTTAAGGTTTTGCTTGAGTTTTATAAGACGATGCAGTAGAGGTTAGATTGTGATGTAGTAAAAATGATATTTCACTTTAAAGAACTCTTTGAATTGTAATGAGTTTTAATGGATTGATGAAGTAGGTTATTGGTTTTAGATATAAAAAGTTGTGTATTTGGAGATGAATTATAATGAAACACATGCACGATGGGATTTAATAAATTTTTAATATAGTAGAAGCTTAAATAATTGTAATGTAGTAGATTATATTTTTAATGAAGTAAATAATAATTGAAATGCATTAGAATATAAGACTGTAATGCAGTAGAATAATTTAGTATACTTTTGATTTTGGAATACTGATTGTAAGATTACGATGCATTAGAGATATGAATGTGATGCAGTTGATCGTTGTAAATAGATATTTTATAGTTGTGATTCGTTAGATATAATATGATGTGTATCTCTATGTCTTAGTCTTGTAATAGGTTTCCTTAATTTTTTGCTCTAGTTTATTTGATATAACATAGTGATGTAGTAGTCTATAGCATAGTCATGTGGTAAGTTTGATTTAGGCTTCTTCAACTTTTTGTTCTAATTTTGTTGATATAACAAAGTAATGCGGTAGGTGCATAACATAGTGATGCAGTAGGTTTCATTTAGGTTTATTAACTTTCGTTCTTATTCGATTGATATAACATAGTGATTAAAGTTTTATGCATTAATCATACACATGTCCAAGTTGTTCATTCAACGATCATGTTAGCGTTTATATTTTTGATGGGGATAGAAACATGACATGGTATCATATTGGTGGCAGAAATTTCGAAGGTTGTCTGTTTTTCTATTGAACACATATATACTTTCTATAATGATTATGGTAAAAGAGAACGTTTTTTGATGTTAGAAAGAGTGGACTTTACAAACCTAAACCGGGTGTGCTTTGATGCCCTTGAACTTTAGTTTATTTATTATTAGTTTTTTTACCTATTTTCTTAATGTTGTCGATGATGATAAGTTGATTGGTCTTTTCTAGCCGGCGAATAAGCTATTAGGGACCGTGCCACTTTTGGTGATATCATCTCTGTGCTACTTTTTGCTCAAACATGTATACCATCTTCATTTAATGCGTAATTGAGTTGGTTTTCTATTGTCATGCGGTAGGTTTTCTACTATTATGTAGTAGGTTTTGTAAAGTCATGCAGTAGGTTTTGTATTGTCATTTGATTTGTTTGTATACGGTACTAAAATTGTGTGTGTTCTAATGCTTAATGCAGTAGGATTTATATTGTCATGCAATAGGGTTTTTCTACTGTCATGTTGTAGGTTTTGTATAGTCATGCGATAGGCTTTGTATTATCATGAAGTAGATTTTTACTTTCATACAATATGTTTTATATTGTCATGTTGAATGATTTTTGTTTTAAATATTTGCAGGTTGATTTCTAAAAATCTGCAATGGATATTGAATGTAGCTGTAAGCACGACGAGGCATATGGTCTTCTTTTCCGACACATCTTTTATGTGTTCGGAATGGACAATATTAAGGATGTTCGTCGGATGGTTAAAGAATGCTAAGCATTTCAATACTGCAGAACCATTACCACCATAAAAGAAAATCAAGAAAATAGTATAGGCGGCAAGAACGGGTCTTACAACATCTAAGCGTTTTTCAACATGATTTTCGGATTTTTAAAGAAATTTCTCCAAATAATATTGTTGATTCAAAGAATGTTTACAAGACAAATTTTATTTTGGGAGATGTGTGTAACTTTTACCGCACTAATATACAATAATAATTCATTTGTTTCTGAACATACTGTGTTTCTTTTCTTATGATTTTAAATTTGTGCATTATGTTATTTTTGTTTAGTTTATTGTGATGCAGTAGCATTTACATAGTAATGCAGTATTTTATGTGGTAGCCTCGACATTGTAATGCAATAAATTATAGATTGTGATGAAGTAAAAGCATTTTAGTACTACAATAATAATGATTATTCTATTAACTACAATAACTAACACATCGTTGTTATTTTGTATTCTACTACATTATAGTCTTGTACTTTACTGCATTACAGTTATATTCTACTGTAGTATAGTAGAAATAAAAAAATGTAGTAGGAATACCAAAATACCAAGATACGATGTGATGCAGTAAAAATTAAACTGACATGCAATAGAGTATAACTAGAATGCAGTAGAAATAAAAAAATAATGCAACAAAAAAATTATAAATACATTACAAATATTTCTAACTGTAATTCATTCAAAATATATTATTTGAAAAAATAACTATCAACATTAACATGTACAATACTTATTCAACATTCATTAATCCAAAGTATTACATGCAATAGAATTTAAACATTCTTTTTTAAGATCCACAACTTTCATCCAAGAATCCTTGTTACACGTTCAATAAGAGTTTGTACCATATCGTCTTTCAAATTGAGTGCGAGGCATTGTTACAAATTGGGGTCAGTTCTTTGATTTTTCTTTAGGTGGTGAATTTTCACACGCTGAATCATAACCTGCATTATAAAAGAAGCGTGTAAGATTAGTACATGAAAAGAACTAAGTGATTACAAAGTATTAATTTAAAGTACATTGTAGATATACATGGTTCATAAGAGAAGAACCTGCTAGTTTTTTTTATTTTTCAACTGGATACAGCCATCCAACGGATACTAGCCTGCATTATAATATTCAAACAATAGAACGCACCATAAGTTTTCATAGCCAAAAGAGTGTGTATGCCACTTTGGATGTTCACCCGTTTATACACTCTTCGCCAACTAAAATGCTTTGTTCATAAACTAACCTTAACTCACACGCCACATGCAAGTACCAACTCCATTCCACTGCATTACATTTCATTTTTACCACATCACAAGAAAAAAAAACAAGCAAACATAATCAATTTCATTAAAAATACGAGTTCGCATTTACACTAATTCATTCGTATGAACAATGTAAGTAACCTACTGTATTACAATACATTTTTTACTGCATTACAATGTATTTTCTACTACATCACAGTTCATTACAATGTTTTTCTACTACATCATAGTTCATTTATACATAATATAGCAGAAATAAAGCTAAATCATGCCTATGAACAACGTATGTATCCTATTCCATATTAATATCTTAATACATTGTAAACACAATCAGGTACTCGAATCATTTTAACGTAAATGTCAAAGCACATTTAGCCTATTTAATACCTTTGAACATGAACATACATCCTACCACATTACAGCTCTATTTCTATACATCTCAAACACAATCAAACACGAATTTTCATTTCCGGACAAACGATAACCCATATTTAGCCTACATAATGCCTTTAAACATCATCCTACTGCACTACAGTTAAACTTCTAGCACATCTCATAAATAATCAGAAAGACATATTCATTTTCAGACAAACGACAAACCACATTTAGCCTAAATAATGCCTTTAAACATTACCATACATCCTACTGCATTATAGTTCAGTTTCTAGCACATATAAAACACAATCACGCACGTACATTAATTTCGCAAAAACGACAAACCTCCTTTAGCCTAAGACATGCCTTTAAACATCAAAATATATCCTAGTGCATTACAAATTCACGTTTCTAGTGCATCATAGTTGATATTTAAACTTAGAATCTTACTGCATCGTCGTTTTATATATACTGCATCATAATGAAAGAGCTACAGAACTTAATACTGTAGCAACCAACTAACTTAATACTGCATCACCGCATTAAATATAGCGCATTACAGTTATAACATTATGATGTACTAGTTTTAACACTATGATGCAATAGGAATGAATGTCTTATATTTCCTTGTACATCATTATTTTCTACCGCATTAAAGTCTTATATTCTACTATATTATAGTTATATTCTATTATAATGCATTATAAATAACAGTAATGCGGTAGAATCCAAGACTGTAATGCAATAGAAAAACAATGATGTACTAAGCTTGTGCTTAACCTAATACATACTTATAGATGAAAACTGAACACCTAGTGTATCATTATAAAATATCTAACTTAAAACAAAACCTAGCACGTCAATGACAAAGAACAACCCCATCAAGCAACATAAACAAAAACAGAGTATTACAGATCTTAGAGTTTTAAATAGGTCAAATTAAACAACAAAATCATTGAAAATCATCACAATTCAATTTCTAGCACTAATTAACCTAAATCATTCGTATGTTCACCAACATATGCCCTAATGAATCACAGTTAAAGTTCTAGCGCATCACATGCATATTCAGGGGCACATTCTGTCCTTCTCGTACAAAGGGCACACTATTTAACCCAACTCATGGGTATGTTCACCAACATACACCCTAAAGCATCACAATTTAAATTTTAGCCCATTACAAGCATATTCAGGCACACACAAACATTTTCTTACAAAAAAGAAACACCTTTTACCCTAACTCATGCGTATGTTGACCAAATACACCATAATGTATCATAGTTCAAATGCTGCTGGCACATCGCAAGCATATTTAGGCACACTCATTCATTTATCACACAAGGAAAACACTATTTACCTAACTTATGCCTATGTTAACCAACATACACCCTAACATATTTCAAATTCTAGCACATCACACGTATATTCAAGCACATTCAGTCATTTTCGTACAAAGGGCAAACATTGTTTAACCTAATTTATGCCTATGTTCACCAACATACTCCCTAATGCATCACAGTTCAATTTCTAGCACATCACAAGCATATTTAGGCACACCCTTATGAACAACCTAATTAACCCGCTGCATTATAGTTTATTTTCTACTGCATTATAATTCATTTTCTGCTATGAAACATTCCCACTAACACCAATTTACATTCTAGCACATCACAAGAATATTCAAGAAAATTCAGTCATTTCGTACAAACAACAAACACTATTTAACCTAATTCATGCATATGTTCACCAACATACTCCTTAATGCATCATAATTTAATTTTTAGCAAATCACAAGCATATTGAAGCACATTCAATCATTTTCGTACAAAGTGAAACATGATTTAACTTAACTCATGTCTATGTGAACCAACAAACTCCCTAATGCATCACAGTTGAAATTCTATCACATCACAAACATATCTAGGCACATTCACTCATATTTGCACCAAAGAAAAACACTATTTTCGCTAACTCATGCCTATGTTTGCCAACGTGCACCCTAATGCATCACAGTTCAAATTCTAAAGCATCACAAGCATATTGAGGTACATTCATTCATTTTTTCACAAATGACAAACATTATTTAACCGAAACATGCATATGTTCACCAACATATTTCCTAAAGCATCGCAGTTCGAATTCTAACACATCATAAACATATTCATGAACATTCACTCATTTTTTCACAAACGATGATTCTAATTTAGCCAAAATCATGCCTATGAAGAACAACATATATCCTAATACATTATAATTCATTTTCTTATACATTAGAAACATGATTAGTTTCGAACAAAACGACAACCACTATTTATCCTGAATCATGCCTATGACAACCTACATCCTATTGCATCTTAGTTCACATTCTACTACATCACACACATAATCAGTCACTCACAGTCATTTCACCCACACTTTATCTTAATTTAACATAACCTACTACAACTAACTTAACAATAAAAGCTACTGCATCTTAGTTTAGTGCATTAAAGTATTAAATCTCTAGTTGATACATTTTATCAAACACTTTATATGCAAACTTTTTAACCATGTTTTGTATCTATTTTTTTACATTTTATTTTAGATATAGAAGAAAACAAGATGTAATTCTAAATCTGACTATGAATATAATGTAATTAGATTAATAAAAAACAAAAAATCGATCTAATAACAAACTAATATTAAGAAATTACCTACGATACAGTGTAAGGTCTGGTAAGTTCACCCTCACCATTGTTTGGTGCAGTAACATCTTTGAGTGGTGGATTAAAAATCAAAGAAATCTATGAATTAACAATCATTGATGCAGCAGTTTGCGTGTTATTGATGATTATAATGATAATTATTGAAGGATTAAGAATTCTGATTGAAAAGATTCGATAGATTTGTTAGGGTTTTATGTGTGAAAATAATGTGTGTGTTTAAGAGAGATGATCGGTTCGAGTATTTGGGGAAAAATAAAAGGCTCTCATTTGTTTTTAGGATATTGTATAACAAACCTTGAAGTTTCATGTATTTACAAAAAAGGCACCACCTTTTTTGTTGTTTTTTTGAAATCTAAGCTAATTTGATCCAAGTGCTAAGATTTTATCCTACCCTTTTTATTATAACAATTCTTTTATAATAACCCCATATATATATATATATATATATATATATATATATATATATATATATATATATATATATATATATATATATATATATATATATATATATATATATATATATATATATATATATATATATATATATATATATATATATATATATATATATATATATATATATATATATATATATATATATATATATATATATATATATATATATATATATATATATATATATATATATATATATATATATAGATATATATATATATATATATATACTAGCCTTTAGACCCGTCCGGTGGACGGGCTAGTGATATGAGCTTAAACTCATATCCTTTTATCAACAAATAACCCTAAAACATGAAGCAAAATACCAATTTATTTGGCAAAAACAGTGTTATGTGGTATGTTTGTGTTTGTGTGCACTTGTGTAGGTAAAAAGATACATTTTCAAGCAAACAAGGAAAAATCAAGCTCAAATGGATGAAAAAGACAAGGAAGGATCACAAGTGACAAGACTTTAAAGTTCAAGGACCTATCTTGACAAGTTATGAAAGTTGAAGGACTAAAAGTGAAATATTGTAAAAGTCAAGATTCAAGTCAAACCTGGTCAACTATCAAGTCAACTCAGTCAAGGGATGATTTTGTTGAAGAATCAAAGTTAAAGGACCAAAAATGTTATAAGAATGAAGATCCTAGCTTAAAACAGCAATCTGCCAAGAAGAAGGACTTGTTTTGCCAAGATTGAAAAGATATGCAAGTGTGATCCATGTGTCAAGATTTCAGCCAATGGGAAGAGAGATACTACTTCACACGGATTGCCACTTCAGCTCATTTAATGCCCACTATCGCCGCCTCTCATTTATTACACAATCTAAACAGTTTGATCCACAACTCACCCTCACAACAAATAAGGAAGCGACACGTGTCTTCTTCTTCAAAAGAAAAATTTGCCAGGATCGTGTTTCTTCTACACTCGATTTCATGACACGACTTCAACATCAATATTGCTCAATTTTGAAAGACGAGTTCAACGGTGCAATCCAATTAACAAGACATTCATCCAATCAAAAACACCCAATTCATTGTTCATACCTTCAAAATGAGAAATGCAGAATTCTCCACGTGGCAAGCTGGGATTGGCCCTGACACGTCACCAACCCCAACAAACTCTCCTCTCATGCCTATAAATACTTAGTTTAGTCTTCATTTGTGATGGGTAGCTTAATTTTGTAAAACACCTAGTTAAATTTTCCCTTTCCTTTTTCCCTCACTTTTCCCCTAACTACTCAAGAGTCTGACAAACTCTTGAGTCAGTTAGTTAGTTGATAGCTTGTAACAAACTTTGTAACTGATTTCCTTCAATAAAATTCAAATTCATTTTTCCCGCCAAATTATGTTCTTCTCATTCCAGTTTGATCTTGCTGCTGTTGGATAGTATTGTTGCTGATTGATGTTTGTTATGATCAATCATTGATCATAACTGACATTTGTGAAGTTGTTAGCTGTTTGATCACATTTCAGCCATTGCCTAGTTCTAATGGAGTTTTCAAGCATTTTGATGGATTCTTGATGATTTGTTGGTTGATTCTTGTTGAATACTAGTGATAGGTGGTGGTTATCACTAGGGCAAGAGAGCTTAGCGCTCCTCTTCTTCCCAAAGGCTATCTACATTAGGTTCTATAGTTCTTGTTTTTGTTCCTCTAAACAGTCTATTGCATGCTACTTTTCCTAGTTAAATTTGATGGCTACATGATATACTTGTTAGTAGTTGATGATTGATTGATCTTTGTGTATTTGAAGTTTTATCCTGCCTGATTGTGTTTTGATTTAGATTTAGTTTAAGTTTTCTGCATCATTTCAGTCATTTTAAGCTTTGCAATTCAGTTGAAGTTCTTGTTGTGTTAATTGCCTGCATTTAGTTCTCATATCTTTCATTTTGTCCATTGAAGTTAGATTGCTATAGCATTTGAATCAGCTTATTCCAGAACTTAATAAGTCTTTGAAAAATCTTGTTAAAAGCAGTTTAAGGAGTGTTTGGGAATAGCTTAAAAGTGGTTTTCAAGTATTGAGAATTGGTGTTTTAGAGTTGATTTCCAGTCCTTAGGTGTTAACAAGTTGTTTAAAGTCATTTGCAAGTCAATTTCATAGTCAAACAGGCAAATGGTTTCAAAATTGTTTGGGTCAGTTTCCATTTAGCTTTGTTCTTAAAAACTTGTCACTTTCATTTGCTTATTTCTCATTCATTCCTAGATGAAATTTCCTCAAATTTGTTTCCAGACTTAGCTAATATCATATAGTTTTAGTTTCTAAAAGGAATTTACACAGTATCAGTTAATAAGCTGGTAATAAGCTTTTTGGTCAAAGGCTGAGCAAAGCTCATTCTCTGAGATAGATATGTTACTGTTTTCCTAGTTCTCCAAATCTACTTCATAAAAGTAGTGATTTTCTTTCACAAAAACGTTTACAAAGTGTTGAATATTGACTTTTGAAAATTTGAGCTTTTTCCAAAATCTGGTCAAACTTGGTCAACATAAGCTCTTTTGAGCTTATTTCAGATTTCTAGCTCATTTCTTGATGAAAATAGTTCTGGTTTGATTTCCCATTCTTGAAATAAGTTGCTTAATCAGTTTCATTACAAAAAGCAAGTTGTGACTGTTTGGTTTAAGCTGTAGCTTATTTTGAGCTTATTGATAAGCACTCATTAGCTTATTTCTAACTCTTAGCTGAATTCCTTAAACACACGTAGTTTAAGTTGGATTTGAAGTCTTTTGCAATTTGTTTCATTGATTTTGGTTTAGTAATAAGCTCAAACGAGCTTATTTTGTTCTTAACCCGTTTTTGATTAAAAATGTTTTCAAAAATTGCACTTAGGTCCTTTAAGGTTTAATCAGTTTTAATACCTAGCTAAACTTCCTAATTTTCTGAAATTTGCAAGTTTAAGTCCTTTACTTTTGAATTTGTTAAAATTCAGTTAGTAGTTTGTTAGATTGTTACATTTTTAGTTAGTTTGTTATAGTTTTTGCATTCTTGATCCTTATAGTTTTCAGATTTACATTTTTAGTCCCTATAGTTGTTAGAATTTACATTTCAAGCATTTACATTTCATAGAATTTACAATTTCAGTCCCTTTAGTTTCAAGTTTTGCATTTTAAATTTTTACTTGAATAAAAACGTGGTATTTGCAATTTGTTTTACATATACGCAGGTATTATTTTTCCTTTTTGCTAGCATTTGTTGAATTAGCAATAGAATACCAAGCAAGCTTAACAACCAAGAACAATTAAAAATCCGATATTGGTTGGACTTTCTATTGGTTAAGAACTGAGAAAACGAACTGCATTATACTACATTTCAAATGGCGCCGCTGCCGGTTCTTTGACTACACGAGAGACTATCGATTGACGGTTTTCATTGGCTTTTGGGACCCGTTCACTTTGTGAACGTTATTTTTACGTATCATAAATCAAAAACAAATAAAAAATCAAAAATATAAAAATATATAAAAACTAAAAAATTAACAAAACAATTCTTTTCCTAAAGAATTGACCAAAAAAATTAAAAAATCAAAAAAAAGCAATCTTTTTCCTAAGAGATTGCACCCAAAAATATATATTATTGGATTCTCTCGGTTTTTATGTACATATAGTATTTTCCTTTAAAAACTCATAAATACAAAATATTTTCCATATATTATTATAAGTAAATACGTATACGTATAAGAACAATCAATCTACATATCTTCCATAAGTATTGCCGAGGCAATACACCGTGTTGAGGGGCGCTCCGGTCCTTGACACGTGTATCGATCAAACAAAATAAAGCAAGAATAGATAAATACTCTCAATAAGCAACAATTCGAAGAATACGAACATTTAAGTGAATAGAAAGGCGATGTGCTATAAAATGCCATCTAAGGGTCAATAGGTACTTAAGTGCTTCGCGCCACCTAACCCCCCGTTCACTTGGGAGTATTCTAAGAAGGAAGGCTTCATTGAGGGTCTTGCACCCAAAGTAGTAAATACATATAGTGTTATTTTCTTGTGGATATTTAATATTGAAACTCGAAGAGGATAATCCATTTCTCTTCAAAGTCACACGAGAGCTTCTCTCTCATTCCTCGTATTGAGTTGCATGCTCACTCGCGGGCGTGCACAAATACCGATTGGTGTACAACCTCTTCCTCCGAAAAGGAAGAAAAAGAGAAAGAGTAAGACCACCACCGTCCACCAAGCCGATCACGAGAATCGTGCTTTGTCACCACCACAAGAAGCCATGGCTATTGATAATCGTACTTTGTATGAACGTATGCAATCCAACATTCATGGATATTCTAGTGCCATTAAGATTCCCGACTTTCCCGCTAACACATTTGAGCTACATACATCTATGATCAATATGGTTGCTTTATCACCTTTCTTGGGAAAACAAAATGAGGATCCCCATGCTCACCTTAAGAGATTCCTTTCACTTTGCAATACCATTAAGCATAATGGGGTTCCACATGAGGTCATTAGATTGATGTTAGTGTCATTTTCTCTAGATGGGAGTGTTAAGCATTGGTTAGACACCCAACCACCCGATAGTATCACCACATGGGACGGCTTTACCACTAAGTTTTTGAACAAATTCTTTCCTCCACAAAAGACTATGGCTTTGAGGAATTTAATTATGGGCTTTACACAAAAACCTAGTCAATCCTTTAGTGATGCTTGGGAAGAGTATAGTGAGTTGTTGAGGCGATGCCCTAACCATGGATTGGATGATGTAAACCAAATCAATACCTTCTATAATGGTCTTAAACCTCACCACCAAGATTCACTAAATGCTTCCGCGGGAGGGAGTATTCTTCTTAAAACATACCACGAGGCTTATTGAGACTAAGGCAATGGTTCAAACAAACAATCCATTTGAAGAAAGAGTTCATGTTATCCAAAACACTTCTCAAACTCCTTGTGACATCCAACTTCTTAAAGAGATTCTTCAAACAGTCAAACAAGGACAAGAAATGACTCAAGACATGTTTCAAAATTTTAAGAGCATGACATTGAACAATTCCTCAAATAATGTGAATGCCATCACCATTTCTTGTGTTACTTGTGGAGGCCCCCATTCTTATGAACAATGTGATAAGGTGCAAGGGTATCAAGGGGAATGTTATGCTTATCAAGAGGAACATCGTGAACATTTCAAGCCTAATATCAATCCAAATAACCTTTCTTACAAATCCCAAAATTACTTTACTCCACCCGGCTTCCCACCCCAACCACCCACCCAAATTCCACAAAATCCTCCTCAAATTTTAGCAAGGAATCAAGGGCAAAGACAACCATACCAAGGAAATAACTACAAGGCACCCAATCAATTTCAACCTCAAGCAAATACCTTTTATCCACCACAACAAGGGTTTAATCAACCACTTCCATTTATTCCCAATCAAGCATATGCTCCAATACCAAATCAAGCTTACCCTCAAAATCCAACTCAAGGATATGGGATGCAAGAGACTCAAGAGTATGTTGACAAGAAAATGCGTGAAATTGAGAAGAGAATGAATGACCAAGTGAAACGTACAATGGAGGAACAAATCAATAGGGTTTTAGTGGTGGTAACTCAAAGACCACAAGGGGCTTTACCTTCCAACACACAAACAAACCCTAGGGCCAATGTCAATGCTATTACAACAAGGAGTGGAACAACAACAAAGGATCCTTCACCTCCTAAACCTACTCTTGTTCAACCCACTTGTGCTCCTACTTGTGACAAGCCTTCTACTTCTACTCCACCTCCTCAAAGTGCTCCTATTCATTCAAACACACCTTCTCAACCACCTCATACTTCTCCTTTACCTTCCACACTTCCCAATGAAGAAGCTAACAAAGACAAATCTTCCACCACAACACCTATTCCACCTACACCAAAACCTACTCTTCCATACCCTTCAAGGTTGAAAAAGGACAAGTTAAAGAACAAAGATGACATCCAAGTCTCCAATTTCTTAAGGATGTTCAAGCAACTCAATATCAACATATCCTTTGCGGAAGCTCTTGCTTATATGCCAAAGTTTGCTAAGATGTTCAAGGATTTGCTCTCAAACAAAGAAAAATTGGTTGATTTGCCCAACACATCACTTAATGAAAATTGTTCCGCGGTGTTACTTAAAACCTTACCAACAAAACTTGGAGATCCGGGGCGCTTCTTGATACCTTGTAATTTTCCCGGTGTTGAAAATTGCATGGCTTTGGCGGATTTAGGGGCGAGCATAAATCTCATGCCTTTATCGGTTTGGAAACAACTATCTCTTCCCGAGCTCACTCCCACTAGGATGACTCTTGAACTAGCCAACCGAACCATAGCTCACCCCGTAGGTATAGCGGAAGATGTGTTTGTAGGTGTGGATAAGTTTACCTTTCTGGCCGACTTTGTAGTGGTCGATTATGACATGGATCCTAGAGTGCCTTTGATTGTTGGTAGACCGTTTTTGAGAACGGGTCGTACCTTGATAGATGTGGCGGAAGGAGAATTAATTATGAGAGCAGAAGATGAGAGAGTGGTGTTTAAGTTAGGGAAAGTTTGTGATAGAAAAGAGGTTAAGGAGTCTAGACCTTGTGAGACTATTAACATTGTGGATGTGCTAGATGAAGTGTGTAATGAACACTTTCATGATGCTTGTCAGAATGCTAGTGATGAGATACCCCATGTTGAAACCGTGGCCTCAATTGCTCCCTCTTTAACACCTTTTGGAGAGAGTGATTTCCTCTTGGAGGAATTTGAGTCTAACTTTCTTGGTGATGATGATTCTCCCATTAATTGGGAAGAAGATATTCTTACAATCCAAAAGTTGCTCAATGAGGACCCTATTCCTTCTCCTATTCCACAAGAGATTACCATTGAGGAACCTTCCATAGTAAAACCTTCCATAGAGAGTCCACCTCCCATTGAACTTAAGGAACTTCCATCCCACTTGGAATATGCTTTCTTAGAAGGAAAAGACCAATTACCGGTGATTATTGCTAAAGAGTTGAAAGAGGATGAGAAGGAGCAACTTATTGCAGTCCTTAAGAAACACAAGAAAGCCTTAGCATGGAAAATATCTGACATAAGGGGAATTGATCCACATTTTTGTACTCACAAAATCCTTATGGAGGATGACTATAAACCCGCCATTCAAAACCAAAGGAGAGTTAACCCAAAAATCCATGAGGTTATTAAGAAGGAAGTGATTAAACTCTTAGATGCGGGTATGATTTACCCCATTTCCGACTCTCCATGGGTTAGCCCGGTTCATTGTGTTCCAAAGAAGGGTGGAATCACCGTGGTGCCTAATGAGAACAATGAGCTTATTCCCACGAGACTTGTAACCGGTTGGAGAGTTTGCATTGATTATAGAAAACTCAATGAGGCAACTAGGAAAGACCATTTCCCGCTTCCCTTTATGGATCAAATGCTTGAACGCTTAGCGGGAAATGAGTACTATTGTTTTCTTGATGGCTTTTCGGGTTATTTTCAAATACCCATTGACCCTAAGGATCAAGAAAAGACCACATTCACTTGTCCCTACGGTACATTTGCTTACAAGAGGATGCCTTTTGGCCTATGTAATGCACCGGGGACGTTTCAAAGGTGCATGATGGCGATTTTCCATGACATGATAGAGCAAACCATGGAGGTTTTTATGGATGATTTTTCCGTATTTGGGAACTCCTTTAGCTCTTGTCTCACCAATCTTGAGAGAATGCTTAAGCGTTGTGAGGAAACACGTTTGGTGCTTAATTGGGAGAAATGTCACTTTATGGTGAAAGAGGGGATTGTTTTAGGACACAAGATATCCAATAAGGGATTAGAAGTTGATCGAGCTAAAATTGATGTGATTGCTAAGCTTCCCCCACCCACCTCGGTTAAAGGTGTGAGGAGTTTTTTAGGTCATGCGGGATTTTATAGGCGCTTTATACAAGATTTTTCTAAAATAGCTAGACCGATGACTCATCTCTTGGAGAAAGAGGCTCCTTTCATCTTTGACCAAGCTTGTTTAGACTCTTTTGAGACCCTTAAGGAAAAATTGACTAAGGCTCCCGTTTTGGTTTCTCCAAATTGGGAATTACCTTTTGAGCTTATGTGTGACGCTAGTGATTATGCGGTGGGGGCCGTCTTAGGACAAAGAGTTAATAAGCATTTTCAACCTATACACTATGCGAGTAAAACCATGACCGGTGCACAACTTCATTACACTACCACGGAAAAAGAGTTGCTTGCTATAGTATATGCTTTTGAGAAGTTTAGACCATATCTTGTGCTTTCCAAGACCATAGTGTATACGGATCACTCCGCTCTCAAGTATCTTATGACCAAACAAGATGCTAAGCCTAGGCTTTTGAGATGGGTTTTGTTGCTTCAAGAGTTTAAGATAGAGATTCGTGATAAGAAAGGGGCCGAGAATTTAGCGGCGGATCATTTGAGTAGACTTGAGCATCCTTTTCAAGGAGATTTCCCACATCAAGAAATCAATGAATCCTTTCCATTAGAGGAGCTCATGTCTATCTCTTCCCAAGAGGATGCCACACCTTGGTTTGCGGATATAGCAAACTATCTTGTGGGCAATGTGCTTATTGAAGGTCTTACTTACCAACAAAAGAAAAAGTTTCTTAAGGAAGTTAAGTATTACTTTTGGGATGATCCATATCTTTTTAGGCAATGTGCGGACCAAATCATTAGACGGTGTGTAGATGGGCCCGAGGCATTTAAGATCTTAGAGGCATGTCATAAAGGACCTACGGGTGGACATTTTGGGCCTAATTACACCGCCAAGAAAGTCTTTGATTCGGGTTACTATTGGCCTTCCATTTACAAGGATGCCCAAGAGATGGTGAAATTTTGTGATGTTTGTCAAAGACAAGGAAAAATTACACAACGTGATGAGATGCCACAAAATTTTATCCAAGAGTGTGAGATATTTGATGTATGGGGAATAGATTTCATGGGACCTTTTCCATCCTCTAAGGGAAACAAGTATATACTTGTGGCGGTGGATTATGTGTCCAAGTGGGTGGAGGCTAAAGCCTTACCTACTAATGATGCTAGAGTGGTTGTAAAGTTCTTGAAACAATTGTTTGCTAGATTTGGTGTACCTCGGGCCCTCATAAGTGATCGTGGTACGCACTTTTGTAATGATCAATTCACGAGAGTTATGAAGAAATATGGAGTGAATCATAGACTTTCTACCGCGTATCACCCTCAAACAAATGGTCAAACCGAGGTCACAAATCGTGGTTTAAAGAGAATTTTAGAAAGAACGGTGGGAGAGCATAGAGCTTCTTGGTCGGATAAGCTCGATGATGCTTTGTGGGCGTTTAGGACGGCCTTTAAAACACCAATTGGTTGTACGCCTTATAGGCTTGTCTATGGAAAAGCGTGCCACCTCCCATTTGAGTTAGAACATAAGGCATCTTGGGCTCTCAAGTGGGCTAACTTTGATTTAAACCAAGCCGGTTCACATAGGAAAGATCAAATCAATGAGATGGATGAGTTGAGAGCCAATGCCTATGAGAATTCTTTGCTATACAAGGAAAAGACTAAGAAATTGCATGATGCTAAGATCAAGAATCGTGAGTTCAAAGTTGGAGAGCCGGTTCTCCTCTTTAACTCAAGATTGAAGCTTTTTGCGGGCAAGCTTAAGTCAAGATGGTCCGGTCCATTCACTATTGCTCAAGTGTTTCCATATGGAACTCTTGAGTTGTCCCAACCCGATGGTCCAAATTTTAAAGTGAATGGTCACCGTGTTAAACACTACTTTGGGGAGGACATTTCCGTTGAAATGGTCCAAGAGGTCCCCATTTTCCCCATGAATTAATTCATTGAGGGACGAGTCGAGCTAGAGACTCATTAACTCAAGCATCGTATAACTAGGTTTAGAGTGTTGTAGGTTAGAAATAAAGGCATAGACTTGGAGATAAGTGTAGGGGAGACCTTCTTTTGTCTTCTTGATTGTTTGTAGGGTTGCTCACTCATCTCATACTTTGGAGCTTATGGAGGAGGCCCTTGTATCCGGTTCACTTCGTTACTTTAGTGAATTTTCATTAACACCTTGTGCTTAAACATGATTTCACTAATAGTTGTCCTTTCCTTAACTTGGGTTAAGCAAAGTCTATTCATTGTCATAAGTGTAGGGGAAGTTTTTATACTTCCATGCTCTTAAACATTGAGGACAATGTTTAGCTTAAGTGTAGGGGGGTCTTCTATCGAAGTGACCTTACCTAGAACTTGTCATTGTCTTGCATGATAACATGGAAAATTGAATTTTCAACATTTTTCAAATTCTTGATCTACTTTGGCCAACAAAAATATGCATTCATAATTTTTGCATCAATCATTTTTCATTTGCATATCACATTTGCATTGTATATATATTTCTTCTTTTATTTTTCATCCAAAATATATAAAAAGGAAAATATAATAAAACATGGTTTTAACAAGTTTAGATTTCTTTGACATATTAGGCCCGCCATGGATATTTTGACTCGACCCGAGTTTGCTTATTTTAGCACTCTCTAGCTAGTATCCTTAACCATGTAGTCCTTCATTGGTCTATTAGGCTAAGCATCCACCAATTTCATTATTTGAAATTTTAAATTTGTGGAGAATGGGAAATGATAGAGTTGAAGCAAGTATAAAAGGGCTAGATAGACTTCATGGCAATTACTTGTGGCTAAACCCTTCTCTTCTCTACCTCTATTTTCTTCGCATGTATATAATTGTTAATAAATAATCAAGTACGGTTTTAATTGGTTTGTAATCTCTTATGCATTTTTGACTAATCATTTATGGTTGATATGAGTACGTCTTAAGATTCTAAGTTAGCACGTTTTATGTGTACTAGACTTATGTCATGCTCCATATTTAGCGGGTGTTTTTCCTTTTCTTCTTTGCAAATTTCTTGGTGAGGAATAAAGAAAAATAAGAGCGGCTTATGAAAAAAAATGAGTGGCTAGATAAAAAAAAGAAAAAGAAAAAAAAAATAATGCAAGACTCCCAAGAGGGGCAGTGTGGTGTTAATTATAGTGACTATTGAGTTCCAATATTACCTTGACAGGTTGCGGGGATTCAATAGATTGCTCCAATCCAATATTACCTTGACGGGTTGCGGGGTTGAAGATCCAAAATCTCAAAAAGATGCGGATGTAAATTATTGCGTGAGTTTTATTTTTCTTTCCTTAGCGAGTGTGTAGTTACTTATGAAAGCATGACATGAGGATTTTACACATAAGGCGAATGACTTATTACTCTTAATACGGACTTATATTAATTGTGAGCGGTTTTTCAAGTAATGGATGAGAAGATTACTTAGGATTAAAACCGTGCTTTCTTATTTTTGGATTTTACACTTCTTATACTTCACACTTGAATAATGACAAATTTGCCCACAAGCAATTTGCTCAAATAATAACCGGTTCCACATTTAATTGTCATGAATAAGTTGATGCACTTTTTACTTGTGAATGCAATGATTCCATTTATAAGCTTGGTATGGGGAAAGTGAAACTTGAGGGTGATAAATGTTCATGGTATCCAAGCCCTAATCCAAGTCATTGAATTCTTTATGAGTTATTTCCATCAAAACCATTTCAAGAAAAAATCAAAAAGATATAGATAGAATTGTATTTTGATTCATTGCATTATTAAAAGTAAAAATCATGCATCATTTAGTTTAGAGTAGTGTAGATGCATCTCATATGGCCAAGGTGGATTAATTATGAGGGAAATGTAAATTTTTAAGCCTTGAAATATAATATTGCATGAGGACATGACAATGCTCAAGTGTAGGGGAATTTGATATGAGCTTAAACTCATATCCTTTTATCAACAAATAACCCTAAAACATGAAGCAAAATACCAATTTATTTGGCAAAAACAGTGTTATGTGGTATGTTTGTGTTTGTGTGCACTTGTGTAGGTAAAAAGATACATTTTCAAGCAAACAAGGAAAAATCAAGCTCAAATGGATGAAAAAGACAAGGAAGGATCACAAGTGACAAGACTTTAAAGTTCAAGGACCTATCTTGACAAGTTATGAAAGTTGAAGGACTAAAAGTGAAATATTGTAAAAGTCAAGATTCAAGTCAAACCTGGTCAACTATCAAGTCAACTCAGTCAAGGGATGATTTTGTTGAAGAATCAAAGTTAAAGGACCAAAAATGTTATAAGAATGAAGATCCTAGATTAAAACAGCAATCTGCCAAGAAGAAGGACTTGTTTTGCCAAGATTGAAAAGATATGCAAGTGTGATCCATGTGTCAAGATTTCAGCCAATGGGAAGAGAGATACTACTTCACACGGATTGCCACTTCAGCTCATTTAATGCCCACTATCGCCGCCTCTCATTTATTACACAATCTAAACAGTTTGATCCACAACTCACCCTCACAACAAATAAGGAAGCGACACGTGTCTTCTTCTTCAAAAGAAAATTTTGCCAGGATCGTGTTTCTTCTACACTCGATTTCATGACACGACTTCAACATCAATATTGCTCAATTTTGAAAGACGAGTTCAACGGTGCAATCCAATTAACAAGACATTCATCCAATCAAAAACACCCAATTCATTGTTCATACCTTCAAAATGAGAAATGCAGAATTCTCCACGTGGCAAGCTGGGATTGGCCCTGACACGTCACCAACCCCAACAAACTCTCCTCTCATGCCTATAAATACTTAGTTTAGTCTTCATTTGTGATGGGTAGCTTAATTTTGTAAAACACCTAGTTAAATTTTCCCTTTCCTTTTTCCCTCACTTTTCCCCTAACTACTCAAGAGTCTGACAAACTCTTGAGTCAGTTAATTAGTTGATAGCTTGTAACAAACTTTGTAACTGATTTCCTTCAATAAAATTCAAATTCATTTTTCCCGCCAAATTATGTTCTTCTCATTCCAGTTTGATCTTGCTGCTGTTGGATAGTATTGTTGCTGATTGATGTTTGTTATGATCAATCATTGATCATAACTGACATTTGTGAAGTTGTTAGCTGTTTGATCACATTTCAGCCATTGCCTAGTTCTAATGGAGTTTTCAAGCATTTTGATGGATTCTTGATGATTTGTTGGTTGATTCTTGTTGAATACTAGTGATAGGTGGTGGTTATCACTAGGGCAAGAGAGCTCAGCGCTCCTCTTCTTCCCAAAGGCTATCTACATTAGGTTCTATAGTTCTTGTTTTTGTTCCTCTAAACAGTCTATTGCATGCTACTTTTCCTAGTTAAATTTGATGGCTACATGATATACTTGTTAGTAGTTGATGATTGATTGATCTTTGTGAATTTGAAGTTTTATCCTGCCTGATTGTGTTTTGATTTAGATTTAGTTTAAGTTTTCTGCATCATTTCAGTCATTTTAAGCTTTGCAATTCAGTTGAAGTTCTTGTTGTGTTAATTGCCTGCATTTAGTTCTCATATCTTTCATTTTGTCCATTGAAGTTAGATTGCTATAGCATTTGAATCAACTTATTCCAGAACTTAATAAGTCTTTGAAAAATCTTGTTAAAAGCAGTTTAAGGAGTGTTTGGGAATAGCTTAAAAGTGGTTTTCAAGTATTGAGAATTGGTGTTTTAGAGTTGATTTCCAGTCCTTAGGTGTTAACAAGTTGTTTAAAGTCATTTGCAAGTCAATTTCATAGTCAAACAGGCAAATGGTTTCAAAATTGTTTGGGTCAGTTTCCATTTAGCTTTGTTCTTAAAAACTTGTCACTTTCATTTGCTTATTTCTCATTCATTCCTAGATGAAATTTCCTCAAATTTGTTTCCAGACTTAGCTAATATCATATAGTTTTAGTTTCTAAAAGGAATTTACACAGTATCAGTTAATAAGCTGGTAATAAGCTTTTTGGTCAAAGGCTGAGCAAAGCTCATTCTCTGAGATAGATATGTTACTGTTTTCCTAGTTCTCCAAATCTACTTCATAAAAGTAGTGATTTTCTTTCACAAAAACGTTTACAAAGTGTTGAATATTGATTTTTGAAAATTTGAGCTTTTTCCAAAATCTGGTCAAACTTGGTCAACATAAGCTCTTTTGAGCTTATTTCAGATTTCTAGCTCATTTCTTGATGAAAATAGTTCTGGTTTGATTTCCCATTCTTGAAATAAGTTGCTTAATCAGTTTCATTACAAAAAGCAAGTTGTGACTGTTTGGTTTAAGCTGTAGCTTATTTTGAGCTTATTGATAAGCACTCATTAGCTTATTTCTAACTCTTAGCTGAATTCCTTAAACACACGTAGTTTAAGTTAGATTTGAAGTCTTTTGCAATTTGTTTCATTGATTTTGGTTTAGTAATAAGCTCAAACGAGCTTATTTTGTTCTTAACCCGTTTTTGATTAAAAATGTTTTCAAAAATTGCACTTAGGTCCTTTAAGGTTTAATCAGTTTTAATACCTAGCTAAACTTCCTAATTTTCTGAAATTTGCAAGTTTAAGTCCTTTACTTTTGAATTTGTTAAAATTCAGTTAGTAGTTTGTTAGATTGTTACATTTTTAGTTAGTTTGTTATAGTTTTTGCATTCTTGATCCTTATAGTTTTCAGATTTACATTTTTAGTCCCTATAGTTGTTAGAATTTACATTTCAAGCATTTACATTTCATAGAATTTACAATTTCAGTCCCTTTAGTTTCAAGTTTTGCATTTTAAATTTTTACTTGAATAAAAACGTGGTATTTGCAATTTGTTTTACATATACGTAGGTATTATTTTTCCTTTTTGCTAGCATTTGTTGAATTAGCAATAGAATACCAAGCAAGCTTAACAACCAAGAACAATTAAAAATCCGATATTGGTTGGACTTTCTATTGGTTAAGAACTGAGAAAACGAACTGCATTATACTACATTTCAGCTAGCTTTAAGTATATATTTTTTAATGAAAATTGAAGTTATGTGTGTTCGTATTAGAAGTTTAGTATCGACGATAACGTGGCATTGACAATAAAGAAATTACAAAATGAGGATGGAAAAAAGCACATTCTAAACCTTTTTGCATCCATGGGCTTCCATAGCTTCCAACATAGTCAAAGTATCTACAACTTTGTTCTCATAGACTTCAATGGCCTTCCGCACACTTTCACCAAAAGCCTGCATTTTATTAAAATATCTAAAAGCATCAAACCTACACATCAACAATCCTTTTTTTATCAAACTTAAATAGACTAAAAATCAAAAGTAACACATTAAGAGCTTCTTTGATATGAAAATCTTTTAAACAAACGATGAGAATAAACTTTACTTTGTGTAGAAAAAAGCTTCTTGAATGCAGCCTTGTCCCGAATGTCAATCTTTGAAGAAATAGAAGAATGAAAAAACCTAAGCGTCAACTTTATATCATTTTTTGTTCAAAAGACTTGATATCATTTTCAATAAATATTTTACCAGAAAACCGTAACCTATTTTCACTTTCTTCGTAGCAGTAACTTCTTTTGGTACGTTTGGATCATTAAAGTGGTGTCCTGGTTTGATGCCTATGTCTATACCTGATGGGGAGATGTCGCCTTTTAAGGCTCGAACGACCTGGCTCATATTGGGTCTGGAGCAAACTGAATGTCGGACACATACTGGTGCACATGATACCATCTTGGCCATTGCACTATGGTTGTAGTGTGATGCAAATAATATCTTGCTCATCCTGGCCATGGCATATGTCAGACACGTCTTATTTGTTTACCTTTTGTTCCTGCAAATAATATCAAAACATTTACGGTAATAGAATTAGTGGTATTGAAGTCGGAATCAACTTTGAAATATTTGGAATTCTACTATCTTGTCTATTAGGAAATGTTTTGCTGCATTTTTGTTTTGGATGGCTTTTGTTGTTTACAAAAACCGTAAATCATAAATCGCTCAAGAATTTAATAAATAACCTCATAAAATAAGCATTTAAGTAATCATATAATTGCAATTCAAGAAAAGACAACTACATGTTACATGATTAAGTAAAAACAGAATTTGCAGAAAAGCGAGTTATGGTTGCTTCATTTACCTGTGTAACCACATAGATTAACGATTATGACAACTTTCTTTCTGAAACAATTTGTTAATAAGATAAACTCATTTTCATCATCTCAAATAAGCAGATCCCTAGCCACTTAGACCAAAACTACATATGCATATTGGACCTCAAAACCAAGTAGATAAGCATAAGACGCGAAACTGATTTTTGTTTCAAAAAAGTAAGCAGAAAAGATTATCAATATGAAAATCCTTATTCTTGGGACAAAAATACTTGCTTTTTTAGCTACTTTGTTAATATATATAAAAAAGCGCACAACTGGATGGGCTCCAACATTTGAACCATCTGGAAGCTCATCACCCGTACGCACCTGGCCCGATTGAAAACACGAGTTCGAAAAGTCCAATACACCACACCCAAGTCCACCTGCGTCAAAATCTAACACTCTCAGGACAAAAAAGGTTTCGCCAATCTAATTTCGAATGTGCGTTTACATTTTCATGCGCAACTGTTCTGCTTACATATGGGCATCCACCATCGGCAATTACATCAGAACCTTAACATTTCCCTCTACTTTGGGCATCTAAGGTAGAAATTGTACGTTGTTCATTCAGAACAGGAGGCAAACACATAAAGGCAAACAGAAATATTAGGCGAACATAAGGAGGCAACTACAACAACCAAAAGACGGACAAACAACAAAAGCCATCCAAAACAAAAATGCAACAACAATTTTGGCATAACATAAACAGAATCATAGAAGGGGAAAATGATCAGGACAAACAACAATACCAACATAAGTAGAAATAATTAAGTCAAAAACAAAACACAATCATAAAAGGCAAAATTATCAAGACAAAAAAATAATGACATATTAGTTTAAACAATGGGTAACCAAACAAAAAATGCCCAAAAATGGAGAAGCAAACCTGATACAAAAATAATCGCAGCAGCACCTATTGCCTCATTATCCTGCAAAAAGCAACAATTAAATAAAAATTAGTCAAATCAACCACGCGAAAGAAAAATTAAAGGAATTTAATGAGTGAAAAACAATGATGGCAAATAACAATTACCCAGAACGATTAAAAAACACGGATAAAAAAAGGAACGAAACCCTAATTGTTAAAACTAAATCTGGCCTTGGTTTTCACTATAGAAAAAGAGAGCCAAAACGTTAATCTCAAACCTGGAAAATTGATTAAGATTTTGGTCATTTTCTTAAATGAAAGATGTTTTGGAATTTGATTTCTATTAAATTTGTTTAACAAAAGGACTGGTTTTTTTAGGGTTTTGTTTTCGTTAGAATTAAACAATATCACCCGTTGATTTAATTTGTATTACACGTGTCATTTTTATACAATTTTCAAGTAAGATCATTTTTTCTCCATCCTTCCTATATAAGGGTTGTTGATATATATATATATATATATATATATATATATATATATATATATATATATATATATATATATATATATATATATATATATATATATATATATATATATATATATATATATATATATATATATATATATATATATATATATATATATATATATATATATATATATATATATATATATATATATATATATATATATATATATATATATATATGTATATATATATATATATATATATATATACATATATATATATATGTATATATATATATATATATATATATATATATATATATATATATATATATATATATATATATATATATATATATATATATATATATATATATATATATATATATATATATATATATATATATATATATATATATATATATATATATATAGGGGGCTTTCTTGTCAGAATTATTTTAAGAGTCAGAACTATCAGAACCATAATAGACCAATCAGAATTTAGATAATTATTTTGATTTAATTTATTAAATAAAAATGCATAAGGGCAAAAACGTAAAAGATAAAAGATATTTTTATTATTTTTTATTTATTTTTAAATAATCTCGTTTTTTAATCCTTTAATTTTTTGAATTTTTTTTTGCTTTTTAAATTCTGTTAATTTTTAAAATTAAAAAAAAACATTCATGTTTTGAAAAAAATCCATTTTGCATGTATGTTTTTATATTAAATAATATACATATTTTTATGCTTAACAACTTTTTAAACTATTCAATAAACATTTATATTATTCGGGTTGTCACGTGTACATATATGTTCTCTGAATAATGTAAATTTATAGCACCCTAAACAGAAATGTTAAACACATTCCAATTGAAACACAAATTACTAAAAAAATCAAAGTAAAAAATACACTAATAGTTAATGCAAATGAGTACATGTGAAAAAAAATATCTATTTGAAGTCTCCAAAAACATACATGTCTGTCTTTAAAATTATACTTGTACTACAAACATACATGTCCGCCTCAAAAACATACATGTCCGCCTCTAAAAACATACATGTCCGCCTCAAAACCATACATGTCCGCATCAGAAACATACATGTCCGCCTCCAAAAACATACATGTCCGCCTCAAAAACATACATGTCCGCCTCAAAAACATACATGTCCGCCTAAAGAAGCGTTTATTATGCCAAAGTGAGATTTTTTTCAAATTCCACATATAATCATCATGTATCTACGTACGTGTTCACTTATATGTCTTCAGTATCATGTCATCTTCATTAATCTGATACAAATATAATAAAAATAATTAAACTCCAACAAATAGACAAGAAACTTTCAAATCATAACAACTACGGAGTAAATATTAGTCTCATTGACATCCACCATTATTTTATGACGTTTAACAATATTTTTCAATCACCAACCAACTAGCAATATAAAAAGCAAACAAATATGCCACAAATTAATTAATATTTTGTACGATTCTTGTAGTGTGGCGTAAAATATTTATTTAAAAAAACAATAGTGTCCAATAAATTATATTTTCTTTTTTGTTCCAATTTTATATTTGTATTCTAGAAAAGGGACATACATGTTTTCGTTTAAAACTTATATGAATGACCAGGTACAAGTAGATAAATTAAACCATCCAAGTTTTTTTATTTTTTAGATAGATCCGGATTCAACCAAAACTCAAATTCTTATATAAAATGATTCAGAAAAAAAAACATTAAAAATGATTTAGACAAAAAAAAACAAAAACAATTATTTGTAAAACACATATCGCAACCTATTTTCTACATATCGAAACAAGACATAAAATTTCTTGCTACTTTAGATAGAAAACTAAATTTGTGTAATGTGCTAATGTGTCGCTTTCAAATGATGACAAATAAATTAAAAATAATGTTACAATTAAAAAGCTCGTGCCCTGCTTTTTTTTATACGAACAAAACCACTTATTTCAAATTAAAAATAGTTGATCATATTTTTTATCATTGGACGGTAAATTTTGGATCACTATTTCAAAGTTGTATATCTAATTTTTAGAAAAGTCAACCAAACATAATAATAGCAAACAAATACCTTCAAAAAATGGCCGCTTTTAATCACGAATCCCATCGCACATCATCTATTAATTGGATCTGCATACCATTATCGGATCTATTAATAATCACGAACCCGTACCAAATTATATACTTTGAATAATGTAATTTCGATTTTATCAAGGACTTTGTGATGTAAAAGTTGAACGGCGGCCAGATCTATAAAAAGAGAAGAGATGTTCATTGTAGAAAATAATAGAGAAAAGATGGTATTTAAGGTCACCATGAAACAATAAAGAGAAGATGATGATTACGGTGGTTTTGAGATTAATGAGATAAAATGATGTTATCGTGGCTGGAATAAAATGGTGTATTTGTGGTTAGGGTTATGAAAGGGATAAAAGTTTTTTTTTAATATGTCATATTGAAAAATAATAGACCGACCTTTTAAATATTAAAGTTGTATACCATATTTACCCTTGTCTATTAATTTTCAGTCAAACCTCTTTTCTTTAAATTACAGTAATGCCATACTGCATTGATATAATGTATATTGTGCAATATATATTGTAAAAAAGATAGTTCTGATAGTTCTGACACTAAAAATGATCCTGAAAAGAAAGTTACACTATATATATATATATATATATATATATATATATATATATATATATATATATATATATATATATATATATATATATATATATATATATATATATATATATATATATATATATATATATATATATATATATATATATATATATATATATATATATATATATATATATATATATATATATATATATATATATAATATATATATATATAGTAGTGATCCAGTAAGAAGAGATATAAAAATAAGAAGAATAAGAAGAACTCTCGACCACACATTTTAAATAAGAGTGAGAATTTTAAGGGGAGATGCAGGAGATTTTGTAGGTGCATCTGAAATGAGTGTTGTGGTTTCTTCTCATCCTTCTCATTTTTGTTAATCTTCTTATTAGATCCTAACTATATATATATATATATATATATATGTATATATATATAGTGTAAGGTTATTTTCAGAACCAAATAAATGTACAGAACTGCGAGAACCACCTTTATACTCTTAACAATGCATATGTATTTTCATTATTATGTTTAAATTAACATTTAATGATTGTTTTATTGGTTATAGATCCGAGTATGATGAGCGATATGAAGAGTGCACATGTGTTTTCATATTATCCAACGAAAAGATAGTTATAATACATACAAAACAAATACATGTGCATGGTCCTAGGATACATGTTCCTAGTGACCTACGAAAATGAAAATTCATGTATTTCCACCTAATGAACTAACCCAATGAATATACATGTGCATTTTAAGAGTGAAAAGGTGGTTCTCGCAGTTCTGTACATTTTTTTTGGTTCTGAAAATAACCTTACCCTATATATATATATATACATATATATATACATACATATATATATATATATATATACATATACATATACATATACATATACATATACATATACATATACATATATATATATATATATATATATATATATATATATATATATATATATATATATATATATATATCTTTACATTATATATAAGAGGAGGGATATGCCACATAAGCATCCATTAATCCACGTCATCATATTTTTCCACAATTTTCGGAATTAATTTTTTAATTCGGAATTTTACATATAAGTTCGGTTTTTTTAATAAAAAATCTTTCAGTAGCAGGGTTCGAACCCTGGGCTACCCATCCGCATGTATGACCATCAACCAATAGACCAAACAAGAAGTTGTGATCAATAATTAAAAACAAGATATATATATTTTCAATTCTACTAGATAACTAACTAACTATATTCCTGATATTAATTACGATTTCGTTTTCTCAAAACCCTAAAATCATTATATTCAGTTGTGTAACGTACTTTTTTTCCGCTCAAAACCCTAATAATGTTCATAATGAGGTATGGGTATGGCTTCGAATTTCATATACCCTGTTCAATATGTTTAACCGTATGTATATGCAACTTATATACTGATTAGCAAGAAAAAGGTAAACATCTAAGTAATATTCTTTGTTCGCCTTTGAGTTTTTTTCCCTCATTGTTCATCATATATTGGTATTACTGATATGTTTAGATGAATTATATGGTATTGATACATTAACAGATTAAGGTACGACTTTTTTAAGACTCCTTTTTTATGATTAATGTACGAGATGTAGAGACAGCCAATCCAGATGCAAAGAAAAACTGACTTTTGATCGTGCTAACAGGAGGCTCACAACGAAGAGAGCAATCAGTGAGTTCTTTTGATGATAATTCCAAATTAGTTTTCTAATGAAAAAGTATTAAAAAAATTTATAGTTTATTTTTAAAGATAATTTAAGGCTTGCATATAATCTAATTCTGCCTATAATAGTTGTTACAATGCCGCTATATTACATTTAGTATCTTTTAACAAACAACACATGATAGCAGGCTTTGTGGATCAGCAGTGAACCCCCATATGAAAAGGGGCAACCAATTGTGCAGTAGGCTCTCCTTAATACCAGAATCTTGATAACACGAAATCATCTTTTTGTGGCATAGGTGCTCGCGGTGAAGGTTATAGGTGTTGTTGGTTGCACCCATAACAATAAGATCAGCACGCGATTTTAACACGTCCATGAGAGTCAAAACCTGTGACATAATTCCCCTTTCAACTTCACCGTCTGTTCTCTTACCTTTACCTTTACCGTATGTGTCTTTAGTATATTGTTATGTAGCGTGTGCATGTATTTTTATGTATTTTTTAAGCTTTACAAATAAGATGAGGTTTTATGCATTTTATAATTTGTACAAGAAATTGATAGTTGGCTGACGTTTATGCAATATTTGCTTTGAATTGATCAGGTTTAAGGCGCATATGACATGGTGGCTCCTTTCACATCTTGATGGCACATGTATCCCCAGCGGAACTTGAGGAGCATCAAGGTCACATAGCTTCAGTCTAGAAAATATGTCTACGAAGCAAAAGGTATTTAAAAGTTCCTTTAGTCGTGCCCCGAGAATAATGTCTACTTAAAAATATAAAAATATATTTTGCAACTAGCAAGCGCAAAAGTAGTACCAATCTGTTCTGATATTACTGCATAACAGGGTGTTGCAAAGAGGAAAACAAATTTTGCTTCATTGTGTTCTGCTAATGACATCATTTCTTAAAATCGAGGAAACTGCAAAACCCATAGGTTTTATCATTCACGGGAGAAATTATAAGGTAGTAGTATATCATTAAGCTATTCCTACTGCAACTATTACTTTTCTTCGTTTGAATTTTGTAGAACCCCACCTTTGTTTTGATTAAGTTAATTTCTTTGGATTGAACATTTTCTTTCAGCTTTTATCCATATCATTATACACCATTTGCTTCTGATCTTAAGGACGTTGGAGATCTAGATATCACTTTTGAATTAATCACCATTCAAGCCATTTAACCATATTGTGGGAGTGTTTCCTGCTACAAGGTTGAACCTCTCACACATGTTCTTTCCCTCGACCTTCTTTCCATATTTTGGAAGAAAAAACTCTTGCAACAGTGGCAAAATAAACCCACTGATGTTCACAGTTACATCATTTAATTATGATACGCTACATAAAATGTCCTCAAAATTACCTTGACATTTCTGTAATAAGAGGAAAGTGATAATCAACCCTTCTTTAGAAGTGATCATTAAGTTCCTTATGGTCATGCAGAAGCATGTTATGCTTTTGTCAGCCTCTTTTTAATAGTTGTAGTGTTACACTCTTATCAAATGCATATAGACGTTTGAATAAATGTGGTAGATAATAGATTTTTATGAAAAACGCTGCAGGCTATAATCTTGAGTTCTTTTTGTTGCATATCAGTTTAAATATAGGGGAATTCAGTCCCATAACGATAGCAGCTTGATAGTGGCATGTGGTCTATACTATTTTTTTTGTTCCTGTTTGTTGCAATACGGATTACAGTGAAATTTCTTTAAAGACAGCAGGAGACATTGGAGGACCTGTACCGGGAGGCATGCTGATTCTTGGTACCCAAAAGATGACCGAGAATCATTAGCTGAAGATTGTCCTTGCCACCTGCCATTACGGCTGGGCGAACCACTACGTTGTCCCCTCCCTCTTCCTGCCTCACTGTCATCCATGTTTCTATCATCTCCATATTGATCTTTTGAATCTTCAACAGATTGATCATCTACATTTCTTGAACTATTCCCAAGATCATCATTTGGCTCTGTTTTGACATCAGTTTGGTCATTAAACTCATTGTTCTTCCTCAACGAATATCTGAAATCCTCTCTCGGATAACCGAAGGCTTAGTTTTAATCTTATTACATCGTAGTTATCTTTCGAAATGCTGTAATTTGATGAATTTTTCACAGCATCAGTCCTGTTCCCATCCTTTCTACCACCCGCACGACCCATGTGCTTTTCAGTTTCAGCCCTATCTTGACCACGTCTTTGCGATGGTGTCTCTCAATCTCGAGTGTAGTCATATGGGGCATCACCATCTTTCATTTCCTTATCATGGATAATTTGGGTGCCTTATTTTCGAAATATCTTTTGAAACATCACGATCCCCGTTCTTGTCACTCCAGCTATCATCTATTCCTCTCGATCTTTCATCTCTGTAACCATCTTTTTCTAGGTCCTTTATTCTATAACTGCTGCTTTTATCTGTATCCAACTCACTATATTCCGCCTCATGATGACGCCTACAAACACACACCATTTGTTGGATATGATGTGTCAATGGATATGGAAGCTTTCTTGAATTTGATTTTCTATTCAGACACTTGCAGAGCTTGTCTATTTAACGAATCATGTCCATTATGAAAAGCTTTGAGAAAGCCTGCTGACGTACCCTTGCATCACGTCGTACTCTCTAAACCTCTCATTTACTATAAAGTTTGAGGAGAATTTGATTTTTTGGCAACGCGCAGCACATAACAGCATCAAAGGAAAGACTAAGTGTATTACTCTTTCTTCTTGATTTTGTAGTTCTGTCAGTTGCTCTCCAGTATTACTTATCACGGTGGTCTTTTATTTTTTGAAGGTCATCCTTTCTAATGTTCCTGGTGAAGTGAAGCATAAGATAATGTCGTATATCAGTCTTCAAAGGAATCTTCTTGGTTTTGATCCAAACACCCGTCATTGCTTATACGATTTTGTATTGTTTATCCTTTAGCTGTCTATCTACATCTGAGTATTGGTTTATTCTTCTTAATCTGCTGCATAGGTTTCGTTTCTTCTATTTTTTATTGCAGGATGTAGATATAATCATGTTGGCTTTGGCTACCCATGAAGTTCACTTTTCGATACTCAGAGATGTATACATAAACCCAAGAGAGGGTTGGTGGTTCATTAGAATGATAAATGTCATTTGTTACTGCAACTAAAACAATCTACTTTGCATTTTCTGTCAATTGATAAAAATTTTCGTTCTCTATCAGTTGTCATGTGCTTTGTATTTTCTAGATGACTGTCATCGACGCTTATATTTGTGGGAACAAAATTATTCCGCCAAACAACATGTAAGAGTTACCATAAAGATCGAGTCACTATTAATTGAATGTTAAGCTCAAAGTACTACTGATCTAATTTGCATGAAGAAACTTATGTGACATTTCTACGTTAGGTTATGATACCTCAAGCTATTATTGATATGTGCATGTTCAGGAGTCGAGGAGACAAGAGCATATATACTTGCCAGGGCGTGCCCTGTAAGCAGTGGGTACTTGGGTAACATGATAATGGGTCATCTAGATGGTAGCTATTTTGTGTTGGTCAAGGGTTGAGTCGAGTTGGGATGACTCGCCAGCACTAAGTTTATCATTTTTTTAGTTTTGCAAAGAGTTACTGTATTATATATGACTACAAAGTATAATTTTTATGAGTTAACTCTACTAAAAATATTTTCGGTTAATATTTTAATGTGCAACTTATATAGGTGATCATGAGTTTGAAAATTTGATAGTCGCTTTGATTTTGCATAAGGGTATCCTGGAAAAATTTGATTTTGATTTTGAAAATTTGATTTGCTTTGTTTTAAGTTGTGATGATGATGGTAAATAACTCGATGCTTAACTTAATATTGATTTTGTTTCAGAGATGCATGAACCCCATTTGTTTTAATTGTGATGATGATAGTAAATAATGATAGTAATACGATGATTTGAGTTTGAGCAATAAAGCTGCTTTAGTGTTGTTCTCGGCGATATATTTATTGCCAACATTTAATTATAAAAGACAGATGTGGAGTGATTTAGATTTAGATTTTAGAATAGGGTTCGTTTACGACCTTTTGAATTTCTATGATGTAGATATGGTCAAATTGCTTTTTACTTCTTTCTCTACTGCTTATTGACAACTTCAATGTATCTCTCTCTATCTCTATGCAATAAAGTTTATTTTTAATAATATTTTATCAAATTCCGTTACTATATACAATGTTTTGAAACCGGGGTCAACCGGTTGAACCGGTTTCGACCGAAAAAACGGGTCATATTGACTTGTGTTTCATATTTTCGAAACCCGGTTTGACCCGCCGGGTTTGGGGTGACCCGGGTCAACCCGGTTATCAAGACCCGGCTAAGTTTTGATTTTTTCGGGTTTTTAAAAAAAAAAATTAAATTTTACGTATTTACGACGAAATTTTATTTTTACGTATTATATTGGTTGATAAATAATTTATGTCTTTAATATACGGGATTTTTTATGGTTTTTATATATAATTTTTATTATTTATTAAAAATATAAAAAAAATATTTTTTTCTGAAAACCGGTTTAACCCTTGACCCAGATTGACTCAGGTTGACCCGGACCTGGTGACTCGACCGGGTCAATTTGAGACCCGGGTTTCAAAACATTGACTATACACAACCAAAACTCATCATTGCTTTTAGGTATATATTTTGTTCCTTCTCTTGAAATGTAGTCATCCTCGAATACTAATCATACTTCATAACAAATATCGTTAAAATTAATATACTGTGATAGTTAAAATTGCTGTTATATACATAATAATATAGGCTAGCACAGTTGGCTATTAAAGGGCTGTTTGTTTTAACTTATATAACGTAAACTTATTTCGGTTTATAACTTTAAATTTAAAGCTTATTTGAAGACTTGTGGGTTTATATAAGTCTCAAAACAAGCTTAGAGAAATTGTGATTTATGAAATATAAGCTGAAATATTACTTATTTTCGGCTTATATAACATAAGACTAAATTTTGTGGCTTATTTTGAGACTTAAGGGCTTATATAAGTTTATCATGATATAATAAACTTATATAAGCACATATGTCTCCAAATAAGCCACAAAACTAAAGCTTAAATAAACTTACATTATAATTGAGTATTTTCGATCAAAACTAATTAGTTTTGAAATTTGAACCATTTGCCTTGTTTTTGAGGAAAATTTTTGGTTTTATATTGTCATATTTTATGAACATTTATTTCTTTTTGTTAATAATGCATTCAATAAATAATCTAATATGTTTATAACCAATTTATTTTCACTTAACTTTTTGGTAACCTTGCATCTATTACATTAACCATCATAGCATATATAAGTTTTAGAAACACCAATATTTAACTAAAAAATATATACGATAATTACATTTGTAAAAAAGAGCGCAATGCATAAAAAATTACAACTAAACTAAAAACCAAATTAAAAAAAAACATATTTACCATATAAAAAATAGAAGTCATACGTGTCAATAAAATATTACAAACAAATATTTACATAATAAAAAAAAGTAAAATGACAATCAGAAGTAATACCCGTCCATCAGACGGGTTTTACACCTAATACGAGACTTAATAAAAAAACAATGCACAATGGTCACCATATGACATATTTTCTTTCACATTTACCCTTTTATACTTGGTAAGTTGTTTGTAAACCATTAGAAGTGTAAGTTTTGTTTTTAATTAAACCCGAGTTAAATAACATTAGTGTAGGTGTGGGTCAAGTTAACGAATGTGGATATTTTTGCCAGCCTTCATTATTGAAACCAAGTACAATGCATGCTAACTAATAATGCATTAAAAGGTAGCTATACTAAAAAATAAATTATTAAACAAATATTTATTAAATAAGAAAAAGTTAAACGACAATTAGAAGTCATACTCGTCCATCGGACGGGTTTTGCCACTAGTATATATATATATATATATATATATATATATATATATATATATATATATATATATATATATATATATATATATATATATATATATATATATATATATATATATATATATATATATATATATATATATATGTGTGTGTGTGTGTGTGTGTGTGTGTGTGTGTGTATATATATATATACTAGCCTTAAGGCCCGTCCGATGGACAGGCTAGCTTTAAGAAAAAAATTTAAGAAAACAAAACGGAGTTAAAATGTAGATAAAATCACATAAAATTTATACCAGCAATGTTGTAATAACAACATACACGCCTCTAAATTGGGGTGTGCAAGAAACCGAATACCCGAACCTAAACAAAAAAAACCGAAGAACCGAAACCTAAAAAACCAAAACCGATTGAAAAACCGATGGTTTGGTTTTTGCGTTTTGAAAAAACCAAAGCTTTTGGTTCGGTTTGGTTTTAGCATTAAAGAAAACCGATATAAACCGAACCGATCTCTATAAACATGAGAATATATATACAATTTCACGTGAAACTAATGGACGATGAATATACTACGCTAGATTAATTATATCATGTTTAATAACTAATCATTTTTCATATGCTTACTGAACATGACTAAATAATAAGTTTTCTTCTAGGTTGTCTTTTTAATTAGGTTTTTATCGTTGCTATTGTGTTGATTTATACGCATAAATGTTTTTTTAAGATTTATATGATATTTTTTCCTTATTGTTAATGTTGTGTTTCTTGTTGTTATTGTTTATTTAAAGCTTTTAACATGTCGGTTTATGGTATATTCAAAATCGACTTGTAAAAGTGAAGCTTGATAAATCATATAGAAACTGAAAAAACCGAAAAACTAAACCGAAAGTAAATCGACAACCGAAAAACCAAACTGACACAAAATCGAAACCGAATGGTTCCTAAAAATCAAAAACTGAAATTTTTTACTTCGGTTTTGGTTTTATACAAAAACCGAACCAAACCGAACCATGCTCACCCCTACCTCTAAAAACATATGTCTAAACAGCCCTATGTCTTATGTCTAAAAAAACGTATAAAACAACAACATACAAAGCCAGCAAGATATACGAATTTCACAACTTGAAATCCAACAACGCATTCATCAGAGATTAAGAAAGACTTGAAATTTGGCACCGGTCTATCATGAGACACCAAAGTACTTAGTTGTTCAATGCTTATCTTCCTCCATCTGTACAAAGTTGCATTATATTTATAGTTAACTTAGATTTTAGTGGTTACACATGTGAGATGATATGTTTTATATACACTAAAAAACTTGCATAACATATCAAATTTTACCAACACCAAATCCTCACTGGCTCCACAAATTGCAAACAGCAGTGTGTCATTCGTACGCTACTTAGACGGTTATTATAAGAATTATAGTTTTATGTAGTTTGAGAAAATCGAGCAAATCAAGAAAACTCGAGAAACTCTATGCAATATTAATCTATAAAAATAAGAGGCTAAAGGTGTACCGTTAAATGTCGCAAATTTGTTCCTTGTTACCTGGCATCCAGCTCGTCATTTTGTTTTTTTACCCAAGGATTTCATTTCCGCTTCACTTTTCTGTATCATAAAAGTTCACAGTTTTTATGTTGGTAAGACCAATTTAGGACAAATATATCAGGGGTCATTGAAGGACAAAGAATAAACTCAAAATATATTTTAACATTTTTTCGAGACCAACGTAGAACTCATCGTTAAGTAGTTTTCATTGTTTGTCCCGACATCAATGATTAGGTGAAAGCACTATAACATTTTTAAGAAAAAAGGTTACCTATATGCAAAGTTAAGCTGAATACTAAGTTATGAATATTGAACAAAAGTAATCCTTAAAAATGCAATTTTGTAGAGAACAAACACCCCTTAAAACTTCAGTTTTGCAGCCATAAATAGTGCAACAGTAATATTGAAACAACGCTTTTATATACACAATGTAGCACGAACAATAAACATACAAATTAAAATGCAGTTTTGCAGCAAGCCCAAATACCCCTTGAAAACTTTAATACTACACTCCTTTTAATAACAATTTTACATCAGCCACAAAATGCTAATAAATTGACCCAAACACCCCTTAAAACTACAGTTTTGTAGCAGATCCCTGAATCTCGTAATACTGAAATTTTAGGCAGCCATAAAAATATTAAAGGCACAACGTATCAACTTGAACACCCATATTGTGTACAACAGATGGTTCATGACACCAAAAACGATATACAATCACTTCAATGCCTTCATTGGGATGCATTCCTATCTCGACATATCCATAAGCATCACAAATCGATTGGTCCCCGGAGGTAGTGATCCATGTGAGTCTCGTTTGCTTGCAGGGTTTATAGCATACGCTTCTTAAGGTTGCCCCTTAACATTAGTAGCCATGGTTTCAGCTGTAGAGACTTCCGCCAGTCATACCATAATATCCTTGTTCACACTGAAATATTAATTATAAATCCTTATAGTGAAAAAAGAAAACGAATTTCGAAAAAGAAAACGTATGACATCCCTTCATTGTGTATAGCAAAGTGTAGTTTACTAAATCAAGGATAAAACAAAAACCATCCATGGAGAGGATTTAAAAAATCAAACAAAAAATATTACCTAATTTGTTTTACGTAAGAATTAACATGACAAGATACCAGCACATCTCAAAAAGCAAGACCTATTATCTATTTGTTACGGACTTTAAGCCTAAATTTCATCTGGTAAGATTAATAATAAACATATGTTTCACTTATTAACTGACATTAATCAAAGACTTATATAACTCGTAATAAAACACATGAAGCAACCGAAATAATACCTAAAGAAAGTACAGTACCTCATATAGCAAGTGATCTTTCTCTTCTTCTTTCGATGTCAGGATCAACATATAGATGATCACTTGTGTGCTGCAATGAATATTGTTTCTGCAAGGTTGCCCAATCAGCCATGTATTTCTGTAATATAAAAGAAATAATCCACTCAATCATACAATAAAGTACATGTAAGATCCTAATGATGTACTCCAAAAAATAAATCATGCTCAAGCACACTTTTAGTTATAAAATTCAGCAGAAATTTCTACACAAAAATCAGCGCAAAATATTGAAAAAATGAGCATACGATTCAGGCCTAAAAACAACAAAAAAAACCTGTCCAAACACACTTTCTGATGTAAAAATCAGTACAAATTAGGCACATCTTGCTGTAAAAATCAGCATACCAATCAGCTCAAAATATTAGCACAAACACGCTATAAAAATGAGCATATTAAGTATATCAGCACAAAGTAACCTATGATGTGGCAGTTGTAAATCAGCATACCAATCAGCTCAAAATATTAGCACAAACACGCTGTAAAATAAGCATATTAAGTATATCAACACAAAGTAACCTATGATGTGGAAGTTGTACATAGTTGAATCATCGTTGCAAAACAAAAGTTTAGGTAAACGATATATATAATGACATACACGTGAAGGAGCTGAGGATATTAACTGACCCAACCATTGCATTAAAAACACTCAAACATATTGACTCTCTCATTAAATAATGAACCCAGTTCACCTTAAAATTACATTATCTAAGTCCATTGGAGATTAGGATATTAACTGAACCATACATCGAATTTGGGTTATATTTCAGTTTGTTTGCCTTTCTAAGATACTTGTACTTTCTTCTCATATTAAGTTTGCTTACAACCTAGCGCAAGTAAAAGCCAAAACGTACATGAGATATTGACATTTATGAATCAGCAAAAGTTATAATATAATACTAATAAAACGTACCTCATATGAAACACTAACCTTTTGAACAGTTTTAGGGTCGTTGACGAATTTTCAAGTTCTTTCATTTCAACTTGTCCTGATTAGTCTCATTTTCAGACGAGAATACTTCTACGGTCTACACTATGCAAAAGGATCAACCTCATCGTTTTAGGTGATCTTTGCTGAAAAATATTTGTAACAGTAATACCTTGAGCGCGTCTCAAATAGACATGACCCCACAATCTTTATTTCTATCGTAACTTTGTTGTTATATATAATCAAAATAAATAGAACAAAGAAATGAAAAGCAAGTACAAAAGATTTGGTTTTTAGCCGACTAATTATTTAAAATTGACTTCTGCATCCATAATGAGTTGTCAACACGTATTGATGGTTTTTCGATAAGTTCAAATGTCTCTTCATGAGATCTTTTTTCCATGTTTTCTTGAATTGTTGTCTCCAATTAGGTCACGGTGATAACACAAAGCTTTTTTAGATGTGTTAGTTATAAAACTATAAGAACCAGTAGCTTATATTTTTTATAAGAACCAGTAGCTTATATTTTTTATAAGAAACTCACTACGGAAATCATAACCTTAGTCTTGACACTACTAATGAACAAAGATTTATATTTGTGACTTAAGCAAGCACGTACAGTTATTATTTGTGTGAGTCTAAAAACTAACGCGTTTGATCAGATAACGTGGCATTGACAATAAAGAAGTTACAAAATGAGGACGGGAAAAAAACACATTCTATACCTTTTTGCATCCATGGGCTTCCATAGCTTCCAACATAGTCAAAGTATCGACAACTTTGTTCTCATAGACTTCAATGGCCTTCCGCACACTTTCACCAATAGCCTGCATTCTATTAAAATGTCTAAAAGCATCAAACCTACACATCAACAATCCTTTTTTTTTATCAAACTTAAATAGACTAAAAATCAAAAGTAACACATTAAGAGCTTCTTTGATATGAAAATCTTTTAAACAAACGATGAGAATAAACTTTACTTTGTGTAGAAAAAAGCTTCTTGAATGCAGCCTTGTCTCGAATGTCAATCTTTGAAGAAATAGAAGAATGAAAAAACCTAAGCGTCAACTTTATATCATTTTTTGTTCAAAAGACTTGATATCATTTTCAATAAAGATTTTACCAGAAAACCGTAACCTATTTTCACTTTCTTTGTAGCAGTAACTTCTTTTGGTACGTTTGGATCATTAAAGTGGTGTCCTGGTTTGATGCCTATGTCTATATCCGATGGGGAGATGTCGTCTTCTAAGGCTCGAACGAGCTGGCTCATATTGGGTCTGGAGCAAACTGAATGTCGGACACATACTGGTGTGCATGATACCATCTTGGCCATTGCACTATGGTTGTAGTGTGATGCAAATAATATCTTGCTCATCCTGGCCATGGCATATGTCAGACACGTCTTAGTTGTTTACCTTTTGTTCCTGCAAATAATATCAAAACATTTACGGTAATACAATTAGTGGTATTGAATTCGGAATCAACTTTGAAATATTTGGAATTCTACTATCTTGTCTATTAGGAAATGTTTTGCTGCATTTTTGTTTTGGATGGCTTTTGTTTCATAAATCGCTCAAGAATTTAATAAATAACCTCATAAAATAAGCATTTAAGTAATCATATAATTGCTATTCAAGAAAAGACAACTACATGTTACATGATTAAGTAGAAACAGAATTTGCAGAAAAGCGAGTTACGGTTGCTTCATTTACCTGTGTAACCACATAGATTAACGATTATGACAACTTTCTTTCTGAAACAATTTGTTAATAAGATAAACTCATTTTCATCATCTCAAATAAGCAGATCCCTAGCCACTTAGACCAAAACTACATATGCATATTGGACCTCAAAACCAAGTAGATAAGCATAAGACGCAAAACTGATTTTTGTTTCAAAAAAGTAAGCAGAAAAGATTATCAATTTAAAAATCCTTATTCTTGGGACAAAAATACTTGCTTTTTTAGCTACTTTGTTAATATATATAAAAAAGCGCACAACTGGATGGGCTCCAACATCTGAACCATCTGGAAGCTCATCACCCGTACGCACCTGGCCCGATTGAAAACACGAGTTCGAAAAGTCCAATACACCACACCCAACTCCACCTGCGTCAAAATCTAACAGACTCTCGGGACAAAAAAGGTTTCGCCAGTCTAATTTTGAATGTGCGTTTACATTTTCATGCGCAACTGTTCTGCTTACATATGGGCATCCACCATCGGCACTTACATCAGAACCTTAACATTGCCCTCTACTTTGGGCATCTAAGGTAGAAATTGTACGTTGTTCATTCAGAACAGGAGGCAAACACATAAAGGCAAACAGAAATATTAGGCGAACATAAGGAGGCAATTACAACAACCAAAAGACGGACAAACAACAAAATCCATCCAAAACAAAAATGCAACAACAATTTTGGCATAAAATAAACAGAATCATAAAAGGGGAAAATGATCAGGACAAACAACAATACCAACATAAGTAGCAACAATTAAGTCAAAAACAAAACACAATCATAAAAGGCAAAATTATCAAGACAAAAAAATAATGACATATTAGTTTAAACAATGGGTAACCAAACAAAAAAAATGCCCAAAAATGGAGAAGCAAACTTGATACAAAAATAATCGCAGCAACACCTATTGCCTCATTATCCTGCAAAAAGCAACAATTAAATAAAAGTTAGTCAAATCAACCACACGAAAGAAAAATTAAAGGAATTTAAATAGTGAAAAACAATGATGGCAAATAACAATTACCCAGAACGATTAAAAACACGGATAAAAAAAGGAACGAAACCCTAATTGTTAAAACTAAATCTGGCCTTGGTTTTCACTATAAAAAAAGAGAGCCAAAAATCTCAAACCTGGAAAACTGATTAAGATTTTGGTCATTGTCTTAAATGAAAGATGTTTTGGAATTTGATTTCTATTAAATTTGTTTATCAAAAGGACGGGTTTTTTAGGAGTTTTGTTTTCGTTAGAATTAAACAATATCAGCCGTTGATTTAATTTGTATTACACGTGTCATTTTTATACAATTTTCAAGTAAGATCATTTTTTCAAAGGTTGTTGATATATATATATATATATATATATATATATATATATATATATATATATATATATATATATATATTTGCGTTCAAGTGCGTCACACTTTAAAATGTGATATAATAGGCACCAATGAGAACATGACAAGTGGATTAAATGGTTTAGTTTAAATTAAAACAATTAACCATAAAAAAGGGTATTGTGGGAACTTCACCTATACATTACATCCCCTCTAAACCGTCATTTTATTTACATTTCATGGCTCCATTGACATTTCCATTATCTATCTAAATCATCCATGTGTTCTCTTTTCATAAAAGAAAATATTTCAAACCCAACTGGCCTTATATATAAAGATCCGAAATGATTTTCGTACCGTAATTTTTTTCCGATGTGGTCGGATTGTTATTGATATTTTCGTCCTCCCTAACTGCCGTAAAAAAACATGACGTTGATTTTGATCATTTTTTTCAGATATTTTGTTTAGATTTTCGGATTCCTCATCCAGAAGATAACCCACTTAATTTTTAGATCTGAACAAAAAATCTTTTTCTGAATATTTATTGTTATATCCCTCTTTTCATTCTGAACAAATTAATAACTACTATCTCATTGTTCTAAGAAGATGATGCGACCGATACTGACAATTAGATTTCGAGATCGAACCACCTTCAAAGTGATACATTTGATTCATAGAGAGAGATGCATGTCGTGATTATAAGGTGTTTCGTTTTTTCTATGGTGTATGAATTTCAATATCTCTAGCTGATATATTAGTTAATAGTCATTAATGTGTGTCAATTATTTGTTTTGAATAGATCTTGACTTCTTGAAATTTTTGTAAATCATCCATCGTGTATCATGTTTAACGAATGTTTCGACCATTATGCATCACCGTTGCCGCTAGCGTCTCTTGTTTATGGTCATGTGTATCACCGCTGCCATTCTTGCCTCTTGTTTCGGGTCATGTGACACTTAATCTCATTTTCTAAGTTGTATCCTATTTAAATTTTATAGCTTGCAACGGTGGGTTTTTTAACCAATGGTTTTTAATTTGTAGATACAATGAGGTCTCGATACCATCAGTTTCGGCAAGGTTATCATTCGGCAAAGATAAAGTTGTGTATCATACTTGAAGTTCTTCATGACGTACTAACTAAAGTTTTTGCTAGTTGTCAAAACTCACAATGTCTTATTTATTTATTTTTTTGTGTAAAAGGAGATCGTAAGCACAAAACTATAACAGTAGTATAATTTGTATGATTTTAGTTAAAAATATTATGAGTAGATTTTGCATAAAAAAATTTAACAAATAATTTAAAAGTGACATTGCCACACAAAATTAAAGAATTATTATACTACTACGTAGTATATGTCAAGATAAATATGTTAAAAACAAAAACAACCGGAAATAAAATGAAAAAAGTCAAACTATTTTTTTTTGCATTGAGATTGTACAACCCAAATCGTGGATTGTATGCATTCAAATGCATATAGAAGATGCCAGATGCTTGCACTTATTTACAGAAATGCCACTCAGTACTATTATTTAATAGGTATTAAATTTCATCTAAACTGATAGATCTAACGGTCCACAAATGTACCTATTATAATCCACTTTAAGGGTGTATACCACAATAACACTTCCCTATATATATATATATATATATATATATATATATATATATATATATATATATATATATATATATATATATATATATATATATATATATATATATACTAGCGTAGTAACCCGCGGGGTCGTTTCACAATTTTCTTTTTAAGTATGTTTGGGTATTAGTTTTATCTCTTTGTAGTGTAACTCGTTTTTGTTAAAAGAAAATTTTAACAAAACTAATTTTTTTTATATTTCTAAGGCTTGGCTCACCCAACGGACGTGTTTTGTCCCATGTTAATCTTTTGTTGTACCGATATTGGGTTTTTTTTAATTTATGTTGGTTAAACGTACATTATCATTTTATTGTGTTTTGTTCCATGTGAATTTTTGATTTTTTAAATATTGGTTTGTATTTTAAAAAGAATTATTAAACGTAAATTAACCTTTGATAATGTTAGGCCTTGGTACAACCAACAACTGTGGTTAGTGTCCTGTTAATTTACGAATGTGCATAAATCTATGTAAGGTTTTTATTTTGGATATAATTTTTAATTATTGTTTTTGTTTGTGGTTTTTCTTCATATAGTACATTTTTCTCAAAAATTGTGTATTTTGTAGTTTATTCTTAGTCTTCTAGTTATTTTTATTTTGTTATTATTATTATTATTATTAGTAATTTATGTGTTTTTATTATAATTCAACATATGGTTGTGTAGCTTTTAAATTATGTTTTATCAGTGTATATGTTTATGTTTTTTTTGTTATTTAGTATTAATTTATTAGATTATTTTATTTCCAAGCTAATTTTCATCATTCCAATATCGAGAGCGAATCTTTCAGAATCAAGACTCTAGAAGCATAAACATAATAAACTAAGGCTGAAAGGAGTGGGGTTTAACCCACTCGTTAGATGAATAAAGTCGCCCGTGAGTTCCATTCCTATCACAACAAGTCGCGCGCGACTAAGTAGCTACAAGCAAAAAAACATGGGCAAACTCACCAGCGTGAGTTTGTTTTTGTGGGCCCAGATGTTTTTTATTTTCTGGGTTAGGTTTATTTATGGGTGTTTTTTGTGAGTGGGGTGTGTTTAAATAATAAAAAAATAGGTATGAAAGGTGAGTGTGAGTGAGTTTGGGTGAGTGTCGTTATCTCCGTGGGTGAGTTTGGTGAGTTTGGTAAAAAGCTGAGGTGGCGCTTAGGTGGCGGTGAGTGGGTTTCACCCCACTCCCACCAGTCTAAAGTATACTTTTTTTAGTAACTATCATAGTATGAATGTGTTTATATGAATGCATATTATGCTTATGTAGTTATGTATCCATTTAATTTTTGGTATGCGTGGTTATTTAAATAAGATGGTCTCTAAGTGAAGTATTTGAACAATCAACAAAACTACACTAAAACTGAAACGTTTATATACAAAAGTCTCTGTTCGAAGACTTGTCCAGAATCCAAACAACCGTGACAAGTCCCATCAGTTATTAAGTCTATAACCCAACTTCAGCTTATGACAATATCCGTCAATTTCAATTTCAAAGCTGAATTGGCTCGATTATATGCTACATTGTTCATTTGGCATTTAATTATGTCATTACCATTTTACATCTTGTCACAAGGTCTTCAAGTTCATTTGTTTATTATAAAACCATCATCGATATACCCGAACCACAGTGGTGATTGAAAATTTAATACTCATATCCACGAATCTCAAAACTTGGCATTACCTTACTTCACTAAAAATTTGACTTCTATGTTACCCCTATTTTTTACTTAGGTAACGTGCAGTAATTTTTATAGAACAACCAAAAAACTTAATATTGCCATTAGATCATCAACTTTTGTATGTAACGATATTTAATTTGATACACAAACTTTATAACCCATCTGACCATATCAGTTTTATACGTGAAAGTCAAATTTTTTTTTGAGCAAAATATGTGAAAGTCAATAAAGCACTTAAATCCAAAATTTTATCATAATTAAAATGTCGATATGGTTTGCACATAATATTCGACAATAATGTGGAAATCAATTTTACAGCTATGATTCAAAGTTTGGACCAATCACATAGTATTCATTATACATCAATCATTGACTTTGATAACAACACAGTTAAAATGTTGATTTACCAAAGGCAAATCTAAGAATGTCACCTAGACACAATCGTAGCCATCTTCAAAACAATATGAAATCCTGAACCAACCATCAATACTTGACTTGACTTGACTCCACTATTGAACCACGCTCGAACACTCTACTCCTTTGGTTGCACACCATGAGCTGACGACTGAACCGACTATCTATACTTTGAGTTGACTCTAGTTTTGACCACACTTGAACTCTCTACTCCCCCTGGTTGCACATCATGAGCTGAAGACTGAACCGACCATCAATACTTGACTTGACTCCACTGTCGAACCAAAATTGAACTCTCGACTCCTTTGGATTCTCTCTTGCTTGCTCTTCAATCCGTCTTGAAGTCTTATCAGCATAGCTGCAAAAAAGAAAAAAAAAGAATTGACCATAATGGGTGTTTGGTATTTCTTTTAACATCAACCAAACACCCTTTTCCTTAAATCCACCATCAGAACCCTCTTCCTTTTTTTACCTTAAGTATTGTTAAACACCAGACATTTGGAAACATTCAATCCGGAAACCTCGGCACATGCACAATAACAGCCAAACATACTCTTAATAATCATTTCTGGTGAAATCCAAGTCAAAAAGCTTCAGCAATTCACAAACCAACTTTACGAGATCTGTTAACAGTTCCATGTCGAGTGACAGTTCATTTTACAGAATCTGAATTTGATGCCCATTTACTTGAACTTGCAGTCTAATCACAGTTTAGTTCTATTATTTAAATACAAACACAAAGGTTATTAATTGAGCTTGAGAATTGGTAAACATTTGAAATGCACAACAAACATAGTATGAACAATATGTGAGTATTCCATACACAATAAAAGCTAAATAAGCAAACTACATAATATTCTAGTACAAACAAAATGAGTATCATTGCGAGGGTTCAATGCTTTCAGAGAGGTGACACGAACACCTAATATTGCCAGCATTAGAAAAAAACACTTTCATTAATATCACAGTTAATACCGCATATTCAACAATTACCTGCATTAGCACAGGGTGCCATGTTTTCCGTGGGGATTTCCGTGGTCAATGGCAATAGGAATGCTTGAGCTATTTCTCAGGGGAGATAAGCCTTTGTTCTTACTTCAGTCGGGGTCTATGCCCGTTAACTAAATCAGTTGCGCATAATCAGCTCCAAGAGTTCGAAATGGATCCAAAATATTGAGATTATATAATGTTTAAAAGATCAAAATAAACCAAACAACAACACTAGATTCAGCCATGTGGAGTGGAACAAATTCTTTATTATCAGTCTGGCCTGATGTTTCCCACAGATCACCAAAGTCATCAATATTATGTGTCGAATAGAGGAATTACTGTAGCATTAAGTATCTCTTCGTAGTTACTGCTACCACTGGATGATCTGGCTGTAAAGAATATGCAAATCAGATTATATTAATTAACCATGAAAGGAATATGACATAATATGAAACGTTAAATATTCAAACAATCATGTACCTATGATAGGATTTAAAAGGGAGATCAGATTATTGTACTGGTAACAACTAAACCTGATGACTGAATTCGATATTTAGTAATTAAGGATTACCCCCATCAATATTTTTCTTTTCCACAATGTCTGAAGCTACTCGTTCTATGTGATCATTTTGAATATTAAAGAAGATATCTCAGCACATCTCTTCATTATTGAAGTGGCGTGTCAATCAGAGAGACAATCCTACATTTCACAAACAAAGTATGCATTACCAGCATATAGTACATAAAGAACGAAAAGATTCAGGTCGTCACAGACCCTTTCATAATAATTGCATTTGAAACTTCTAAAACCATTACAAGTTTGAGTGCAAACAGTAATCTATCATGTAGTAACCTAAGTGAACATGTATATCAACTTTTATATAAAAGCACAGATCATACAGATTGCTGCTATAAACTATCCATGTGCGTAGAAGCACAATGAAGTGGAATTCAAGGCATATTTGTTTCATTAACAAAAAATAAAACACGCTCACTGTTATGCAAACATTGGTCTCGCACATTGCACGACTTCTAAGGTATTTATCTGTGATGTAACAAGAGTGGATTGATAGTTATTCCAAGAAGAACTTCCTGTTGGCAGTTGGCATCAGGGTTGTATCTCTGAGACTTAAGTGGCCGCAAATATTGAGTCATGGAGACCAAGCATCCTATTTCAATACACATAAATGTTTCATTCACCAAAATTCATGTGATCCTAAAAGACCGTGCTCTTGAAGAAACACCGAGTCCATCTGAGTAAGGAGCGGTCTAAGTTTGTTAGATAATTTAACATATTCAGCTCCTCCATGGAGATGTCCTATCTGAAGGCTTGATGACACATTTAAGCCTTGCAAGTCTACGAAAAATACACATCATTTACAGAGATCATCTCCCCATTAACACCTTCAGTTTCAAAATAGCTTGTCGAAATGTTTAATGTTTCTGACTCTCAAAAGTAGCTCCTTCATATTAGGAATTAAGCTAATTAAAAAGTCACATATTACTAATTAAGCTAATTAAAAAGTCACATATTACTAATTAAGCTAATTAAAAAGTCACATATTACTAATTAAGCTAATTAAAAAGTGTAATAGAAATATGGCGATGACCCACTTACAGATGCAAGATTCTCTCGTAAGCTAAGCAAGCAATTCCCCTTTTGATACAATTTAAATATATACTACTTTACAGAATCGGTCACTCAATATTCACAAATTATTGGAGCAATGTCGCGTCAACATATTAATTAGTACTATCAGTTTTATGAAATTTAGAAGAACGTGACTATAAAAGTGTAGACTCGTCAAACTGAACTTGTCTTACACGTCCTACATTTTTTCCCTGTTTTATAAATTCTCTTCAATTCTCTTCTTTGTATGTCGTTTGGATTAGTGTTTGATAAATTTAACAATGAAAAGTGACACAAACGTGATAATTAGAAAAGCTTACTACTCTCAAATTTGACAGGAATTATGAAGCATACAAAAGTACATGAATGTTTAGTTTATTTGAATTCAGATCTAATCTTTGAAACAACTCTAATAAAAAGAATAGCTTACTTCTTCTCGATTATCCTTCTATTCACTTCTTCCTTCTCCCTAGGAGCACCAAAAAAACCTATACACTGCTAATGCTGCCTATTTGAACTCCTCATCATTCACAACTAAATCAATCAACTCAACAACAGCCCCATCAAACTGCCTGTATGCTTGGCGAAGTTCGATAGAAGCTGCACCAATTATATGCACACAAAAAAGATAAAAAGTTAAAATGATTCCAAACCAAAAAATTGTGTACTATTTGATATTATAAAATGTATATTTGTACGATAGAAGCTGACATCCAGTCCACACCCCCCCCCCCCCACCACCACCCCCCCATCCCGTGTCAAATTTAGTTATATTCACAAAACTCATCCATGCCATATCTGGTCAGATCTTGTGGTTAAATGCAACACACTAACCACTTCATTTTCCTATACATAATATCTCTTCCAAATTCTAATGTGACCATAGTATGTCTCGGTATTTGATACAAAATTTTCAAAAAGTGGCACGGTTAACCTCAACATAAGTAAAAACCATATGATGTTTTTATAAAAAAAAACAAGAGAATAATTGCATATTCATCGAAGCGAAGCTCGATGAACATCAACCCCTATAAAATGTCTGACTTAACTGTGATAATATTCGGTATTAAAGACATGTTTTGTCATACGTGTTGAACAATGACAAGTATTGGTATAAGTTATTGTTTTTATAAGTTGGGTCGTTTTCAGCTAATTTGTTACCTATGTTATTACTATGTCTGAGCATTTTTTACACATGCAGCTCCCTACCAGAGTGCTTAAGGAAGTCGCGGAGGAAGTGACCCGGAGAATAAAACAGTGAGTGAGAAAATGATAGGTAAAAGTTATTTACCGATTTATAGCAGTGATGCTAGACCATGCCACGTCTGACCAAAAATACATGAGACCCATTGCCACACGCAAAACTTTTGCCTCTTCCTTAATCATTTGATCAGCCTGTAAAATCCAAAAATCATAGTTTTAGATTACATTGATGATTATGCAAGTAACTTTATAGCAATAAACTGCACGAGTAACCTCCCTAAAAGAGAAAATTACCTGAACCAACTCGTTTCTCTTCATCAGAGCAAGGCCTCTCACTTCGTCTCTTTTTGCATGTCGCAATACGAGAACCTTTTCAGCCAGGAATTCGCCCCCTTCTGTGTGAACAACTATCACACATAATTCAAGATAGCATAAAGATTTCAAACCGTCCCAAGAGTGAAAGCTGATAAAAAAAATGACACGTTTGACCCTTTTTGCACTTGATTCATCTCAAGAAAATGATTTTCTTCGACAAATGGTTGCTGAAATAAATATAGTCCCTCTAAACTTAAAACTAAATGCTTTGTAAGTATCCAAATCCAGAAACAATACCAAATTTAGCACAATCAGTTTTAGTCATATAATTTATAAAGTATTTGCTTATTTAATATATAATAAGTGAAGGCTTCCAAAAGTAGTAAATATTTTTATTATTTCAAAGATCAAAATCAATATTAGAACTTGGTTTTTATCTGATAACTAGGTTTTTACCTAATTAAAAAGATTAAAGATTAAGTTCGTGTTCTCGGTATCTTAACGAATTGATCTAGGCTCTCTATGTGACTATATTGTTTTTGGTAAAAAAAAAGAATATTTTTGGTTGTTTTTAATTAAATGTGCAAAGACTTAAAAGTAAAGGTGCTTTTAAAGTAAATCTAAGTCTAATTAAAGTAACGGTGCAGGAATTTAAAATCGTGACTGAAATTAAAAGGCACTAAAGTAAATGACGTAAACTTAAATCTATCTAAGGCAAACTTAAACGCAACTAAAACTTAAACTAAGGCAAAAACTAAAATTAAGCTAAGGCAAATAAACTTAAAGTGCAATTAAAATAAAGGCGGGAAAATCAAAAACAAAAGCTAATAAGAACCTGAATACAGCTCATTCGGAATAAACCTTCGTTTGGAACAATCACTCGTCCGGAATGTCACCTTCGGTTGAAATGATTCTTCTTCGCTTGGAATATTACCAAAATCCTTGATCCGGAACTAATTGATCTGAATATGTCACTTATCGGAAACAATCCTTCGTTTGGAACTTTACTGATTCAGAACTCTAAATTTTGCCTTGATTCGGAACTATTTGGTCACCCTTGATTCGGAAGTTTCCGAATGAAGCCCCTTGATTCGGAAGTTTCATTTGATAACTTGCTTTTACCCGTATAAAAATATTAAAGTTCAAGTTCGTGTTCTCGGTATCTTAACGAATTGATCTAGGCTCTCTATGTGTGTTAGCCTCAAAATATTGAGTCAAACAAGAATGTTCGGTCATAGGTTTCTATTGTAATATTTATTAGAACGTTGTAATAAGTAGTTATTTAGTCGTGGTTCACGGGCTTGGATTTAAACTAATTAAAGTCCAAAAGACAAGCCCGGCCCAATATATAGTCCATTAAAGCCCGCATGTGGGTGGACTATATATACTACCCTCCTAGCATGTTAGGAGGGTGGATGGTCATTTGTAACAACTTCTTTTCTTAATCTAATCTCACCAAGTTTATCATCTCCTCTCTACTTTCTCTCACTACTTTCTCTCTCTAGGAATTCATCTCTTCTTCATCTATTTTCTTTCTCTCTTCATTGCTTAATCATCACAAATAAATGGGACATCATTTGGTATCAATCGCCACGGGGTAGATTTGTGATTGGTTGGTGTTATTATATTTGATTCGAATGATTTAATCCATAAATCATCTCGGATTCAAATTTTTTTTGTGTGTTTCCGTGCTTTACTTCTTCATCTACATCTTATACATAGTTGTAGTAGTGATTTGATATATTTACTTTGGCTAAAAACACAAAATTTTTGGGTTTTTTGATCATTTTTTGGCTTAAAATCACGTATTGGTTGAGTTTTGTCCGAGAAAAGGGGGATACATTCCGATTGGTGTAATCTGAAAAGGGTTTATTGATTCAGATTGGGATTCCGATCAACATTCCGATTGGACTTCCAACATTCCGACTGGACTACATTATTCCGATTGGCATTCAGATTTGCATTCCGATTGGTGTTTTCCGATTAGCTCATTCCGATTGGTGCATTCCGATAACATTCCGATTGGTTATTCCGATAACATTCCGATTGGTTATTCCGATAACATTCCGATTGGTTATTCCGATAACATTCCGATTGGCTATTCCGATAACATTCCGATTGGTTATTCCGATGACATTCCGATTGGCTATTCCGATAACATTCCGATTGGCTATTCCGATAACATTCCGATTGGTTATTCCGATGATGTGTTTTGCTAAATTTTGTTTGAGTATTTTTTAGACTTAGCCACCATCTAGACTAGTTTCAGAATATCGTTTCCACGAAGATCAAAAAAAAAAAAAAAAAAAAAAAAAAAAAAGAGTTTTTTGGCGGGAAAACCCAAGTAAAATTTATTTTTTTCCTAGACCATTTTTAGGCCATTTAAGCTTCAATTTCAAATTTTGGTGATGCGAAAAATTTTTCGACCAAAAATTCAAATTTTCGGACCAAAATTCAAATTTTTAGGCCATTTTTAGGTTTTATTTTTCGTTAAAATTTTCATTTTTCAAATTTTTTCCCTACTAGTTATTGGCTATTTCTAACTCGTTTTCAAAATTTGGTTATTAAAAAATTTTCGGTTTACCGTTTTAGTCGGACTGAGGAATTTATTGTCGGACTGAGGAAAAATTTCAAATTTTCGAAATTTCAACAACAACACAATCACAACAAATCTACTTAAGATCCAAAGTCAATTCATCAACTGTGTCACCCATTATGGATTCCGTAACACAAGATGTGCATGCACTCAAATCCAAGATGTCGGTTGCAAAAGAACGATGCATGACACACTTTAGATCACTCCAGTCACACCTTCAAGTTCTTTCAAATGACGATTTACAAGGCACTCGCGTCGAACTTGGATTCAAACGGGTATTCATGTCACTCACTGGACAAGATGTTGAGACATTCACAAGCACAATGCTACTCAATTTAGATCACATTGAACAACAACTTGCCAATGATGAATTTCAAGAGGTTGAATCCATAGATGCGGTTTTGGTTCTCGAGAATCAGTTTCAGCAATTCTTTGATACACAGGTCTCTGTACACTATGATCGAGAATTCATCAACAAATACTTCTTTGAATATACTCGGTTAGAAGTTCAAGAATTCAAGGAGACATTTCTTCAACACATGAGTGCTATAAGGAAGTCCATTGCTGAAAGAACAAGTCATAAACTAAAAGTTGAAAGAAGGGTGAATAACAGATTAATGCACCAGAACGAGAGCAATGTAGATGATGGTCAAACATTGGATGCTTGTTCGATTGGCACAGAAAGTAGCGGGACAGAATCAGAAAAGCAGCATACCAGCAACAACTCATGGAATGATCAAGCAACCGATGATGCAGATATCAGACCCATATATGATGAGGAGCCACTGGCTGAGGTACAATTAAATGTTGTGTATGATGATCATCAATATATTGATTCTAAGATTCATGAGCTTGAAACTATGTTAGCTCAAAAGACAAAAGATTTTGAGGATGCCAAACTCGAGTTTTTAAAGAAAAATGACAAATTTGAATCTTATTTTGAAAAACTTGAAAAAGCAAACGTTGTTCTTGAACAAAAACTGGATCGTAAGATTCAAGATTCTAATACGGAAAAAGAACATTTTGTGAAACAAATAAATTTGTTAGAATCAAAGTTGGCTTCTCAAAATCCAAGTCCTCCGCCTGCTTCAATAAGTGGAATATCTGTGCAACCTATCGACACTGTAGATAGTAATGACGCGAATGCTGATAACGACATATTTGATAATATAAACATTAAGTTAGAACAACGTGTCGCTCAATTACTTCTACAAAATGAGCAATTGAAAGCTCAGATTCAGGAAAAGGTTTTTGCATTAACAGCAGTGAAAAATGAATTAAGGAAGCTAAAAGGAAATAGTGTGGATACTAAGTTAGCAAATCAGTCTATCTTGGGGAAACCTCCTACTCAACCATTCAGAAACCGCTCAGTTGCTAGACAACCGAATGCGTTTAAATCTGAACGACCCAAAACATCGAACTCGAGGTTTGCATCCCAAGTTGACATGCGTAGCAATTTGCCAAACACTGTCACTCCACAATCTAGATACTCCTTAAGATATTCTGCCTATGTAAAACCCAATCACATGAATGATTCAAGCAACTCTAGCAATAGCCACAAGAACATGCCTAGGCGAAGTTCAAATGACACGGGTCATACAAGCTATCTAGAGGATGCTAAGATAAAGACACAAGAAAGAGATAGGACCCAACCGAAACCTAGGAGCGCTAATCACACATCTAGGAATTCTAGACCCTTCTATGATGTGCCCAAATCAGCCTATCCTAGGAACACTAGATCCTTCTCAGATGCTAAGCACTTTGTTTGCACGAAATGTAACAAATGTGTGTTTAATGCCATTCATGATGATTGCATCACTAAAGTCCTGAACAAGGTGAACCAAACAGCTAGAGCATCTCAAAGATGGAACCCAATAGGAAATAGTTTTTCTCCAACTAAGTCTTCCTTGGTGCATGAGAAAGCTAAGTTTTCTAGACCATGTCTTATGTGGAGACAAACAGGTAGAATCTTCAAAACAACTGGTCTTAAATGGGTTCCTACTGGAAAAATATTTCCCTCTAGCACGACAAAGGTTCACTGTGAACCCCCACATGGTTCTCACAAAGATATAACTAACAAATATGCAAGCATACAAACTACAGATGAAAGTGCAGGTAATCAAGTAAAGGTTCAACAAGAACATAAAGGTTTTCCTTATTCATACCGTTCAACAAAAGACACTCTCAGAGTTTGGTTGCTAAAGAAACAAATATCAGAGAAATATGTGTCTCAGGGGTTTCACAAGTAAGCAACACGATGGCACTTGAACAAAATAGTTTAAGTCCCGATCCACAAAGACAAACGACTTCCGTTCACAACCGCACGGAACTCGAAACTCAAGACCACAGCAATGAACCGTCAAGTTCAACGCTGGTTCCAGAAAATGTTCCTAGAGATGATATGCCAGTCGACACGACAATTGAAGAGTTGGAAATGTTATATGGACCAATGTATGATGAATATTTCACGGGGGAGAAACAAGTTGTATCGAAGTCTTCCGTTGTCACTCATGATAAGAATGATGATACCAATCATCGTCAACAACTTGATACAACTTCATCTACTTCAACACGGGTTGCTGCAGATTCACCTCCTCAGAATATCACTTCAACAATCGATCCTACAACATCCACAACTACTGTCATTGCTCCAGAGAACACAAATCAAGCAGACAATGCATTATCTGACGAAGACGAATTCATCAACCCATTCGGTACACCGGTACACGAAACTAGAGAGTCTTCTACTCGCCATGTTGATCCGTCAACTATGCATACTTTCTATCAACGACATCCTTCAACACATCATTGGACCCGAGATCATCCTTTGGTTCATGTAATTGGAAACCCTTCACAGCCCGTTCGTACAAGACGACAGCTTCACACCGATGGCGATGTTTGTATGTTCGCACTCACCGTGAGTTCAGCCGAACCGAAAAACATCAAAGAAGCATTAGATGATCATGCTTGGATTGAATCGATGACGGATGAACTTCAACAATTTGAAAGACTTAAAGTCTGGGAACTTGTTGACAGACCATACGATGTAACACCATTAAATCTTCGATGGATCTGGAAAAACAAGATGGATGAAGAGAACACGATCATCAAGAATAAATCTAGGCTAGTGGCTAAAGGGTATGGACAGAAAGAGGGTATTGATTTCGAAGAATCATTTGCACCAGTAGCTCGTATGGAAGCGGTCAGGATTTTTCTTGCTTATGCGGCACATAAGGGATTCATTGTCTATCAAATGGACGTAAAGACGGCGTTTCTTAACGGTCCTTTGAAGGAAGAAGTCTATGTTACGCAGCCAGAAGGATTCGTCAATCCTCATTATCCTGACAAGGTGTATCGTCTCCACAAAGCACTTTATGGACTCAAGCAAGCTCCAAGGGCGTGGTACGACGAACTCTTGAAATTTCTGGTCTCCAAAGGTTTCTCAAAAGGTTCCATTGATCTAACTTTGTTCACTTATAAATATGGGGATGACATTCTGCTTGTGCAAATTTATGTTGATGACATTATTTTCGGGTCTACAAACCCAAAACTTTCAAAATGGTTTGAAAAAGTAATGCACAGCAGATTTGAAATGTCTATGATGGGCGAACTAAAATTCTTTCTAGGAATTCAAGTTCACCAATCCCCAAGTGGTATCTTTATTAACCAAGCTAAGTATTGTCAAGAGATAATCAAAAAGCATGGTATGACATCATGTGACCCCATTGGGACACCATTATCAACCACATCCCTAGATGCTGATTTAGAGGGATTACCCATAGATCAAACGAGATATCGTTCCATGATCGGGTCCCTCATGTACTTGACAGCAAGCAGACCTGATATTCATCATGCTACGTGTTATTGTGCACGATATCAAGCACGACCCACTGAAAAACACCTCAAGGAGGTTAAACGGATCTTTCGGTACCTTAAGAATACCATTCACATGGGACTCTGGTATCCGAGGGAAACCGGTTTCTTTCTAACGGCCTATTCAAATTCTGATCATGCAGGGTGTCTTGATACACGTAAAAGTACTTCTGGTGGTGCACAATTTCTAGGTCAAGACAAGCTTGTGGGATGGTCTTCCAAGAAGCAGGATTGTACGTCACTTTCATCAGCCGAAGCGGAGTATGTGTCTCTATCTGCGTGTTGTGCTCAAGTTCTTTGGATGAGAACACAACTCACGGATTATGGCTTCCATTTTGATAAAGTACCTATGTACTGTGACTCAAAGTCGGCCATAGCCATCTCCTGCAATCCGGTTCAGCATTCCCGCACGAAGCACATTGATGTCAGATACCACTTCATAAAGGAACAAGTTGAAAGAGGTATCGTTGAACTATACTTTGTTGGAACGGATTACCAATTAGCTGACTTGTTTACAAAAGCTCTTTCGAAAGAGAGGTTTGCGTACCTAGTTAGGCAAATTGGTATGAGATGTTTGACTCCAGCAGAACTGGAGGTTCTGGCAAAGAAGCCTGCTTGATTCATTTATCAAACATCTACCTGTAAATATTAATCAAAAAGCAAAATACAAAAGTAAAAAATCTTTGATAATCCAAAAATATTCTTCTCGACATGTCTTTCAGTATCGATAATATGGACGTACCTAGAAATGTCGCTCAATAACGACACGGGTGTGTACATAAAGCTCGAATGAAAGTTGTAAATATTTTTCAAAACATGTCATTTCTATCTTTTCAATAGGAAATTGTCTATTTTGGACAATATTTCCAACAACGGGTAGAGCAATCTATCTTGGGTTGAGCTTGTCACAAAACATTCAACGTTTTGAGCTCAACACAATGGCTTGTAATCACTTTCAGATTGCAACCCGGATCTAAATTCACGGGGGAGTGTACGCTTTTGTACTCTTACCCTTAGCAAAAGAAGTTAAATCTTCTTACACTTGAGTGGATTCGTCAAGACATTCAAAGTCTATGAACTCAAGTTTATGCTTTAGAAAAACCTTTTCGTCAAAAAGAATTGATTTTTTAAAAAGCGTTGAACACAATTTATTCAAGAATTTCTCAATGATATTCAAAATCTTTCAAAAATTGTGTGTTCAACAACTCCTATCCTCAAAAGTTTAATGTGGATCAAATCCTCGTAATGACAATTCCATTGGATCAATTTTTGAGGGGGAGCAATTCAACTTCATGCAAAAGATTAACACATCTTTCTCCCGAAGATTTTCAAGACTATTTTTCAAAATATATTTTAATCAAATTTGGTATCTCTAATATCAAAAGATTTTATATATTAGAGATAGGGGGAGAAAATGTGATTAAAATGTGATCTATAGACTCAAGCACGTTAACTCTTACCCACATGTGCAAAATGTTTACTTAAATTCTTTCGCATTTTAATGCACATGTGAAGGGGGAGTTTTTCTGAAACGACAAAACTAGCAAGGTGTTAAATGTTTTTCACACACTTTGTTAGAATTTAAAGTGGTTTTCATGGTTACGATCAAATACCCACAACATCTTTAATTCACGACGTTATTGGTGTCAAAAGGGTGGTTAGGTTTAAGTCCTATGATCCAACCAGAACCGGAGGGATCTTCCCAGGGACAATCCAATAGATTATTAGAAGTCCTTAGGAAAGATGGAGTAGAATGTGAACGTAGCTGAATGCCGACTAAGTACTGATGATAGCACTGGAACAATCACAACAAGGTGCTAGTTATGATGTCTTGTTAAGCATTAAAGGGGTTGAAGAATGAAAAAGAAATATAAGGATAAAGGGTCTAAAGAAAGAAGCCCTCCATACAACTTAGGCAGAAACCGGGTCAACCCATCATGAAGACAAACTCATCATGGACCCAGTGATGTGAAGCACAACCCTTTCCTAGCTACTCAGGCTTCTCTCAAAAGAAGTTTGTTTTATTGTCACGGAGATCAACACGACTTCTATTGACTTTCTCACTCCGAGATAGTTGATATTGAATAGGTGGCATCTGCTCCAGCCTCCGACCACTAAAAGTGCACAAATCGAGTCTAGAGCCAAGAGATCAATCAAATCTCGTTAGGACACACGGATGAAGATCAAGAGAGTCCTACGCTATATCCTTGCGATATTGCTAGAACACTCAGAGTGATACTATTTAGTATTCACAATGATGAGTGGAAATCCTTCCAGTGTTAACATTAAACATCACTGCGGTAGGTCATATGCAAGATTCTTTATGAATTGAACATATGTAAAACTGAAAAGCAACAGTGGTTTGATTCTGAATTGATTCAAACTCGTTTCAGGTTTCTACGCAATATCTTTATGGTCTTGCCAGAACATTCAGAGTGATATTCATTAATATTCACAGTGACGAATGGAAATCCTTCTAGCGTCAACATCAAACAGCGCTACGGTAGGTGACTTGTGAGATTCTCATGAATCAAACTTGTGTCAACTGGAAAGCAACAATGGTAAGATTCTTAATGAATCACACTTGTTCCAGGAATTTGAATTGACGACTTTAATCAAGCGGATATCTATCCAATTGGTTCACTCTTTATGTTCGCAGTCTTGCTTTGAGACGGTCGAGTAAAGAGAACGGCTAGTACAGCCGCGAAACCCTGTCAAGGAGATTCTTAATTGAATCTACCTGATCACAGGTACGATATTTAATATCGTATAACGGTCTTCACCGACCGGAGGTAAAACGCTACCGATTTAGGACGAATGTCAAAGCCATTCAGTTCGTGTCTATGTTGTCTCGAGAAGGTGGCGTCACGGTGTACTCAGCAAAGTCAAAGATTCACAACCACATATTCATGCCCAAAGACTTATCCAACAATTGATAGTGTGAGCATGTGGATAAAGACACAAGATCGCAAGATGGCAATGACAAGTCAAGGATGATTTGAAGATCTCAAGACTTAAAGACAAAGTCGAAAGACAACAACAAAGGCTCAAAGATCACAGCATGAAGGAACAAAACTACTGTTACACGTTCAAGACTCATTTATGACGAAATTCATAAATCTCCATTGGAATCCAAATATCAAAGAGGAATGACCTCACATTGGGGGAGATTGTTAGCCTCAAAATATTGAGTCAAACAAGAATGTTCGGTCATAGGTTTCTATTGTAATATTTATTAGAACGTTGTAATAAGTAGTTATTTAGTCGTGGTTCACGGGCTTGGATTTAAACTAATTAAAGTCCAAAAGACAAGCCCGGCCCAATATATAGTCCATTAAAGCCCGCATGTGGGTGGACTATATATACTACCCTCCTAGAATGTTAGGAGGGTGGATGGTCATTTGTAACAACTTCTTTTCTTAATCTAATCTCACCAAGTTTATCATCTCCTCTCTACTTTCTCTCACTACTTTCTCTCTCTAGGAATTCATCTCTTCTTCATCTATTTTCTTTCTCTCTTCATTGCTTAATCATCACAAATACATGGGACAACAATGTGACTCTATTGTTTTTGGTGGAACAAATATTTTTGGTTGTTTTTAATTAAATGTGCAAAGACTTAAAAGTAAAAGGGCGGTTAAAATAAATCTAAGTCTAATTAAAGTAATGGTGCAAGTATTTAAAGCGAGACTGAAATTAAAGGACACTAACGTAAAGACGTAAACTTAAATCTATCTAAGGCAAACTTAAAACGCAACTAAAACTTAAACTAAGGCAAAACTAAAATAAAACCAAGGCAAATAATCTTAAAGTGCAATTAAATAAAAGGCAGGAAAAATAAAGCTTGAAAATAAAAATCAAACACAAAAGCTAATAAGAACCTGAATACAGCTCATTCGGAATAAACCTTCGTTTGGAACAATCACTCGTCCGGAATGTCACCTTCGGTTGAAATGATTCCTCTTCGCTTGGAATATTGCCAAAATCCTTGATCCGGAACAAATTGATCTGAATATGTCACTTATCCAAAACAATCCTTCGTTCGGAACTTTACTGATTCGGAACTTCTAAAACTTGCCTTGATTCGGAACTTATGATTAACCCTTGATTCGGAAGATTCCGAATGAACCTCCTTGATTCGGAAGTTCTAAAACTTCCGAATGAACAAACACTGATCCGGAACTAGCCCCTTGATTCGGAAGTTTATTCGGAACTTTAAAGTTCCGAATGAACAGCCCTTGGTTCGGAACTATGGTTTCCGAATGAGTACCCACTGATCCGGAACTTTTGAAGTTCCGAATGAACAGTGCTTGATCCGGAACTTTTGAGTTCCGAATGAAGCTTTTCTGGTTCGGAACTTTGGAAGTTCCGAATGAATGGTTCTTGAGTCGGAAGTTTACCTTCGTCCGGAACTTTGAATGTTCCGGATGAACAAGCTTGACTCGGAAGTTTTGCTGAGCCTACAATCTTCCGGATGAACCCTTGATTCGGAACTTTGGAAGTTCCGAATGAACAAACTCCCTTTCTTGATTCGGAAGTTTTCACCTGGAAAGATCAGAAACACAAACAAACTTTCCCGAAGAACAAGGGAATACAGTAACAGCAGATTTAAATACAAATTAACCAAATTAAACACAAACGATCTAATAAAAATAATAACAAATCAACATTAACATCAACAAACAATTAAAAACAAGAAATTAAACAACTTTAACCACAATAATCAAAAACCACTTGGATCAAAATAAAAAGCATGAACATGAACATAAACATAAACACATAAATCAAAGATTAAGAAAGGTAGATAAGAGATTGACAAGATAAAGTAAAGATTGACAATAATTAAATGAAAACTTACTTGAAATTAAATGAATTTAAGGTGCAAGACAATGTATTTAAATTTGACAAGAAAAGTAAATGACAAGGTATTTAAATGGTGGAAGAGCTAATTGTCACACTTAGCCAACAAGAATAAATGAACACACTAATGGTCTATTTATAGGGGAGGATTAGGAAGCTTCCTCCCCTCTTTCATTTCTTCTTAATTACAAGCTTAAGTCCCTCCTTTTATTAATCTTCATTAATTGCGTCATTAGTCCTTTTCTTCTAATCTTCTTTAAACTTGGACTTAAGGGACTTTTGGCTTCGGGATTTCTTCGAACTCGTCTTTATATTCTTCAATAAAATAGACTTGAATTCTTCGGCTTTTGATAAACTTCCGTCTTTTGACTTTTTCTTCGATAAATCTTCAGAATTGGTCGTGGACTTCCGTTCTTTTTGTACTTTTGACTTCTTGACTTCGTCTTTTCATCCTTTTCTTCAATAAAAGTCCGTAAATGCCCGTGAATGTCCGTGTTTTCTCCACTTTTCACCTTTTCATCCTAAATCACAACAAAAACACAAACCACGAATAATTCTGACATAAAAGACATAAAATACACGTTTTGGTCCGGTTATTATTGTAATTAAGTGGTAGAAAAGATGGGTGTTTACACACCTATCAAATCCCCTACACTTGACCATTGCAATGTCCTCATGCAATGCATTAGTTAACAAGCAAGATTACACTTTTCATCATAATCAATCCACGTTGGCCTTTATTAAAGAGATAGAAAATTAAAATCATGCAAAATAAAGAAATCAAAAGCATACCTTGGGTTTTGGAAATGTCATGAATAATCATCATCCTCAAGTTTTCACTTTCTCCAAACCAAGCTTAAAAACGAGATCATTGTTATTATAAGTTAGTAAACTAACACGAACTCATGTGGGCCAGTTATTCACTTAGACTCCCTTATTCCTAGGGGTATCTCTTATATTTTATTATTTGTCTTGAATGATCACAAGGATGCATTTTTGACTTATTTCGGTAGTTATTAAGTCTGAAAATAAAGTGAACGATTTAATCAATAGTTAGCTAAAGGACCAAATCTTTTAAAACTGCTTCTCGGGACCTCATAAAGTTCATATCTTGGCATAACTCGCTTCGCGATTTGAGACCTTTCTCGGACCGATATTTGGCAACGACTTCATACTTCAAATCTTTGAGAGACGTTCATGAAATAATGGTCTTCTCTTCATACAGGAATTTCTTCACTTGAAGTTTTGAGAGATTCATACATGGACCACGACTTCTTCATTTTTCTCCAATCTTTATTTTGGACTTTGATATACAACGATCCGCCTCCTTTTATGACTTGGATCTATTTATCCTCATACCTTGTTAGGGTCTTTTCGGATACACTTCTCCATGACTTTTGGGGAGTTTTGCTTTACGTCGTGTGTCTCGATCCTTCATATTGATTTTCGATAAATGATTCTTCACACCACTTTGGATCTTTAGCAACAAAATATAGCCCTCATGCCTTGTTAGGGCCTTTTCGGACTCGCCAATCTTCGCGTCCCGCTTCAATAAGTTATGCCTTGGCTATGAACTCTAATCCATACCGAGCAACTTTTAAACGATCTGGGGCTAGAAGCTAAGTAACTTTTCAAATCGTACAACCTTATTTATTAGCAGATAAATTTATTAGCAAGCGATGGGAGAATAGGCTCATAATTAACTCACATAAATTCACGAAAGAACACCGGACTTATAATTGGCTCTATCATCTCTCGTTCTACATAGTTTAAAATCTCAAGTAATGAGATTCGTGGATACTTAGCCTATTAAATCAAAGTTTTGGGTTTTCGAGTCGCCTATAGGATCTTGCAAATTCTTAGACTTTTTCAAGTTTAGAAATCGCATTTTAAAGTTCCCTTGATAAACGACTCTCTAGGATCAATTATAGGAACTTGCGAAAAGTTCTTGTTCTTAACCCGTGAGAGTTAAGACTTTCGCGTTTTATAGCTCCCTATATAAAAGCCTAGCAAAACTTGACTTAAACACGTTAAGGATACTAGCTAGAGTAAACTCGGATTGAGTCAAAAGATTCACAACGTTTGGAAATTAAAACCACTTTATTAAACATTTATTCTATAAAATAAGAATATAACTATACAAAAGGAAAAACTAATAGGCCAAAATAGATCAAAAATTTTGAAAAATGTCGAGAAATTGACTTTCTGGTTAAAATGAGGACAAATACAAGGAAAAGACCACTTAACTTCGATAGAAGTCCCCCCTACACTTAAATAAACATTGTCCTCAATGTTTAAGCATGTGGGAGTAAACTCCCTTACACTTAGGACATTGTGCACGTTGTTTAAATCTCGCTAAGGAAAAGACAACTAAAGAAATTCCTATTTTAATATTGAGAAAATATATAAAATAGTGAATCGAAAAGAGTTTAGGATAGAACCGGGAAGAAGTAGAACACGGAATCACGGGTCATCAAGAATCATCAAGAGTGGATCATTGAAGCTCGAATCCCTGATTAAGAAGTGAGGAGAGGAAATAGCAAACCAAAGGGTCTCCCCTACACTTATGGTAAAGAAAGCGAAAGGATAGATACATGGGTTGCCTCCCAAGAAGCGCTTGGTTTTTGTTTACCGAGTCGTGAGCCTGACTCGACCTTGATCATCAACGGAAGAAGCATAAAACATATCCACCAGGATCAAAGACATAGTTTTCGTCCATCAAATAGCACAATCTTAAGGCGAACAAGGCAAGCCAAATAAGAGTAGGCAAGGTTCCCTTAAGCAGTGATGGAGCACGGTGGAAGCAAGGATGAAGTGGTGCAAGCATGTCTTCAATGGTTCCAAAGATTTTTCCTTTTATTTCATCAGGTGGATACTGAGATGGCTTAAAGACTTCAATATCGGGGTCGAACACCTTTTCCATTAAGGGAAAATAGCACTCAGGCTCAGCCGAGTGTGAAGAAGATCCGCAAAGAAGCACAACCTCGTCCTCAGAAGTGGGACAAAGAGGTGTCATATCATATGTGCAACGGATTTTGGTGTCGACCAGTTTCTTCTCCTTTGACAGAATGTGCTTCAAATCCAAAGTAGGATCAAGTCGATAATCTTCAAAGTCCAAAGGAGGAGCATCACTCTCATGAGGGAAGTAAGTGTTGAGAAATTCAGAGAAGTCTTCCTCAAATGAGTAATCGTCCAAAGTAGGATCGAGTGATGGCGGAGGATCTTCATCATGTGAAGAATCGCTCGAAAGAGTATCAGCCTCATCGAAATCATCGAAGGTGGGCAGCTCGGGATACTCAGAAGTACAATCAAAATCATCCGAATCTGAGCTAGAATCATAATCATCATAAGCATCAAAGACCGGTGGAGAATCATAAATAGGAGAAGCGTCCAAAGTAGAGCGAGAATCATCCACATTATCTTCAAAGAGTGGATTATCAGTGGAAGACTCGAATAGAGGATTGTCATAGACGGTAAAGTCATCGAGCACATTTATCATATTCACTGATTCTCGGCTTCCAAAGGATTTGCCTGTAAGCTTCCCCATTTTAAAAACTTTTGAATCATCCCCGACTAGTAAGATTAACTCACCTTCGGCCACATCTACTAAAGCTCGTCCGGTTCTTAAGAATGGCCGACCAAGTATTAAAGGGATACGAGGGTCCATTTCATAATCAACTACGACAAAATCGACCGGGAAAGTAAATGTGCCAACTTTGATAAACACGTCTTCGGCTATACCAACGGGGTAAGCGAGAGTGCGATTTGCAAGTTCGAGAGTCATCTTTGTTGGAATGAGGTCGGGTAATGATAGTGTTTTCCAAACACTCAAAGGCATAAGATTAATACTAGCCCCGAGATCAGCAAGGGCAGTAAATTCTTCAGTTTTGTTGAACACGCAAGGCAACAAAAAACGACCGGAAGTTCTCTAAGAAGGACTGCAGAGCAGTTTTCATTTAGTCGTGTGTTGGCGAGTTCAATCAGCTTCTCTTTCTTGCTAAGCAGTTCCTTGAATGCTTTGACAAATTTCGGCATGTGGCAAAGTGCTTCAACAAGGCTATTGTTGATGGTCATTTTAGATAGCATATCCACATATTTCGATACTTGACAGTCATTCTTGGTTAGCTCGTTGGTCTTGCCTATGCGAGAAGGGTATGGGATTCTGGGTTGATAGGGGGACGGTGAAGGTGTAGTTGATGAAGGTTGTGATGTTGAAGGGTCCTAATACTTGGTTTTTAGGCCTAGTATGAAAGTTCGTTAAACCGAATCTTTTCGAATTGAAAACCGGTCTTAAGTGCGACTCAATCGTCCTTTGGTGAATCAAGAGAATGGTTTGGTTTGTTTATTTTAAACTATTTGCAAGTAATTAAAGTGTCGTTGATTAAAATGGAAGTTAAAAGATTAATTTGAATGACGAGGGAAAATAAATACATGGAAACTTAAAGGTGATAATGGAAAAGTAATAACTCACTAAATAAAGCTAACACTTGGAAAATTACTAAAAGAAAGCAAGGTTGGAGTATCAAACAAGTGCAACAATCGGAATGGGCCCAAAATGAGTCCCGATCGGAATGTTTTCCGATCGGTTGATCGGAAAGTGGTGGGACAGCGATCGGAATAATGGATTAAGGCTACTAATCGGAATGTTACACAAGAGCATCAATCGGAATACGCAGAAACACTTCAATCGGAATGTCGAAAAGTGATACCGTCGGAATACTTGCAAAACAACCCAATCGGAAAACGGGGCAAATTCCTTGCCGTCGGAATACTTGACCAATCGGAAAGGGGTTTTACCACCCTTTCCGAAAATAATGGGAATCAGTTAGGGGGAGCACCCGGTCGGAATACCCAATTGGAAAGGGGCTTTACCACCCTTTCCGAAAATTGTGGGATTTTGGGAAAGCTAGGAAATAAGCTATGTTCAATAAGATAATATCCAAAACTTATCAATCCGAATACTTAACCGAATCAAATAAGCACTTATCTCAACTTATTCAACTCGAAATTAAGCAACTTTTTAGATCAAACAATAAAAACATAAACTTTTTAATAAAACTTTTTAATAAGAAAAATAAGCTAATCATAAAAATAAGCCAATAAGCACAAAAGTCTTAAAGCTTAATCAAATGAAAACTTATAAGATGATCAAAAGATTAACTTTTTAGCACGAAATCAATTTAGAACAACACGGATCTTATGATATACGCACCAAAATCAACCTTAAATCAAAGAAAAGTAGAATGAGATTAAGGATCTAAAGCTTAAAATAGAACTTGATTAATAAAAATAAGCAATACAAAGTGTTTAATCTTGAAAGATTAAAAGAAAAAGATGAACTAGTGAGAGAAAGTTTAAGACTTTCTCTCTCTAAAAACTAGAGAAAACTAAAAAGTGAAAATTAAATAAAAACTCTAACTACCTTCCTAATGACTATTAGGAAGGTATTTATAGGGAAGGTGGAAGGAGTGCATGTGTTGCATCTTCTTTCTTGCTTTCTTCACGTTTTCTCGACTCGACTTTAATTCTTCGTCTTTGTCGTCTCGGGATTTGAACTTGTCTTTTTAATTTTCTTCTTCTATTAGACTTAAGTTCTTCGACTTCGTTAAACTTCCGTCTTTTGACTTTTTCTTCGATAAATCTTCAGAATAGGCCTTGGACTTCCGTACTTTTTGCACTCTTGATCTTTTGACTTCGTCTTTTTCCCGTTTTCTTCAATAAAAGCCCGTGAAAGCCCGTGTTTTCTTCCTTTTTCATATTTTGGTCCTAAAACACAATAAAAACACAAACCACGCATAATTCCGACTTTTACGACATAAATCACACGTTTTGGTCTTGTTATTATTGGAAATAAGTGGTAAAAGGATAAGTGTTTTCACACTTATTAAATCCCCTACACTTGACCATTGCAATGTCCTCATGCAATGCATTAATTTTAAAGCACGGTTTACATTTTTCATCATAAATAACCTACCTTGGCCTTTATTAAATACTAAACATAAAAGATAGAAATAAGTAAAGAAATTAAAAACTTACATTGGGTTTTGGCGGCCATGAACGTTTATCATCCTCAAGTTTCACGTTCCCCATACCAAGCTTAAAAACGAGATCATTGTTATTATAAGTTAGCAAACTATCACGAACTCATGTGGGCCAATTATTCACTTAGACTCCCTTATTCCTAGGTGTATCTCTTATATTTTATTTTTGTCTTGAATGTTCACGAGGATGCATTGTTTGACTTATTTCGATAGTTATTTAGTCAGAAAATAAGGTGAACGATTTAATCAATAGTTAGCTAAAGGACCAAATCTTTTAAAACTGCTTCTCGGGATATCAAAAAGTTCATATCTTGGCATAACTTGGTTCGCGATTTGAGACCTTTCTCGGGCCGATATTTGGCAGCGACTTCATACTTCGAATCTTCGAGAGACGTTCTTGAAATTATGGTCTTCTCTTCATAATAGGAATTTCTTCACTTGAAGTTTTTGAGAGATTCTTCATCTTTGGACCACGACTTCTTCATTTTTCTCCAATCTTTATTTTGGATTTTGATATACAACGATCCGCCTCCTTTTAGGACTTGGATCTATTTATCCTCATACCTTGTTAGGGTCTTTTCGGATAGACTTCTCCATGACTTTTGGGGAGTTCTTGCTTTTCGTCGTGTGTCTCGATCCTTCATATTGATTTTCGATAAATGATTCTTCACATCACTTTTGGATCTTTAGCAACAAAATGTAGCCCTCATGCCTTGTTAGGGCCTTTTCGAACTCGCCAATCTTCGCGCCCCGCTTCATAAGTTATGCCTTGGCTATGAACTCTCGTCATTACCGAGCAACTTTTAAACGATCTGGGGCTAGAAGCTAAGTAACCTTTTAAATCGTACAACCTTATTTATTAGCAGATTAATTTATTAACAAGCGGAGGGAGAATTGGCTCATAATTAACTCACATAAATTCATGAAAGAATACCGAACTTATAATTGACTCTATCATCTCTCGTTCTCCACAATTTAAAATCTCAAGGAATGAGACTCGTGGATGCTTAGCCTATTAAATCAAAAGTTTTGGGTTTTCGAGTCGCCTATAGGATCTTGCAAATTCTTAGACTTTTTCAAGTTTAGAAATCGCATTTTAAAGTTCCCTTGATAGACAACTCTCTAGGATCAATTATAGGAACTTGCGAAAAGTTCTTGTTCTTAACCCATGAGAGTTAAGACTTTCGCGTTTTATAGCTCCCTATATAAAAGCCTAGCAAAACTTGACTTAAACACGTTAAGGATACTAGCTAGAGTAAACTTAGGCAAGTAAACTCGGGTTGAGTCAAAATGTTCATGACTAAGAAAAATCTAAAACCACTTTATTGAAAATTTATTCTAGCAAAGGAAACATAACAAAGGTAAATACAACTATATAACTAGGCCAAAATAGACTAAAAATTTTGAAAAGTGTCGAAAAATCAAATTTTCTGGTTAAAATGAGGGCAAATTCATGGAAAAGACCACTTACTTCGATAGAAGTCCCCCCTACACTTGAGATAAACATTGTCCTCAATGTTTAAGCATGTGGGAGTAAACTCCCCTACACTTATGACATTGTGCACTTTGTTTAAATCTTGCTAAAGAAAGGACAACTAAAGTGAATTCAATGTGAACATATAGAATATGAAATATTGAATCACAAGAGTTTAGGATAGAACCGGGAAGATGGAAAACACGGTATCACGGTTCGTCAAAAGTCATCAAGATGCTCTCTGAAGCTTAAATCCCTGCACAGCACAAGAAACAAGACAACAAACATATGCAGGGCTCCGCCTACACTTATTATGAAAGCAGTAAAGGATAGAACACGGGTTGCCTCCCGAGAAGCGCTTGTTTTTTATTACCGAGTCATGAGCCTGACTCGACCCAATTTTAGTTCATGGGGAACGTGGTGAGGGATGGAATCATCTCCTGAGAGATGTCCTCACCAAAGTACAGCTTCAAACGCTGGCCATTCACCTTGAAATTGGGCCCATTCGGCTGAGAAAGCTCAATGGTCCCATAAGGAAAGACGGTGGCGATGGTGAATGGGCCAGTCCAGCGGCTCTTCAACTTGCCAGAGAAGATCTTCAACCGAGAGTTAAAGAGTAAGACTTGATCACCAACGTGGAACTCTCGGTTCTTGATTTTGGCATCGTGGATAATCTTCGTCTTTTCCTTGTAGATCAGCGAGTTCTCATAAGCTTCATTCCTTAGTTCATTTAGCTCGTTGAGTTGAACCTTGCGATGATCACCGGCTTTGATGATGTCAAAGTTAGCCCACTTCAAGGCCCAGTGCGCCTTGTGTTCCAGCTCGATGGGTAGGTGGCAGGCTTTCCCGTACACAAGACGATAAGGTGTACAACCGATCGGGGTCTTGTAAGCAGTACGGAAAGCCCACAGAGCATCATCTAACTTATCGGCCCACGCGGCACGATGCTCTCCCACAGTTCGCTCCAAAATTCTCTAAGAGCCACGATTGGAAATTTCGGCTTGCCCATTAGTTTGGGGATGATAGGCGGTGGAAAGACGGTGGGTGACACCATACTTTGCCATGACTCTTGCAAATTGATCGTTGCAAAAATGAGTCCCGCGGTCACTGATGATAGCACGAGGAACGCCAAATCGAGCGAAAAGCTGCTTCAAAAAGTTCACAACCACCCTCGCATCATTCGTAGGAAGAGCCTTAGCTTCAACCCATTTAGAGACGTAGTCGACAGCGACGAGGATGTACTTGTTCCCTTTGGATGATGGAAATGGCCCCATAAAGTCGATGCCCCATACATCAAAGATTTCACATTCCTGTATGAAATTTTGAGGCATCTCATCCTTATGTGTGATCTTGCCTTGACGTTGGCAAGCATCACAATGCTTAACCATTTCGTGAGCGTCACGATAAATGGTGGGCCAGTAGAATCCTGAATCAAACACTTTCTTAGCGGTGTAGTTGGGACCAAAGTGACCACCGGTGGGTCATTTGTGGCAAACTTGGAGGATGTCAAAAGCTGCCGGTCCGTCAACACATCGACGAATAATCAGATCAGCACACTGTTTGAATAGATAAGGGTCATCCCAAAAGTAAGTCTTAACATCATTCAAGAACTTCTTCTTTTGTTGGGATGTTAACCCTTGGATGAGAATACCACCCGCTAAGTAGTTTGCAATGTCCGCAAACCACGGGGTGCCATCAAGATTGAGATTTATAGACATTAAGGTCTCCAGGGGGAAAGAGTCATTGATCTCTTTGTTCGGATGATCCCCCTGATATGGATCCTCAAGTCGACTCAGATGATCCGCGGCCAGGTTTTCAGCTCCCTTCTTGTCATGAATTTCAATGTTGAATTCTTGAAGGAGCAAAACCCAGCGAAGAAGTCTTGGCTTAGAATCGTTCTTTGTCATCAAGTACTTCAACGCGGAATGGTCCGTGTAAACGATGGTGGTGGATAAAACAAGATAGGGGCGAAATTTCTCAAAAGCATAGACAACAGCTAAAAGCTCTTTTTCGGTTGTCGTATAATGCAATTGAGCCCCTGTCATTGTTTTGCTAGCGTAGTGGATTGGTTGGAAGTGTTTATTCACTCTTTGTCCCAAAACCGCTCCAATAGAAAAGTCGCTAGCATCGCACATCAATTCAAAAGGCAGCTCCCAATTAGGGGTAACCAAGACCGGTGCCTTAGTTAGCTTATCCTTAAGAAGATTGAAGGCTTCGAGACACGCTTTAGAAAAGATAAAAGGAGTATCTTTTTCCAAGAGGTGGGTCATCGGGCGAGCGATTTTAGAGAAATCTTGAATGAATCGATGATAGAAGCCCGCGTGACCCAGAAAGCTTCTCACACCCTTCACGGTTGAAGGTGGAGGTAATATGGCTATGACATCTACTTTAGCACGGTTGACTTCAAGACCGGCTTTAGAGATTTTGTGTCCTAGCACAATGCCTTCTTTTACCATAAAATGGCATTTTTCCCAATTTAGAACAAGGCGAGTGTCTTCGCACCGCTTAAGCATACGTTCCAAATTGGCAAGGCAAGAAGAGAAGGAATCCCCGAAGACCGAGAAATCATCCATGAAGACTTCCATGGTTTGCTCAACCATGTCATGGAAGATAGCCAACATGCACCTTTGGAAAGTTCCGGGGGCATTGCATAAGCCAAAAGGCATTCGTTTGTAAGCAAATGTGCCATAGGGACAAGTGAATGTTGTCTTCTCTTGATCTTGGGGATCGATGGGTATTTGAAAATAACCCGAGAAACCATCAAGAAAGCAGTAATATTCATTACCAGCTAAACGTTCAAGCATTTGGTCCATAAAAGGTAGGGGGAAATGATCCTTTCTCGTGGCATCATTGAGTTTGCGGTAGTCTATACAAACTCTCCACCCAGTAACGAGACGGGTAGGAATTAACTCGTTGTTTGCATTGGTCGCAACGGTGATTCCGCCTTTCTTAGGCACACAATGGACTGGACTAACCCACGGTGAATCCGAAATAGGGTAAATCATACCCGCATCAAGAAGTTTGATAACCTCTTTTTTTATGACTTCATGGATTTTAGGATTCACCCTTCGTTGATTTTGAATCGTGGGCTTATAATCGTCCTCTATGAGAATTTTATGTGTGCAAAAGTGAGGATCAATTCCGCGGATGTCGGAGATTTTCCAAGCGATAGCGCGTTTATGCTTCTTCAACACAGCGACAAGTCGGGCTTTTTCGTCTTCTTTCAGATCCTTTGCGATGATGACCGGCAGCTTCTCGTCGTCTTCCAGAAAAACGTACTCAAGATGAGGAGGTAAGTCCTTAAGTTCGAGAGTAGGAGGATCCTCAATAGATGGTGAAACTAACGATGGATCATCATTAGTCACCTCTTTAGGAGCAGGAGGAGACAACGGGTCCTCATTGAGAAGTCTCTCAATAGTACGAATATCTTCATCCCAATTGGTGGACAAATTATCATACTGAATATCGAGAGGACCCAAGCTAGCTTCGAAATCATCCAAGTCACTTTCTCCAAAAGGAGTGAATGCTGGAGCAATTGAGGCAACGGTCTCAACATTGGGTAGAGAAGATAGAGTACTTTTGCAAGCATCATGAAAATGTTCTTCACAAGCCTCATCGAGAACATCAATAGCATTAACACTCTCATATGAATAAGGTTGCTTAGAAATCTTACCCATGTTGAAGACAATTTGATCGTCACCAACTCTCATGATTATTTCGCCTGCGGCTACATCAATAAGAGTGCGACCGGTACTTAGGAAGGGACGTCCAACGATTAATGGAACACGGGGATCCATCTCGTAGTCAACGACAACAAAATCCGCCGGGAAAGTGAATATGTCGACGCCAACAAAGACATCTTCGGCTATCCCCACTGGATAAGCAACCGTACGGTTGGCTAATTCCAAAGTCATTTTGGTGGGGACTAGCTCGGGGAGAGATAATTGCTTCCAAACACTTAAAGGCATTAAGTTTATACTAGCACCTAGATAAGCTAGGGCCATGCAATTCTCTACTCCCGGGAAGTTGCAAGGAATCAAGAAGCGACCCGGGTCACCAAGTTTGGTGGGCAATTGCCTTAAGAGCACTGCGGAGCAATTCTCATTAAGGTGGGTCTGAGCAATGTCAAGAAGCTTTTCTTTATCACTTAAAAGATCTTTAAACATCTTAGCGTATTTGGGCATGTGAGCGAGAGCCTCGGCAAAGGAGATGTTAAAATTCAGTTGTTTAAACATTTTTAGGAAGTTTGAAACCTGAATATCATCCTTGCTCTTTTGCTTCTCTTTCCGCAACCTTGAAGGATAAGGTATATTGGATGAAGAAGAAGGCTTTAAGGGAATAGGATCACTCACAACCACGGGTGGTGAGGAAATGGGGATAGAAGGTGAAGGAGGTGGGGAAAGTTTCTCTTTTTCCTTGTTCACAATCACGGGTAGAGGTGTAGGAAGCTCGGGTTCCATATAACCTTTTCCACTACGAGTGGTGATTGCTTTCATCTCCCCTCTTGGATTCGCAACGGTATTACTCGGAAGAGTACCCGAAGAATAGGGTTGATTACTTTGGATGAGCGGACCAATCATATCACGAAGGTGAAGAGCTTGATTGTTAAAAGAATTTTGCATGTTTGCATTCATTGCATCATTGTGTTTGGCCATATCATTCCTTAGCTCGGCTCGAATATCATTCCCTTGTTTTGCCATTTCTCCCTTCAAGTTGCGGACTTGACTCTGAAGATTCGTCACCAACTCCCGATTGGTCTTCATAAATGTCTCGGCATCTGGATTCACTGCCATCGGTTGATTGAGAGGTGGAGCTTGGTAAGCTTGAGAATTTCCTTGAGTTGGGTATGGGTTTCGTTGGAATTGATACTGATTGTTTGCACGAGGTTGAGATTGGTTTGCAGGAGGAAAACCGGGAGGAGCAAGATAATTGTTGGAGCGATAACTTAGCAAGTTACGGTCTCCTTGAGGGCGAGCTTGATAGCCTCCCGTGGGATAAGTACCATATGCTGCGTTAACGTCTTCAGAATAATTGCCGTGAGTAGAAGGACACTCATTGTAGGAATGAGGACCACCACATGTGTCACAAGAAATAGCAACGGCTTTAGCTTGTTGAGTTTGGTTAGAAGTCAAAATTTGGAGACTTTTGTTAATATCAAGAATAGCACGTTCCAAAACAGACGAGTTGGTGGTGGAAGAAGTAGAAGAAACATTGACTCTCTGATTAGATCTTGAGGATGCGGAAGAATCCCAATTCTTGTGGTGAGTAGTCATGTTTTCAATCAACTCTCGACACTCCTCCGGTCTCCTTTTCATAAAAGTACCACCGGCGGCGGTATTGATCGTGTCACGATCACGAAAAGTGAGACCATTGTAAAAGGTGTTAATGAGAGTGACGGGGAGCATATTGTGATTAGGACAGCGGTCGATCAAATCATTGTAACGTTCCCAAGCATCGAAAAGCGATTCATCATTCTCTTGCATAAATCCACTGATTTGGTTACGAAGGCTAGTGACCATGGATGGGGGAAAGTAGCGCGATAAAAAACGTTGAGTCATGTCATTCCACGTATGAATAGAATTCTTAGGAAGACGGTCAAACCATTTTTCGGCATGGTGAGAAAGTGAGTGTGGAAAAAGTTGGAGGCGAAGGTCATCCATAGAAACACCGGAGCACTTCATGCTTTGGGTCATGGTAATAAATTTGTCGAGGTGTTTGTTGGCATCATCATCCGGAATTCCACGAAATGGGTTCGTTTGCACTTGCTGGATCATGTGATGCTTCAACGAAAACTCCTGAGCCGTGACGTGCATTGGCGCAATCGGGCCTCCGCGTCCGTTCATGGTGGGTTGGCACAATTCCTCCATGGTTCGTAAGTCAGGTAGAAGGACATTGTTGTTGTTGTTGTTATTATTCAAATTGTTTTGAGGTGGGTGATTATTGTTGTTATTAACACCAGCCATATCTAAATCTTCAAGAGTCTCGGGCTCAGAATAGTTCGTAGATCTAGTACGCATGCACCTGCAGAAGAAAAATATACACAAAGAATATCTATATAATCTTTTTGGTTTTTATAGGTTTTTTAATGTTTTTGTATTTTTGAAGAGTTTTATATTTTTTAGGATTTTTGAAAAGTTTTTTTTTTTTTTTAAAGCGAGGAAAATAACGTTCAAAGAACGGATCCCAAAATTCAATGCGTCTCTCACTAGAAACCGTTTATCTTAACGAAAAGAGCCGGCAGCGGCGCCATTTAATACTTGGTTTTTAGGCCTAGTATGAAAGTTCGTTAAACCGAATCTTTTCGAATTGAAAACCGGTCTTAAGTGCGACTCAATCGTCCTTTGGTGAATCAAGAGAATGGTTTGGTTTGTTTGTTTTAAACTATTTGCAAGTAATTAAAGTGTCGTTGATTAAAATGGAAGTTAAAAGATTAATTTGAATGACGAGGGAAAATAAATACATGGAAACTTAAAGGTGATAATGGAAAAGTACTAACTCACTAAATAAAGCTAACACTTGGAAAATTACTAAAAGAAAGCAAGGTTGGAGTATCAAACAAGTGCAACAATCGGAATGGGCCCAAAATGAGTCCCGATCGGAATGTTTTCCGATCGGTTGATCGGAAAGTGGTGGGACAGCGATCGGAATAATGGATTAAGGCTACTAATCGGAATGTTACACAAGAGCATCAATCGGAATACGCAGAAACACTTCAATCGGAATGTCGAAAAGTGATACCGTCGGAATACTTGCAAAACAACCCAATCGGAAAACGGGGCAAATTCCTTGCCGTCGGAATACTTGACCAATCGGAAAGGGGTTTTACCACCCTTTCCGAAAATAATGGGAATCAGTTAGGGGGAGCACCCGGTCGGAATACCCAATTGGAAAGGGGCTTTACCACCCTTTCCGAAAATTGTGGGATTTTGGGAAAGCTAGGAAATAAGCTATGTTCAATAAGATAATATCCAAAACTTATCAATCCGAATACTTAACCGAATCAAATAAGCACTTATCTCAACTTATTCAACTCGAAATTAAGCAACTTTTTAGATCAAACAATAAAAACATAAACTTTTTAATAAAACTTTTTAATAAGAAAAATAAGCTAATCATAAAAATAAGCCAATAAGCACAAAAGTCTTAAAGCTTAATCAAATGAAAACTTATAAGATGATCAAAAGATTAACTTTTTAGCACGAAATCAATTTAGAACAACACGGATCTTATGATATACGCACCAAAATCAACCTTAAATCAAAGAAAAGTAGAATGAGATTAAGGATCTAAAGCTTAAAATAGAACTTGATTAATAAAAATAAGCAATACAAAGTGTTTAATCTTGAAAGATTAAAAGAAAAAGATGAACTAGTGAGAGAAAGTTTAAGACTTTCTCTCTCTAAAAACTAGAGAAAACTAAAAAGTGAAAATTAAATAAAAACTCTAACTACCTTCCTAATGACTATTAGGAAGGTATTTATAGGGAAGGTGGAAGGAGTGCATGTGTTGCATCTTCTTTCTTGCTTTCTTCACGTTTTCTCGACTCGACTTTAATTCTTCGTCTTTGTCGTCTCGGGATTTGAACTTGTCTTTTTAATTTTCTTCTTCTATTAGACTTAAGTTCTTCGACTTCGTTAAACTTCCGTCTTTTGACTTTTTCTTCGATAAATCTTCAGAATAGGCCTTGGACTTCCGTACTTTTTGCACTCTTGATCTTTTGACTTCGTCTTTTTCCCGTTTTCTTCAATAAAAGCCCGTGAAAGCCCGTGTTTTCTTCCTTTTTCATATTTTGGTCCTAAAACACAATAAAAACACAAACCACGCATAATTCCGACTTTTACGACATAAATCACACGTTTTGGTCTTGTTATTATTCGAAATAAGTGGTAAAAGGATAAGTGTTTTCACACTTATTAGGTCCTTCCGAGATACATCGTCATGACGAGGCGGAGATGGTAATGGTGTACTAACACTAGGTGTAGGAGGAGTAGGGATACATGGTGGTGGAGGAGGTGTAGATGATGGTGGTGGGGTAGGTGGATTGACAATGGTAATTCCACTACGCGTAGTTATAACACTCACATTAGCTCGCAGATTAGTGACGGTGTTTGAAGGTAGAGAACCCGAAGAAGAAGAAGAAGGTTGAGCTTCGGGCAAGAAACTAGCCAATAGATTCTTTAATTCAGTCGTTTGAGTGCTGAAGGAGGATTGAATATTATCACGAACCTCGGTTCTGATGTCATTTCCTTGCTTCAAGATATCTCCTTTCAAATTGATTATTTGGCTCTGTAGATTCTTGATTTGCTCACCTTGAGTTCTCATGATGGCATCAACATCGGGATTAATGGGTGGGTTTTGTTGGGTGGGTGGTTGATAAGGGTTAGAAGCTCTTGGTGGGATTTGGTTGCTTCTATTGAAAGCCTGCTTAGCAGCCCCTGTAGAGGCTCACTTCATGCCTTTACGAGCCTACCATCTCAGCTAGAGAAAAGTCGACAGACATCTTTGTAACCTAATAGCCCCAAAAAGGATGGTCTTTTCTGAGAAGAAAAGCATATCTACCTTGAGGATCTTCTGGAAAGTCGCCTACGGAAAGAGCAAACCCAACCAATATGAGCCAATACTTGCCTTTCCCATGGAAGAGAGTAGCCCCGCGTATTGATTCATTACCGACGAGCGTAGAATACCAGTGGAAAAATTCTCCTATCATCGATGTTCTACCGAACTGAACTAATAATAGTTTGTTGGCGGAGTTTTGGTTTTGAGGAGAAAAACCGGGTGAAAGGTAGTTGTTGGAACGGTAGCTCAGCAGATTTCTATCCCCTTGTTGTCTATCTTGGTAATTTTCCGGTGAATAATTACCATAAGCTGCATACACATTTTCCGGATTTCCTTGTGTCGAAGGACAATCGGTGTATGAGTGAGGACCGCCACATGTTTCACAAGGATTAGCAACCGCTTTAACTTGTTGTTGTTGTTGGTTTGAAGCGAGAAGCGTAATACTTTTGCTCATTTCGGCCATCATGCGGGTGAGTTTGGTCATCTCAGGGTTTGCTGAGGTCGAAGAAACATTGACTCTCGGGTTGTTCCTAGAAGAAGCAGAGGAATCCCAGTTTTTATGGTGAGTAGTCATGTTCTCAATTAACTCTCTACACTCCTCGGGTCTCCTTTTCATGAATGTGCCACCAGCGGCTGCATTAATCGTATCACGATCTCGAAAAGTCAAACCGTTGTAGAAAGTATCGATTAAGGTTACAGGGAGCATGTTGTGGTTTGGACATCTATCGATCAAGACATTATATCGCTCCCAAGCGTCAAAAAGAGATTCATCAGGGTCTTGCATGAAACCGCTGATCTGATTACGAAGGCTTGTGACCATGGATGGTGGAAAGTAGCGCGACAAAAAGCGTTGAGTCATATCATCCCAAGTGTGAATAGAATTCTTCGGGAGACGATCAAACCATTTCTCGGCATGATGCGATAAAGTATGTGGGAAGAGTTGTAGGCGGAGTACATCCATTGTGGCCCCAGGCAACTTCATGCTTTGGGTGATTGTAATGAACTTGTCGAGGTGTTTGTTGGCATCATCATCAGGCAATCCTCTAAATGGGTTTGTTTGTACTTGCTGAATCATGTGGTGCTTCAACGAAAACTCAGGAGCGTTGATTTGCAACGGCGCAATCGGTCCTCCTCGTCCAAACATTGTTGGTTGACAAAGTTCCTCCATGGTCCGAAGATCGGGCTGTGGAAGAGCATTGTTGTTATTATTATTATTATTGAGGTGCGGTGGAATATTGTTGTTGACACCTGCCATACTTAAATCTTCTTGAGTCTCGGGCTCTTGATAATTAGAAGATCTAGTACGCATACACCTGAAAATGCAAAAGAAAAAGAAAACAAACACAAAGACAATATATATACACAATAAAAATAAAATCTTTTTGGATTTTTGAAATTTTTAATTTTTATGGTTTTTTATCAATTTTAATGTTTATGATTTTTTGAATTTTTTAGGCAGGAAAAATAACGTTCACAAGTGAGCGGATCCCAAAAAGAAACGTGTCTCTCACAAAAAACCGTCAATCTTAACGAAAAGAGCCGGCAGCGGCCCCATTTGATAACTTGCTTTTACCCGTATAAAAATATTAAAGTTCAAGTTCGTGTTCTCGGTATCTTAACGAATTGATCTAGGCTCTCTATGTGACTCTATTGTTTTTGGTGGAACAAATATTTTTGGTTGTTTTTAATTAAATGTGCGAAGACTTAAAAGTAAAAGGGCGGTTAAAATAAATCTAAGTCTAATTAAAGTAATGGTGCAAGTATTTAAAGCGAGACTGAAATTAAAGGACACTAAAGTAAACACGCAAACTTAAATCTATCTAAGGCAAACTTAAAACGCAACTAAAACTTAACCTAAGGCAAAACTAAAATAAAACCAAGGCAAATAATCTTAAAGTGCAATTAAATAAAAGGCAGGAAAAATAAAGCTTGAAAATAAAAATCAAAGACAAAAGCTAATAAGAACCTGAATACAGCTCATTCGGAATAAACCTTCGTTTGGAACAATCACTCGTCCGGAATGTCACCTTCGGTTGAAATGATTCCTCTTCGCTTGGAATATTGCCAAAATCCTTGATCCGGAACAAATTGATCTGAATATGTCACTTATCCAAAACAATCCTTCTTTCGGAACTTTACTGATTCGGAACTTCTAAAACTTGCCTTGATTCGGAACTTATGATTAACCCTTGATTCGGAAGATTCCGAATGAACCTCCTTGATTCGGAAGTTCTAAAACTTCCGAATGAACAAACACTGATCCGGAACTAGCCCCTTGATTCGGAAGTTTATTCGGAACTTTAAAGTTCCGAATGAACAGCCCTTGGTTCGGAACTATGGTGACTTCCGAATGAGTACCCACTGATCCGGAACTTTTGAAGTTCCGAATGAACAGTGCTTGATCCGAAACTTTTGAGTTCCGAATGAAGCTTTTCTGGTTCGGAACTTTGGAAGTTCCGAATGAATGGTTCTTGAGTCGGAAGTTTACCTTCGTCCGGAACTTTGAATGTTCCGGATGAACAAGCTTGACTCGGAAGTTTTGCTGAGCCTACAATCTTCCGGATGAACCCTTGATTCGGAACTTTGGAAGTTCCGAATGAAAAAACTCCCTTTCTTGATTCGGAAGTTTTCACCTGGAATGATCAGAAACACAAACAAACTTTCCCGAAGAACAAGGGAATACAGTAACAGCAGATTTAAATACAAATTAACCAAATTAAACACAAACGATCTAATAAAAATAATAACGAATCAACATTAACATCAACAAACAATTAAAAACAAGAAATTAAACAACTTTAACCACAATAATCAAAAACCACTTGGATCAAAATAAAAAGCATGAACATGAACATAAACATAAACACATAAATCAAAGATTAAGAAAGGTAGATAAGAGATTGACAAGATAAAGTAAAGATTGACAATAATTAAATGAAAACTTACTTGAAATTAAATGAATTTAAGGTGCAAGACAAGGTATTTAAATTTGATAAGAAAAGTAAATGACAAGGTATTTAAATGGTGGAAGAGCTAATTGTCACACTTAGCCAACAAGAATAAATGAACACACTAATGGTCTATTTATAGGGGAGGATTAGGAAGCTTCCTCCGCTCTTTCATTTCTTCTTAATTACAAGCTTAAGTCCCTCCTTTTATTAATCATCATTAATTGCGTCATTAGTCCTTTTCTTCTAATCTTCTTTAAACTTGGACTTAAGGGACTTTTGGCTTCGGGATTTCTTCGAACTCGTCTTTATATTCTTCAATAAAATAGACTTGAATTCTTCGGCTTTTGATAAACTTCCGTCTTTTGACTTTTTCTTCGATAAATCTTCAGAATTGGTCGTGGACTTCCGTTCTTTTTGCACTTTTGACTTCTTGACTTCGTCTTTTCATCCTTTTCTTCAATAAAAGTCCGTAAATGCCCGTGAATGTCCGTGTTTTCTCCACTTTCACCTTTTCGTCCTAAATCACAACAAAAACACAAACCACGCATAATTCCGACATAAAAGACATAAAATACATGTTTTGGTCCGGTTATTATTGTAATTAAGTGGTAGAAAAGATGGGTTTTTACACACCTATCATTATCATTTGAGTTTCAATAGCAAAAAACGCAGCTAAAAGAAACCAGTGTCATTGTTATCACTCTCGGCCTATGTTTTCACTCCAATTAGGCTTCCACACTTCACTTAAAATTGGTCCATGTTATCCTAATTTAGGTTGAAGTAAATAACATGTGAATGTACAGTTAGGGTCACTGTACCACAGAAACAATAACCTTCTATGTTTGTTCCGACTCCAGCAGCTCAGGTTCCTCCGCTATGTATATAACTGAAGTTAAAATAAAAATTATATATTTGAGTATCTCATAAAACATTGACCTCATGTCTCTTATATCTCGCTTCAAAACATTCCCCAACCTGGTAACAACATCTGTTTGTTGTTGTAGAACCTGAAAATCAGCACTATTTAAAATAATATATTTTAAAGACGAACCGACTTCTCAACCTTTTCCGGACCAATGTCTGTGGATGGGAGTGTACATATAACAATAGAAGATGGATGAGTTACCTCTTGTACATCTACTTAATCATTCCATTCACATTTTTGCCTTTAGCTTTATTTTGATGAATCCAGTATAGTTCCCATATCTTGTTTGTGCGCTGCCAGAAATTAAATATAAAAAAGGATACCTAAGTAAAATGAAGAGGATAATAAAGAAGTTTAAATCAGTAAATTACCATCATTGTTTGACGCACAACTCATCTGTATCCACATCTGCAAATGTTCGACTATATGAAGCAAGACACAACGTTGGTATATTATCTTTTCAATAATTATTCTGTAAGAGAATATATGGTTAGATATATCATTGTTCTTAATCGAAGCAAGACATACCTGTTGGTATGCCGATATTGCATCAGCACTATGAACAATATTTGGTTTCAATGGTTCAAACTACGATCAAGTGGTCTACTTGTAAGGAATTTGACCTCCTCATAAGAGGTCAATGGTCCAAACCCGTACACGTTTGGGAGTAGCAGTAATGATCTGGTTAAACAGTTTACACCGTACCTTCCGAGATAACAGCTCACATTGTTTGGGAATAAATTTAGTGATCTGTTTAAACCTTGGTTGTGTAAGCTTTGTCAGCGTTTTCACTTATGTAGAATTTAACCGGCTGAGACAGTTACTGAAAGTCAAGACAACTAAAAATACGAAGAACCACCATACGAGAATACCACAAACAAAGCAGCCGGTGTCACTGAAATTACGTCTCAAAAGCTGGTATTCCATAACCGTGCAAGCCACTTTTCTTCTCAGGATCATAATCTGACCCATTTTAACAATTCAATAATTACCCATTTTGACCCATACAAAAGTACCAATTTGCATAGATATATTAAAAAATAGTTGCATTACCAAAAGTATCCCTTAAGATCATCATAGTTTCTCCATGCAGAATGGGTTGCTTTGCCACCTTGATTTCTTTTGGCAGAGAATACCAAAAACAAAGCAGCCGGTGTCACTGAAATTACTACAGAAGATAGGAATTCTGTAAATGCATATTAGAACATCAAAATCAGATGCATAAAAAGGTGAAAAAAATTCAAAACCATAAATGGGAATTGAACAGTCATGAATAAAGATAAGTTGTAAACTCTCAGTTTGGAGTCTTGAATGGAAATATTGACCCGTCTTTTTCGAGAAGGTATAGCTCTTTGAACTGATGTAAATGTAGGGATTCGGGGTCAAATGATTCCTCAAATATTCCTTCTTACCCTACAAATAGAATAACTAAAGTTATAAATAAAATTTTGGATACCATGGAACCAACAACTGGGTAGTCAGTTTAGTCACTAATGAGAAAGATAAACAACCTTTTCGATAACACACACATCAACGTTACTTTCGGATCCCAAGTCGTTAAATATACCAGAGCAGATCACTTTGGTTACCAAAGCAGATCACTTTGGTTAACAATGCAGATCGCTTTGGTTACCAAAGCAACTCCCTCTTCTCTCTGTATAAAAAAAAGTAACACTGTTAATCATCAAACTGTTACCATAACAGGAAACTGATGAAAAAAGGCACAAGAACAGCAAATGGATTCAAGAAGGCAATGAATCTTTCAAGACTTAATCATGCTATAATTTACACAAATACTCTATAAGCAGACACACAGAAAGAAGAATCAATAACTTACTTACAAAATCTTACATTCACAATAAACATAGACCACAAAAAAAAGGATATGCCCTTGAAGAAGAGTTCTACCATCCCTGAGTCAACCAACTTGGTGATGACCTGAGCAGGAACATGGAATATGGAGATCCCCGTTTGTGAATCAAATATTGAAGAAAAGAACAAAAAGGGATTACGATTGATTGTGAATCAAAGATCAAAGAATGATTGTGAATATAGAGATCCCCGTTTGTGAATCAAAGATTGAAGAAAAGAAAAAAAAGGGATTACGGTTGATTGTGAATCAAAGATCGATTGATTTCCTATGTTTTTTGGATTAGGGTTTACCCGCCATTTGTATCTCTCTTCTTGTTATGCAATGAAACTTCATCTTTGTTGTACGTTTTTACAGTCTACATTCACCAAGTAATGAACGGCTGAATGGAATAAAGTGCATGGGTGATTGATTGTGAATCAAAGATCAAAGATCAAAGAACAAAGATCAAAGATCAGATCAATTTCGTATGTTTTTGGATTAGGGTTTACCCGCAGTCATTTAGAGAGATATGGAGGTCTTCCATGTATGTTTTCTGTGTGTTTTTTGACATGGCGGCTGTAATATCAAAAATGAAAAAGAATAAAGTTATATTAGTATATATAGTCACGGTATAAAAACGCGTTTTTTTAAAATTGCGGCCCGCTTTTTCAAAAGTGCGTTTTCGTAAAGTATTTTTGGAAGGCTTTTGAGATTTTTTAGCTAACAAACAAATACTATTTGTTTAGAGGTGCCATGTTACATATGACTGGGATTAGGGGTGTGGTATCAAATCATAATTATACCTATATATATAATATATATATATATATATATATATATATATATATATATATATATATATATATATATATATATATATATATATATATATATATATATATATATATATATATATATATATAGGGGCGAGTTATATGCAGAACTCATTTTATGTGTAGAACTATGCAGAACTCTTCTCAACCAATCAAAATTTAGTAAGTATTAAATGTTTTTAATTTATTCAAAAGGGTATATTAGTCAACTACATTTTACATTTTTTTCAATTTTTTAAATTAAAAAAATGGTTTTAAGATTACATATCTTTTGGAATTATTTTTTTAAATGTGTATTTTAAATAGCAAGAGTTTTTTCTTTTTTTAATTATTTATTTACATAAAAACGATTTACTCTTTCATTTTTTACTTTAAAAACGCTTTTTAATATCCATAATTTTTTAAATTAATTATTTTTCAGTCTTTAGTATAAACTGTGAGAAAAGTCTAGTGTAAACGTATTTTTTTAATATAGGGTAGTATTTTTACAAAAACATGTATGTTCTAATATGTAATAAGACAAACAACATAAATGTTATACACTTTTATGTAAATTTTCCTGATTCGTAATAGTAAAAAAAACATTAATGTTATACATATAACTTCAAAATTTACAATAAATCAAGAAGAAAAATATTTATACACGACAAGAACATCTATGTACAACTTCAAGAACATTTATGCACGGCTTCAAGAACATTTATGCACGCCTTCAAGAACATCTATGCACGACTTCAAAAACGCTTATGAACGCCTTCAAGAACATCTATGCACGACTTCAAGAACATCTATGTACGACTTTAAAAACGCTTATGTACGGCATCTAAAAGGACCATTGATCATCGATCATTTTCATCAGACCCGTCATTGTCATGTTAAATTAATTCTAATAGTAACGGGTACAACATGATCAGTTTCACTTTTGCAAATCCCAACGAATAAGAGTCTGCAAAGAAAAACCATGACATAAAACAAAATACATGATTACTTATTTTATAAGGATAAACTAAAAAGTCAATTACTAATCAATGACTCTGTAGAGATAATAGACAATGGCTTGAATAAGAGAACAATACGCGATTTTTTTATAGTAAACATCAAAAACTATAATGCAAAGTGGTTACTGTGTTGAGTGAAATATTTAAAAGAAAGTTGAATCTATAAATGGTTATTCATTCGTAATACTTTTAATCTTTAATGAAAATAAAAAATGGTGTACCGTTTTGGTTCGCTCACTCCTGATCAACATCTGCGATTTATCATCCATTGGTAACGATTGTGCAAATCACCTCGAACCGCGGTCTCAGTCGTCGTCATCACCTACCTTCTCACATCACCGCCACAACGGTTCTCTTCCTCCGGCCAGAGATTGCTGGTGGTGTTATCTGAATCGGGGAATAAAAAAGTGTGTATATTTTACGATGCGAATCAAGAATCACAGATCGTTGTTCTTGTATCCAAATCTTGTTACCTTTTTGGAAATGTAAAGATCATATTTAATATTATTTTTATTCAAAAAAAGGATTGTGGTACATGTGTACATGCATTTAGATTCAATGTTATATTGATCAAAAGGGATATATCACAATTGGTTTTGAGGTTGCAAAAAAATGAAATAGGATGGTGGCGGCGGATGTTGTTGTCACACCCTCAATTTATCAGAGTAAGTCAACGCAATGGGGTGCGACGGTCATGACTATCACAAGACATAGATACAAAGAACGACTATTAAAAAGCCGTTTTCATTTAATTAAAAGCTTAAAACTTGTTCGGAAGCGAATTACACAAGATCATAAATAAAACACTGTTTCAAAAGACTTTAACGTTGATCCAAATATCCATACACTAGTCACGACCATTTTCATTTAAAAATCTCCCATGCATAACCACGTCACTCCTCCGTCTTAATACCTGAGAAAAACATTGCTAAAGCGTCAACACAAAGGTTGGTGAGTTCATAGGTTTAAGTTTAAATAGTGTGATGAACCATAAGATTTAATCAGGCAACCGGCATATAACCAAACATGGCTATAATCAAAATAGTATACGTTTGTATTCCTACGCCTAAGCTCGTGACACCGAAGCGTTAACCAACCAACAAGATATAATAAGAGCCCGAGCAAATGCCTATCCCGAAGCATTTGTAACACCTCAAATGTAAGTGTATCTAACTTTGGTCACACAACCAAATTAGATAGGGAGGTTAGCCCCGATAGATCTATCCATAACATTCGCGCTTACACAAAGTAATTAACGGTTCACGATAGTGGGCTAAAGCATCTAGGGATATCGCTACTTAGACATCATGTAGGCAAACGTATCAGTTTAAGGCACTTATGTTCATCCGTTAAAAACAAGCAATGTTCTCACCCCAAAATAGTTAAAACAATTAAAAGTGGGGCTATGAAACTCACCTCGATGAAGTAGGTAAATATGATCAACAAGGATAGCACGGGATATCAAGGCACGCAAAACAATGTGCAAACGATCTACTCGTAACCTAAGTAAAATATTTGTACTTAGGCTAAATACAATAATTAATAACGTACAATGCACTTGGTTGATAATATATACTTGCTCTTGGTTTATAAAATGTTTTCATACATTTTTCATGTTCAAATATTTTAGTCACGGGGTCAACTTTGGGTCTCGATATCTCATTAAATAATAGTCCGAAAAATAAACGGGTTCTCATTATAAAAACTAGACCGCGAGCTCTTCGATATATGATAAATATCGCATTTTTATGAAGTCTATAAGTCTAGTAAATAATTATGCAAATTAGTTCACTCGTTAACCAAAAATAACCAAGTAAGGTTTAATAATATATAAGTATTAATCGACCATCTTTGGAAATTCATTGCGGGTTCGTTACTTAACTTTAAGACAAACGGAAAGCTGTTTTGAAATCTAGGCCGTGTCAAACTTAATAAGGTATTTTTATATTTTTAGAGCATGGTCGTTTGGTTGAACAAAATCAGTCGTGAAGTAGGGCCTATGGGTCGAAGTTTATGATATTATATGTACTATCTAGAGATTTTGGAAATAAAAGTGAAATGCTAGTTTTTGTGTTTACTCTTATAACGCATGCTACCATACCCACTTGTCCAATTAAGTATTAAGTTTGTCCATTCTTTCCCTGTTGGTACAGTCTACCCGAAAGGGACACTAAGGTGACCCTATGTTGCTACCATTTTCATTATGCTCAATACATCCCCTCATGCATACATATACATGGCATTCATTACCAATCCAAAAAGAAAGGGTCCTTGTGGTCGCTGTTCACCCAGGCTACCAAAAGGGGAGGGTGTGGGTTCACATAGGTCTTGTCCTTGTCTATGACTTCCATCTACTTACACATTAATGAATAGAAAACCAAAAGGGAAATGCTTTTATTATTTTCTTTACCCACTATCCATATGCAAGAGCATGATCCCCAGTAGTTTTCATACTTGCTCACATAGTAGGTATACACGCACACACATTAACATTTAGGCGCATACTATGTATATATCATACCATATGTTTGTTCTTCCTGACACTAAACCTTACACCCATAATACTTCCCATTTTAGGCTAAGTTTCTTGTTATTGTTTTAGCTAAGTTTCACTTTGTCGTCTTCTTTTTCCTGCTCGTTCACACATACCAACGAAATACACAATTTACTCTTCAAAGATGTGAATTACTTTTGTCCCCTCCGTGGTACGCATGGACTACACACCCCACATATTAGCCATGGTGAAAACATCATTCACAAGCATGCACAAATCACACAATTATACCAAAACCATTACACCATCATATTTTCATGTCTTGTTTTCTTAGCAACCACCTATACACTGCACCTTCTACAATTCATACGTGTACTTATATATTACCTCCTTGGATACACATATTTGATACTTCAATTCAAACAAAAGGAAACATACTCTCACTGTTTAACACGCAAAGCCCAATAGTTTCAAGACTTATTTTGGAGGACTTAGCTTACTTATTTAAACACACTTATGGTTTAAACATTAGTTTTGATATTTGGTTCTTTGTTTACTTGTCGTTGGGTGCAACAAGAATTCATGCACACTCACACTCTAGCACACCCTTTCACATGATACTTTAGAAGATGAAACCCACTGCTACAAGTTGTTACTTATAATCATATACTCATGAATACACACACGACACCTACACATGAACACACAAATCACTTATGATTACAACCACACAACACTTAAACCATTTAGTTCAGGTTACACATACGCACACACTTGTTCGAACACACACATAGTAGCAGAGATTTTCCATCATTGGTTAAAGGGTAAGTGGTCCTGCTACTGCTATTGTTGACGCATGGTATTCCTAAAAGGGAAAGTAGCCACACCTTGCACTTGTTTTATCTTCACACACACAAGCACATATATATAAATTTATCTAGGTCTTGTATCATGTTTATTATCTTTACATGCAGCTTCCTAGCTTTCACACAATAGGATGGAAGTTTCAAAGTACTAATTTTGCTCACATGAAGTAATAGATATCAAAAGCATGTATATTTGTTTGATGCACCCTCTGTGTTATGAACACACATAAAATCATAGTGTTTGTGGATAACACAAGTATATAGCTCAAAACACAAAGCATTTACATTGTTCTATTAGTTTTTATGGTTTCCTGTTACTTGAGTACACAACATGAAATGCTTATAACATCATACAATCACAGCCTACTTCTTATAGCTTGGTTCACGCATACCATACACAACGTTATGCCTGACAATCATGCTTCTAGTCGACAGCTAATAGGTCTCTCTAGGTGGTTTCGATTGTCAAGTAGTTATCACTTTGAACCCTAGTTCTTACAAAGAATCGTAGAGGGTATGTGGTCATACAAAATATCGTACCCTTGGCCTGTGACTTAGCTTTATTGTTTGATACGCGTTCTTGGTTTTTAAGTTACGTTTTGAGCAAGTATAGATACCAACCAAATATAAGTTTAAGAGAAGAGTTAGTATGGACTTACAAGAGTCCTAAGTAAGTTCGGTGAAGATGACGTGAGGACTAGTGAACCTTAATCCGTATATTTAGCTTGCTTAATCAACATGAATATCTTGCCAAATGTTTTCTGTTGTGACCTAATCACCAAGGGGGAGTTCAATGTTTTTCTTTAGCTTTGAGTGTTTGAGGTTATGAGAGAAATTTAGTTAGTATTTATAGGCAATGCGAGTGAGTGTTACGAGTGAAGGGATTAAGTTAGGGTTTGCAAACTAAGTTTGCTTTGTAACTAGTTCTTGTAACCAAGGTAGTACACCATGGAAGGACTCAAAGCTTGGGGAAGAACAACTGTGTTGGGGTTCAGTGTAGGGCATCCATGGGGAAGACAAATGTGGTACCCTCCCTTGACTATTAAGATGGAAGTTTGTTAAATCATAAAAGTTTTGAGGGTATGGTGAATAAAAGGTGGTCGTCCGTCGGTTTGAAGGGGAAAAAGGGGAGACATTTTGTACAAGTATTAATGAGGAAGTGTTGGTACACACAATTTAAATTCAAAAAGTGGGAACAGTAAGTAAAACGTGTGGTTTTGTATCTACATGGGGCCGATTTTGTTTAGTGGCAACAAGGTTTTTGTTTTACTTTGATTTTGAGTATATTTACCATGTTTATTTGTTGTGATGTATATATATGCTATAGAGGTTTAAGTGTATAAGTAGTGTAAGTTTCTTTGTAGTAGTAGTTATAAATTAATTTGGTAAAATGAATAATCGAAATCTCTAAGTGTGTCGAAAATATATTGCATGTGAAATGTTCAATTTGTGTAGTGAATTCTTAAGCGTAATTATGTTGACGTAGATAAATGTCGACCTCTAAAATAGTAACTCCAAACACATATCGTAAGTTAACAATAAGTCTTTTAAATAGAAATTGATAGAAACGTCATTCATAAAAATTTCAAATTCGTACACAAAATACGCGTAATCAATCGGGACATTCAATAGACACACAAGTCTAACCGAACCATCGTGTTTGACCTAAATCAAATAGATTCAAAATTCACGTGTGTGACATTCGTAATCCCTTAAATTGAGTTTTGTCCTCAAAACTAGCACGTCGATGTCGTCATCAAAACAAGAGATCAATTAAATTTTTATCTTCCTTCCATGGTGTTCAATGCGTTCGTTCTTCTTTAGTTTATTTCTAGGATTATGATTACTATAATCTCGTTAGGATTAAAACGAACGAAAATTTCTTCCAATTTGTACATGGTTCTATAGCGTTCTTCTAAGTCTTTTCTCGTATTCCAAATTTTTTTTTTTTCGACGACGTCGGTTTTGTCTAGTGAGTTTTCTCATTATTAACCTTTGCGTCGTCCCGCGTATTGCTTCCACTTTGAAGTGTCGCGTATTGTCATTTTTCGCCTAGATAACTATATATCGCACATTTGAAAATTGTTCCACATAGTTTGATTAATCCCGCTCACATTAACCGTCTACTTTATAGTGATAAGTAGCGTATGTGTCAAGGTTTCTTGAATCGGTTTCCAAAAAAAAAAATCAAGAATAATTGATCGTCCTAACACATGGTGGTTAAGGCGTTTCTTCCTTTTATGTGACATTCAATTATTAGGTAATTTCGTTAAATAATCAATTTAGTTTGTGTTCTTCCTCGTTTATCCCTTTTTCATGGAGAGGAAAAACGGGCGTACCATTTATAATATGTTTAAATCATAGTTCGTTCGGATTCCTTCTATGAAGAAAGTACATAATATTTCTTAAGCCTATGAGTATGGTGTGATGCTCAAACATCGTTAGGTAAAATAGATTTTTGTTCGAGTGGTTTTGGTATTCCCATTTATATACAAAAGTATGCTTATTTTGACCCAATTGTTCTTTAACATGGGTTATGTTACGACGAGTTCCGGATATCCGTTAAATTCGGATTTTACTCAAATGACGTTTCGTTCTTCTCATTATTATTTAAAAGTTGTTTTTGATTTTCCGACTCTAATCTAGTTGAGTCTAATTGTCGTCAAAAATAATTGGCGCTCTTAGTATTTGCGTGTCATATACGCTCTTAAAACGGTATAAAAATGTTCGACGTTCGTAGCACACGATAGATCTTTCTTTGATGAGTAGGGCAACTTGAATATATTCTACTAATATATTTCATTTTTAAGATGACTACTATGAGCATACTCGCGTTCGACCACGATCATACGTAGTTGATCAGGCTACGTACGTCTCGGGACCAACGGTTGCATCCTCCTTTTCATCACAATTTGACTCTTTGAGGTTGTAATTATATATTGGTATTCCATAGTGCATTTCGTTCGTTACTGTTGTTCACTTCCATAATCAACAAATTTGCGCATAGTTCATTTCATTTGTAACCATTGCTCAGTTTTGACAATCAACAAAATAAATCCCAAAATTTATTCATACTAGTTCTCGTCAAGTTTATCAATAGTTTTTGTTCTCCACATTAAGTTGGTCGTCAAACCAAGTTCCAAAACTTTACATAGTAGTTCTTACCAAAAATATTTCGCTATTAGTTGCGGCATTTGATTAGTAATACATTTACTAATATTCCAACTTACAAAAAAAAAAAACGATTGTTATTATTCCCACTAATAAGTGTTTTCGGTGTTGTGATTTCAAATAAAAAAAAATTGATGTTTTCTAAAGAACATTTTTACATAAATATTTTAGTGAAAATTTACTTTATTTATTTCTCTTCGATAGATAAAGAAAATATTGTAGAAGAAAACTCTTTCTTAAGTAAAATTTTTGGCGGATGAATTTTTCTCCGACACATGAAAAATAAAATTTTTCTCGTTGGTTAAACTAAAGAGGCTTTAAAAATAAAACAACACAATTTTATTGAAGACTTGGAGTACGTTTACATAATTATGTTTTGTTGGTGGTAACATCGACGGACGTCGAGTCACTTGATTTGCATAAAAGTAAGATAGTTCACAATACATAAATTTCTACGCTCTATCCATGACGAGGGTAGAAACCCTTGGGTTGATACTTGAATATTGTCGGCGCATCTTTCTTGAAAGACAACTGGTGTAAAACGTTGGTGGGGTATTGGACGCTCTTTGCCCTCGAGCTTCCTTCTTGGGCGATTTCAAGTATTTCTTGTCTTAAACGGCATTCCTCCATGTAGCGTTCCTTCATATTCTTCTCATGGGACTTTATCACTCGGCAATCACCCTCCAAGTGCCCAAAGTCATCATAAAGCATGCAGTGGTTTGCGCAACTACCTTTGTGGTGGTAGTCACACTTGCGGCAATATGGAAGGTTACCGAGATACTTCTTGTTCAAGATCGGAGTTGGTTTGGGAACATCCTCCGGGAAATTTGTTCTTGCACAACAAGTAGAGGGTGGTAAGGTTCTTCCTTGATGGACACGTGGCTCTTTCCACGAGCGATTCTTCGGTTTGGTCATAGGGCGAGGGTTAAACCTTCCAGCACCTTGCTTCATGGTGTTAAACCTTGAGTGGTTCTTCAACATATAGCATCTCCCCGCATAAGACCCTTTTCTTCCACTAACGGTATGATTTACCTTAGTTTTTGAAAGGGTCTTTCGAGGTCCAAGAGTGTTAACCGGAGTAGCACTTGTTTCCTTAGCTTGTTCGTAGACACTAGGATCCATGGTTCGGTCAACCGTGCGGATACTAGCTTCAAACGCATCAACGGCCCTAATGGCATTTTGGTATTGACGAGTGATGACCTCTTTGAGGTCCTTGCAACCTTGTTCCGTCATTTCAGTTTTTCTGTGTAGCATTATCGCACAAACGATGTATATTTTTGTTAGTTCTTTCATTGTTATCAATTCTTACGATTGTCCAAATTTGACCGAGCTTTTCTCACATTTATTGTACTATAATTATCAAGGGATCATATCATAAAAATTCATACATTTCATTCTTGAATTGTGTTCCATACATAGTTTTGGAGCTTAGAGTACAAAATTCCCATTCAACAAATGAATGGCTTCTTTTAGTCTTGACAACACGTCATGCATTTATTACAAAACATCATACTTTTATTAGAAAGGCGAGAAATCCTAAAGACCTAGGTGGTGTAGGATCTCTTGAATCTGAGCATGATCCGCAGCTTGCCTAGCCTCGGCATCATCGTTCCTCATTTGTAGAATAGCAATATGGGACTCAGCAGCTTCAAGAGACTCTCGTAACTCGGCTATCACCAAGTCCTTGTCCTCATCTTGCTCGATAAGGCGATCCACATCAACCTCTACATCCTCCAGACGGCCTATCAGGTGTTCTGCATCGAATCCGAGTGCTTCTGAAGTAGGCTCGTCTTCTGGGGAAAAAGCAACATTAGGTGGTGGTGATGAAGCACGGTTTCTTTTTCTAAAATTTTCATGCATTGTTGAAGGCATAGGGGTGGGGATTGGCATAGTAGCAGTGGTAGAAACATTTGGGATGATGGGCGGAAGTCTCGTAGTGACATTTGGCATCATGACAGGCGAATCTTGCTCGTCATCCGAATTTATTGTAATTACACTCCGGATGGGGGTAACTTCCTTGTCGGATTCGAATTGCAAAATGACAAACGGAATGAGAGGCATCTTTCCTTTTTCGTCTGTCACAAAATGTACAACAACGGTTATTGGATAGGTAAAAGTGGAGCATTTTTATAAAGTTCTAAAAATAGAAATGAGTTGCATGATGTCTTGTAAACTTTCTTTTATTTAGAGTGAGTTCTCGTACATCGATCCATAAGTCTACTTAAATGTCCAAGTAGTCCTTACACGGAAAACAATAAGTAAATCGTGGAATGTTAAATTTCTCTAACATACTCTTCCACATACTTATTATTTGTACTTTCTCTTAGTAGTGATTATGTATGGATGGATAAATACAATTATCCTTAATCAATTCTTTCATCAATTTAGGTTTATTACGACGTTCATCTTTGTGCAATTTCCTCTTGTTAAACGTTTATTACTTGCAACTCGGATGAATAAGTATGTTTTTGAGTTTTAGTCGGCTTACGGCTATTACATAGCCCGTACTAGTTCTTGTTCATTCACAAGTCTTTCCTTAACTTAGTATTGCTAGTTCGTACACTTTCGACAATTTTTACACCTTGAAAAATTGTTAATTTGATTTAAACGAGTCGAGTACTAAAATTTTATCACAAAAATTTCATCACAAGAATTGTTCCATGTGTTTTTAATCTGTAATCGTTCAAAATGTTCAATTCGAGCAACTACTAAATTTTATTACAAGAATTTCTCTGATTTTGGAATATGTTCCGTTATACCTTATATGTTTCGTCTATCTTGCTCTCGTCTAGCGTTTTGCTCGCAATCTTAGATAAACTTTACAGTCATTGTTGTATATTTATACCTTGCATTTAAGATCTCAATATACGCCCACATTTCGCATCTGGGGTTCTCAAATATCGCACAACGCGATAATCCCTTCGATGTAGAAATTGGCATAATTGTTTAACCAAGGGTAAAACCCTTTAATTTATATCTATATCGTAACTTCGAAATTTATAACAACGTCATAATAACTTAGTCGCAACCAATGGACTAAAAGAATTTTGATTTGTCTTTGCGTAATTTATTTCCAATAAAGTTTTCTTTGATAACCATTTGACTTACGCGTCAGCGCATTTATAGATAGTTCATATATCGCGGAATTTGTTTGTTCTTTGAATTGTAGTATTCTTTGGAGCATTACAAGAGTAATACTTGTACTAAGTGTTTTATCGTCATATGTCATTTTAAATAGTGACGTCATCGTCGTTCCTCGGTCGCATTCAATTTAAATTTCGAAACCGTTAATTAACGTAGGTCACTTTTCCTCAACTGAGTCTATTATAAATGTCTAGTGGAGTAACGATTTATCGAACCCAATAAATAGTTGCTCCTCTCGACATTTATAATAGTATCGCTTGATTCAAGTATTACTACAAATTAACACACTACCAAACCCATGGTAAATAAATATATTCATATAGTTTTCGTTCTAGGAATCGTGGCGATATTTTTTAATTCGGCGTATAGTGATATGAAACACACAACGTTTCGATAGTCGATAATAGTCCCGCGGACTACGTAAAATATGTTGAGCATAAGTATGCGTACGTTTAATCTCAAAGGAAAATATATATATATGGCACAAACCATTCAAATAAATATGGCACAAACCATTTAAATAAATATGGCACAAACCATTCAAATGAATATGGCACAAACCATTCAAATAAATATGGCACAAACCATTTAAATAAATATGGCACAAACCATTCAAATGAATATGGCACAAACCATTTGCGTATCGTAACAATCCATACAAGGATGTTAGGCATTTTATATCAACTTAAAAAAAATCGTTTTATTACATGTCCCTATGGGTATCATTCTAACACGGGAAGGGGAATACCTAATGATAATAGCACGTAGCAATCTAACTCAAAACTTAGCTTGCAAAAATCATAAACTATTTCAAGTCACAACTTACTTGTATCGAAGACGTGGAGTGAAGTGGTTCTTGGAGATTTTTGAGAGTTAGTTATAGTCTAGAATTATTTTTCCGATAAATAAATTTTTTGACTCACGTTTATAAAAATCATTTTGTAAAATAACCTAGTTCTCTATAACCAGTCTCTGATACCAATCTGTCACACCCTTAATTTATCAGAGTAAGTCAACGCAATGGGGTGCGACGGTCATGACTATCACAAGACATAGATACAAAGAACGACTATTAAAAAGCCGTTTTCATTTAATTAAAAGTTTAAAACTTGTTCGGAAGCGAATTACACAAGATCATAAATAAAACACTGTTTCAAAAGACTTTAACGTTGATCCAAATATCCATACACTAGTCACGACCATTTTCATTTAAAAATCTCCCATGCATAACCACGTCACTCCTCCGTCTTAATACCTGAGAAAAACATTGCTAAAGCGTCAACACAAAGGTTGGTGAGTTCATAGGTTTAAGTTTAAATAGTGTGATGAACCATAAGATTTAATCAGGCAACCGGCATATAACCAAACATGGCTATAATCAAAATAGTATACGTTTGTATTCCTACGCCTAAGCTCGTGACACCGAAGCGTTAACCAACCAACAAGATATAATAAGAGCCCGAGCAAATGCCTATCCCGAAGCATTTGTAACACCTCAAATGTAAGTGTATCTAACTTTGGTCACACAACCAAATTAGATAGGGAGGTTAGTCCCGATAGATCTATCCATAACATTCGCGCTTACACAAAGTAATTAACGGTTCACGATAGTGGGCTAAAGCATCTAGGGATATCGCTACTTAGACATCATGTAGGCAAACGTATCAGTTTAAGGCACTTATGTTCATCCGTTAAAAACAAGCAATATTCTCACCCCAAAATAGTTAAAACAATTAAAAGTGGGGCTATGAAACTCACCTCGATGAAGTAGGTAAATATGATCAACAAGGATAGCACGGAATATCAAGGCACGCAAAACAATGTGCAAACGATCTACTCGTAACCTAAGTAAAATATTTGTACTTAGGCTAAATACAATAATTAATAACGTACAATGCACTTGGTTGATAATATATACTTGCTCTTGGTTTATAAAATGTTTTCATACATTTTTCATGTTCAAATATTTTAGTCACGGGGTCAACTTTGGGTCTCGATATCTCATTAAATAATAGTCCGAAAAATAAACGGGTTCTCATTATAAAAACTAGACCGCGAGCTCTTCGATATATGATAAATATCGCATTTTTATGAAGTCTATAAGTCTAGTAAATAATTATGCAAATTAGTTCACTCGTTAACCAAAAATAACCAAGTAAGGTTTAATAATATATAAGTATTAATCGACCATCTTTGGAAATTCATTGCGGGTTCGTTACTTAGCTTTAAGACAAACGGAAAGATGTTTTGAAATCTAGGCCGTGTCAAACTTAATAAGGTATTTTTATATTTTTAGAGCATGGTCGTTTGGTTGAACAAAATCAGTCGTGAAGTAGGGCCTATGGGTCGAAGTTTATGATATTATATGTACTATCTAGAGATTTTGGAAATAAAAGTGAAATGCTAGTTTTTGTGTTTACTCTTATAACGCATGCTACCATACCCACTTGTCCAATTAAGTATTAAGTTTGTCCATTCTTTCCCTGTTGGTACAGTCTACCCGAAAGGGACACTAAGGTGACCCTATGTTGCTACCATTTTCATTATGCTCAATACATCCCCTCATGCATACATATACATGGCATTCATTACCAATCCAAAAAGAAAGGGTCCTTGTGGTCGCTGTTCACCCAGGCTACCAAAAGGGGAGGGTGTGGGTTCACATAGGTCTTGTCCTTGTCTATGACTTCCATCTACTTACACATTAATGAATAGGAAACCAAAAGGGAAATGCTTTTATAATTTTCTTTACCCACTATCCATATGCAAGAGCATGATCCCCAGTAGTTTTCATACTTGCTCACATAGTAGGTATACACGCACACACATTAACATTTAGGCGCATACTATGTATATATCATACCATATGTTTGTTCTTCCTGACACTAAACCTTACACCCATAATACTTCCCATTTTAGGCTAAGTTTCTTGTTATTGTTTTAGCTAAGTTTCACTTTGTCGTCTTCTTTTTCCTGCTCGTTCACACATACCAACGAAATACACAATTTACTCTTCAAAGATGTGAATTACTTTTGTCCCCTCCGTGGTACGCATGGACTACACACCCCACATATTAGCCATGGTGAAAACATCATTCACAAGCATGCACAAATCACACAATTATACCAAAACCATTACACCATCATATTTTCATGTCTTGTTTTCTTAGCAACCACCTATACACTGCACCTTCTACAATTCATACGTGTACTTATATATTACCTCCTTGGATACACATATTTGATACTTCAATTCAAACAAAAGGAAACATACTCTCACTGTTTAACACGCAAAGCCCAATAGTTTCAAGACTTATTTTGGAGGACTTAGCTTACTTATTTAAACACACTTATGGTTTAAACATTAGTTTTGATATTTGGTTCTTTGTTTACTTGTCGTTGGGTGCAACAAGAATTCATGCACACTCACACTCTAGCACACCCTTTCACATGATACTTTAGAAGATGAAACCCACTGCTACAAGTTGTTACTTATAATCATATACTCATGAATACACACACGACACCTACGCATGAACACACAAATCACTTATGATTACAACCACGCAACACTTAAACCATTTAGTTCAGGTTACACATACGCACACACTTGTTCGAACACACACATAGTAGTAGAGATTTTCCATCATTGGTTAAAGGGTAAGTGGTCCTGCTACTGCTATTGTTGACGCATGGTATTCCTAAAAGGGAAAGTAGCCACACCTTGCACTTGTTTTATCTTCACACACAAGCACATATATATAAATTTATCTAGGTCTTGTATCATGTTTATTATCTTTACATGCAACTTCCTAGCTTTCACACAATAGGATGGAAGTTTCAAAGTACTAATTTTGCTCACATGAAGTAATAGATATCAAAAGCATGTATATTTGTTTGATGCACCCTCTGTGTTATGAACACACATAAAATCATAGTGTTTGTGGATAACACAAGTATATAGCTCAAAACACAAAGCATTTACATTGTTCTATTAGTTTTTATGGTTTCCTGTTACTTGAGTACACAACATGAAATGCTTATAACATCATACAATCACAACCTACTTCTTATAGCTTGGTTCACGCATACCATACACAACGTTATGCCTGACAATCATGCTTCTAGTTGACAGCTAATAGGTCTCTCTAGGTGGTTTCGATTGTCAAGTAGTTATCACTTTGAACCCTAGTTCTTACAAAGAATCGTAGAGGGTATGTGGTCATACAAAATATCGTACCCTTGGCCTGTGACTTAGCTTTATTGTTTGATACGCGTTCTTGGTTTTTAAGTTACGTTTTGAGCAAGTATAGATACCAACCAAATATAAGTTTAAGAGAAGAGTTAGTATGGACTTACAAGAGTCCTAAGTAAGTTCGGTGAAGATGACGTGAGGACTAGTGAACCTTAATCCGTATATTTAGCTTGCTTAATCAACATGAATATCTTGCCAAATGTTTTCTGTTGTGACCTAATCACCAAGGGGGAGTTCAATGTTTTTCTTTAGCTTTGAGTGTTTGAGGTTATGAGAGAAATTTAGTTAGTATTTATAGGCAATGCGAGAGAGTGTTACGAGTGAAGGGATCAAGTTAGGGTTTGCAAACTAAGTTTGCTTTGTAACTAGTTCTTGTAACCAAGGTAGTACACCATGGAAGGACTCAAAGCTTGGGGAAGAACAACTGTGTTGGGGTTCAGTGTAGGGCAGCCATGGGGAAGACAAATGTGGTACCTTCCCTTGACTATTAAGATGGAAGTTTGTTAAATCATAAAAGTTTTGAGGGTATGGTGAATAAAAGGTGGTCGTCCGTCGGTTTGAAGGGGAAAAAGGGGAGACATTTTGTACAAGTATTAATGAGGAAGTGTTGGTACACACAATTTAAATTCAAAAAGTGGGAACAGTAAGTAAAACGTGTGGTTTTGTATCTACATGGGGCCGATTTTGTTTAGTGGCAACAAGGTTTTTGTTTTACTTTGATTTTGAGTATATTTACCATGTTTATTTGTTGTGATGTATATATATGCTATAGAGGTTTAAGTGTATAAGTAGTGTAAGTTTCTTTGTAGTAGTAGTTATAAATTAATTTGGTAAAATGAATAATCGAAATCTCTAAGTGTGTCGAAAATATATTGCATGTGAAATGTTCAATTTGTGTAGTGAATTCTTAAGCGTAATTATGTTGACGTAGATAAATGTCGACCTCTAAAATAGTAACTCCAAACACATATCGTAAGTTAACAATAAGTCTTTTAAATAGAAATTGATAGAAACGTCATTCATAAAAATTTCAAATTCGTACACAAAATACGCGTAATCAATCGGGACATTCAATAGACACACAAGTCTAACCGAACCATCGTGTTTGACCTAAATCAAATAGATTCAAAATTCACGTGTGTGACAGTTGTTAGTCAAGGGTTTTCATTGATAAAGATTAATGATATGGGATCTAAGAAAATAAAGTGACGGAATTTTTTTAAAGAACTAGTGTATTTTGAAAGGTCTATGCTACCCTTTCCAGAATTTTATTTAATTAAAAAATAACCTTTATTTTTAGTTTAATTACACCTTTTGCACATTTGATCTTAACCTTTAATCAAACTCATCTAATGGCCAATATTTATTTAAATAGTTCTGCATAGTTCTACACCTTAAATGAGTTCTGCATATAACTCTTACCTATATATATATATATATATATATATATATATATATATATATATATATATATATATATATATATATATATATATATATATATATATATATATATATATATATATATATATATATATAGGGGAACTTTATTTACAGAACCCATCTTAGTGACAGAACTTGCAGAACTCTTATATTTGAAGGTAAACATGTATGTCTAAAGGAGTACATGTATGTTTTTGAAAGCGCTCATGTATGTTTTTGGATCGGTGCACATACATGCATGCAAGCTTTTAAAAATGTATGTTTTTGAATTCGTGCACATACATGCATGCATGCCCTCAACCATGTATGTTTTTTATATCTTTTTTAATTTTGACAAAAAAGAACTTCAAATATGCTTCGCGAATACAAATATTCTCAAAAAACATACATGTACTCTTTCAGACATACATGTTTGCCTTCAAAAACAAGAGTTCAGCAAGTTCTGTCACTAAGACGAGTTCTGTAAATAAAGTTACACTATATATACATATATATATATATATATATATATATATATATATATATATATATATATATATATATATATATATATATATATATATATATATATATATATATATATATATATATATATATATATATATATATATATATATATATATATATATATATATATATATATATATATATATATATATATATATGTGTATATATATATATATATGTATATATATATATATGTATATACATATATATATATATATATATATATATATATATATACATATATATATATATATATATATATATATATATATATATATATATATATATATATATATATATATATATATATATATATATATATATATATATATATATATATATATATATATATATATATATATATATATATATATATATATATATATATATATATATATATATATATATATATATATATATATATATATATATATATATATATATATATATATATATATATATATATATATATATATATATATATATATATATATATATATATATATATATATATATATATATATATATATATATATATATATATATATATATATATATATATATATATATATATATATATATATATGTGTGTATGTGTGTGTGTATATATATATATATATATATATATATACTAGCGTCGTAACCCGCCCAACGGGCGGGGTCGCTTTTTTGTTGTTCCGAATGTCTTTTTGTGTTTTTTAATGTTAGTTTTTTTAATAATTTTTAAATGTAATCATTTTTGGGTTAGTTTTGTAAATCTTTTCTAAAAGTATATTTGTGTGTTAAGTATATCTATTGGTAGTAAGACATGCTTTTTGTTAAAACGAAACTCGAAGGAAACTAATTTTTAATTTCTTAGAGTCTTGGCTCACCCAACGGACATGTTTTGTCATGTGAATGTTTGATCGTACAAATATTGATTTTTTAAGTATTTTTGTTTACAATACAAGTAAGATTATCAAAAATCAATATTTAATCAAAACATTGATTATGGTCTAAAAAATCATTAAAGCATGGTGCCACTAAAATGTCCAGGATTGTCTCATAGATTTAAAAGGCCATGTGTCTTATTAAGTTAAAGGCCTTTTTACGATATTAAGTACAAAATCAATATTCTTAACTAACTGCACACGTTAGGTTCTATATTTAGCTAAAAGTAATAGTATTGTGCGTACTTTTTGTTCCTTTTACGATGGATGTTATAATTTTATTAAATATTCTTTTGAATATCTCAAAATATTTTTAAATTTTTTTCAAAGTACTTAAAGATTAAATCACATATAATAATGTGATAGTGTGGTATCTTTTTTAAATGCATGCCAATAATTTGTTTTAAGTATAGTTATAGAAAAAAAAATTATGCATTACATGATGTGGATAAGTTATGACGATAAATTTTGAAACTTGTTTTCAAAAAAACCGATGTTTTTTAAATCTGATTTTTCTCAAAACGATTCGGTGTTTCATGGGAGGAGCATTTCGTCCTGAATCCCGAAATCGAATCGGAATTGTACCGATTTCCAATACCTCAATCCCGTTTCCGTACTACGAAAAAATGTGAAAAACAATTCGGTTGCACTAATTCTGTATGTGAATTGTACCAAATCGGAAAATTCCCGAAAAATCTAAAAAAACCTGAGTTCCTGGTACTGGTACCTATATCCGAATCTCGTTTGCTCCGGTACCGGTACCAAAAATTCGATACGAGATCGATATCGGTACCGTGCTCATCCTATATACTAATGTTACAAACGATTTTCGGCTAAATGGACTAAACGTTGCCATATTTTAACTAACGATATAATCAATTGATTTAATTTCAAAATACGTTAGTGACATGTACTTTTTACTCTTTTTTGCTTCCTTTCTTAAGCAATCCCACATCGTTCAGAACATAGCCAAATACGTCGAGTGTATTACCTTGTGATTTGAACGATCAATCTCCTCAAACAATATATAGCATCCTCAATAAAGAAAACTTATAATATCAGTTGACTTTTTAATCAAAGTTTCAAATCAATCTTTAGGACAGATAAGTAGTGGTGCATCCCATGTACATTGCGGGACTCAAGGTCAAGAAACGGCTTTCCAAGTTGTTTGTATTTGAGAAGAAGATCGAATGCTCGGTTACATTGGGTTGAGGACAATGAGTCGTTTTCAGATTCGAGCGGAAGTATGTCAAGGAGGTTCTCTGAAGGGGTGATTAACGTGCGGACCCATTCAATAGCTTGACCGAGTTTGAGAAATTCTCGAGCCTTGTTCTCACTATGATAAAAAAGTGACCATATATAAAAGATCGCTTATTTGAACAACAATGCTTATACAAAAAGTTTATGGTTAGCTAAGTTGAGTCAAAATACAATGCTAGATAATAAGTTTGATTTTTGTTCTTGTTGAGATAAACTGAAGCTTCTTTGAAGTATTGGTCCAAAACAGTTGATAAGCCTACCTTGATCAAAATATAACTTCATAAAGAAAGCAAGACACTACCTTGATCCGCCTCAGTTTTTCAATCACCGCCTTTTTCACTCCATCTCATCTTCCACAACCTCTTGAATCGCCTCTAACCAGTGTGAAGGAACTATAATTATTACGATGAAAACTTTGAAACGTTGGTTGCTGTGGCACGGGCTGCTATTAGACCTATGGGTACACACCATATCTTTCCACGCAGTCTCCACAGTACATAGCAGGTCTAAAGCAACTTGAGCAACACCTACATGTGAATTATTCACATACTCTGATATCATAAGATACATATTAGAATAACAAAAACATCTTTAACCACACATCTTAAATTTGAAGGGCTGAACATTGTGTTTTGGATCAGACCAGGTCAAATCGTAACCTCCACTCATCTTAAATTTCTTATAAAACTACAGGAGAAGAGACGCACTTACATGCCCATTTTAATTAAAAGTAAATCATTACACACTAATCTCGTGTTGTAAAGATAATAGAAAAACCTATACATTTATTTATTTGGAAGGTTTCAAAGCTTCTCTTATCGCATACACTTTCGCAAGCAAAGACATTAGAAAGATGTCATTATTCTTGATGATGCTTCTGTTAAAAATAAATATGAACTAAAAAAGTGTGACAAGATAGTAAGACTTGTAAAGAGAACTAACTTAGAATACCCAAATCAAACATCTTTAATCGGGGAGCAGGGATTCCATCCAACAATGTGTTCTTTAACTTTAAATATCGGTGGCAAACTTGCTTTCTTACACTTGCCGCGATCATGAGATCACTCAGAATTATAATACTTTTCTGTCAACTCCAAAGTCAACTCCGGCTCCTTTTCCGGTTGCTTCTCCTCTTCCTGCTATCAAATTCAATGGAGAAGAATGTACGTATCATCATTTTACGTCTGGTAATTTCTTCTTGGCTGAGTCCAGGAATCAGTTCCTTTAAAAAGAAACAGATACAATCTTTAGAGAAAATTCAGATAAATCCTAATAAAATATCCTAGCAAGGCAATATTAAATAAAAGCTACCAGGTGTTACCTGCTTATATATGATTGGATATAAAAACTAAAGGGTTGAAAATAATACATAGGAAAAAAGGTTGCGTCTGAAACTGTAAAACAAATAAAGGTTTAAGGATTAATCAACATCAACCCTATAGAGAAATTAATGAAATTGGTTGACAGAACGAACATTTTTCATTTCCGTCACTTACGGCACAAGAATACGAATGACTATAGGCACAAAAAACCTCGGTGTTCTTCACTCATTACTAATAATTCAGACTCCCTAGATAAACTTGATATTGTAAGTTCATCATGGAAGATGATGAGTTTGTCCTGAATACTACAAAGAGAGATGTAGAAACATTGAATTACAAAACTTGCATTATGTAAGAGCTCCTAGAGAAGCAAGAATTTTTAGTTATGATCACGAGGTTCCTCAAGTTCATAAACTCGATGCTTTTCCAAAGATTAGATTTGGTAATATAGATGATGGTGTTTTATCACACACTTGTGGTAATCTTGTCATTATAAAATTTGGTGAAATTGGAAATGATGTTATTAAAGATGATTCTATTGAACCAAAAGAGAAATAAATTATACCCTCCGTCGAATAGGAGAAATTTGGCGAATTGGAAGAGGTTAAGGAGGTATCATTAGAAGACATCAAGGTCGAAATTTTAAATGAGGAAGTGGTCAGTCAAAGTCATGATCTTTCTCAAGACACGGACAAGGACCTGAACGCTGTAAATCTTGAATCAAGTGGCTCAGAAAATTTAGTTACGAGTAAGGATTCATGCTTTTTGCAAGATTCTGAATCTACGTCAGATGAAAAAGTGGAAACTTAAATTACTAAGTCCACATAGGACCTGAATGACGAACCACATGTCCTCAATGAATTTTCGAGAGTTCAGATGATGAGTTCATGCAATTGGTCCAGGTGGAATTGTGGCTGCAGAGGGTAAAGAACGGTTTCCGCAACGACTCTGGTCCTTTCTGTTTTAGAATCTCAATCGGGCTATTGATGAATTGTATCTTCTATGTGAACTTGAATGTGACGTAGATCAGATGAAAGAGGTGGTACTTGTTCTTGAAGAAGCCGCATCTGATTTTAGAGAGTTGAATGTTAGAGTCCTAGAGTTTGAGAGTCTTTTTTTTATAAAAGTGACACCATTTAACAGTTACAAAAAGGTTATTACATACATGGGGTACCAAATAAAGTTTTATTACATCAAATATAAAACGAAATTCACTATATATTTAATAATATGATAATACTCACCTGAATATATTCACCAGAATACGAGAAGTGCCATAAGAACTCCCACTTGACCCATCAACAGATGCTTGATTTAGACATTCCAAAACTCACCTGTGTCTTTCTCAAACATTAATAATCCATTAGCTCACTTACATCTTATGAAATGAGATAATAAAAAGGTTTAAACGTCAAAATATAAGAGATTCTTACTTGATCAAGAATTTCCTCAGCTAGACTCTCGATCCTCAGTATTCTTCCACCAAATGGCACAAACTCTCTATGCTTTGCAATCGCAAGCATCTTATCTAACTGAAACCCATCATCTATTAGAAAAGCAAAGATTCTCGCAGCATTAAAGGACATTTCGCTGATTGTTTCAATTCCCGTGGACCTTCTATATTCATGGACTCCTTCAAGAGTTAACTCAGACCCGTACAATTTAGCAATATCCCGCATGCCTCTCCGCAATACGCAGCAAACAGTTTTTAGCGCATGCTCCATGCTACATATTTGCTTTTTTAACTTTGAGCAAAATAGTTCACTTTCCCTAAGGAATTTGTAGAATTCATGTACTTTTTGTTCAAACACACGAACGACAATGTCAACTCTATCTGAAGATGCAACTCAGGGTATTGCTCCATATGTCTTATAACCTCGGGCTAGTTAACGTTGCAAGTAAGTATAATGAAAAATGTGGATTCCCTAGCGCAAGGCCACACAAAAACTTAAACTCAGAATGTGAACTATTGTTTGAAAACCGCTTAATAGTGATATTGATACCTTATTTTCTACACATTTTAATACATAGAATTGGATCAAAGAGGGGTTTGCATGGATAAAAACACACTTTAGGCGATCTCCAACTCATTTGTTTATTTCTATCTTTCTGAATTGTTATATTTGACCTATTTAGAATTAAACATAACCCATATCAACCCAAATTTGTTGACATTGCCATCTGTGAATTACAGCATTGGTGCAACAGTACATACTACTACAGATAATCATGAAAAAGAGTAATGAAACGGAGCTGCTAAACCATGTCATATAATTGAATTCCTAGGCCAGAATGTACATATCAGAATTAGATAAACATGTAGAGATATACCTTGTATAAGCACGTCTCCTTTATGTTACAGCAGTGGCTATGACCCTGAAATTTTAAATCAATGCTATAAAAGTCGATAACCAAAGATGAACAACAGAGAAAACTGGAGCGACATATATGACAAATGTAATTTGTTAACTCTTTGAGCGAAACCGTTTTTGGATTTGATGATCACGTCATAATCAGTTTCAGTGTGATCACCCTGCTCAAAGACAATGGCACCAAGAGTTTGAGAAGTTGGGAAATCGTATTCTCGTGCTCCGAAAACTCTATATTACCTGATTTTAAAGTCTGGTATCTGTCAAACGTATCTCTAGCCGTCCGGAACAACTTGACCAATTCATTGCATTCATCAAGAATAGCGATCAGACCCTCAACTATCTATATTGAAATTCCTAGAACCACATTTCTCGAAATGACTTATCCTATTGGAAACCTCGTTGTCGGTGTCGTATATGTAAAGCTCAAAAAATAGTGGAGGATCACTTTCCGGGGCACAACGTGCCTATCAGTGGTAAATCTATCCAGAAATTATGAAGACATATGGTCCTTTGCCATCTTTTATTGATTCGTCAATACGTGCACCGAAAGAAATCACGCTGAACATTTGGTTGTTGGCTCTTATATTTTCCAAAAATGTCAGTTTCTGAATAATGTCTTGATGAATTCTGGGGGATCTTTCTCTGCCTGAAAGTGGACCCTACCATTAAAACATCATTATTATAACGTAATGGCTGATTTGTCGGGTAGCCCTTCAGCCGATTCGTACCAAAATTTAGCTTTACAATGACGGCGTGAAAATTGGCTTGCCTGTGTCTATCTAGGATGCAAATACAGCTGTGAGCAACGTATGTAAGATAAGGGACTTTAGATTAAAAACAAAAAAGATCCAAAAACCATTTAGTAAGCTGAATAAATACACTATTCACCTTGGAAACGAATGTCCTCATAGTCTACATCTTCTGTTACAGTTGGACAGTTGGTTTCGTGGCGCCCTGTGACACGTCGTTCGACATACCGTGTTCGAGTGTCTTTTTGGGGAAATAGTATATCTGAAGCTAGATGTTTGGCTAAGCTTAATAGAAAAGTAAAGGCATAAGCTTTTATTTGCCAGTTATATGATGTCAAATGGAAGCTGTTTCAGGAAAGTTCACCTCAGAACTTGCAACAACTTTCCAGGCACTACCCTGTAAAAGAAAGCATACTATGTTATACAACAATGATTTTTTTTATATCTCCATCTCGAGTTCAGATCCACACAGATCATATATGTTTGCTGAGTAATCCCAAACACCCCTTTATTACTTGTGGGCTAATTTGCAGATAAAGATTGAAGGAATTAGTTAACCTGAACTTAAGAAAACTACAAAAAGGATTTTTGTGGGTAATAAAAACGGGACAAAAGGAGCAATAATGTTATTATTATTTATTTGAGAAAATAACGGTTCCAAGAATCCAAATATTTACTATAAGAGATAAGAAACCATACTACCAGATACATTCATGATCAGGAATTGTTGAAACTTTTGGAAGAGAACACATCACCATATCACCATAGGTGAATGATCGAGCTGTCAAGTTTTTCCTCCAAAAGGGAACATCACAGGTTTCTTAGAACTGTTTTCGTTTGCCTGTTTAGAAGGGTCAATGATAGTAGTTTGTGAGAACTGTCTGTTCAAGTTATTTGACACCTCAACAGAAGTCAAATTCGAAATACCTGAAAAAGTAGCGCAGGTTCAACGGGTCAGTTATTTATCCTAAGTCAAACATACCTCAACGTTGTCTCTATCATGCATACCAAATATTTAAAAACCTTTTCTTCCTTAATAGCTGGTTGATCTATAAAAAAACAGGTATCATCCTTAATTGCTTCCTCAAAAAAACATGTAACAACCTTAATTGCTTCCTCAAAAGTATCCAATAGAGAACTTAACATTATATTATTGTTTAATACGTTTAACAGTATTACCAGCTACAAGTACCAAGATCTAATTTGTTAAATTTTAACAAATCCAATTAAAAGGGTGGGTGCAATGGCTATATATTATTTTAAAACACAGAGACAACAACAAAGAAGAGTCGTGGGTGTTTTTTACGTCTGGTTTTTTAGAGTTATGGATCAATAGTATTTTAGGATATATGAAGATATGAATGAAAATATGATTATCTTCATATATTTTTAGAAGATAGTTGATATATTTTCCAAAATAAGATATGAAAGATTCAAAATTTGAAAAGAATTTAAAAAAAAACCTGTATATGTTTTAGATTAGAGAATATATATTAATTACACAACTGGTTAATAAGTATAGGGGTTTACTATCATAAAACAAAAACAGTACCATAGCTCAATTGGAAAAAACCAAAACAAATAACCCCAAGGTCATGCGTTCGAAACTTACAAACCTCTTTTGAAAAAAACATTTTTTACACCAAACAAAACTGAAACGCGATTATCAAAATGCACTTTTCAAAATTGCGTTTCCAAAACGCGATTTTCAAACAACTGCGATTTTAAATTAGAATTCTGCGGGTTTTGGAGATTTTCTAGGGGATTTTGGAGATTTTCTAGGGAATTCTGAAATACTATTGGCTAAAAGATGTGACTGGGATATGACTGGATTAAAAAGTGTGGTTTCAAACCATAATTATACCTATATATAATATATATATATATATATATATATATATATATATATATATATATATATATATATATATATATATATATATATATATATATATATATATATATATATATATATATATATATATATATATATATATATATATATATATATATATATATATATATATATATATATATATATATATATATATATATATATATATATATATATATATATATATATATATATATATATATATATATATATATATATATATATATATATATATATATATATATATATATATATATATATATATATATATATATATATGACCACTTACTATTCTTTCCACATCAAAGTCCCTTGATAGACTATCCTTCAAAGATAGTATGGAGTGTCCCTTCAACAATGCCTGTACCAACTTTCCGTTGTAAAACCTGGACTGTGACACCCTTAGAGTATTACCACTCTAATTCCTAATAATCTTAATACCAAGTATATTTCTTTTTGCTTTAGCCAGCAAACCCTTGGTAGCCGAGATCTCAGCCTTGCATCCGCAAGAAAATACCATACAATCTATATAGAGAAATAGATGTATGAACATACCTGGTGTACACCCAGTAATAACCGTATTTGTCGTCACTGCTTTTCCTGTAATCGTTGTTGAGCACATACACATCTAACGGATTATCCATTTCTTTTTTCAATCCAGCCATCCACTTGGAAAGAACCTCACAAGCAACTGTATCATTGAAAGTCAATGACTCATGTGCACGACATTCCCTACAATCACCAAGCAGTACATTGCAACTGTCATACTCCTTAAAATCAACCAAGTAATCTCTCATATGTGTCATATAGCATGAGCCTCCTGAATCCATGATCCAGTCCAAAAGTTGTTCAACACTCATAACCATCATCACATCAGCATTGTCATACCCATGAGCTCCAGAACCGGATACGGGATACCTGACCTTTATTCCTGACAAAACCTTGAGATTTCTTGTGATTATACTTGGGACAATCCCTCTTCATATGATCCTCAGACTGACATATATAACACCTGAGTCTATCGCTTCTTCCTTGTGACTTTGACTATGAACGATATCTTTGTAACTAGATCTCTCCCTCACATACAACCCTTCACCACCATCACCCTGTGCTTCCGTCATCTTCTGAAGTTCCCTAGAATAATGTGTCGCGAGCACGTCTTCTAGCTTCAAAGTATCCCGACCATATAGCAAAGTCTCAAAAAAATTATCATAAGACGATGGTAAAGATGTGAGTAACAATAATGCCTGATCCTCATCCGAAATATAGCAATATCTATAGTCGTTAAGTCACTTACAAGCTTTTGAAACTCATCAATATGTTCAGACTGACTTCTAACTTGATGCAATTGAAAAGTATATAACTTTTTCTTCAAGTACAAACGATTAGCTAAAGACTTTGTCATGTATAAAGTCTCTAACTCTTTCCAAATCCCCGCAGCAGTCGTCTCCTTGGTGATCTACCATAGGACCCGATCATCGAAACACAAGATCAATGCGCCGTATGCCTTTTTGAATGACGTTATCGTACGCCACTATTGTGGTGGCAGGTAATTCCTCCAATGCTGCATCTAATCCCAGATGTTCCAATAAGCCTTCATCCTTACCTGCCATAACCCAAAATCATTCCTCCTATCGAATTTCTCGATATCAAACTTGTTTAGCGTCATCATATTTTCACATTTTGCTAACCATTTAACTTTTTGTGAATTTACCTACACAAAAACACGATCTAGCAAAGTATCCCGTTTGTAAAACACCTTTACTTTATCGATCTAATCCTAAAATATCTTAGAAAATCGATCAAACCAAACAAACCTTCAAAAGAAAACCCTTTCTTACTCAAATATCGACTGAACCCTGGAAATTAACCTATCTAATAAATCGAAAACCCTTGAATCAAGAAGATACTCGGCACCTTTTGAGGTAACCCCTGTCGTACCTTTTAATTTTGCAAAACAGATCTCTAGTAACCTAAGAAATCTTGAAACCTAGACAAGTCTTGAACGTTCTTTACCCCTTTGTTGATTTGCTAAACCTTATGGAAGAACCTCACAATCACAAACCGAAAAATTCCATTCGATAATTCGTTAAACCTTGTGATATATTAAACCTCATAACCACGGATTACGAAGTCCCATTGTGTAAAATACCATTCAAAGTAATAATTGTTTGTTTTACGAAAAACAAAACTTATAATAACTTACTAGTCTACTAATAAAAATATTATCCCACTAAGCCCAATATTGTATATTGAAAAAAAAACTTTGAAGATATGTTATTTTCCTGTGTTTTAACTTTTATCAAAAAACTAAACAACAATCTTCTTCTTCTCCCCCCCCCCCCTCATCTGTAGGCCGTCACAAAAAAACAACTACCACCACTTGGCGATCTGAAGAAGAACACTCATTTTCTTCGATTACAATTGTTGTTGCTTGATGTCCTATAAACCTAAACACCAAGACCCTCTCCGATCGATCCTAGCACCAGTAGACCTCCAAACCCGATCTCTGATACCAATTATAAGTATTTGATCCTTAAAGTCCTGGTAACTAGATGCGGAATATCGACCGAAGAACACACACGGGTTATTATCGACAAAAAAGTAAAGCGACTCCCACAAGGTAATATCCTAATCGATTACCGATTAGTACATGAAAAGAATGTGTTATGAATCCCTTCCCCTCACCTCCTTTTATAGAGATGAGGGGGAACCAACTATTACAAATTCCTACGGGTCGGGTTGGGCTTGGAACAACCCACCGACCTTTATTCTAGTCTAGTTGGCTAATACAAGTTTAAGCTCAACTCTAAGACCCCTAGACATACTCTTTAGCTAATACGAAGACTAACATAACAGATTTAATGCAATTCATTAGCAAAAAAATTGGTAATGGGGAGAATACATCCTTTTGGTACAAGACCTGGTTAGGTGATGTTATTTTTAAATCTATCTATCTGAGGTTGTATGGTTTGAAGACAAGCAAATCTATTAGTGTGGCTGACAAATTAAGACAACCTTCTTTGGTTCATTCGTTTCATAGGCTACTAGGAGGAGTGGGGGCAAAGAGGAACATCTTGATCTGCTTTCTTCTCGTATTAGTGATATTATTTTCCCTAATAAGAGCGACCGTTGGACTTTGAGTTTAGATGCAACTAGTATGTTCACGGTCATGTCTGAAGCAACCATATTGATGACGACATTATGCCAAAAGACGAAGTGCCCACTAGGTGGGTTAAGGTCATTCCTATCAAGGTTAACGTCCATGCATGGAGGGTTTGCTTGTGTAAAATCCCTACTAGATTAAATCACTCACTTTGATGAATCAAATTAACCTCGATATTATGTCAACTATGCAACTTAATTGTGGAATATACGTCTCATATCTTCTTCTCATGTCCCTTGGCTCGTCAAATTAAGAATAAAATCTTGTGTTCGTAGTAGCTTGACGATAAACATTTAAAGATGTTTCTTGAAGGTATATGTTACATCATGTTGTGGCTTAAATGGCGGTTTCGAAATCAACTTCTATCTCGATCCAAGCAACCAAGGTGAGAGCTTCTTTGTGATGATATTGTGCAAATATTTTACATGTGGTGTTTTAATCGCCGTAAGTTTAAAATCAACTAGGTCAGTTGGTTAAAAAACCCAGTTGTATTAATTTGTAATTTCTTCTAGCTTCTTGCTAGTTTTAATGAAATTATGCCGTTAAAAAAAGTTGAATATCGTATCATAGGGTTTCAAACGGGCTCGAGCTTTATGTGATTATCAAGCTTGTTTATATTTTTACGAGCCGAGCTTGAGCTCAAAATATGAGCCTTGAAACGAGCTCGAGCTTTATCTATATAGAGGCGAGCCGAGCTCGGGCTATAGCATTCATGGCCTCGGCTCGACTCGGCTCGGCTCGATCATTTCAACCCCAGGTGCAACGTACTTTATGTTCAAGAAAGCTTGAAGATTCTTTAGAAATAAATGAAAATGAACAATACAATATATTGATGAAGAATTATATTCGTGCGTTTAGTAATTCGCAAGCTAATATTTTAATTAGTATGATCATCCATGAGAGTTGATATTTGACTATCATATATACTTAAGCATGCATACATGAATTAAAAAACTTAATATTAACTAACACGATCGATAAAGAGTTTATCATATATTTCAAAACCAAATCATTTTCCTTATTGGTTAAGCCCGAATCCAAAGACGTCGTCATTAAGAACCTGTATCTGTAAATTGACCCCTATGTTATCAACCGAATGAACATCGTTTATGTTTTGAAAGAAACTACTTCAAAGAATACCGTAGAAATTTTTAGTTTGATAGAATGAGATGGTGGAATTATCTTCTGTATTTTGTATGTGTATCATTGATAGTGATACATACATTTATAGGAGTACCAAATATCTACCAAAAATACATCCTTAATATAAGGGACTAAATAAAGAATGCACAACAGCCTATTGATAATGTCCATCTAATCTCCGTCTAATCTTCACCAGCTTATACTTATCCATTAAACTCGCTCTCGCCAACACTCCCCCTCAAAGTGGAGAATGTATGTCTATCATTCCAAGCTTGTCAAAAGAACACTAAAACACTCTCCCACATACAGCTTTCGTTAACATATCTGCAAGCTGATCCTTTGATGCAACGTACGGAAGTTCAACAGTTTTCTTCTCGACGTGGTCCTTAATGAAGTGTCCATCAATCTCTATGTGTTTAGTTCTGTCATGTTGGAGCATGTTGTTAGCTATTTTCATAGCAGCTTGGTTGTCACAATGTAGCTGCATATGGGATGTTAAGTTGATGCCCAAGTCCTTCAAAATTCGCTTTATCCAAATTAGCTCGCATACAATATGCACCATTCCTCGAAATTCAGCCTCGGGAACTCGACCTTGAGACAACCTTTTGTTTCTTGCTTCTCCATGTAACCAGATTTCTCCCAACAAATGTAAACTAACCTGAGGTAGGGCTGAGCATAACCGACCGAAACCGACTCAATCCGACCGAACCGAGTAAAGCGATCCAACCGATCCCGATACCGAGTTAATCGGGTCAGTAATCGGATCTTAAAAATCTTGATTTTTGGTATCGGGTCGGTTCGGTACAAAACCTGATCTAAGCCCGAGTAGCCCGACATAGCCCCAAAAAATCCTGATTTTCAGTAGATGGGTGTGTTTTATCAGCAGCATATCTCCTAATCTCTCTTTTTCTCATCTCTCAGTGAAGAAGAATAAAAAACCCAAATCAATCTCTCTTTTTCTATATACTTTGATTTTTAATTATTGATTTTATGTCATTAATTTTATGTAATTGATTTTAATTATCAATTAACTTGATAAAATCAATCACATAAAATCAATAACTAAAAATCAAAGTATATACAGATTAGACATATATGAATAAATATATAAGAATCTTACATGGGCATCAATGATAATTAAAATCAACTATCAAATTATAAATGGGTATATATACATATTAGACATATTGTGAAGGTGAACACAGTGTTTCAAAGGAAAGTGAGGTGAGGGATGGGTGATATTAAATGTGAGGTGAGATGGGTGGGGACATATTAAATGTGTTTCAATGTCACACGTTTTTACATTTTGTAGGGGCATATATTCGGTTTCGGTATTAACCGAGTTTTGGCCTGATAAAACCCGACTGCAACTGAACCGAACCGAATTATTTTGGTTTCGGTTTCGGTTCAGCTTTTTGCCTTATGTCGGTTTCGGTTTAACTCGGGCCGGTTCGGGTCGGGTCGGTTTTGGCCCGATGCTCATCCCTAACCTAAGGTGGACTTTCCATATGTTCGATCTCCTGCCCAATCTGCATCTGTGTAGCCACACACCTGGTGATCATGATTCTTTCAAAAAAAACAAGTTCCTTGTGCAAATTTAAGGTACTTCAAAATTCTATACACTACCTTCATATGGTCTTTGCTTGGTGCGTGCATGAAGCGACCGACTACACTCACGACATAGGCTATGTCTGGCCTCGTGTGATAAATCTATATGAGCTTTCCAACAAGTCTTTGATGTGAGAACCCGTACTTTCCCAGCATTATTTTATTCTTTTATTCGTGTTTCCTTAATTTTCCAACGTATTACGTTTTCTTGTATTGTTATATGTAAATCCTGAGATTCTTAAATTTTAAATAAATTATACTTTTAAAGTATTTTCTATTCATTGACAATATTTTATCTGGAATTATAAAATTCTTATTTTATTTTTCCATATTTAATTTAAATCAAAGATTTTGATTTAAAATCACCCGCGTGCATTTTACAACGAGTTTATTCAAAATCAATGTACAACGAGAATTCCTAGTGATCGCGATACCGACGGATGCCCAAAACTTTATATTTTATTATCGATCGTTTCGATAATTAATATTTTCGACTATTTCGTTTTAATTACGTGTTAAGTTGTGTCGGGAAATCATATAATCATTTTTATGATGCATTGTAACTTTTGAAAAGTATTTTTACGAAACCCGAGCCCCGTAAATATTTTTAATATTTACCAATAACCATTTTCTACCCTTTAAAACTATTAACTATTTTTAAGTCCATAAATTTCAAACTTGGCAAGATTGGCCCCTCCACCCAACATTATATAAATTCCTTTTTTTTACACCAAAACACACACAACTCTTAACTAAAAAAAATGCACTCTCTTTCTCCCCTCTCACCCTAGCCGTGGGTTTTCACCACAAAACACCCAAAAACAATGATTTTGATCTTGTTTTAAATAAAACTAATTCAAGACCCATGTTAGAAATCATACTATGATTCTTTTGATACAAAAAACATGTACATGCATCAAGTTTTCAAGATTTCATGATTCTATGGTTGATTTATGTTTAAATCATCATGCATGTGATGATCTAGGTAGGATCATCATATTTTCATGTTAAAAAGGTTATTTTGATCTTTGATCTTTGTTAAAATTTTACATGCAAGTATTTTTAGGAGTGTTTGGTTGATGGGAATGATGGTATAGTGATTCTATAGGTTTGGGAATGAGTGGTTTAGCTTGGAAAATTGATTTGTCATGTTTTCTAAAAGGGTATTTTGGGACAGCAGGTCTATAACAGATTTTTCGTGGGTTTAAGGTCTTAGAAAGGCTGAGATTATTTGTTTTTATTGTAGAGTTTTCCGAGACGCTCGTTTTGGTATAAGATAGAGCTTCTAAGTCATTACGAGTCAAAAGTTATGCTAGTTTTAGTATTCGTGTACCGGGAGACGCAAGTCGGCACAATCCGAAATTGTGGCTGATTTTGGGTCGACTCTCGGGGACTTTAGGCTTGGTTAGATAGTTGATACTACTGGTTTTCAAAGTTTACAAACTTAGTTTGATGAGTCTAGTAGTAGTTTCAAAAGACGGATTGTCAAATTAGTACTTTTAAAGAGGTCCAAACGGTTTTACAAAACAAGTACACAAATCTGTCCCAAATTTGGAGTCGAGTATAGTGTCGAGCTGATGGGTTTTAAAGTGTAAAATTTGGCTCAAACTTTGGTGGGGTCTTATACAGGTTATAAGTGACCTTGACACTAATTTTCATCTAAAACGGACAAGTCTAGATAGGGTAGATCGGTGTGTACATTCAGGGTGTACTTGTTGATTTTAATTTTGGACACATAGTTCAATGGTTGTGTTGCGTGAGTTTGAGTATTCACTATTGGACATGGTGACTTACTCAAGTGCTTAGTCATTATATAAATGACTTAGATACTGGTCTAAATAAGTTTAAAGGATAGTTTGACTTGCGTTGACTTGGCGTCATATAACGGGTCAATTTCAAGTGTACAAGTGTTTTAACTTGTAGTGTTGGAATAAATGGTTAGCATGAATTCATTTGGTTCGTGTCAATGATTTTGAAACATGAATACTTTGAAAACATTTAAGCCATATTATATTTGGTACATATCGATATTTGAGTTCGAGTCTTAACGCGTGCCTTATTTTGATAGGTTGCGGTTTTCGTGTTTCCCCGGGCATCCATATCGTCGATGATCGTCTCACTACTATTGTTTCTACTCAGTTGCTGAGTATCGTGATTAACTTACCATGTGGCTAAGGTGAGTTCATAGCCCCTTTTTACTTGTACATGGTTTCTAAACAGCGGGTGAGATTTTACATGGTGGAACACAACCATTTAAAAATTGTATGCTATCTAGAACTTGTATGCTATCCAGAACGTGTATGCTTTCCAGACTTTCATTATTATTATTGCTTTTTAGTCTCTAGCCTTAAGTTTCCTGTCCTGATCATGAACTGTTAATTTCGAGTACTAAGCGCGAATGTTGTGGGTGGATCCATCGGGAATGACTATCCCCGTCTCAAGTACCTTGACACACTGATATTTTTTTTATACTGGAGTATTTAGGCTGAATACTCCCTAGAGGAACTTACATTGAGTTAAGCTTCGGTTCATGAACTGAACAGCAATAATAATGGTTTCGGACTATGGTTAATGATCATAACCATACTCCCTATTTACTTGTTTTACAAATGAATGCTTGTGTTCCACATCCTTATTGCTAAACCTATGAATATCACTCAACTTTGTGTTGACGATTTTACATGTTTAATCTCATGTATTATTACTTAGCTTTGCTTGGATGGGAGCCCGCAGGATATTATCGCAGCTTGGAGATTTATGTGATGCTTTTAAAAGACTGTTTTTAGTAAAAACTGTCAGGAGATTATTCTATCTTTTGGGCAACTTATGTTATAAATCGAGACGAAATAATATAATTTTCCGCTTCTAAAACTCTAGGACCTATGTTCAAAAACTTTGACCTTTTATGATGTAATGTACATGTTTTTATTTCGTTAGCTTTGTATGAACTGTAATTCATTGTTTTTTATACTATGACGTGTTACCCCCTCGTTGCCTAGTTGTTCCATGTCAGATTTTGGGGGTCTCACATTTGATATCTTTCTTTGTACGTGGGGACTTGATCTGGGAGAATTGACAACCAGTGGTTCGTTTCAATTGGTGTTTCAATATGCTTGCAGTCAAGCATGCCGGTTTCAGCCAATAGATATAGTACATACTTACGTTGGCACATGAAGATTCCACCTGTAAAACCCGCATGCTTTTACCATGAATAGTACCCTTAAGATCGTACGTACTAGATTAAAACTTTCCTTTTATAGTACGATTACGTTTACGTGTTACGATTTTACGTATTACGTACGTGTTAGAACACGATAAGTATTTATTACGCACGAATACGCAATAATTATTTAAACAATAATTAATCACGAACATGCGATCATGAAATCATGAACGTAATTAAATCACGGGCTAATATTAATTACGTATATATATTTATTACGAACACGAATAAATATACTAAGTCACGATCGATAACTAATTAAAACACGTAAAACACGAACACGAGAACACACGAGAACACACCAATATTTTAGACACGGAAAAACATTCGGGTTACCCATTGTGGGCCCCATTACCACGAAATTAGGGAGGTAGGATGGGCTTAGCCCATCAATTTTTACTAAAGGGGGGTTAATAATTTTTCACTACTCATTTTTCATTCATAGAAGATTTTAGAAAAAACCCTAAAACCCTCCTTCCCTTTCTTCTTTGTTCCGCCACCCTACAACCACCACAAGGAGGTGGTTTGTGATCTTGGATCTTGGAATTTTAGTTGTTGATCGTGTTTGTTCTTCATCCTTTTGATCCACGAATTCGGTAAATCCTTTTTAAACCTTTTCTTTTGATTTGATCTTTTTATAAATCAAGAACATGTTATGTTTTTACAAAAACCTAATAATTAAACATGGATCTAACATGATTTGGGGTTTAATAAAATCAAAAGTATGTTTTAAGGGGTGTTTGTTTTTGGCCGCAGGCTGCACCGAACCCGAAGGGGTTTCAGTTTGGCCAAACCGACCACCACCAAGACCATACGGTCTTGGTTGGTTGGTGTGGGTCCCACGGCAGCATCAAGACAAGGGTAACCCCGACTTGGTTTGGGGTATGGTGTCGATTACATGTCCGGTTCATGGTTCTTAGTCAAGATCCGGTTCACGGTGTATGTTGTGGTTATTTTCTTTTATAATCTTATGTTAAAATTAAATTAATGAACATGACATGATTAATTAATAACATGACTTAGCTTATATTAATTATTAAATCATGAAATTATTAACCTAAGTATTATATATTTTTAAGACTTATAATTAATTAATTATTTAAAAACCATGGTTATAATTAATTAATTAACATGACTTAGCTTATATTATTAATAAATAATAATACATGTTTTAACCTAAGTATTTAACTTTATTTAATTAAAAACATGTTATACTTTAATTAAATATTTTAACCTATAGTGTATTTTAATTACATGAAATAATTAATAAACTATACATTACATCATATGACTTAGAAAAGAATCATGAAAACACTTAGGCTTATATACTTAGCTTATTTAACCAGCTTATATCTATTTATGGAAACTATCTATTTTTAGAAACTTATTTATTTCAGGCAGCTAATCTATTTATGGAAACTTATTTAATTAAGGCAGCTGATCTATTTATGAAAACTTTCTATTTTCAGAAACTTATCTATTTTAAGCAGTAATTCTATTTTTGTAAACTTTCTATTTTTGGAAACTTTCCATTTTTGGAAACTTTCTATTTTTGGAAACTTTCTATTTTTGGTAACTTTCTATTTTTGGAAACTTTCTATTTTAGGAAACCTGCTATTTTTGGAAAGTTACTTATTATTACACAGTAAGTATAATAATACATGAAATACCAGAAATACTTCATCAGAGTAAACAGTATAAGATAAACACAGTTTAAGGCTTTAAAACAGTAAAACATGATATGAACATATAAAATAACCTAAGACAAGATATAAAACCAGTTACGTATTTAGTAGTCACATATTTATTCACGTATGTATTCATGTAGCATTAGTGATACGGAAGTAGGATTCCTCTCAGTCGTCTTCTTCGTTCACTGGACATAAGGTACGGATTCCCGTCCTTTCAGTATGGACATTTTTTCCTTATTAGGATTCCCCGTATGCAGCCAACTGTTTCCCGTAGTATAAGTTATGTGTTTGATTGCTTATGTTTATTTAAGATTACCTATAGCCATATACATGCATGACCAGTTTCACCTAGTTATGGAGGTGCCATAACCATAACATTAGAGGCACTGATGTTATGACTTCACCACGGCGGAGTGATTGCTCGTGGCGTCCCATCAGCTTTTGGCCATTTATTTATATTTATCATGTGGGGTGTATGGGTGCATCCTAGTTACATGTTTTATTCAGGATTTCATGGTGAATGTGGTGTGTGCCTTGCATCCTTCACAAGGAGCTGATCCCTCCTACCCAAACCAGTATATTAAATTAGAGGCAGCCCCTCTAATTTGCATGATGAGGTCACCCCTCCAAGTATTCATGCACGGTGGATTTTCATGACCTATATTGGCTAATGGTAAAATATGTTAAACAGTTTTCATAAGATAAACATAAGGCTTTTCAAACTATAAAACCAGATTTATGAACATGTTCCAGGTTTTCCAGGACTTATACATTTCCGCTGCTATTAAGTCTCTATTATGTTTTAGTCACTTATACTATGTCTATATCCGTGCACTGAGCGTTTTGCTCAACCGTTATTTTCCTTTCCATGTCCCAAAACGGCAGGTACCCTAGGAAAGACTCGAGCAGTTGGAGGACGTGCATAGGATGGAAGCTGCTAGAGACTTCTTTTCCTTTTTGCCTTCATACATTTATGCTTGTTTTGTAACACCCCACTTGGATAAATGGACCGTTACGTGTATTTATGGCGTGTCATCAAAGCATGCAAGGCAATGTAATAAACATTAACTGACCAAACGGAAATACCGGAATCAAACATCGGTAGTCCAGCAAGCCCAAAATATAAAGATTAAGTACTGAAAGGAAAAGGACGAAACAGTGTCCAAACAACCAAAGTAAAGTAACGTAATGTATGCATAAAAATAAAGGAGTCTGGATAGCTCCCATCCAAATGCACGTACTCTCTTAGAAGTCCTAAGATCGTCCCTGTGTACCTGCCGTTTGGAAACATGAAAGGAAACTACGGCTGAGCATAACGCTCAGTGAACGGATATAGCATGATAAGAATGTACAGAAAGGTAATGCAATAGAAGTCAATAATGAAGCTATAAGACTGATATGTAACATGTGGTATAACCTTGCATAAAATCTGTAAAAACCTGGTTCATAAAAACTGATACTGAAATATAACTTTTAAATTCTGAAATCATGCATTTACTGTATTTTATTTGCCAGAGCTTATATAGGTCACGTGCTGTAACAACCGTGCATGAATAACTGGAGGGGTGACCTCGTCATGCTGTAGAGGGGTGACCTCTAAATAACTGTGCTGGGTGGAGGGATCAGCTCCAATGTGAAGGATGTAGAGCACACACCACATTCACCCTGATAACTTGTAACACATATAAGCCTAGGATGCATCCATACGCCCCACTAAAACATACATATAAAAATGGCCAAACTGAACATGAGTGGGACGATGCAGGATATCACTCTCCTGCATGTGAGTCACGACACCGGTGCCTCTAGTGCCGTGGTTACGGTACCTCCGTAACTAGTACATAAACTGGTCGTGCTTGTATATAACGCTCAGACAATTCTATTTAGTTATTAACATGATTACTGATAAATTAAACATATACTGGGGAAAAACATTTGGCTGGAGACGAGGAATCCTAATCATGCATAGAAAGGAAGTCCTTACTGAAAGGACGGGAAATCCGTACCTCTAGTCCAGTACTGACTGAAAGGAAGACTGAACGAATACTACTCGGGCTTCACGCGTGCTACATAATTAAAAGACGCGAATAAGTTAACTGATATCCGTTATCAAATTTTACTGGTCTTTTTGGTTTCTTATTTATTTATATCAGATATTCTATACGTATGATTACGGCTACATCTGACCATTAAAATAATTTATTTTAATTTATTAACATTATACTAATGGCTACGTACAACGTATATCTGACGATAAATAATTCTATAATAAGTATTTTACTAAAATAGAAGTTCCGTAATTTATAAGTTCTCAAATAGTTTAATTTGTTTTCCGAAATATACCTTTTTAAATATTAACGAATAATTCAATTTAATACACATAAAATGTATATATTTAAATAATTAAAAACAACTTGATTTAAATTAAAAAGGTATAACAATAAAGTATTTATTTTATAGTTTATAAAACGTCCCGAGCTTACCGACTAACAAATTAATCTATACACAAAATCTGTCCGAAAAATTAGTGACAGAATTTATGTGTCACCAAAACTGTCGCTAAAGCTGCTTATTTAAAAACTGTCTAAACCCTAACAGTTTTGCGACAGAAAAATCTGTCGCTAAACTGTCGCTAATAATTACAAAAATACTTTGATTTCTGTCCATTTTTTCCACTGTTCTAAGTACCTAGTTCCCACTGTTTTAAACCTAATTCCCACTGCCTATTCTGTTTACAACCAAACGCACCCTTATTGATTTTGTACGCAGCCCAAACGCACCCTTATGTAAAAACTGACCCAAGCCGCCCCTGTATGGGTCACGGCTGGGTAGGGGAGAGGTTCACCGAGACATAGAGTCTCGGTTTTCGTGAGGTAAACCAAAACCCGACCCCCCTTTCTTTTCTTTTTTCTGCGGCTGTGGGAAAACAAACACCCCCGAGACTCTAGGTCTCGGGTTCTTTCTGCTGCGGCTGTAACCAAGCCACCACCCCTTTTTCTTTGAGGCTGGGCAAAAGAACAGCCCGAATAAAGGGAATAGGATTTACCTTGGTGATTTATCGTTGAACCTGAAACCTTCTTTCTTTCTCCTTTTTTTTTTCTTCCCGGCGGCCAACACACCCGAAACCCTAATTCTATGTTTTTTTTTTGTACGTATGATATGGAAAAGAAAAAGGGAAGCCGTGTGTTTTGTATATCCCCAAATGGGCTAAGCCCAAAACTCTCTCTCTTTTTATTTTTGTTAAAACCGGCCCTCTATATATCTATTTTTTTTTATTTTTTTTTTAAAACTTGTATAATTAATACTTGTAATAAGATATTGCTTGTAATATTTTCTCGCATTGTTCCGTTGACAATTTCTACGTATTAATATAAAATAACCCGCGTAAAAATATAAACCTCGTATTTATATTACTCGATTTAAATACGGGTTTTACAATTCTTCCCCTCTAAAAGGAATAATTCGTCCCCGAATTAAAAATATGGCCGTACTGGGTTTTACAATTCTTCCCCTCTAAAAGAGGAATTCGTCCCCGAATTACAAGGTATTTAAGCTGACTGAAGAAAAGGCTGAAATGCTGATAAATTGAACGACATAAAAGTTGAAAGGACATACCCGAATCAAAACTGAAAGTGAGGATAAGAAGTCCGTATAGACTCCTCCGTTTCCCAAGTGGCCTCCCGCTCGGTATGGTTCCTCCACAGGATCTTGACGAAAGGAATGGTCTTCCTTCTCATGACTCGATCCTGGCGATCTAAAACTGTCTCGGGTTCCTCAATATAGGATAAATCCTCCCGAATCTGCTCGAGTGGATAATTTACTTTGTGAAGTTCGTGATAGTTGTACCCCCTGAGTAATGAGACATGAAACACGTTGTGGACGTGTGAAAGCTGAGGCGGCAGCGCCAACCGATACGATACTTCCCCAACGCGTTCAAGGATTTCAAATGGTCCGATGTTGCGAGGGCTAAGTTTGCCTTTAAGGCCGAAACGTCTGACGCCGCGTGCGGGTGATACTTTGAGGAACACACGATCTCCAGTTTGAAATGATATATCTCTGCGATGTCTGTCGGCGTAACTCTTCTGGCGAGTACGCGCTTCTTGCAGTTTTGCCCTAGCGATGGCGACCTTTTCATTGGTCATTTCTATCAATTCTGGTCCTTCAATCAAGCGTTCTCCAACCTGATCCCAACAAATAGGAGCACGACATTTCCTGCCGTAAAGCATCTCGAATGGAGCACGCTTGATACTAGCATGCCAACTGTTGTTGTAGGCAAACTCGACCAAGCAAATATAGTCATCCCAGTGTCCTGTCCATTCTAATGCACAGGCGCGTAGCATGTCCTCTAAGGTCTGGATGGTACGCTCTGACTGACCGTCTGTCTGTGGATGGAAAGCTGTGCTGAGCTTGAGCCTGGTTCCCCAAGCTTTATGCAGGCCTCCCCAGAAGTGAGAAGTGAATCGTGGGTTCCTATCTGATATAATTTCTGAAGGTGTACCGTGTAATCGTACAATCTCCTTGGTGAATAGATCTGCTAACTTACTGACTGCAAAATCTTTATGGATGGGAATGAAATGTGCTGATTTGGTCAAACGGTCGACAATGACCCAGATTGCATCATGTCGCCGCTGAGTCTGTGGTAAACCGGTAACAAAATCCATAGAAATCTTGTCCCATTTCCACATTGGAATTTCTAATGGCTGAAGTAACCCGCTGGTACGCTGATGTTCTATCTTAACCTGCTGGCAGGTCAGACATTTGGAAACGAAAGTTGCGACATCTTGCTTCATTCCGCTCCACCAAAAATGCTGCTTAAGATCATGGTACATCTTAGTGGAACCTGGATGAATAGAGAACGGAGAGCTGTGAGCCTCAGTCATTAAGGCTTCTCTGAGAGCAGGATCTTCTGGAACGCAGAGTTTGGTACCCTGCCATACAATACCGTCGTCATCGATGCGAAATTCGGTCTGACGGTCAATGTTCTGGATGATCGCCCAGGTTTCACCATCATCCTTTTGGGAGTCTTTAATCCTAGAGAGTAAATCTGGTTCTACCCTCAAACTAGCCCAGTATCCCCTCTGTCCGCGTACTAAAAGCTCAATATCATACTGTTCTAAATCCCGAATAATTTCTTCCTGAACTTTGATGCCATTTATCATACCTGACTTTCTGCTAAGGGCATCTGCTACTACATTTGCTTTGCCTGGGTGATACTGGATATTAGTGTCATAGTCTTTTAGCAGTTCTAACCATCGTCTATGTCTCATGTTCAGCTCTCGCTGTGTGAATATATACTTGAGACTTTTGTGATCGGTGAAGATATCACACGACTCACCGTATAAATAATGCCTCCAGATTTTAAGGGCGAAAACGACTGCTGCGAGCTCTAAATCATGAGTAGGGTAATTTGTCTCATACGGCTTCAGTTGACGCGAAGCATACGCAATGACTTTCCCATGCTGCATAAGAACACAACCTAAGCCCTTTCCTGATGCGTCACTGTAAATCTGATAACCGCCTGTACCAGATGGAAGAGTAAGTATCGGTGCTGAGATCAATCGATGCTTGAGTTCCTCAAAGCTCTTTTCTCTCTCCTCGGTCCATATAAACTTCTCACCTTTTCGCATAAGTTGGGTCAATGGTAACGCCAAACGTGAGAAGTTTTCCACAAACCTGCGGTAATAACCCGCCAACCCAAGAAAACTGCGTATCTCTGTGACAGATGTCGGTCTTGGCCATTTGGTGATAGCCTCCACCTTTGCAGGATCCATAGTTATTCCTTCTGCGGAAACAATATGGCCTAGAAACGCCACTGTATTCAGCCAAAACTCGCACTTCGAAAATTTAGCGTATAGTTTTTCTTGTCTGAGAATCTGCAAAACTGTACGGAGATGGTTCTCATGTTCCTCTTTGGATTTGGAGAAAATGAGGATATCGTCGATGAATACGATCACAAACTTGTCTAAAAATTCGTGGAAAACTCTGTTCATTAAGTCCATAAATACTGCCGGCGCATTCGTGAGACCGAATGGCATAACAACAAACTCGTAATGACCGTACCTCGTGCGAAAAGCAGTTTTGGATATATCCTGCTCTTTTACACGCAACTGATGGTAGCCTGACCGTAGATCGATTTTTGAGAAGTGCTTGGCACCCTGAAGCTGATCGAATAAATCGTCAATACGAGGAAGTGGATAACGGTTACGAATAGTGAGCTTATTCAACTCACGGTAGTCAATACACAAACGCATACTACCATCCTTCTTCTTGACAAACAAAACTGGAGTGCCCCATGGTGATACGCTGGGACGAATGAAACCCCTTTCGAGAAGTTCCTGAAGTTGATCCTTCAGTTCCTTAAGCTCTACAGGAGCCATACGGTAAGGAGCTTTAGATACTGGTTCAGCACCTGGTATGAGATCGATGCCAAATTCTACCTCTCGCATGGGAGGTAAACCTGGAAGTTCCTCGGGAAAGACATCTGGAAAGTCTAACACAACTGGCTGATCATGAATTGAAGGTGTCTCCGAAGTCGTGTCATGAACTGTGGCTAGGAAGCCCTCGCAACCATGATATAGTAAGGTACGAGCCTGTAAAGCTGAAATGATCTGAACATGTTTTCCTGGTAGGAAGCCTCGGTGAATATACTCTGGTGTCTGGACATCACCAAAGATGACCTGGTGAGCATGGCAATCTATGGTGGCATGATGAACCGATAACCAATCCATACCCAGAATAATATCGAAATCACACATATCCAAAGGAAGAGCACTGACTGGACGGATTTTATCATCAAACTCAAGAGGGAGATCCTTATATACTTGGGTAATGAGTATAGAGTCTCGCATGGGGGTAGATATACTAAGTGCACTGTCTAGTGGCGTAGGGGTCATGTTTATTCTAACAGCATATGAAGTAGATATAACCGAGTGTGTGGCGCCTGTATCGAAAAGCACGCATGCAGACTGTCCGTGTATAAACAAAATGCCAGTAATGGTACCTGCGGTCTTATTTGCTTGTTCACGGGTAGTAGTGTAGACACGACCAGTGGTTGGTGGTATCGGTGGTGGGGGAGGTAAAATTTGAGGAATCTGGCCTGAGGTACCGGCAGCATCCCCGCTCTTGCAATCCCTCTTCAAATGGCCCGGCTGACCACACTTGTAGCAATTACCCGAACCACGACGACAAGGTCCCGAGTGTTTCTTCCCACACGTGATGCAAGTGGGATATGTATACCCGGTGGAAGTGGCTCTGGTTTGCTGAGAACCAGAATTTGCCGGTCGGGCAACCTGTTGACCCCTATTGTTTTGGTCACGCCCCTGTCCAGCATCTCTGTTGGAATTTACACATAAATTTAAGATCTGTTTTACACGATAGTTTAGTATTCTTGGAGCTTAAAGGCTCACCTGTAGCTGCCAGAGGAGTTGGAGCTGCCGCGGTAATTATCAGCGCCGTTCCTCCTATCTGACCGATTACGGTCATATGACTGACCGTGATTCCTGTAGTTCTGATGCGGAGTAGCCGATTGGGATCGGTCTCCTCCTCTGTGTCTGTAAGATTTTAATAGCATATAAGTTGCCAAGCAATAATGGCTAAATTGTTTAAGTCTGTGGGGTGAGATGTACCTCTTCTCCGGGCGCTCTAAATTCTCGAGCTCGTCCCTCTCAAAAAGCATCTCGATGTCCCGAGCTGCATTAGCTACTTGTGACACATTAGTGAATGTGGCACTCATCAATCTATCTGCAGTCCTAGTGTGAAGAGCCCAGCGAAATTGCTTCACTTGCTCCTCTACGGTACCCGCAGCCTCCCCTAAGAATCCAGCCATCCTAAGGTATCGGTGCATGAACTCTATACTGTTCTCGCCATTATTCTGACGAATAACGTGAAAGTCCCTCTTCATCTTAGCTTGCTCCGCATGCGGGAAAAACTGGTCATAGAACATCGTCTTGAAACGTGCCCAGGTCAATGCAAGCTCCCAAGCATCTCCCCCATTGGACAGTTTCTGAGACCTCCACCAATGTAGAGCAGGACCCTCCAGCTTGTAAACTGCAAGCCTAACTTTGAAAACATCACCACAACCCATAGCTCCAAAAATTTTCTCTATATGGTAGATCCAGTCTTCTGCATCTGTTGGAGCTACAGTCTGCTCAAACAGTCGGGGCTTCTGCTTGTTGAACAGATCCAGCCAAGCGGGTAAAGTGGCAGGTGGTGGAGCAGGAGGGTTGTTATTCTGCTGAGGCCCATTTTGATACTCAGCTCGGATCTCATCACGAATTTGGGGTAACATGGCCTGTATAGCAGCCTGAACAGCAGCAGCAATGGCAGCTGCGTTAGGATCATTCTCGGTGTCGCGCCTGGGTGGCATCTGAAACAAAAGAGGATAAATCGAAAAAAAAAACGTAAGAACCTGAAGTAATAAATCTGAATATGCTTAGTGTAATTCATGAAGGTATAGTTAACAAAACATGACATGAATACTGGTGAACGCCTAGGGTCAGTTCACAAAATGACAATTTCTGAAACATAAATCTGACATGAGTAAGGATGAACGCCTATGGTCAGTTCATCTATACAAAATTTAAATAACAAGGGTGAACGCCTATGGTCAGTTCACCAAAACGAAAATTTCGCTGAAATCACATGTGATTAAGTATGGCCAGTCCTGTACCAGCCGTTTACTTAATCAAAATTTTTTAAAAAAATTTGACTGATAAAATATATAAGTAGCATGGAAGATAACGACGCCAAAATACAAGGAGTTCCTGATGACTACCCACTAGTCACAGGTCAAGTTTTAGAGCCTACAGGTCGAACCAGGCTCTGATACCATAATTGTAACACCCCACTTGGATAAATGGACCGTTACGTGTATTTATGGCGTGTCATTAAAGCATGCAAGGCAATGTAATAAACATTAACTGACCAAACGGAAATACCGGAATCAAACATCGGTAGTCCAGCAAGCCCAAAATATAAAGATTAAGTACTGAAAGGAAAAGGACGAAACAGTGTCCAAACAACCAAAGTAAAGTAACGTAATGTATGCATAAAAATAAAGGAGTCTGGATAGCTCCCATCCAAATGCACGTACTCTCTTAGAAGTCCTAAGATCGTCCCTGTGTACCTGCCGTTTGGAAACATGAAAGGAAACTACGGCTGAGCATAACGCTCAGTGAACGGATATAGCATGATAAGAATGTACAGAAAGGTAATGCAATAGAAGTCAATAATGAAGCTATAAGACTGATATGTAACATGTGGTATAACCTTGCATAAAATCTGTAAAACCTGGTTCATAAAAACTGATACTGAAATATAACTTTTAAATTCTGAAATCATGCATTTACTGTATTTTATTTGCCAGAGCTTATATAGGTCACGTGCTGTAACAACCGTGCATGAATAACTGGAGGGGTGACCTCGTCATGCTGTAGAGGGGTGACCTCTAAATAACTGTGCTGGGTGGAGGGATCAGCTCCAATGTGAAGGATGTAGAGCACACACCACATTCACCCTGATAACTTGTAACACATATAAGCCTAGGATGCATCCATACGCCCCACTAAAACATACATATAAAAATGGCCAAACTGAACATGAGTGGGACGATGCAGGATATCACTCTCCTGCATGTGAGTCACGACACCGGTGCCTCTAGTGCCGTGGTTACGGTACCTCCGTAACTAGTACATAAACTGGTCGTGCTTGTATATAACGCTCAGGCAATTCTATTTAGTTATTAACATGATTACTGATAAATTAAACATATACTGGGGAAAAACATTTGGCTGGAGACGGGGAATCCTAATCATGCATAGAAAGGAAGTCCTTACTGAAAGGACGAGAAATCCGTACCTCTAGTCCAGTACTGACTGAAAGGAAGACTGAACGAATACTACTCGGGCTTCACGCGTGCTACATAATTAAAAGACGCGAATAAGTTAACTGATATCCGTTATCAAATTTTACTGGTCTTTTTGGTTTCTTATTTATTTATATCAGATATTCTATACGTATGATTACGGCTACATCTGACCATTAAAATAATTTATTTTAATTTATTAACATTATACTAATGGCTACGTACAACGTATATCTGACGATAAATAATTCTATAATAAGTATTTTACTAAAATAGAAGTTCCGTAATTTATAAGTTCTCAAATAGTTTAATTTGTTTTCCGAAATATACCTTTTTAAATATTAACGAATAATTCAATTTAATACACATAAAATGTATATATTTAAATAATTAAAAACAACTTGATTTAAATTAAAAAGGTATAACAATAAAGTATTTATTTTATAGTTTATAAAACGTCCCGAGCTTACCGACTAACAAATTAATCTATACACAAAATCTGTCCGAAAAATTAGTGACAGAATTTCTGTGTCACCAAAACTGTCGCTAAAGCTGCTTATTTAAAAACTGTCTAAACCCTAACAGTTTTGCGACAGAAAAATCTGTCGCTAAACTGTCGCTAATAATTACAAAAATACTTTGATTTCTGTCCATTTTTCCCACTGTTCTAAGTACCTAGTTCCCACTGTTTTAAACCTAATTCCCACTGCCTATTCTGTTTACAACCAAACGCACCCTTATTGATTTTGTACGCAGCCCAAACGCACCCTTATGTAAAAACTGACCCAAGCCGCCCCTGTATGGGTCACGGCTGGGTAGGGGAGAGGTTCACCGAGACATAGAGTCTCGGTTTTCGTGAGGTAAACCAAAACCCGACCCCCCTTTCTTTTCTTTTTTCTGCGGCTGTGGGAAAACAAACACCCCCGAGACTCTAGGTCTCGGGTTCTTTCTGCTGCGGCTGTAACCAAGCCACCACCCCTTTTTCTTTGAGGCTGGGCAAAAGAACAGCCCGAATAAAGGGAATAGGATTTACCTTGGTGATTTATCGTTGAACCTGAAACCTTCTTTCTTTCTCCTTTTTTTTTTCTTCCCGGCGGCCAACACACCCGAAACCCTAATTCTATGTTTTTTTTGTACGTATGATATGGAAAAGAAAAAGGGAAGCCGTGTGTTTTGTATATCCCCAAATGGGCTAAGCCCAAAACTCTCTCTCTTTTTATTTTTGTTAAAACCGGCCCTCTATATATCTATTTTTTTTTTTTTTAAACTTGTATAATTAATACTTGTAATAAGATATTGCTTGTAATATTTTCTCGCATTGTTCCGTTGACAATTTCTACGTATTAATATAAAATAACCCGCGTAAAAATATAAACCTCGTATTTATATTACTCGATTTAAATACGGGTTTTACATGTTTAGTCTTTCATTCATTTCTTTTGCTTTATTATGTTTTGGGCTTATGTTTGAGAACCGATGTTTGATTCCGGTTATCCCTATGGTCATGTAATGTTTTAGACATTTATCCTTGTATGCTTTGATGACACGCCATAATTACGCGTGACATTCCATTTATCAAAATGGGGTGTTACACCACCTTTCGATCTTGCTACATCAATACCCAAGAAATACTTTAGGTGTCTGAGGTCCTTATGTTTAAACTCAGTGCAAGTATAGTTTGAAGATTCTTCATTTTTGCCGGGTCATTTCCAGTGACTACCATATCGTCAACATACACAATAAAAGTTTTCACTTTTCCGTTATTTTTAACAAACAATGTATGATCAGCATCACTTTGCTTATACCCAATTTTCTTCATGAAGCTTGAAAACCTTCCGAAACAAGCCCGGGGGAATTGATTTAGACAATATAACGCTTTCTTTAGTCTACACCTTTTCCGCTACACTTGACTCTTGGAGGAGGATCCATGTACACTTCTTCTTCTAAATATCCGTTCAAGAAGGCATTTTTTACATCGAATTGCTTTAGATGCCAATCTTGATTGGAAGCAATAGAGACTAAGATTCGGATTGTATTCATCTTTGCTATTGGAGCAAATGTGTCCCCATAATCAATCCCGTATTTTTGTGCATAACCCTTTGCCACAAGTCTCGCCTTGTATCGTTCTATGTTTCCTTCTGAATCTAGCTTCACGGTATATATCCACCTGCATCCAACCGTTTTTCGGAGGAAGTTTCACAAGTGTCCAAGGTTGGTTCCTTTGTAGCGCCTCCATTTCTTTGTTCGTGGCTTTTTTCCATTTTTCATTTTTGGTAGCCACATGTACATCGTTTGGTATTGATATGGTAGATAATTTTTCAACCACTAGAGCATGTGAACAGCCAAACGGTGGTGTGATACATAATTTTTGATCGAATACTTCGCCTTTGCCTTTAGTTCCGGTTGGTATTGTTTCTTTGGAACACCCCGGTTGCTCCTGGTTAGATATCTTGCTTCAGATAAGTCATTCATTTCCTGCAAGACAGAATTAGATGGGGTATCTGGAAGGTTAGTATTATTAGGCGTACCATTAGCTACATCAGGATGATTGACAGTGATAGGTTTGGTTTCATCGGCATTCTCGATTCCAGCGGTGGTTGGATTATCTTGTTATCTTCTTCATCAACTTTAGCATCGTAATCAAGAATGTCCTGATTTCCGTGGTCGAAGGTGGCATGTTCAGTTGGTTCGTGTTCATTTGTTGCGTTCTCGTTGACATGGAGATCCAAACCAGGGATAGATTACATCTGTTGGTAGTGTGGGTTCGCTTCATCTTGTTTGTCCCCCTGAAGCGGGCTTGCATCTACAAAGTATTGAACTGTCTCGTGAAAAGATACATCACGTGTCACATACATTTTTTCCATGATTAAATCATAGCACCGATACCCCTTTTTGTTATTAGCATACCCTTAAAAATGCATCTAATTGCTCTTGGCTCTAATTTTCCTATGTTCTGATGAACATATGCAGTGCACCCAAAAACTTTTGGTTGAAGGCCGTAATTTACGGGCATGTTTACCAATTCATGTGGCTTGTGTAATGAGGTTTTGAAGTTTATCACTCCCGATGGACTTCTATTCATGAGGTATGCATCAGATCGGACCGCTTCACCACAAAACTTTCGTGGAACATTCATATCAAACAGGGAGGCCGGGAGTATTTCTAGTATCTAACGGTTTCGCCTTTTTGCTAACCCATTTTGTTGGGGTGAACCTGCACAAGATATTTGGTGACGGATTGAGTTTTCTTTACAAAAGAGTTGCATCTCGTGGTTGATATATTCCCCGCCATTATCAGATTGTAATAACTGAATTTCCCTTCGATGCTCGGATTTAATGATGTTGTGTAGTTCTTTGAATGCGTAGTGTACTTCCCCTTTTGTTTTTTAGAAGTGAGATCCAAATCATTTGAGTGCATTCATCCACTAAGGTTACAAAATACCGTGCGCTACTATGTGTGGGGATCCGAGCCGGACCCCATATATCGGAATGTATAGTCATAAATAGAACTAAAGTTTTATTAGAACTCAGAAGATACGAACTTCTCTTGTTTTTTGATAACTCACAAGTGCTATACTTAAAATCACTATCCAGTACATTCAAAAACAGATTTAGTTTAAGCAATAGATGCCCGAGCCGGCGATGCTACAACCATGCTACAAACTTGTTTGCTCGACTTATTCCAGTATGATGCGCTAGACTTTGGTGTTTTTCTTCGAGATAGTATAACTACCCCCGCCTAGTACATAACCAAGAATCTGATGCATCATATCCTGAAAGACACAATCATTTAGCCAAAAAATCACATAGCAGTTGAGAGCTTAAGTAATTTGACTAACGGATAGTAAATTAGATGATAAGGATGGAACCACAAGGACCGAATCAAGATCCATTGAGTTTGAAATTTTTACATATCCTTTGCCTGTTACGGGCGATGTACTTCCATTCGCGATGCATATGTTTATTTGTTTTTGGGAAAAAGTTGTCATTATTTTTTAGTCATTCGTCAAATGGTCAGTAGCACATGTATCAATTATACAACCATTATTTGAAGCGTGGTTATGGTGTAACATAACTGAAGTGTGGGCGCTATTGGAGTGGTGACTTGCTCGGACTGTGATGAAGTTGCAACATTTACGTGGCTGATTTTATTCTGTGGTTTCTTTGTAAGGTCCCACCATTCTGATATCCGATGATTTCATAACATCGGAGTTTTGAGTGACCTTCTTCCCCACAGTGCGTGCATGTAAATGTATTTCCCTTTCCAATTGTTTTTTCCTCCTTTGGATTACGATTACGAGTGGTCATATGAACCATATACTATCTGGTTCATATAGGTTTGTCTTTTATTTTGATCATTACGGATGTAGGCGTAGCATGATTCCAGATCAAATGGCGGGTCTTTTCTCAAGACTTCACTCCTTGCTTGGTTAAACTTTGGATCTAGTCCAACCAAGAAGATGTGCACACGAAGGCATGATAATGTTTTATTTAGAGTGATGGTCTCGGTGACAGTGTCTTCTTGTACGGTCAAACGGGTATTCGATTTCTTGGAATATGCTTACTAGCTCATTAAAATAAGTGGACAAAGATCGTCCGTTCTGGCGAGTGGTGAAGGACCTCCGATTCAATTCAAACAACTGAGTTTCATCCGTTCCATCATAAAAGGTTTTTCCAACCACGTCCCAGATGTCAACCGCCGTTTGCAGGCGAATAAAGCGACGCATTAGGGGTGGGCTCATCGAGTCAATCAGCCAACTCGATGATTGTCGATGAGCCATGCTTCAATTTTATTCTCGTCCATTTTCGGTTTCGATGTTTTTCTAGTCAGATACCCAGATTGTTTTGTGCTCCAATCCGCATCTCCATTAATTGCGACCACAAGATTTGTTTCGTGCTCCGATCCGCATCTCCATTAATTGCGACCACAAGGGATAGTTCTTGTCATCGAGAATGACTCCGGGTGGGGAAAGGTGCGTCTTGAACATTCTGAACAATGACTTGCGAAGTGTTCGATGATTCGACCATTGAGGTGAGAGTCATGTGGTATTGATACGGGTTCAAAAAAAATGTGGTATGCTCGCATATCATGTTATTTTTCGAGAGAATGAGATGGTGAAATTATCTTCTGTATTTTGTATGTGTATCATTAATAGAATGATACATACATTTATACAAGGGAGTACACAGCCTATTGATAATGTCCAGCTAATCTCCATCTAATCTTCAGCATATTTATCCATTAAACTCGCTCTGGCCAACACAAATATCTCCTGGAGAGGTTAGCAATAAACATAAGCACAAAAAATTGTTTCTTTAGTTAAGTTCATGTTTATACGTTTGTTAAATAACTAAACATAAACGAACAATATTCAGCCTGGCCAAGATACATGACGTACTCCGATCCCACGAGCTCAACAACCTAGAGGACAACAACAAAAGATGCCGGATCGGTCACATGCTATATTTCGTTTCTTTTTACAAGATGATGTGATCACCTAGAAGTACTGTACGTTTCATGTTGAGAATGTGAATTATAATCAATTTTATGAACCAAATGTAACGAGTGGTCGACTACTTTAACTGTGGACAATAAGCTGTCCCAAAAGAATGGCTTTTCCAAGATCATAAACCAGCTTTTAATAGAGATGCATATAACAACTCATTCCAAGTGTCTGGTACCCCCGGCAAGCACCAATGGCTACAATCTTGTAGTCGTTGTGCAGCAACTTGTCGCTTTTTGAATTTGCCCCATGTTCTATAAATTGATGGGTGACCGTCTTTTCTGTAATCTGTAAGCTTGCTAATATTAAGATATATCACCGGAGTCTTCATTACTCGTAGAACATTGTCAAAAGCTCCCATCTTTGGTGGATTCTTTGTTAACTGACTTGTATTAGAGACGGGTTCAGTTTCATTGCGACACTGACCTCCTGAATTCCACTGCCCTCCGCTACATATAGGAAACCGCCTATGCCTTAACAAAATGTGACCTAATTGAAGTGAAAAAAAAAAGAGACGGGGAGACTAATGGGCGTATGCATACCTATAATGAGTTGCTGTATCGCCGACGAAGATAACTCGAGTTGTTTGAGTGTTAACGTTGTTGTCAACCCATGTGGCCCAAGTAGAAAGAGCCCTAGTGTAAGCGTCAAGAAGCTCGAGTCTTGGGTAAACATGGTCGCCTTCTTGGTAAAAATCTTCCCTTTAACATAAGTATTTAAAAAAGGTTGTTAGTCCTAATTACTACACTATTAGTGTATGTGACAACAATGGAATGTTGTGTTGAGGCTTCATTTTATCTTATGAAAGTAACGTTTCTCACCCTTGTGATGTTTTCTCAAGATTCCACCAGTGTCCAGTGTTAAAGATCAATATATCGGCATCATGATAAAATAAAGTCGTCGACGACTCCATCATGTCCAGTCTTAGAAAATCTTTACCATTTATAGATGATTCCATGACTAGAAATGGAGCCTTCACATAGCCAACCGTACAATTGTAATCCTACACAATGACAATATTAATTTTAACATCAAAATCATAGTAAAATTAGTGCTGTAAGTACTTGCCTCAAATCTTATGGCGTAATATCCCCGTTTCTGAAAATTCCACAATCCGGATATCTCATAAGCCATGCTTTTGTTCTTGAGGGAATGTTGGAAGATGCAAACGAGCGATTCCCACATGTTCCTGTTTAAGGAGTCTCCAACAAACACCATTTTCTTCCCTTTAAGCCTTTCCAGAAAGTCTGTCGTGTTTAAACTGTAAAATCATCATCAAACGTTAAGAATAGCTCTCATTAAATTACTAATCTCAGGTGTAACATGCTGATATTAAACAATAACAAAACATGCTCTTTAAATACCATACACATATATATCGAGTAAACCTTTGCAAAATAATTATATGTACTATGGTTTACACGACTTCAGTCAGATCGATAAAGCAGCTACAAAAGCTAAAAGCTACCTTGGGATGTCACATCCAAATGGTTGCCACCTCCATTTAACAAACTCGGCATCTGGCCTCTTATGATGATGGCAATTGAATATTCCGTCAACATAAGGGCATGAGCCGGGTGGATAATATGGTTTTGTGTCGTCTCTTGCCCATCTTCCATTAAATATATCGCATTTTTTAGAAAAGCTACTATAATTCCTCAAATTTTGAGAGCTCATGACATGATTTCGATCCACGAAGATGGCTTGCTTTACAATTTCATATCTACTCAAAGATGAAACATTTGAAAATCTAAAAAATACAAAAAATACAGATGAAACGAACATGAACACGAACACAAATCTGTAAACTATATTCTTGCAAAAAAGTTCACAGTTTCGAAAATCGTATGAGGTTGCAACAAGTTTCTTTAGGTTCAAGAATGCCATATATGAAGTGAAAGATGATTAAGCAATTATGTACACGCATAACACATGCATGCACTATATGGCTGTGTTTATAATCATGCATGTGTGTAAATAAAGAAGAATATAAGTTGGTTATTCCAAAATTCCAGGGTTAAGAATTTTAAAAACCAGATCTCAAGAAGATCTTTAATTACGGCGTACGTCTTTGCTATGGCCATCATTCTGCATGGTGACATCCTCTGACTTTACAAATCTGGTAATGCATTAATTTAGTCATGACATGAAAGTATGAAACATGTGTTATGTTCTTTTATGTAGTCATATGTTTGCAAGTTCGAAGTCGATGTATACATATATGATAAAACCATATTCGGGGCTAGTTTTTTAATATCTTCATTCAGATTATTGTGTATTAGGGTAATCCATCGAGCCATTATCGGCAGCCCTAGCTACTCACTCGACATAATGAGTTACTATTATTATCTAGGAGGACACAAACACAGAATTTGAACTCGTGATCTCCGGACCCCGGTTCCACACCCTGGTATGCGAGTGAAACCAAGAAGAAAACGGCTTTGGCAACGTACATACCTATAGTAGTATGCTTGAGACTCTTTTGTCTTACGCACCCTCTTTTCACTTCAACAAGTAGTGTTGTTCGCGATTTGTCGCGAGTTTCGTAATTGTAGTGTTACAGATGACTAGACTCATATACGTAAATAGGTGTCAGGTCATGAAAGTATCTTAACTCGGCAAAGGTTGCAAAGAGATCCGGTTGCATAGCAGCCACATATGCTATGTCATTCGGTCATTGGTCCACCAAGTTAGATTAAAAACATTTCTTTGGGAGTACAACAATCATCACAGCTGTTGAATTTTTTGCAAACCCCATATAAAAATGTAATGAGGAGTATGTGAGCCCAAGACAACGCACATTAAGCATATAACTTAAAGTTAACACGGTAGCCATATAGACAATCATATTCAGCCTACTTAAGGACGTGTCTATTATGGGGAATTTATAAAAACCTTTAATCATATTAACACATTAATAATCACGAGTACGCAAAAAAATATAAGATCACGTGTAGACAAGTAATTAACATACACGATAAAGAATTGCGTATCTTTTAGCAATGGATAAATCACCTTTATCGAACAATTAAATAACTGAAAACCCAATAAAGATCAAACCATAATCTCTCTAAGAATACGCACACAATACATAATAGCAAACAATTAAATATGCTAGTACTAATAGTGACGAAGATTATTACTTGATTTCTTAAATTAAATAAATACAAAACCAAACAAACTTGCTATTGGTTGATCGAACACAAACAAAAGAATCGCTGCTCTTTTTTCTTATTGTTGGAATCTTTTTATCCAATGACCAAAACCAATTAATATATATACATGCATACACGTCGGTGTTGTATTATGAAAACAATGCAATTTTCCTTTTATACAATTTGCCTTTTATTTGTTTTATATATATATTAATTATTATAGTTAACGTTTAACTATCATTTGTAAAATCCCGTTAACTAACTAATTAATTAACGTTCGTAATAGCTTATCAGTAATTAATATATTACGCATAATATATTAACTTATAATTATTTTACCTATTAACGCGTGCGTCTCCTTAGGCTCGGGACGACTTTCGGACATATATTATTTACGTGTACATATTCTTACAGCTCCCACTTGAACATGTACAATAATATAATATAATAACATTGGTTAGCGTCTAGTAACACGCTAATGCTCCCAAAAACTCTCGAGTGTAGTTTTCCATAAAATACATTTGAGTGACTTAAACATTTACAATTCCTTTGTTTCTCAAATGCCATGTTAATAATGGATATAGATCAAAGTCATTCCATTTTAACTATTATATTTTTCGTATTACATAATTAATATAGATTATCAATCTAATCGAGACAAATCTAGACAATCATTGTGTATGGCCAGACAAACATCTAATTAATTAACGAGGGGTCTAATAGCATTATTCTTCAATCCGAGTTGAATGAACAAATTCTATCTTGACTACACGTGCCTATTACATGCTTCAAGATACAAAAGATTATAATCTTTATTACTACCTTATTCAGGATAGCGTTAGAACTATAGCAAAAAGTATCATCCCTATATATAAGACATGCTTGCATCTCAATTCAAAGGATTTAGTAATGTAAATCATTTACAAGTTTCATTTAAAGACGTCGATTCATAAAGTGATTGACTTGCTAGTATGAGATGTCCAATATACAACTTTTGGATATTGTATGAGTTGGTGAACTGTTCTTGCATATTCTACGAATATTACCATCTCTCCTAAATGTCGTAATATAATTATATTCCCATATAATCAATCAACATAGACAATTTAGAATCACATGTTATTCAAGGATTTAAACGTGCAAAAATAGGACCAATCAATATTAAAGAAAACGAAACATATCTAATACTTCAATTCATAAAATAAATATTGTTTAACAATGTTTTTGATCCAAATACTAAAACATATTACATGAAACTACTAGCAGGACGAAGTCCCATGCTCCTAGCATTGAGTAAGCTTTTTACCAGGTAATGCCTTCATAAAAGGATCTGCTAGATTATTATCTGTATGAACTTTAACTAGATCAATTTCACCTAATTCGATACATTCTCAAACATAGTGGTATCTCCTTTGGTAGTGTTTGATGCTCTCCTAATTCCTGATTCATTAGCTATTTTTAGAAATACGTTTTTCCCGTTATAAAACTCGGTTACTCCAACAATATAATTACGGGCTCGTAGTATAGTTAGTTGTTTAACAATTAAACAAACCCGACCCATGGGCATGTCCATGGGCCGGCGGCCCAAGTCCATTAAGGACTTGGGTATATAAACCCTCTCCTTTGATGGAGAGGGTGTTGCTTGGTTTCACTTTTACATAATATTACACACATTTTCTCTCATTTCTCTCTCTAACTTTCTCTCTCTAGATTACCTTCAATCTCATCCTATCTCAAAGATTATCAATATTCTACAATTGATATCAAGAGCCATGTGGTGAAATAAACATTTGTGTTTGTGTTCTTTACCATTCGTGAGTTTTATTAATCCACAAACCCACGTCCAAATTTTTTTAATGTTTTTTGTGTTTTAAATCTTGTTATGAATCATCTAATACCTTTTATTAATGATTTGGGTATTTTGGCTAAAAACACAAAAAATAGCGTTTGGATTATTTTTGTTAAAGATATTTCATAAAAAGTTCAAATCTTGATTTCAAATTTTTCATCATAAATTTGAAAAACTTTGTATTTTTTAGTCCCTACGAAGCTAAAAACCTTGAGAGTACAAGTCGTTTTGCCGGAATCCCTTGAAAAAGTCGCCTTTTTGAACATCCAAAAAGTTGCCTCATTTTCGAAAAAGCTGGATTATTTTGAAATCAGAAACCCTAAATATTCCAAAATCAGAAACCCTAGTTATTCTGAAATCGTAATAGATGCCTTATTCCGAAATCGTGTTTCAGATATCTTCCGGATTGGTGTTTCTGATATATTCTGAAATCGTGTTCTCTGATATATTCTGAATTTGTGTTATCTGATATATTCTGAGATCGTCAACGCTATTTATTCTGAGATCATAAAAGATTAAATATTCCAAGATCATAACAGATTAATTATTCCGAGATCATCAAAGGTTAATTATTCCGAGATCATCAAAGGTTAATTATTCCAAGATCATATCAGGTTAATTATTTCGGAATCATAAAAGGTGCATATTCCGAGTTTGAAGACTTAGCGATTTTTAGGGAACTTCAACAACCTTATTAACAAAACAAAGCATTCAAGAACGTTTACGGTTTAATCGGTGGTTTGTAAAATCCCGCGAATTTATTTTTCGGTTTCTCCACGATTTGTAAAACTCCGTATTGTTTTTCAACAACTTTATTTCATTGATCGATCAACAAAGGTAATCTTTCGATAGAGTGTTACAAGATGAATCCACATTCCTCAATGCCGAGAATGTCGTCGCTTTCAAATTTATCGATCATATTGGGTACCGATACCCGTCCTCCTATGTTTATCAAAGAACTATTCGAGTCATGGTAGAGCTGTATGAAGTTATATATATTGGTTAGACCAAATGGGAGGCTTATGCTAAAGTCATTGGAAGCGGGATCACTTGATTGGGGCACCATTACTACGGACGGTGTGACTCGACCAAGGGAATATTTTGACTTGACCCCAGCAAACCAAATTATTTCTAATATAGACACTAAGGCTACCAACACAATTCTTCAAGCTCTTCCACACGATATTCATAAGCTAGTGAGTCATCATGAGAAAGTAAAGAAACTATGGGAACGACTTAGTGTGTTGATGCAAGGTACTTCGTTGACCAAACAAGAACGTGACTGTCAACTATATGACTTATTTGCTAGGTTTGCCTACACACCAGGGGAAACACTTCATGACTTTTATTGGAGATTTGCTACATTGCTTAATGAGTTGAATATTCACAACATGAAGATTGAGCAATTTCAAATCAACACTAAGTTCCTAAATACTTTGCCCCCGACATGGAGTCGTTTTGTTACTGATGTCAAGTTGGTCAAGGATTTGAACACAACTAATATGGATCAACTTTATGCTTATTTGCAACAACATGAAAAGCATGTGCAACTTTCTCGTATGTTACAATCAGCTTATCATGAGCCATTAGCTTTAGTTGCAAATCAACAATTGTCTCCCTACAGCAATTCACCCTACTCAACTAGGAAACAATCATATCAAAAGTCATTGTATCAAACTCCAAACTACCCACAATATTCTCTTCTACCACAACCAGCTAATTCTCATCAACAATATGAGCATCAACACCATCATCACACATAGGTCCATATCAATCAACTCATGTTCATCAATCACATCTTAATCATCAAGCGCCTCCATCTCAAGTGGTCACCTATCAGCCTAATGAAGTTCTTCACCCGAGCTATTCACAACATGTGAGCACTCCTCTAAGTGTATTTTCTCCTACATATGAAGTTCAACATGCACAATCATTTTATGGTGATGAATTCTCAGAGGTTCTGATTCCTGAATTCAAACAAAGTGATAATCTCACTGAAGTATTAGCTGCCATGTCTGCGTACATAACTCAAACATTAAACAAGCGAGCATTCAGAGGACTTCCTACGACTAACAATAAATTGAGAACCTCTTCAAACTCTCGTCAGCAAGCGATAATTTAAGAAGGTAAGGTCATGGTTCAACCAATTTAGGGGAGACCAAGTTCGTCTAACACGGGAGCAAGAACTTAAAACACCATTGCAAAGGGAAATGCTACAGGAAAGCTGAAAATGATTACTTGTTACAACTGCAAGGGGGAGGGTCATATGGCTAGGGACTGAAAACAACCGAAAAGAAAAAGGGATGCTTCATGGTTTAATGAAAAGGTGTTATTGGTAACTGCTCCACACGTGTTCGTGAGTTAGATGAGGAGGAGTTAACGTTTCTTTTTTATCCAGGAGTCACGGATAATGATGGAATTCAAGCAGCTCTCACTCACAATGTAGCAAATCAGGCATATGATCTCGATGCATACAATTTAGACTGTGACAATTTCAATACCGCCAAAGCAGCTCTTATGGCAAATCTTTTGGTCTATGGTTCAGATAAAATATCTTAGGTGCCAATTATTACCAATGATACTAGTATTGTCCCACATCAAGTTGGGCAAGATCCTACGTATCCGGAAGAGACTCCGGTAGTGAGTAACTCAAACGAGGAGACGAACAATCATACCAATATCAGTGCAAGTCCCCAGACTTTGAGCGAAATACAATCGGAAGCTATTTCGCATATGGACCCTTTTGCTCAACAAGATTTGGTAATGGTTCCTGCTTCTTTGCTTGGCCAAATGAATACTGTTGTCCTAGACACCTTAAGTGTTAATCAAACACTCTTTGTTGAGCTTGCTTTGTAAAAAGAAAAAGTTTAAACTTTGGAATTGACTCCTAAAATAGCAACACTAACTAACCCAGAATTTGATGAATTTCGAAAAGTTCAAAAGGATCATTTAAATGAGATAGAAATTTTGAGGGAAATCTTTTCTAAAGAAGTTAAGGAAAAAGATTTTGTGGTCCATAATTTTCAAAAAATTAAAACGGATTTCGAATTACTCGAGTCTAAAAAGGTTGAAACGAAATGCGGCTAATAAGATCAAAGCGGTAGATAATTTTCTCTTAAAATAATATATGGCATACTATCTAACTTGGTTTAAAAATGCGTGCATCATTGCGAAAAATTTCACGCATCAATGCGTTGTTTTTAAAATTTTGCATCAAGGTGCCTAATGCAATGCCATCCCAGAATGCGTTCGCATTAAACCGTAATTTGCTGCATTTGTGTAATGCTAACAACGGTAGCAATTGTCGCAATCTAGTTCTTAGGCTACTTTTGTCCAATTTTAACAGTATAAATGAGACTTACATATTTTAATGGCTTTTTAAAGATAAGACTTGTTGAAAAATATTTAAAACAAAGACAATAACAACTATATAGTATCTTGCATTTTGCTAAGTGTTTTTTTGTGAAGCTTTACTTTCGACTTATATGTTTTACAATGGATTATAAGCCCAATTTCAATATGCTAATAACTTATTTTGTAACTTTATTACATTTATTTGGTCGACAATACTATATCTAAATAATTTTTATACATTTTATACTAAACGCATCGCGTCCAAATTGCGCTCGCAATCGCATCTCGCATCACGCATTGGTTTTTAAGACCTTTAGCTCAATGGGTTGCAAAACGTATTTTAAAACCAAGCTATCTAATATACCACGGTTTTTTTAAGCATTCTAATTAATTTTTCTAAAAATAACCTTCAACTAGGTTTTGACACGTGGCACCAATACAATTTTTTAAACTTGACCATAAAACTCTTTTGTTTACAATAGAATGTTACTACCACTTAGAGTAAACCATAAATAATTTTCACTAAATGCATTAAATTTCTGTTACATCTCATTTAGTAAAGTATCTGTTGGAAATACGTTTTACGTATTAGAAAGGATCGGTCACTCCAACAATAGTCTAAGTAATAGCTCGTAGTTTAGTTAACTTAATATTAAGCAAACAAGGCCAAGCCAAGCCTACAACCTGTGTAGGCCGGCGGCCCATTGTAAGCCCAAGCCCATCATATGGACTTGGGTATATAAACCCTCTTCCTTAGATGGAGAGGGTGTGGTTTTCTCATACATTACACATAGTAAAAGTGTGTTTTCTTACTTTCTCTCTCTAAAGTGTATGTGAAATCTACCATCTTTCTATCTCTTTCTCTCTCTAAACATAAGCAAGATTTACAATATCCTATAAATGGTATCAAGATCCATGGGATGATTGTATTGTTTATGTGTTTGTGTTCTTGATTTTTTGTGCCTATTTTGATCCATTTCATACGAACCAAAAAAAAATTGTGTTTTTAATGGTTTTCTTGATACAAATCTTCTACATAGTTGTGGTAGAGATTTGGTATATTTACTTTGGCTAAAAACACAAAATTTTTGGGTGTTTTGATCTTTTCATGGCTTAAAATCTCGAATTGGTTGAGTTTTGTCCGAGAAAAGTGGGTACTATTCCGATAGAATCCATCGGAAAATGGTTTAGATATTCCGACAGCTTCCATCAGAAAAGGGTTTATCATTCCGACCATTATTCCGACGGGTATTCCAATAGTGGTATTCCGACAGGTTTTCCGATAGTGATATTCCGACAGGTTTTCCGATTGGTTATTCCGATTGATTATTCCGCCAGAGTATTCCGACAAGGGGTATTCCGATAGATTATTCCGACAGGGGTATTCTGATAGTTTATTCCGACAGAGGGGTATTCCGATAGATTATTCCGATAGTTTATTCCGACAGGGGTATTCCGATAAACTACTCCGACAGGGTATTCCGATCCAATATTCCGACGATTTTAAAATTATTCCTTAAAAAATTTCGATTCGTGTGTTTTTGTTCGTCTTGGAATTTTTTTTGGTCATCGAGAACATATTTTAGGGGATTTCAACATTATTTCTCGGCTTTAACACACAACAACAAATACATTTACTTTCTCTCATTGTTCGATCAACATTTGTAAATCTTAACTTATCAAAATGGAGTACACATCTCTTACGGATAAGTCCATCCTCTCGGGTACGGATAATCGTCCACCATTGTTGGAGAAGTCTATGTACGAGGACTGGACTTCCGAATGGAACTTTACATGTTGAACAAAGAGAATGGACATCTCATTTGAGCATCGGTGCTCAATGGACCATTAGATTATGGTACAGTGACGGAAGGTACAGTTACTCGTCCTCGCACAACGGGTGAATTGACCGGAGATATGAAGATTCAAGACAAATGTGATAAGTATGCTACAAACATCATTCTCCAAGCCCTTCCTCCAGATGTCTACAAACTTGTCAGCAAACATAAAGTTGCCAAAGAGTTATGGGATAGAATTCGTGTTCTAATGCAAGGCACCTCGTTAACTAAACAAGAACGAGAGTGTAAGCTTTATGATACTTTTGACAAGTTTGCCTATGTCCCCGGGGAGACTCTCAATGACTACTATTTGAGATTTACCCTATTGTTGAATGAGCTAAATATCTATGGCATGGAAATTCCTACGTTTCAATTAAACACCAAGTATTTGAACACCCTTCCTTCAGAATGGCGTAAGTACGTGACGGCTGTTAAATTGGCTAAGGACTTGCATAACACCAATGTGGATCAACTTCAAGCTTTTCTTCAACAACACGAATGCCATGTGATCGAGGCTCGGTTGTCTACACCTCAAGTTCATGATCCACTTGCCATGTATGCTTCTCAACAAAACATGGCTTATACTTATCAACAACGATCATACTTGCAGCAGCCACCACCACACACCTATCAGCAACCACAACAACCATCTTATCAACCACTAATGATGCCACAGCAAGCATTTCAACAAAGTGTTCATCAACAATCTTTTCCACAGCAACCACTACATCAGACATCACCATCACAAGCCAACACTTCTCCAATGGGCTATACTCCTCAGCAAGGATATTTTCCAATTGAAGCACAACCAGCACAAGCCTTCTACTCCAATGAACTTCCACCAATCCAAGCACCGGTATTTACTCCAAATGATACGCCAGCTGATGTTCTAAACCATCTCACTGCCTACTTGTCAAAACTTGTTGCAACTAGAGGATTTCCACCAACAAACAATCAGCTCCGCACCTCTTCAAATCCTCGACAACAAGCCACTGTTCAAGATGGTCAAGTGACGGTGCAACCTATTCAGGGAAGGCAAACTTCATATGGACCTCCTACAAGGACTGTGAATGCTCAAGCTGTGAATTCTCAATCTAATGGAAATGGAAGCCCTATTGGTCCTCAAAAGGTTGTGACTTGCTACAATTGCCAAGGACAAGGTCATATGGCTAGGGAATGCACTCAGCCAAAAAGAAGAAGGGATGCAACATGGTTTCGTGAGAAGATGTATTTGGTTGATACTCAGTCTAAGGGAAAGATTTTGGATTCAGAAGAGTTAGCATTTCTTACAGACCCAGGGGCAGCAGATAATGAAGGCATTGAAGTCGTTTCTACTTCTAATGCATCATATCTAGCGGACGATCTTGACGCATATGATTCGGATTGTGATGACATTCACTCAGCCTCAACTGCTCTCGTTGCTAATCTCTCTCACTACGGTTCTGATGTCGTCAGTGAGGTACCCACCACAACCAATCTTGGTAATGATGATAACCCACATCAAGTTGGGTATGAAAATGACAACCTCGAACAGCATTCGGGAACTAGTAACTCAAATGATGTGGTACCCAATCCTACACATTTGAGTGAACCTCAACCAAATGCTACGACGGGTATAGAATCTTATGCTCATCATGATTTGGTCATGGTGCCTAAACATATTATTGATCAAATTCATATGGCTCTCAGAAAATCCATAGATACGAATTCCACCCTAACACCTGAGCTTGAGTTGCATAAAGAAAAGGTCAAAGCTTTTGAAATGGTCCCTCAAGCAGAGAAAATAACATGTTCTGAATTTGACCAAATTCGTTTTGAAAAGATTGAACACTTAAACGAAATAGAATCTTTAAAAGCTACTCTTTCCAATGAATTAAAAGAAAAAGAGTTGGTTGTAAATAATTTTCAGAAACTTAAAATGGATTTCAAACTCTCGAGTCAAAAAAGTTTGAATCAAAAATTAATGCTACCAAACTTCTTAAATTCAGGGAACAACAGCTTTCAAAACAATACGCTTCCACAGAAAAGGTTCATCTTTTAACTAAATTGTTTAAAGAACTCGAACTTAAGCGTCTTCAAGATGTAACACCTAATCCCGGTTATGCAAAACAAGCTCAGGAATATATTCCTTGTCTTTATGATGTGACCCTAATTGGCAAATCGAAAGAAGCACCTTATGTTCGTAGTACTGAGGAGACACAGTCACTTGCGGAAGAAACTCATTCTAAAATGCTTTCAAAATTCCATAAGATTGACTATGATAAGCATAATAAAGATCAATTTAATAAAAAGACTCGTATTCGATTACAAAAGGAATTATCTCAATTAACAGCTTTTGTGCCCCAAAGTTTATCAACAGAAAACCTTCCTAGTACGTCTCCTACACTTGTCAAAAAGGATTTAACTAAGTTAATTCCACCGGTAAGTAAGGCATCCAATAGTTTAAATGCGGTGCATCAACACTTAGCCGAATTTGACAAGGTCATTGTCGAACGTACGACGGCTTCGGCCATAACGGAAGGTGAATGGAATTTTGAGCACACTAGAGCTGCATTTCGAGACGAAATTGTTCCATTTGTAAACAATATTAAAGCTTGTCTTCGCAATGTTGATCAAGAATTGATTTTGGAAATAGAAGAAGTTAAACGCGTTTTCAATGAAATAGATGATGCTTATGAAAATGGTTTAATTGAAATAGAACGAATTTCATGCCAAAATGATCAGCTTCTGAAGCAAGTGATGTCTCATGATATTGTCTCCGTCTGTGTGAAAAAAGTGTTGATAATGATTCTATTGTGCATAATATTGAATTTGTGGATAATGTGGTAGATAGTACTTGTCACAAATCTGACGCTGAATTTTTAAAGCTTCAAGATTCTTATACTTTGCTTTCAAAAAATTTTGATGAGATCCAAAAACATTGTATTTCGCTTGAATGCAAGCAACAATTTATTCAAGAAATCTTTGAAACTTCATTCAAAGGTGTTAATATAGATGAGGCAAATTTTCAAAAGAATTTTCGATTGGATTTACAGCAGTTTACACCCAAAACCGGTCACTAATACGTAAACGCCATCGTGGCATATGTTAAGGGGGAGAAAAATGGATTTGCTATATCAAAATGGATTTTATGGTGACATATACTTACCCACAACCCATTTATTTCACGACGATGAAGATTGTGGTGACATAAGGATGCTAGGATAGGTTAAGTCCAATGATTCTTCCAAAATCGGAGGAATCTTCCCAAGGACATTCCATAGCTAGAAATAGTAGACCTTAATAAAGATGGAGAAAGATTGTGAACGTATCTGAATGCCGACCAAGTACTTAAGTTAGCATTGGAACAATCACAACAAGGTGCTAGTTATGACGTATTGGTAAGCATTGAAGGGGTTGAAGAATGAAAAAGAATTGTAAAGATAAAGGGTGTAAAGAAAGAAGCCCTCCTTACAACCTTAGGCAAAAACCGGGTCAATACATATGCTATTGAGATCATTTTTAATGATTCTTGATATTGAAGATAGACATCATGGACCCAGTGATGCAATGCACAACCCATCCCAGCTAACTCAGATATCTCTTAAAAGATATTTGTTTTAATCACACGGAGACAATGCATTATCTATTGATTTATTCACTCCGAATAAATTGGTATTGAAAAGGTGGCACTCCTCTCCAGCCTCCGATCACTAAAAAATCCAAAATGCACGATCGAGTCTAGAGCCATTTGAGATCATAAAATATCTAATTAGGACACATTTCCATATTTCCTTGCATCTTCACACACTGTGAAAAGTAAGAAAGATCTTAAGAGTCCTACGCAAAATCTTCATGATCTTGCCTGAACGTCCGAGTAATATGAAAGTATTTACAATGAAGATGGAAATTCTTCTTGAGCGAACATTCAAAAGCTCATGGTAGGTGACTTGTGCGATTCTTTATGAATCAAACTTGTGATAACTGGAAAGCAACAGTGGTTTAATTCTTAACTGAACTTAAACACGTTCCAGGCCTCTACGCAATATCTTAGTGATCTTGCCAGAACACTCAGAGTGACACTCTATAGTGTTCACAGTGATGAGTGGAAATCCTTCTAGTGTTAACATCAAACAGCACTTGGTAGGTAACTTGCAAGATTCAATATGAATCAAGCTCGTGACAACTAGAAAGCAACGATGGTGCGATTCTTTAATGAATCAAACTTGTTCCACGAATCGGAATTGACGGCTTCAATCATGCGGATAATTTTATCTAAATGTTCACTCTTTACGTTCACGGTCAGCTTTGGACGGTCGAGTAAAGAGAACGGGTTTACCCGCGAAATCTTGTCAAGAAGATTTTTAATTAAATCTACCTGCCACAAGTACGATATTTTATATCGTCCAACGGTCTTCACCGACCGAAGGTAAAATGCTACCGAATTAGAATGAAATGTTCAAATCCATTTCATTCGTGTCTGCTTATGTTGCGGCATTTGAAGACGGTGGCGTTGCGGAATCCGAGAAGAAGTCGTCCCCGTATGCTTATACTTTATGCACTTAATACTTCATCTAATTCTAGAAAGCCTAAAAGTCAAGTCTTCCGCTGTATCGAACTCTGAAGCATTCAAGAATTACGAAGGTATAAGTATGTGGGACATGAAGTCACGAGGAGGCGGATATCACAAGTGAAGGATGCACAAGATCAAGTCAAGAGATTAATGCTAAATATTGATATCAAAGATCACATCAGCATGTTCACCACAAAAGAAAAAGAAAAGAAATACGAAGACTACGAGCTCAAGACAAGCATAGTATGCTAGGTTTATTTTATTATTATAACTTGGGTAACGCCCTTGTTTGGAGTGACCTCCCTTAGGGGGAGATTGTTGGAAATACGTTTTACGTATTAGAAAGGATCGGTCACTCCAACAATAGTCTAAGTAATAGCTCGTAGTTTAGTTAGCTTAATATTAAGGAAACAAGGCCAAGACAAGCCTACAACCTGTGTAGGCCGGCGGCCCATTGTAAGCCCAAGCCCATCATATGGGCTTGGGTATGTAAACCCTCTTCCTTAGATGGAGAGGGTGTGGTTTTCTCATACATTACACATAGTAAAAGTGTGTTTTCTTACTTTCTCTCTCTAAAGTGTGTGTGAAATCTACCATCTTTCTATCTCTTTCTCTCTCTAAACATAAGCAAGATTTACAATATCCTATAGTATCTAAATATCAATTGCGGATACTAATTAAACCATAAATAAGTTTGACTAAGCTGTAATTTGAGAACATAAATCTCATTAAACAATCACCTTATTATCGGCTTATGTCCTTTACGAAATAATCAACCCTGTTAACAACATTTTTTATATTCATTCCTTCATTAGTGGTTTGGTTGATAATTAATTAGATGATATAGTATTATGTATAAATCATTTCCTAACTTATCTTCTTCTATATATTTGTGTTTTTTTACATGATATAACGCAGCTTCCATTGAAGCATTATTACTACAACAAAGTTCGGATGACACGAATGCTAATTTGACGAGTGGGGTTATAAAAATTTATTTCAGACATCTTACGATGTGTCAATTCAAAAGATCTTTGTATATATACTTGCCGTATGTTTATACACTAAAGTTACATTGGTTTGCCTTGCAGACTACGAATCATGGCAATATGTTACTCATGATGGCGTACCATTTCCTATATAGTTCTTTTGGTACGTTTCCGCCGTTGCCTTTTGCACATCCATGAAAATCCTCTTGTGTTCTTTTGCACCAAATAATGCATGGTGCATCGATGCGAAAAATCAACACACCAATCTCTTCCGAAGCGCCGCGCATTTAATCTCATTCTTAACCACATGCCTTCGTTTTGAGTTTTTGAATGTTTTTTGTATATATACTTTTACAGTTTTCATTATATGTCTTTGTTGTGATTGTTAGTAAAGTTTGACGTGAATCCTAATTAGCTTTTCTTGAATGTTTGAGAATATCAAGATCAAATAAACAATGATGATGATTTAGTGATCGATTTTAAAAATCAGGTTAACGAAGAATGATTTTAGTGATCAGTTTTAAAATTAACGAAGAAAGTGTTGTGATCTTGCAAGTTCAGGTTAGGATAAATTCTGCCTTAAAGATTTATTTTTTCAAACCTAACACCCCTTGAGATGACACTATACATGATCCTGTTTCTACATTTTTTTACTAAAGGTGCAACTATGATCCTATAGTTAACTATACATGGTAGTATTTTTGAATTTTATTATTTCATAATGCCTCAAATATATCTCTAGAGTCTAGAGGCTCAAAGTTTTTGTCACATGAGTAGTTTCCAACTAAGTATCGATTACGGAACATGGATCAACTTATTGACCTTTTTCCAAAAGTATTTAAATCTGTTAAGAACCATTTCTTATTATATTACTCTCTCCGTCCCATAATTACAGTTCACCGATAAAAACACGCATATCACTTTTCAGTTTTCTTTCTCTTACTTTATATACAACGACAATTTTACCCATAACAAATTAATTTACAACTTATATATTGTTTATAATAATATTTTTCAAGTGAGGTGATATGTTAAACTTCATTTATATTCTTTATCTATTTTTGGAAGTAGACTATTAATTTAGGTCGTTCAAATATAGGTGTTCTAATCATGTTGTTGTTACCAAAACATTGATCAAGCAAATGGGTTGTGCAACGGAACAAAACTTCGTGTAGACCTGCTGATGAAAAGTGTCATTCAGGACAGTATAATCAACGTTTGAGTCATTTTGGTAAACAAGTGCGTATCGCAAGGATGAAAATATCACCTTTTGATAATTGTTTGCCATTAAAGATAGTTAGGAAGGAAATCCATGTGTTCGTCTTTTTCGGGATGAAAATCAACAAAATTGAAGGACAATATCTTGGGCAACTTGGTTTATATTTGTTATGAATTGTTTTTACACGTGATCAACTATATGTAGCCGTATCTCGTGTTAAAAGAAAAAAAAGATCGAAGATACTTATTTAGGATGAAGACGAAGATCTCACCAATACCACCACCAACATGGTCTATAAAGAAGTGTCATACAATTTATGATCACATATACATACACACGTATGTCACATTTGTATAATAAAAAAATTGGTGGTTTTTTATTTGTATTTGTTTTTGTTTTGGCTATAGTGTTGCATATTTGATTACTACAAACTGTATATAATTTAGGCTTCTTTATCCTTATGTAATTCTTCTTAGAGCATCCATTATGGTTATTTTTTAAGAGGTTTATAAAATTATGAAGAGGTTTATCATTTTATTTACCATAGTGAATATGAGGTTTATGCTTATATAGAGAAAGGTCTATACAAGTTTAAGCATAGTGAAGAAAGATTTATAACATAAAAAAGTTTATGATTTAATGTTTTAAGGTGATTTGGCATTATTATAAACCTTTACAAAAGTTTATCATAGTGGATTCCCTTACCTAATTACTTCGTAATACGTAGTGTCATTTACTACCTTCTTTGACGTTTTCTTTAATATACCCACGAATTTCACGAATCTTTTAGCTTGTAAACCAAATAAAAGGCAATTTGTATAAAAGCCAATTTGTATAAAAGGAAATTTGCATTGTTTTCCTAATACAACACCGGCGTGTATGCATGTATATATATTAATTAGTTTTGGTCATTGGATAAAAAGATTCCAACGATAAGAAAGAAGAGCAGTGATTCTTTTGTTTGTTTTGTGTGATCAACCAATAGCAAGTTTGTTCGGTTTTGTATTTATTTTATTTAAGAAACCAAGTAATAATTAGCTTCATCACTATTAGTACTAGCACATTTAATTGTTTGCTATAACGTATTGTGTGTGTATTCTTAGAGAGATCATTGTTTGATCTTTATTGGGTTTTCGAGTATTCAACTATTCGATAAAGGTGATTTATCCATTGCTAAAAGGTACGCAATTCTTTATCGTTTATGTTAATTACTTGTCTATACGTGATCCTATATTCCGTTGCATACTTGTGATTATTAATGTGTTAATATGGTTAAAGGTTTTTATAAGTTCCTACAGTGGCATCACGGGCCGTTCGTATAGCTTTTAATTACATTAAAAAAAGAGATAAAATTATGTAAACTTACCATGATGTTGTTTGAATGATTTTATTTGATGATTAGGTTTTCATAAACCCTAATTAGGGTTAATAAAATTAATTAGACAAACCCTAAGTTGTATGAAAAAAAAAAATTTGTTGATAAATATGATGTTAATCGTTAATTAGTCGTTATTTATCACATTGTTAATTGTTAAATTATGGTTCGATCCATGGGAATCATGCAAGTTTACCATGGATCATGTGTTCTTGATTAATTGATTTAATTGAAGTCATGATTGGTGTGGTATGCATGTAGTATGTGATTACTTGTTAAATGGGTATATGTTTTAGGTTAATATTTATTTATTTTGCTTTTTATTATAATTGTTATGTATCATGGTTCAAGCAAAAGGGTTTTTCGGAAAAATAAAAATAAACTTGTTCTTGAAATTTGGTTTATTATAATCTTGTTCTTGCACGATCATATGTGGCAACAAATAAGTCGCCCTTACATGGTTTTAAATCTAACTCACGCCGTGATTAGCAAGAATCAAGTTTATAATTTGTTTTCTATTTTAAAGTTGTAAAATTTTATTAATGACGTAATTTGCAAAAGTACTATCTAGTTGCAATGCTAAGGTTCGGGAAGACTCATCAAGACTTCGGTCTTGTAGATACCATTGCCCTATAATACCTGACTACTTGTAGTCTCCTTATCTTGCATACTATTAGGAAGTCGCGAATGGTCTGGGGTTTGAATGATTTTTAATCGTTCTTTAATCTTTTTCTGTGATAAAATTAAACTTCTTTAAATAGAATACATGCTGAATCATTAATTTTTATGATATCACTATTTACACAATTGAATTGTGAGTTAAATATGTGATGTCTATAATTAACGAATTGAGTAAATTTTATAAATTATCATGAACAAAGATGTTGCTGCTTCTTGGTACATGTTTTTGAATTGTCAAAATTTATATACCCTTTGAAATAAGTTTATTTGCCATCCAACGTGTAAAAACACTTGCACTTATTCTTTCATCATACGTTAGACTGTGGTGATTTTGTAACCCAGGGTGATATAATACACTCGATTGTGAGACGTCGGTGCTATATAAATACGGTTTTTGGTTGGACGACTTAAGCAAGTTAAGATATGTGAGACCTTAGCTCGTGGCAATAGATGGGACAAACATGCTCGCTTTTTCACTTTTTGAATTGTCACAATTGATGTATATAAAGTTGAGTCCCGATAATTCTAGAAGTTGTATTGGATGCAATTACTGAACGTCAATTACCCCTTGAATATCATCATCACTAGCCGATCAACTGATGCGGTGATGGTATGTCTTGGTGGATTCTAGCTTTTAAAAAATTAATTGTTTATTTATAAACATTGGTATTTAATTTTTTACAAAGAAAGTATTATCAAAAATACTAAATTATTGAACTTTGTTTATTTGTAGATGGAAACAAAAAATGCCCATACCAAACAAAATAGTTCGGCTTTCAGGTCGTTGCTTAAGAAGCAACAACTTACTGGTCCTAACTTCAATGAGTGGTTACGCTCGCTCAAACTAGTTGTGCGTGTGGAGAAACTACAAGATGTGTATGACAATCCTTTGCCTTACCATCCTGGTGCTAATGCTACTAATGAACAATTAGTATAATGGAATACTCTTTATGATCGTCATAATGAAGTTGTTTGTTTAACGCTTGGAACTATGAGTCCAAAGCTTTATCATCAATTTGAAAACAAAAGTCCTAGGGACATGATAACTGAGCTCCAAAAGATGTATGGAAAACCTCCTGGTGTCGAACTACAAGAGTTCGTACACACTTTCTATTCATGCAAGTAGGAAGAGGGTCAATCCGTTAGCGATTATGTTCTATTGATGAAAAGTTATTTGGATCATTTGGCAACTCTCAACTATGTTCTTCCAGAAGCTATCTCTGTTAGCTTGATTCTCAGTTCACTTTCAAGTGATTTTGAGAGCTTTGTGCAAAATTACAATATGCAAAGCATGGGGAATACAATTAGTAAAGTTCATTATTTGCTTATTGAATTTGAGAAAGGATTTAAGAAGAACAAGAAGTTAAATGTTGCATCTTCTTCTACACCACAAGTTATGGCGATCCAAGGTGGTAGGATCTAGAAGTACAAACCGCAAGGTGGTAAGGCTAAAGGTAAAGGTAAGGATAAGGGTCCTAAAAATTCTACTCCTCCTAGAACTAAAAATAATCAACCTTATAAGAAAGAGCATCCGACAAAAGACTCCACATGTCACCACTGCAAAGAGGTTAGGCATTGGAAGAGGAATTGCCATGTTTATCTAACTGAGTTGAAGAAAAAGAAGAAGCAAGTTGGATCGTGCACTTCTTCAGGTATTTATACTACTGAATTATTTACTTGTTCTAAAATTTCTAGGTATATGAGACTGGTTGTGGTACTAACATTTGTAACATAAAACAGGGACTTAGAGGAGCAAAGAAGCTGAAGCAAGGTGTTGTCTACTTGTATGTTGGAAATGGCGTACGTGCTGAAGTAGAAGCTTTTGGAACTTTTGACTTAGTTTTACCTAATGGTTACATTCTTTTTTTGGATGATTGTCATTATGCACCTACTATAGCTAGAGGTGTTGTTTCAGTTTCTTGTTTGCATGATAAAGGATTTATTCATAAATTTATAGATTCTGGTATGACCGTTTCTTTTAATGATATGATTTATTTTAATTGTATCCGTGTTAACGGTATTTATGAAATTGAATATGCATGATCCTACTTTGTAAATTGTGAATTCAATGTATTCGATTAGCAATAAGAAATCTAAAGCAAGTTTAGATTCAACTTATCTTTGGCATTGTCGACTTACTCATATTAGCAAGAAGCAAATTGAAAAGTTGGAACGTGGTGGACTTTTAAACTCAACGGATAGTGAATCGTTTGATCACGACAAGGAAATCCTTTCTACATAAAACGGAAAAGGTGAAAGATCTACTTGAATTAATCCATACCGATGTATGTGGTCCACTTAGACATGTGTCAAAGCAAGGTGCTACATACTTCATTACCTTTACTGATGATTATAGTCATTATAGTTATGTTTATTTACTTAAACATAAACATGAAGTCTTTGAAACATTCAAGGTATTCAAGAATAAAGTAGAAAATCAACTCAAGAATACTATTAAAGTCATTCGATCGGATTGTGGTGGTGAATATATTAGTCAAGAATTTAAAGATTATCTAAAGGCTAGTGGAATTGTCCAACAGCTGACTCCTCCTTACACACTACAACACAATGGTGTTTCTGATAGGAGAAATTGAACTTTGCTAAACATGGTTCGATCAATGATGATTCTTTCTACTTTTCCATTATCCTTTTGGGATTATGCTCTAGATACTGTTGTACGCATTCTCAATATGGTTCCAACTAAGAAGTTTGACAAGACTCCATATGAACTATGGCATGGAAACGTCCCTAACTTGTCTTACTTAAAGGTCTAGGGTTGTGAGGCACATGTGAAACGCCACACGCCTGACAAACTTCAATCAAGATCGATTAAGTGTGTCTTAATAGGTTACCCTAAGAAAACTATGGGTTACTATTTCTACTACCCATCTAAAAACAAAATAGTTGTTAAGAGGTTTGCAGAATTCTTTGAGAAGAATCTCATAGTTCAAAAAGAGAGTGTGAGGATTGTAGAACTAGAGGATGAAGATATTTTACCTTCTAAAACTACTAGCGAACATCCAAATGAGGAAGAAAGTCTTGCATTATATGTAACTCGAGGAGAGGTTGTTGTTCCCATTTGTAAATCAAAAAGAACAATCAAAGCACCTGAACGAATATGTCTAAATGTAGAAGTCGGGGAACATAGATGAGGGGATCCTAATGAACTTACTACCTATAGAGATGCGATGTTGGATTCTGAATCCGATAAGTGGATTGTTGCTATGAATGCAGAAATGCTATATATTGAAGATAATCAAGTTTGTAGACTTGTATATTTACCACCCAATGCGAAGGTCGTAAAGGGTAAATGGATTTACAAGAAGAATACTGACATGGATAGCATTTTACACACCTATAAAGCTTGATTTTTAGCAAAAGGGTTTACAAAAACTTATGGTGTTGACTAAGAGGAAACCTTTTGTTTTGTTGCAGATTTGAGAGCTATTAGGATTCTCATAGCTATAGCGGCGTACTATGACTATGAGATATGGCATATGGATGTAAAAACCGCCTTCTTGAATGGTTTCTTACAAGAAGAAGTCTATATGGAACAACGAGAAGGTTTTGTTGATCCTAAGCATCCCAAAAAAATATGTAGACTTCAAAGATCCATTTATGAACTTAAGAAAGCATCAAGAAGCTGGAATAAAATATTTGATGAAGAAATCAAAAAGTTTGGTTTTGAATCAAAATCTAGATGAGCCATGTGTATATCAAAAAGCTAGTTGGAGTAATGTTGTTTTCCTAATCTTGTATGTTGATGACATAATCATTATGGGAAATCATATTCCAAGTTTACAAGAGGTAGAGACCTATCTTGGGAAGTGTTTTTCTCTGAAAGATTAAGGCGAGGCGGCTTTTATTCTTAGAATCAAAATCTATAGAGATAGATCGAAGCGGTTAATTGGACTAAGTCAAAATGCATATCTTGGTAAGATCTTGAAGAACTATAGAATGGATAATTCCAAGCGTGGTCTCATTCCTATGCAAGTCCAAAGTGACTTAAATAAAACACAATATATTACTACATCTAAAGAGATGAAGCATATGCAAAATGTTCCTTATGCTTAGGCTGCAGGATCGATTATGTATGTTGTAAGGTGCACAAGACTTGATGTTACGTTTGCGTAAAATACTACAAGCCGATTTCAACAAAATCCAGATGAGAGTCACGGGAATGCTATGAAAAATACTCTTAAGTATTTAAGACATACTAAGGACACGTTTTTGGTTTTTGGTGGAACTCCCAAAGCTACTGAGCTCAAGTTAATTGTTATTGTGATGCTGGATTTGAAACTACTAGAGATGACACTAAATCTAAAACTGGGTATGTTTTCGTTTTGAACGGAGGCGCAGTAGTATGGAAGAGCTCCAAGCAAAGTACTACTACACAATCTACCACATAAGCTAAATATATTGTTGCTTCTGAAACTACAAAGGAAGTTGTTTGGATGAGAAAGTTTATTGGAGAATTTGGCGTAGTTCCTACTAATGAAGAACCTATGAAGATGTATTGTGACAATTCAAGTGCAATCATCATAGCTGTAGAATATTGGTAATCTTTGAGATAGGATGAGGTTGAAGGTTTTCTAGAGAGAGAAATGAGAGAAAATATGTTTAATATTATGTAAAAGTGAAACCAAGCAACACCCTCTCCATCAAAGGAGATGGTTTTATACCCAAGTCCTTAATAGACTTGGGCCGCCTGCCCATGGACATGCCCATGGGTCGGGTTTGTTTAATTGTTAAACAACTAACTATACTACGAGCTCGTAACTATATTGTTGGAGTGACGGAGTCTTTTAACGGAAAAACGTATTTCCAACAATCTCCCCCTAAGGGAGGTCACTCCAAATTACAAAGTCCTAAATCTAGCATATTAGATCTTCGTTCTTGTACTCATAGTCCATGCTCTTTTCTTCTTTTCTTTTTCTTCTTTTGAATATGTGTTGATAGTCTATAGGCTTTGGCTTGAAGCATGTTCTTTTGACCTTTGACTTGTCATGTGATTAGAGATCATCTTCACGTGTGACCTCCGCCTTCTTGTGATACTTGCCTCCTCGTGACTTCATGTCCCACATACTTATACTTTGTTGAATTCTAGAAAGCTTCAGAGTTTGATACAGCGAGAAACTTTCTATTGAACTTTCTTGAATTTGCTGAAACATTTGGTGTAGAAAGTATAAGTATGTGAGGACGGCTTTTTCTCGGACACCGCTACGCCACCGTCTTCAAATGCAGCAACATAAGTAGACACGAACGGAATGGCTTAGAAATTTCATTCTAATTCGGTAGCATTTTACCTCCGTTCGGTGAAGACCGTTCGATGATATTAAATATCTTACTTGTGGCAGGTAGATTTAATAAAAAATTCTCCTTGACAAGATTTCGCGGATAGACCCGTTCTCTTTATTTGATCGTCCAAAGCTGACTGCGAACATAAAGAGTGAATCACTTGGATAAAATTATCCTTATGATTGAAGCCGTCAATTCATATACCTCGAACAAGTGAAATTCAATTAAGAGCTTCACCATCATTGCTTTCCAGTTGTCACGAGCTTGATTCTAATAGAATCTTACTTGTCACCAACCGCAGTGCTGTTTGATGTTAACACTGGAAGGATTTCCACTCATCACTGTGAAAACTAAAGAGTGTCACTCTGAGTGTTCTGGAAAGATCACTTAGATTTTACGTAGAGGCCCTGGAACAAGTTTGAGTTCCATTAAGGGTCAAACCATCGTTTCTTTCCAGTTATCACAAGTTTGGTTCTTAAAGAACCGCACGTGTCACCTACCATGAGCTTGTCTGATGTTGACTCAAGAAGGATTTCCATCTTCATTGTAATACTTTCATATCACTCAGATGTTCTGGAAATATTGCATGAATAGTGCGTAGGACTCATAAAATCTTTCTTACTTTTCACAATGTGTGTAGAAGCGAGGAATACTTGGAAAGTGTCCTAATGAGACTTTTGATGATCTCGGGGCTCTAGACTCAATAGTGGGTTTTGATTTAGTGAAAGAAGGTTGGATAGGATTGCCGGATTTTCAATATCACTTTATTCGGAGTGAATAAACCAATAGATAATGTGTTGAACTCCGTGACATTAACACAAATATCTTTTGAGAGATATTTGAGTTAGTTGGGGGTATGCACGACATCACTGGGTTTATGATGTCTTGTCTTCAATACCAAGAGTCATTAAAAATGATCTTGATAACATATGTGTTGACCCAGTTTCTGCCTAAGTTGTAAGGAGTGCTTCTTTCTTTACACATTTTATCTTTGCAATTCTTTTTCATTCTTCAACCCCTTCAATGCTTACCAATACGTCATCACTAGCACCTTGTTGTGATTCTTCTAGTGCTAGCTTAAGTACTTGGTCGGCATTCTGCTATGTTCACAATCGCTCCCCATCTTTCCTATGGACTACTATTTCTAGCTAAGGAATTTTCTTTGGGAAGATTCATCCAGTTCTGGAAGAATCATTAGACTTATACCTAATCCTACAACCCTTTTGTCACCAAACCTGTCGTAAATTAAGTGTGTTTTGGGTAAGTATTTTCGTCATGAAAATTTCTTGAAAAATCACTTAAGATACTTGTGATATAAATATCAAAGTTTTTGTACCTTAAGTATTTTTATCATCAAAATTCTCCCCCCCCCCCCCCTTACCATGTACATGACACATATTAAGTTGGTTTGTTACAATAAGTCCTTTTAGCCTTAATCACATATAATTACAAGTCTCTTTAATCTCATTTTCTCCCCTTATCCAAAATGTTAATCGTTGATATTTTGGATACCAATGGATTCATCGGTCTTGGGTCAAAACATGTTTGGACATTGAACATTTTAATGCTCCCCCTCAATCTAATGTGGGTAAGTTGTAGTGCTTAAGTATGAAATATTTTGAAAGATTTAGAATCTCGTGAGAAATTCTTGAAAATTTCATACTCTTGCACTACATTTTGCCACAAAAGCCTAGTATTCACATAAATATACATATTCACAAAATTTGTATGGAGGTGACCTAAAATGATACGAACAACACGTCAAGTGGCTCGTTCCAGTAGCCTATGGTGAACTCCATACAGTCTTCCACCAATGAACTGTTCCAAACTCCATATCAACCGTTTCTCCCTCAACTTCTCATCGATCTTCCTGATCATGAATCTAACACTTTGCCGGTACCCTTCTTTCCAAAAGACACGAACCTCAGATAGCTTCTTTCTGGCATGTAGATCTAAAAGTTTTCCTCGAACATGCTTGAGAGTTCTGTCACTAAATTTTTGAAATTCGAAGATTCTCATATATTTCATGACGTTGGAATCGTTCAGGTAAAAAGTACCTGGAACCGGTTGTAATGTACTTGTGTAAGGGTACTTGCGCTAGTGCTCACAAGGAATCATGGTGTAAACTACCTCTGGTAACTTTCCACACCAAGTTACAGATCTTCAACCCATTTCTTGATCACAACCTTTCGTGTGTACATTCTAACTGCTCCATGTAATGCTATAAGGGTATCAGGTTCCAAATGATTAAGCTTTTGTTGAACCAACAGAAGCAGAAGATCTTCTATATCTTCAAGACGAATCTGTGAGAAATCCCTTTCACAAATGGTATAGATCTGGTTATCGAGTCGTTTGAGTTCGATTTCCGCCAGATAAGTATAACCAAAACGAGTTTCAATCTTCACTCCCACAACACTTTTAATGTGAATTGTGGAGTGGACATTGTGACTGGAGTGTGCCCAACAAATGAAGTTGTAAGCTAATTTTCTTTTCGAACCTCAGTGCGAAACTTCCAATTCATTATATTTGTCGTAGTTCGTTATTATTTGTTTCCTCTAAAGCATACCGGCTTTTTCTTTAATCCATGGTATATCATCCCAAAGTGCAGCTTTGACCAAGGTTAGTGAGGTAGCATATTTTGTTGCACCGTTGGTTAAGTACATGAGATCATTTCAAATGAAGTCCAACTCAGTTGGATGGACGCATCCGGTTATAGTCTCCATGTGCGGGAGGTCAGGGGTTCGACTCCTACCATTCCCCATGTGGGGGATTTTCCTAGAATTGGCAGTCGGGTTCGAATCCCAGCGCAATGCCTTGAAGCTCCTTAAAGGAAAACTGGATGGCTAGCATGGGGGTTGATATTCTCTTCGTGAGATGATTCAAACTCGGGTCGAGAGACTTGGTGCCTCGGTGGTACGCAAGATACTTCGCTGCACCAAACTACCGTTCAAAAAAACATGAGATCACTGCTGACAAAGAATTTTATTGGAATAGTTGTGTTATCTGAAATGTCTTTATCAGTTGGAAGAGGATCCTTGTAAATATTGTGTGGGAATTCTTCATTGTTTGGATTCTCCCATTCTAGCGGTGTGCTCATTGCTTTGAGGAGTTTATTAGAATGATACTCGCACTCATATTTGTTGAGCCTTGTGCTGGCGAAGAAATTAGGAACTTGAGACGCTTTCTTGAGTAGAGCTGGTGTCATATAAGGTGTTCCATACTTATGCATCATGAATCCAGAGAAGTCGATGGGATTGTTGAGTAGTTAAGTAAACTCATCTTTGTCTTTGTCAGATATCGGATTGAGAAGTGTAGCTTCAGTGACCCAAGGTTGCTCGAGCGCATTCACATCTACATTCAGTGTTTCAATCCACTCCAGATCAGGTGTTTCACTAGGTTATAGTACCTCTTTCTAAAGTCCACTTAGATTAGCAACTCATGTTGTTCTGGATGTTGACAGAGTCGAAGCCGTAATTGGTTCTCACTCAAGAATATTATGAGGTACTTCCTGATCATGTTCCGGGAGTGGTTCAGTTGAATGTTGTTCTTCTATGACCGGTGGATCGTCTTCTGGAACCTGTTTAGATAATTTTGGAGTATCTTGAACTCATTGTCGTTTAGAAGATGTACCTTTCTTAGCAGATGACTTGGTCTTTGAAGAACATTTAGATGCATGAGTAGACGTGGTTGTTGGAGCTTCGCCTTTGTCATCCTTGCATTTGACATGTTTCTCTCTTCTGTTAGGTGTATTAGAGTTATCGTCATCATCCTCATCGTTCTCACTGTCATGATCATCATCATCGTTTATTTTTCGTTTGTAGGGAACAACTCTTCCATGTTTCTTGAAAGTGACGTCGTCTTCATCAATAGCTTCTTTAAGAATTGCATGAAGTTTACGTTGAATATCTGTTTTGTTAAAGGATCCTACTTCCATCATTCGAGTATACAGTATCTTCTTTAAATCGAAGTCTGTGAGGCTTCCAGCAATTGAGTAATCTGACTCTATGGAACCGGATGAATTGATCAAAAACTTGCTAGCTTCTAGCTCTTCCATTTCCTTTTGCAAAGCTGGTCATTCTGCTTTAAGTGATTTTTTGACCGCTTTGTAGATAAGTCCTTGCATTGTAGTATTAACGGAATCGAGGAAAGTACCGTTCTCTTCTGCTAGAACTTCTTTGTCTTTCATATAATTCTATTCGAGCTTCTGAAGACGTGCTAACTCAGTTTTGACTATAGCCAATTCATCTTCTTGATTGTTCATGCGTTGTTCATACTTTAGCAAAGAAGCTATATCAGTTAGACGTTTGAAGGCTAGTTGGGAGGTGGATGGTACTTGTTGTTCGGTTGATAATGGATTTGTTGTTGCAATGGTCATTGATGGAGTGATTAAAGGAGATGTAGGAGCTGGAATCACAACTTCTGGAGCTAATGTGACAGGAATGTCCACCATTGCCGGATTTGTAGAAGGATCTATGTTTGATGCTCCATTGACATCGTCTGGACCAGAAAAATTAAAAACTTTATTAAGGAGATCCGAGCCAGATGTTGACCTACTTTGGGATTGGGTAGTGGTAGTCAATGTCACATGAGCGTCTACCTGAGTTAGAAGTGTGCTAGTAGTTGTTGTGAGCTGCTCAGGATTGTTGACGTTGACATCTTCATAAAGTGTTTCTTCGTCTATATCCATATCGTCATACCCTCCTCCTTCCTCAATTGTCTCCTTCTCTTGATTTTCTAACTCGGTATCTTTACGATGAACATTATCTAGACTAGGCTTTTCATGATCAGATTTTTCATTGTGATTGGAACTGTCTGGATCAGAATCACCGTGTTCAGATTAATCGTCTTTTTGGTGTTCATCGTTGTCATTGTCATCTTGTCCTTCCTTGTTTGATGATTCAGCCTCACTGTCATCAGTACTACTTTCGGACTCTTCGTCATCTTCTTCTTCTAGACTCTCAGATTCTGAACCTTTCTGTGTCTCTTCAGTCTGTTTTGGAGGATTCTCTTCATCATTGTTGTCAGAACGAGAGGATTTGGTTTCAACAATTCAGTGTTTATTTCATCATCATCGTCCTCTCTATCTGATTCAGCATCGGGATCTCCAAATGATTCTCTATCTGAACTTTCAACTTCCTTGGAAGGATGACCAAAACCACTAGCATATAATGCGTGGAATTCCTTCTTGCTTCTCTCAAAGAGTAATTTAGTTTCTTTGTCTTTGGAGAGGATTGGAATATGATCAGCAGCTTCGTCATCTTCATCTTCATCATCGTCATCATGAATAATCATCTTCTTAGCCTTTTCAACTTTGGAAAGCTTAGCTTTAGATTTTGGTCGGTTAGGGTAGAAGTGACTTTCCAATTCTCTTACCTTTGGTTGGAGAAACTCTAGCTCCTTCTATAGATTTTGTTTGACTTTTTGAAATAGCCTTTAAAAGTGCTCGATAAACTGTACTGTCCCGTATTCCATCATCTATCATTGTGTCATGAATTGGAACGGGGACTGGAAGTACTTTTGATGTGATCTTCTTTCCTCCCGCTTTAATCATTTCCAAAAGGTTGTCATCTTTTGACAAATGGTAAAAAAGTTGTTCACGTCGATCAATTGAGATGTATTCTTTCATGAAGTGGCTGATGATGAGTTTTGTGAATCTTGTAAATTGAAGGTGATGAGACTTCTTTTTTGTATTTTCCACTCCTTGAAAATAAAACTCTGCCCAGATTAAAGAAGCATAGTCCAATTTGCTGCCATGGTAAAGTCCCCATAGAATTTGTGCTTGAGGAAGTCTCATGGTGTCAGTACCAGTGGATTTTGCAGTGAGACACCGAATGATCATGCTTAGTATGGATCTTCATGGTTGTCCTAGCTTGTAAGTGGAGATTTGAGAAACATTGAGAATTGTCCCTTCATATCCCAACCTCTTGACAAATTCTACAATGGCAGTTTTGGTAGGAAGCTTATCAAATTTATCCGCTTGAACAATGTGACTTAGGTTAAAGATTTTCCTAAAGTGATCGATACTTAGGGTTTTTGACTTCGTGTTGATGGTGAAGGTGGTTTGAGTTGGTGAGATTGCTTTTGCTGAAAGCCAGAATTCATGCATGTATATCTCTGGAACTGATGCATTCGCTCTAAGTGCTTTTCGAAGTGGTGAAATATCGAGAATGTCCATTGCAAATTTGAAAGCAGGCTGTTGTGGATCAAAATCTTCTGGCAATCTGAGATTGTTCTCTGCAAATGGGAAACAGTTGGCTATCCAAACAAGTGCATTGTCGCGTTGAATTTTTTTGTCCTTGAGTGTAGACATCTTTCTTGCTTAAGGTAAGATCACACGAGTTTGATAAATATAACAAATATCTATCATTGTACGTATTGAACCTCAATATTATAGATTACATCACATCTAACACATTCGGATACACACAAGATAATGCTTACAATGTTCACATGCAATACAACGAACTTAGAACAATTTCAAAAATACATTCAAAAATGATATAAATACTTGGTTATACTACATACGCATTTTATTCTAAAGGCATCCCATAATAGTTATATGACTCATTTTGGAGTTCCATTTCCCATTTTTAATCCTTAGTTGTATTTGAGTTGCATGTTATCGATTCCGGTTTAAATGTATTTATATTGCAGCATTTAGAAATGACATACGAAACACCATTTCGGAATGTCACAAAAGACACCATCTCGGAATAATACATTTTACACGATTTTGGAATATAGCATACTTCACCAATTCGGAATATCAAGCACATCACTATTTTGGAATACGCTTTACACCATTTCGGAATGTAGCTTAAATCACCATTTCGGAATAATGTTTAAGTCACCAACTCGGAATAATGTTTAAGTCACTATTTCGGAATAATTTTTCAAGTCACCATTTCGGAATAATCGAATATCACCATCTCAGAATATGTAATGAATCACCATTTCGGAATAATGAACCAAATCACCATTTTGGAATATCCAGGAAAACACCATTTCAGAATAACTCCGAAAACAGCATTTCGGAATACTCTAAAAAAATCATCATTTCAGAATAGTCTGATATATCACCATTTCGGAATGTCAATGATATCACCATTTCAGAATATTTTTCAATATACCATTTCGGAATATCATCACCATTTTTGAAACTAACGTATATCAACTCAGAATAATACCAACCTTAACTCAATGTTTATCATATAGCAGTTTATGAAAAGGCATATGCACAAACTTCACAATAAATATTCAAGTAATCAAACACCATCATACAAATCAACTATCCCTAATTTTCGAGCAAAGTACATCTTTAAATCACATTATATAGGACGAATTATCACAAACTGAAAAAGATCAATCCTAAGGCTCTCTAGCTGAGCATATCCCACTTATTAATTTGGTGATTCGTGTGCACAAAAAAAATTTGAAACCCTAGTTTTGATTTCTAGAGTTCTTGAATCAGTTGTTGCACGAAAAACCAATTTACTGTGATGGATATGCTTGGAAAGAGACAAGGAACATGTTTTGTTTAGTACCTTGAGCTTGAAAATGGCTATAAATCACGATCTAATGGTGGTAGATATGATGGTGGCTACGTCGGGGTGAAAAGAGTGGGAGAGAAAAGAAGAAGAAAATAAAAAAGGGGCGGTGGAGGTGTTATTAGGTTTTAATTTTTGCCTTTTGACACTTTTACCCCCTGGACTTATTATTTCTTCTCTTTTTGTTTAACCTAATGTTGACGTTTTAGGTTACCCATATTAACGCTAGGTTAATGCCACAAGTTTTACTCCGATAAACCATTCGATATAATTATCAGTTAAACCACACCGAAACGATCAAAGGCACATAAAATCACGTGTCACATAAAGCACATATGATAAGAAATGTTAACCTAGCACTCAACGTGTGTTACGATATTGACTATAGACCTTTTGATATTTTCTGAAAAACCTTTTAAGTCCGTTTTTATTTGGAAGACGATTTGATATTCTCTCCCCCTTAAACATAGACCCGTTTTCTATTTAAAGAGGTGTAGTCTTTGTTTAAAGGGTCAAATATCCATGAAGAACTTTTTCCGATTAATGTTTTGAAGATACGAGTCTGATAAAAATAAGATTTCTCTTATTGTGACAAAAAATACGCTGAAGCGTAGAATAATTTGTGTTAGACCAAGTTATAAAGTAAAGTTGATCCCTTACATAGTTTTAAAGTAAACCATGCCCGAGAAAATTAATTCCCGTTGTTGAGCCAACATTTTCCAAAGAAGTACGTGACTTGAATATGAAAAGTGGGTTGCAGTCTGAAATAACTACAACCCATATAGGCGTGTTTTAAAATATTTACAACTTTTATACGCACTCTATTTATGGCGTCGTGTCAATATTAATCGACATTTCTAAGGTCGTAACTATTATCGTACTAAAAGACATGCCTTTTTGAAAATGAAAAATATTTTTGGGTTCTCTTGATTTTTCAATTTTTTATGATTTTTGTAGGCTTTATATTTTTGCATTTTTCTTTTTGGTGTTTAAATATATGCAATATATACATTATCACAAAAGGATACTCGAGAATAGTTTACCACCACTATTTTGCAGCTTCATCTGCCAACTACTTGAGAGTCTCAGGGGAAAATGATTGCATGCCCAGCTTGTCGGTCAAAAACTAGATGCGAGCTCGATCTAAAGCCTTAGTGAAAAGATCCGCCAGCTGATACTCCGTGTTGACAAAATAAAGCTCGATTACTCCTTTCTCCACTTGCTCTTTGATAAAATGGTAGCGAATGTCAATATGCTTCTACCTGGAGTTGAACATTGTTGCATCAAAGGGCAATGGCACTTTTGTTGTCGTAGTACATTTGTATCTTGTTGAATCCAAGACCATAGTCGGTTAATTGTGACCTCATCCAAAGGATTTGAGCACAACAACCGGACATGGCTATGTATTCCACCTTCGTACTTGATATCGTAGCGCTTTTCTGCCTTTTGATGCCCAACTTATCAGACGATCTCCAAGTAGTTGCAAACTTCCCGAAGTGCTACGTCGTGTATCTTGACACCTGGCATGATCCGCATCTGCAAATGTTGTTAGTGCATTAGATGAGTCTTTCGGATACCATATTCCCCGGTTAATGGTTCCTTTAAGGTACCGAAAGATCCTTTTCACAACATGTAAGTGCTTTTCGATAGGTCGAGCCTGATACCGGGAACACATGCATATAGCAAATTGTAAATCAGGCCGGCTAGTAGTGAGATAGAGAAGGGTACCGATCATTCCATGATAAAGTTTAGGATCGATAGCTATCCCATCTCTATCCTCATCTAACTTAGATCTCTCCACCATAGGAGTATCTACGGGGTCGCAAGATTCAAAGTGGTATTTATTCAAAGATTCAAGAGCATATTTGGATTGATTAATGAAGATGCCTTTGGGATTTTGAGAAATTTGTAACTCTAAGAAAAATGAAAATTTTCCCATCATTAACATCTTAAACGTGTGGACATGATTTTCTCAAACGGTTGGACAATTTTTGGGTCGTGGCAGCAAATATTATATCGTCAACATAAATTTGCACCGGTATCATGTCGTTTCCGTCCTTGAGAATGAACAATATCGGATTCACCTTGCCTTTGGAAAAACCCTCCGAGATGAGGTATGATGAAAGGAGATCATACCATGCGCGTGGAGCTTGTTTACCCATAAAGAGCCTTCTTCAGCTTGTACACATCAGTAGGACGTCCCGAGTTCACAAATCTATTCGATTGACTTACATAGAGTTCTTCTCTTAATTCACCATTTAGAAATGTCGTCTTAACATCCATTTGATAGACGATCATGTTCATGTGAGCGGTGATGAGACCGCAATTATACATGGTCTCATCGTCCAAATCGGGCTTAAAACGCGTAAATATATCATAAAATGCCGGAAAATATACTTGTATTTGTTTGTTGTATGTTTTAGGTATGGATATCGAGAAAAAGCTTGTGGGGGTCTTGTGTACCAATCATCCAAACAATAACTAAAACCAAAAAAAAAAGAGGTAGGCACTTGCTTGTTTAAGGTGTGCTACTGTGTGAACAATACCCAAATTTGTGGCGTGATATAGTATTCAGTGTTGGATTTGTTTTGTTTGTGTGTGCCTGTGGTTACCGCCAGCAACCAACAACATACCTAATCCCAAGAAGCAAAAAGTGAATACCAAAAGCAAGTAAGAAAATAGGGCTTGTTGTGTTCATTCAAGTACTTGACTGTGTTCACATTAATCTTATTTGTAGGTTGATTCGTGGCGATTTGTAAGTGTGTTTGAGTTTTATGATTGTGCTCATGCCTTATTTTACATACAGCAACCAACAGTAACAAAAAAAAGTGAACTGAAAAAGGAAAGTATGACCTGTCGTTTAACAAAGTAAACCAAACAGAAAGGTTAACAAGGCATGCTGGTGTGTTTTTTTTGGTTTCCTATGCACAGTTAAGTTTGATTCGTTTTTTGTAGTGATAGGATTGTGGTTGTGCTTTGGTGTCGTTTTCGTGCTCTTTTGTCCAACAGCAATCAACAAAGTAAAACACCAAAAAGGGTTAACCAAAGAAAAAAGTGAAGAGAAATAGTGCCTGCTTGTAATCTATTTTTGTTTTTAGTTCAAACTGAGTAAGCATACTTGTGTGTTATTCGTGAATTTTTGTGGTGTTTGGGTTTGTTTTTGTGTCACTATGCATCAAAGAGTAACAAGAAAAAGAATACAAAATTTGGGGGTTGCCTAGATTCGAACCTTCGTCACCACCCACTGAACGCCTCACACACCCATACTCATGACCATTTGCCCTAGGGACTTTATTGGTTTTGCTCTCCCACGTTTTGTATTTAAGGGGTACTTTATTTTACTTATTAAAAAAGAAACTGTGAGCTACATAAGAAGTTCTAGCTTATTGATTTTGAGCTTTCTTATTTTTCCTACATTATATCTTCAGTTTAGGATTTTTAGAAACATAAATTAGATTTTTCCCTTTATTAGGATTATTTTCCTTTTTATTTTTAGAAAAGTCTTTAAAAATAGTTAAATTAAATTTTAAATTTCCAAAAAATCATTTTTAGGATTAGATAAATATATTTAGGTTTACAAAAGAAAAATTTTGAATTTTGTCTTTTTCTAAGTTATTTTATTTTTTAGGGTTTTTAATTAACTTTAATAATTAATATAAATTAAATTAAGCATTTTCAAATTTTTTGGTTCACGTATTTTTCTTAGTTAGGATTTTTAAGGATATTTTAGCATTTTTTAATTATTTTTAGGTGAAATTTTTTGTTTGGTCGCGTTTTGTCGTTCGTACGTTTAAGCGTTTTCGGCCGTTTTAAGTGTAATCCGTCTCCGTTTTCTTTTCTTTGTTGGGTCAAAAAGTTGATGTGGCAGAAACTCAAAAATGAAGAAAACGTGAAGTATTTGTCTAGGCGTTGACAAGAGCATTCCAAGCGTTGACATGTACAATCTAGGCGTTGATGGAATCAAGCATTGTCAAGAGCAATCCAAGCATTGTCACATGCAATTCAAGCATTGACAAAACGTAGACAAAAGAAGCTAATGGAAGCTTCTATTTAGATAAACATGCAAAAGATATTCTGCATAAGTTTATTTAAATAGAAGATTTACTTGTTTATTCATCCTTATCTCTTGTAAACCCTAATCCTTACACTATAAAAGGAACCAAGGGTCATAGGTTTTATTCATATCATTCATTCACAATGTAAACCTAAAGTGTGTGTCGCACTAGACGTGGGATTCAATGTATACACGTCTAGTGGTTGTTGATTATTAATATAATTAACAACCCATGTGTTTTAATTCGTGTACCTTGTGCCTAAACACCTTGTTATGATCATTGTTCTTTTCCGCTATGTTATCATATGAACGATGATCAACCTAGATATAATGGTTATTAACCATTGAGTCGAACGATCAATAGGACTCCACAATTGGTATCAGAGCCTAAGGCTCGTGATATCTAGGTCCGACGAGGTGTTCGTGTATGGTGAAGAAGAAAAATTCGTATTGAATTTTTCTGGACGTTTTTGTGTGCGCAGCAGTATTCAGAAGGTCATAACTTTTGATTGCACCGTTGGATCGTCACGAAATTTTAGATGTGTGTTCTACATGCATAGATCTAAACATCCACCGGAGGGATTGTCGAGTTTTGTCCCCAGGCAAAAGTTATTAAGCGTCGAAGTTGGCAGCAGAGGTGATTTTCAGTTTTCTGCTTTCACATGAAATCATGAACTAGGGTTTCTTCAAACCCTAGATCTACTTAAAAGCAGGAAGAATTGCTGTTGGAGGCTGTTATTATGCATTGTGGTGTTTAAATCAAATCTGATTATGCTTAAAACCCTAATTAGGGTTTCGAATTTAAACAATCTTTGTTCTAGGGTTTCAATGTTTACTTTCTGGAGTAAAACCCTAGATCTGATCGCATGATAGTAGCTGTAAGAAAGGACGTGTGAAAGTTTGTTATTTTGAAGGTACATAATTGTGTTCACATGGATTGAGTATTCTGATTGGTTATCCATGTGTTCACACGATCAAAGTATTCACACGAATATGGGCGTTGATGCAGATCTGACAACTTGCAAAAGTTCCTCTACATGCTCATCTATTTTTATTTAGATGGGGCTGCATCTATTTACAAACCTTTCGTTCCTCATTGGTCAGAATCAGTATGCATTCACACGGCACAAAGCATCTCATTGGTGGAAAGTTATTTGCATTCGCATGGTTTAAGTGTTCATATGGTTCTACACTTTTGATTGGTCTAAATCTTTATGTTCACACGATTCATGATTTTCCATTGGTGGACAAAGTTTGCATTCACATGGTACAAGATTAGATACGGTGGACTTGCAAGCACATGATAAAACCCATTCACGGTTTAAATCGGTTTTGGATGTGGTTTATTGCTCTAAGAGATTAAACGCTGACAAGTTTAAGCGTAGACGCTGATAAGTGTACGTTTGACGCTGACAAAGGAATAAGTCAACGCTGACAGTTGACAGTGTTGTCCGATATATGTACTTCAACGCTGACACGTATTGTAAGATATTGGACAATACATCTGACCAAGATATTGGACAGAAGAGATATTGGACAACACACTGTTTGCTGCTGTTTGAGAAAACTGGTACGTTTTAAGCACACAAAAAGGAGGAAAATACACACAAAGGTACATGGAATCTCCGTTTTATTCAGAATATCAAGTTGATATTTATGGCTCGGATATATTTAAAGGGATTAATGATTTTTTAAGTAAGTTAGCAACCATTCATGAAGAATTTTATTGGATTATGTAATCGGAATAGCCTTGTGAAAGAGTTATTCGTTGACAGCTTTTACGTATGAAGATATTGACTTGTCATGAAAAGGTGTTGGCTTAAGGGGAAGAATTCTTATGGTAAGATTGATGATTGAAGAAGATTTGCGTGAGTTTGTGTTCTATCATATCTTAAAGTCATGCACTTCCAGCCATAGACTTTAAAGGTAACTTGTTCGTGCTTTACATGGTTGGTGATGAAGACTTGTCATAACACTTGAAGGAGTTACATTATCGTGCTCAGTGTCTCACAAAGGATGAGAATATTGACAAGGGATCGAGGTCTACTTATATTTTTCAATCTGGTATAAGTTCTTCATCACGTGGATAAACAAGACATGGAACATAAGTTTGGGTTATTTTACTTCTACATCAAAGACTACTTTATTTATTTTTCTTCAGGATCATTACATAAGAGCTACTTCTGGAGAATCTTCAACATTGCAACATTGTTTACTTCCTTGTTGATGTGACAAAAAGGGGAAGAAAATACGTGCTACATTTGAGGGGAAGCAATTTGAAGATCATGTACAACTTACAAGAGATACACATAGAGTTTTGCCACTATCAACTAGGGGAAGATTGTTGGGTCAAAAAGTTGATGTGGCAGAAACTCAAAAATGAAGAAAACGTGAAGTATTTGTCTAGGCGTTGACAAGAGCATTCCAAGCATTGACATGTACAATCTAGGCGTTGATGGAATCAAGCATTGTCAAGAGCAATCCAAGCATTGTCACATGCAATTCAAGCATTGACAAAACGTAGACAAAAGAAGCTAATGGAAGCTTCTATTTAGATAAACATGCAAAAGATATTCTGCATAAGTTTATTTAAATAGAAGATTTACTTGTTTATTCATCCTTATCTCTTGTAAACCCTAATCCTTACACTATAAAAGGAACCAAGGGTCATAGGTTTTATTCATATCATTCATTCACAATGTAAACCTAAAGTGTGTGTCGCACTAGACGTGGGATTCAATGTATACACGTCTAGTGGTTGTTGATTATTAATATAATTAACAACCCATGTGTTTTAATTCGTGTACCTTGTGCCTAAACACCTTGTTATGATCATTGTTCTTTTCCGCTATGTTATCATATGAACGATGATCAACCTAGATATAATGGTTCTTAACCATTGAGTCGAACGATCAATAGGACTCCACATTCTTTTCATCATTCCAAAAACGTAATCATTCATTTAAATACGTCTATATCTTTTGGCTTAAATACCATACCTCCTCGAGAACGAACTTGATTGTCGGTTTTTACGTGTCCTCACGTATTTACCTAATACTTATCGCGATTCACGCTTTCCCACAAAAAGTGTGAGTTTTACCCAACATCAAAATGGTGCCGCTGCCGAGGAGGTGTGTTTAGCCATATTTATTTATCTTGTTTGTTTGAGTGTTTAAGTTTTTATCGTATATACTATTTTTTTATTTTTATATACTATTAGCCATATAAATAATCGTGTTAAATTGAACTCAATTAACAAAAATCGTTTTCTCGTTTTTATTGTGCATTATATATTGTATTAACGTAGAAAAATTAACACACAATAATTATCCAAATACGCGAGAAATCGCACCTTAATAGTGGGCGTTCCGGACATTATTAAGTGTATCGAATTCAAACGAGATCAAAGGCAAAATAGATAAATAGTCTTAATTGATTTAATCTCGATAGATACAAACTATAAGGTGGGTATAAGGCGGTTGTATTTCACGACCTAAAAAAAGGTTCTTAAGTGCTTCGCGCCGCCTCGTTTTCTCTGCTCGTTTGTGCGTATTTTGAAAGTGACGATTAATTAGGGGTTTGCCAACTCAAGTATTATTAATCTATTTTTGTGAGTTTACATTATTGAACCCTCGAAATGTTTTGGCATTCCGCCAACGTTTCAAAGTCGAACGAAGGTTTTTACTTCACGTAATTGCCTTCACTCTCTTTGGATTCATTAATCGAGACCTTTGATTAAGTGGATAATTTTTGTAGATTAACTTCTACGTAATACATAAAAATTCCAAAAAAATTAAAAAACCATAAACACAGAAAGAATCTTCGATTTTTCCCTCTATTTTCATAATTCTCTTCTTTCACCCTCTATATTGTTTAATTCTCAAAACGACTTTCTCGTTGCATCATGTCGAATGATGGTGGTTATTACTCGTTTCCATATTATGAAGGCCTGCCCGATGGTACCAATTGTTTTAATTGTAAGGTTATTAGAGGTCGAGAGGGTTATATCTATAACTCCGCTCCACGTGATCATGGTACCAATTTTCATTCTTATGACCAAGTTCACCCATCGTCTTCGTTTTATTCTTCATATGATTCGTCTTTTAATTGCGATGAAAATCAAAATGATGAGACGATTCATAACGCCCTTGGTGACTATATGAGACATAATGATGAGAAATTAACTATGGTTTAAGAACAAATGACGAATCTTAAGGAAACTTGTAGTGAACTTATGGAACGTTACAAAAAACAATTGGCTAATCAAGAGGCGTACTACATGGAACAAATAGGTCAAATGACCTCCAAAAATAACGAATTGGTAAACAAATATGGTGCCATGTTTAAAAAGCAAGCACGTGTATGTGAGTTATGGGAAAATCAAGTAATAGAAATGAGGGAATATCATGCTAATGAACGAGATGAACTTCTTTTAACGGTTGAGACCTTAAGGAAAAAATTAGCTTCGAACGAGTCAAGTTCTTCATCGAACATTACCAATCCTAATCCCGAAGGAGAGGTTCAAGCCATATCGACTCCTAAGACTCGTACATCTCGTATTGATCCCTATCTCTCGAACTTTTGAGTCGTGCTACCTTCGTCGTCTTGCAAAAACGTAGAGGAACCGAAAATGTCATCTAACGAGGTTTTGAAAAATGTTTTTGAAAATAAACAAAAAGAAAAACTCGTAGGATACCTAGGAATGATGAATGTTATACCTTTTAAACCTAATTTTTCTAATGAGGATGAAATTATTGAGGATTTTCTAAATCAATATACACTTAATTTTGACGAGGAAATTCCATTAAATGGTTTTGGAAAAGAAAAATGTGACAAGGTTTTAAAGAAAATCGTTGACCCCGCGTTTTTAAAAGATGAACGAAAATTAATTCTGAAGGGACGTGTTAGTAATTTTACTAAAATGTTCGAGAACCCACGTTCGATCCCTTCGAAGGAAAAAGTTGAAACCGTCAAGGTAAAATCGTCACGTGACGAGCCATTTACTTCTAATCCCACACCGAGTGAGATTGTGGATTTATCATGTGAGAAACCCGCCGATGGCCTTGCTCACATTGATACATTTTTCGATGTTGAGGTCGAAACGACAAAGGCAAACTCTTCAATCGAAGAGCCTTCTATTCCTAGTTTCACGATGGTTGAAGCTAGCGACTCGACTATCGACGATTTAATTGCTCGACCTCTTCCACGAGGAAGAGAAGACGTTTTTGATCCCGATGGAGATTTTTCCGAGATCAAACGTATTCTTGATGATCCGACTTTAATTTTCGAGTTTGATGAGGACCGTTGCGTTAGCCCGGAGGGGGATATTTTATTAATCGACTCACGTTTTAAAAATTCAAATCCTTCTTCCGCCTTCAAGATAAATGTGAAAATTTTAAGTGTGCCTAGAATTATTTTGGAAACACAAAATATTTTCAGTTTAATCAACTTGGGTTTTCGTAATAAAGTGTTAAAAAATGAAAAAGGGAATGATTTTAAAATTAATTTTAAAAATTTTCTAAACTTAACTCCGTCATCACCTCGTTTAATTGAACTTGCTACAAACGCGTCTACTTCTTTTGACGATGTTTTGTGTGGACCTAGTGGGGGAAGCCCCATTTTTTTCCTCACACTTCTCCACCGATGATGAGATTTTTGACCCCGGTATCACGTTCAAAATAAAATCTCGGTCTTTTACCGAAGTAGTCACTAGAAGATCCTACTACACTTCCGGTGAGAGTTTTCCTCGAGTAACTCGATTTGTTTGCCCACCCAATGTCGTGCCCTTCTCTTCTTATTCTATTTTCTTGTGTCCGTTTGGGACGATGTCATTCAAAGTCGTTTTGTTTCGTTTATCATCCGAAAACGAAGACACGATCTTAGATCCTGGTATAAAGGCTTTGTCTTTATTATCAGTTGCTTTTGGGCCTTGATTACATGTAAGTCCCACAAAAATTACCAAACCATGATAATCCCTGAATGATCACATTTATGGGGCTTCAAGTTGAGCTTTTAACTCGGTTATCAAAAACAAGGTGCCTCGTGGGGAATTCTCATGCTTATCTTTGTAAATATTATTGCTTTTTAGTTAACCTAATGAGGGGATTTGTGCCCTTCCAACTCGTTGTTTCCGTGGTTGTTTGTGATTGTGTAATCTAGGTCATTATCATCACGATTGAAGCATCTCGTGTTCGTTTACATGAACCTTGATCGTTTGCTTGAAGAATTTTCCGATATCCAAACGATATATCCTTTATTTTTCTAACAATAATCTTTTAGCATAATTCCTAAAGGGCTTTAGATTAATTGTTAATTACCCTTTCCATACTAGATCTTGAGCATTCGACTCTTCGTCTCTAGTATGGGGGTAATCCACCCTTAGACTCGAAACATTGAGGACAATGTTTAACTTTAGTATGGGGGTAAATAGATACTCGGCCTTGCTAAACCTTCACGCTCTCTAAATTTTATCTTTTTGTTATCGCTTTGTTGCAAATAAGGCTAAAAATGGCCAAATTTTAAAAAATTTCTCATGTTTTCATAAGTGTTTAAGACACGAATGTAGATTTTCTGATGGTGAGAATAAGAGTAATTTTTCACTCGACCGTGCGTGTTGAGCACTTAGCTTTGATTCCTTAACTTTTTAGGCTAAGCCTCATAAATGAGGACGAGAAATGATAGAGTTAATTATAAGTTACTATGCTAAACGTAGAGTATTCATATTCTTTCAAAAACTCGTGTGTTTTTAATTATTTGCTTATTCTCCCCACGCTTATATATAAAAATAATTGCAATAAATAAGGTCGTACGGTTTATAAAATATGTTAGCTTCTATCCTAAGATCGTTTAAAAGTTACTTGTAATTAAATAAAGTACATAGCCAAGGCATAACTTATTGAAATGGGACGCGAATATTGGCGAATCCAAAAAGGCCCTAACAAGGCATGAGGATTACCTTTTGTTGCTAAATCCAAAAAGATGTGAAGTTCACGAATCCAAATCCAAAATGAGGATGAATACACACGACGAAAAAGCAAAATACTCCAAAAGGTTACGGAAAAGTCTTTGAATCCAAAAAGGCCCTTACAAGGTATGAGGATGATTTTATTAATCCAAGTCCGAAAAGGAGGCGGATCGTTGTATAATCTAAGTCCTAAAAATGAGGAAAAGGACAAGTGAAGAAAGTCGTGGTCAAAAATGAAGCATCTCGAATCAAGATGTGTGCCAAAAATGAAGATAACAAAGATAGTCTCTCAAGATTAAAGTTCGAAACACATGCCAAATATCGGCCCAGGAAAGGTCCCAAATCGTGGTCAAAGTTATGCCAAGATATGAACTTTAAATGATTAGAAGAAACGTTTTAAAAGATCTTGTCCTTTAGCTACTTATTAATTAAACCATCCTACTTTATTTTCAGCTTAAATAAATATCAAAATAAGTCAAAAATGTATCCTCGTGATTATTAATACATATCCTATGAAGATTGAAGATTGTACAAGTTTGGTCCCTCATTTTTGGAGATTTTTCATCTTTGGCCCTCCAAGAATCAAGTTATATAAGAAATATCCTTGAAGAATAAAGACTTATCAAATACAGCCCTTGAAGATTGCTTAAAATGCATTTATAGTCCTTATCTAAACCTTTGAAACATAGAAGGACTGAAAATGTAATTACCTCATTCTTGTTATCAAAGGAAGTTAAAGTAAAAGCTGACAAGACTGAGTTTGAAAGGTTTTGTGAAGCCAGGGGCATATTTGCCAAGACAACATAACCCAACCCACCAATCATCTTTTGCCATATCATCAGCCCACCCATTTATATCATCCAAACCCGGATCCATAACCATGCCCATTACCCAATCCACCCATGAGCCCAATACCCATCCACCTATAACCAGCCATGTTTTATTATTAATAAATTTTCTTTTTGAAATATTATTTATTATTAAGAAAGCGGTTAACACTTTAACCTTTCCCCAAAACCAATCAATCATACCACTGTTCATCTATTTAAACCCTAATCTTCCATGGGTAAATTAAATCTTAAAACAAAGGGGTTTTCCTTGTGTTCTTCCAGATCTGAAATTACCCAAAACTTAAACATATTTACCTGTTCACCTTTTTGGTACCACCACAAGGGTCCCCCCACATGGCTCTCCTACTACAAAATGGGAAGAATACAAAATGGCACAGCATATCCTATGATCTAGATTCGTTTCTTGTTCCCCAAAGCAATCTTCAGTGGCCAAGATCAACCAAGAACAGCTGTACAGTCACAACGCAACAAGAAGGCATCACATGTCTTCATTTTGACCAAGATTTCAAACCGGATCCAATGAGCATATTCAAAATCCTTCAAGGTCATTATAGGAAAATTACTAGCTAGGGTTTATCACTATTTTTAATTCCAGATAGTTCTTATTTCTAGTATAAATACAAGCCAAAATGTGTCATTGTGTTTTTGTTCCAGAATTTTGCCTTAACATGTAATTTCTTTTTATTATTTATAAAAGTTGGTAATATTTTGAGCAAAGTTCTGAGTTCCATTTATCCACTTGTTATTTGAGTTCTAATTGGTCAAAAGTAATTCCTTTCTCATATCATTGGAAAGTTGGTATTTTGAAAATTGAGACTCAAAATCATTTTATATATTTTTTTTGTTTATGAAATTTGTTTGTGAATCCGTGGGTTTTGGTTTTAAGTTCGTCTAATTTTGATAAGTCTTTGAGAAGTTTGTGATAGGGTTTGAAAGAAACCATTTGTTTCAAGAAAGGTTGTGAAAAGAGAATTTCAAGAAAAATCTGATTTGTATACTTGGTGATCCTTCAATCCATATATTGTTCGTTTGTTTGTTTGCTTCTACAGGGTTGGAAGCTTGTGCTTTTTTAAGCTAGCACATAGGCTCACATAATCAAGGGCATGGAGTGTATGCCCTTGAGGTAAGTTCTTAACTCCTTTTTCTGCCATGAATTTTGTGTGCAAGTGAATATGTGTTCATGATTGGTTGTGTGCAAGATTATGGTGTAATTTGGTCTCTTATTTGTTCTGTGTCCTTTATCGGTTAATATTCTGGCCATATGTGGCGTTTTTAAACAAAAGTATTTCAAAAAATTGACCATCTAATCTGTTAAGGGGTGTTTGGGAAAGCTTGTTTAGGGTCGTGAAAACCACATTCAAACCAAGCTAAGCTCTGCATTCCCTTTTTTAGGTTTAGGATAGGTGGATTTTGCAAAAGGATTGGGGGTTTTATTTTTAAAAAAATTGGTTTTGTATGTTTTTATAAAAATCTGCAATAGGTTAATGATTTTTAGCAGCGCATTGTTTTTCTTGGATTTAAAAACCTGCAGGTGTGTTGTGTGCAAATTAGTTTGTTGAGTGAAGTGTTTTGGTATTGTTATAGAACCAAGTAAGCAAAAATCTTGTTTTCATCCACTATCATAAGCACCAAACCCATCAGACTGTTTTTAGATACTAGTTAGTGCTCACAGTTAATATCTAGGTCTCGTTTATTTGGTATCATAGACTTGGTGGAATTTAGGTAGTATAAATTGCATTTGGAGTCACTGTTCTATCCAAAAGAAAAACCAGCTAGACACATTCTTTTGTCCACCTATTCATATCAGCAAGCACTAAGTGGTTGTTAAGGGGTTTTATAGTGTGAAGTTTGGCTTAACTAAGAATCATAAGTTAGAATACGGATGAGCATTTCGTCCCGAATCCCGAAACCGTACTGATTTCCGGTACCCGAATCCCGTCCGGTACGATACCAGTACTACGAAATAAGGTGGAAAAAAATTCGGTACCACTAATTTGGTACGGAATCGGTACCAAATCAGGAAATTCCCGAAAAAGCGGGAAAATCCCGATTTCCCGGTACCGATATCTGGATCTCGTTCGGTATGGTACCGGTACCATTAGTTTATGCTCGGGAAAAATTTGGTACCACTAATTCGGTACGGGAATGGTACGGTACCGATACCGTGCTTATCCCTAGGTTAGAATAGGGTGGTGACATCTGGTAATTAAGGTTTGCGAGTATTTGGTAGCTCAATATTGCCATTTAAGCCTATTGTTATTACACAGCAACCATTTTTTACTCATTCTGCCATGATTTTGTGATTTGCTTAGATTGTGTTTGATTCTCTGTGATTTTTGTGTTTTTATACTTAAATCATGACTCCCACAAGCATAAAAGCTTGTGGGGGTCTTGTGTACCAATCATCCAAACAAGAACTAAAACCAAAATAAAAAGAAGGTAGGCACTTGCTTGTTTAGGGTGTGCTACTGTGTGAACAATACCCAAAAAAAAAATTGGTAAAGGTTTTCCCCGGTAAATATATTAACCAAAAAAGCGTTGAAGTACAAAGGAATGTGGCTAAGATACCACATTAACCGCATGCTACAGGCAGCATGTTAACACGTGATTATGTCATGGCATAAACACAAACTAATCTAGAGCTACAATGCAAGTAAACTAGAAAGAAACCAAGATGCAAACATGAAGTCACACATTGTCTTCAGCTTCCACCAACAGCACGAAATGAGCAAATGATATCCAAATGAGCCTTCCTCCTTAAAAAACCTTGCCAAAGAAAACCCAGTGGGAAAAACCTTGGACAAGGAAAAAAGAGTACAACCCTCACCCGGCACTCCCATCATGAAGAACTCTAGAGCTCGGCACCCTCCATTTTTCAAGCAGCAAACTCGACCTGGCAGACAACTTCTTAAAACGAAATGAAATCAACTTCAACCGAATAGTATCACAAATAAGCTTAACAATCTGATCAACGGCCAACAACTTTTTCTTGAAAAGTCTTGAATTACGTCCCATCCATATAAAGTACGCAGTAGCAGCCAACACAAGACGGGAAAGGATGCTAGGACAAGACTTTCCCTTAGAAATTGGAATAACATAGGCTAAAATATCATCAATCCGAGGGGGGATACTATCCATATCACATAGGCCCCGAACCTTAGACTAAACCTGCATAAAATAAGAACATTCAAAGAAAAGATGGTCATGAGAATCCGGCACCAATTTACACAACGGACATCGTAGAAGGCTTAGATCCACCAAAGGGCCAACATCCCATTGCCTAAGACGATCTTGTGTCTTCAATTTTCTTTTAACCACTAACCACAAGTGGATAGAGTGACGAGGAATACAATGAGCAAACCAAACAGCATGATACCAATCAACCATCAAAGCCCTATCCCGAATGGAGTCCCAAGCTAAAGAAACTGAAAAAGGATGTAGAACCCCATTTATATCCCGCCACATCAAATCATCATCCTGAGCATCATTAATAACAGGGACCGGGATAGAGACAATGTTCATAAATCTAGCATACCAATCCTGCGGCCACTGCCAAATACCATCAGTAATAAGATCCCTTACCTTATTAGATAAAGAGAGCCCCGACCTTGTAATACTTCGAAACGTAAGAACGTCCCGTAACGGACATAAATCTGCCCATTTGTCAAACCACATAGAAGCCAATCTACCATTATTAATCTTGTACCAAATAAAAATAAATTGACGAATGCGTGGTCTAATCTGTAGAAGTTTTCTCCAGTCCCAACTCATATCACCTATACATGGAACGTCCCAGAAACTTCGATCCTTTAACTTGTAAGAATAAATCCAATTAACCCATAAAGACCCTTTACGAGTGAGAAGACACCAGATATGAGAAACCATTAAAGCAGTATTAAAATCAGAAAGCTTACGAATACCAAGTCCACCTTCATAAAATGGAGTACAAACAGAGTCCCAAGCAACTTTAGCCTTACCTTTCTTCATTTCACCTTGACACCATAAGAAGCCTCTCATAAGCTGTTCCAAATCATGAATACCCAAATTTGTGGCGTGATATAGTGTTCAGTGTTGGATTTTTTTTAACTTATGTGTGCTTGTGGTTACCACCAGCAACCAACAACATACCTAATCCCAAGAAGCAAAAAGTGAATACCAAAAGCAAGTAAGAAAATAGGGCTTGCTGTGTTCATTCAAGTTCTTGATTGTGTTCACATTAATCTTATTTGTAGCTTAATTCGTCACGATTTGTGAGTGTGTTTGAGTTTTATGATTGTGCTCATGCCTCATTTTACATACAGCAACCAACACTAACAAAAAATAGTGAACTAAAAAAGGAAAGTATGACCTGCCGTTTAACAAAGTAAACCAAACAGAAAGGTTAACAAGGCATGCTGGTGTGTTTTTTTAGTTTCTTGTGCACAGTTAAGTTTGATTCGTTTTTTTATAGTGATAGGATTGTGGTTGTACTTTGGTGTCGTTTTTGTGCTCTTTTGTCCAACAGCAATCAACAAAGTAAAACACTTAAAAGGGTTAACCAAAGAAACCCCACCAAAGAAAAAAGTGAAGAGAAATAGTGCCTGCTTGTAGTCTTTTTTTGTTTTGAGTTCAAACTGAGTAAGCATTTGTGTGTTATTCGTGAATTTGTGTGGCGTTTGGGTTTGTTTTTGTGTCACTGTGCATCAAAGAGTAACAAGAAAAAGAAAAAAAACAATATAAAAATTGGGGGTTGCCTAGATTCGAACCCCCGTCACCACCCACTGAACGCCTCACACACCCACACTCATGACCATTTTCCCTAGGGACTTTATTGGTTTTACACTCCCACGTTTTGTATTTAAGGGTACTTTATTTTGCCTATTAAAAAGAAACCGTGAGCCACATAAGCAGTTTCGGCTTATTAGCTTATTTATTTTGATCTTTCTTATTTTTCCTACATTATATTTTCAGTTTAGGATTTTTAGAAACATATATTAGATTTTTCCCTTTATTAGTTTTTTATTAGGATTATTTTCCTTTTTATTTTTAGAAAAGTCTTTAAAAATAGTTAAATTAAATTTTAAATTTCCAAAAAATCATTTTAGGATTAGATAAATATTATTTAGGTTTAGAAAAGAAAAAAATTGAATTTTATCTTTTTATTAGTTATTTTATTTTTTAGGGTTTTTAATTAACTTTAATAATTAATAGGCCAAAACATGGTTTAGTACCTCGAACTTGGCTAAGTAGAATTTTTAGTACCCTAGATTATTAGAGGTAGAGAATATTACCCTCAACTTGGCTAAGCGGAAGTTTTAGTACCCTACACACACCTACACACACTTGATAGTATCAAATCACCATCATGTGAACCCAACCCGTCGAACATCATTGGAAATGTTCATGAATTGGCATTACAACGGACTTATTTAATCTTCTTAAACAGCTTGTTTTATTAGAACGAGATTTCTAGAGCATGTCAGGTGACATCCGATCAAGAAGCTTAAAATTGTTCGTTCAAAGTATTACATACCGAGGCTCGAGTGCGAACCATGCTTGGTTTTTGTCTGCGTCTTGATGCACGACAAGCAAAACTAGAATTGTAAATCTCTTTGAATTCAAATGAATGTAACTATATGAAGTATAAAGCATGCTAATATGATTATTTAACAAGTATAGTATCGTAGAACTGTAGAAGGTGAACATCCTCCCATGGAAAGATGTTTCAAAGCCTAATACAGGAACCATTCGTGCCATTTTTTGCTTCAAAACTATTTTGTTTCCTTTGCTACTAATTTGTGTATTCTCATATTATGTGTTCACAATTTTTTTTTTTGGCTGTAGGGTACTAAAAATTCCGCTTAGGCAAGTTGAGGGTGCCATTATGTACCTCTAATAATCTAGGGTACTAAAAATTCCACTTAGTCAAGTTTAGGGTACTAAACTACGTTTTGACCTAATTAATATAAATTAATTTAAGCATTTTCAAAATTTTTTTGGTTCACGTATTTTTCTTAGTTAGGATTTTTAAGATACTTTAGCATTTTTTAATTATTTTTTAGGTGAAATTTTTTATTTGGTCGCGTTTTGACGTTCGTACGTTTAAGCGTTTTCGATCGTTTTTAGCGTAATCCGTCTCAGTTTTCTTTTCTTTCCATCTTTCCAAAAACGTAATCATTCATTTAAATACGTCTATATCTTTTGGCTTAAACACCATACCTCTTCGAGAACGAACTCGATTGTCGGTTTTTACGTGTCCTCGCGTATTTGCCTAATACTTACCGCGATTCACGCTTTCCCATAAAAATTGTGAGTATTACCCAACATCAACCGGCATAAGCGAGGACTAGTCTAATCGCTTCTAATATTGCAATAGGGGCAAAGGATTCCTCAAATTCAATACCCAATGCTTGATTATAACCACGAGCTTTGTTCTTTAATATGTCGCCCATATCATCGAGATTAATCTTGTAGACCCATAATAAAGTAAGAACTTGTACGTTGTTAGGTAGACGAACAAGTTCTCTTACTTCGAGTCTTGAAATTCATTGAGTTCCTCTTGCATGGCCTCGATCCAACACGATTGTGTCATAGCTGCTTGTCATGTTTTAGGCTCAACCTCGATGAGAAAGGCATCAAAGTAACAAAATAATGCATTCTCTTATAATTGGTGTCAAGTAGAAACTGGTCTTTCAATAGCACCAATGATATTTTCGATTGTATGATCCTTTGTCTACTTGGTGGTATGTTCTTCAATCCGTGGTCTGGAGTAAACGGTTGCAGGAGCTTCCTCTGAGGTGGACGATCCGTTAGGGTTTTCGGGATCAGCACACCAAAGAATGGAAGATCATGTACATGAGAAAATTCCAAATTATGATCATTGTTATCCTCTTCAACATTATTAGGAACGAGTAGGGGTGAAGATTCGGGTGTTGTTTGTGAATTACTGGGGGATGGTGCATCCGGTTCATTAGTAATCATAGATGCATTGGATTGAGCTCCATTATCTTGAGCAACAACTTTAGGAATCGGAGCCATCACTTCAGGTGCTGGAGCATCATCACGTGGGAGATCAAAAAATTCATCAAACATCGGTTGAAATAACGTATCCCACTCGGGCCTTGTAGGTGGTGTAAATGATGAATAAGTAGGATTGTTGGGAGCCATTTCGGAACTAATAGTACCGGGTCCCATTTCATGAAGCGCGGGTTCAGAGCTGCGTTGCTCAAAAGCCATCGATGTTAGCTCATCAAAATCGACATCCAATGTTTCTATAATCTTTCCAAGTGGAAGGTTGTAAAATCGGTATGCTTTCTTTGCAGGTGAATAACCAATGGAAATTCCAATATCAGCTTTCGGTTAAAGTTTTCCCAAATTTTCACTGTTTATGGACAGATAACAAAGTGCACCAAACACATGAAGAAATGATAAATCAGGTTTTCATTCATGAAGAAGCTCATATGGTGTTTTTCCATGGCGCTTACGAATGATAGAGTGGTTTTGGGTATAACATGCGGTTGCCACAAGTTCTGCCCATAAGAATAGAGGACCCTTCGCGAAAATCAACATAGGTCTAGCAGCTTCCATGAGAATACGATTACGTCTTTCCACGACACCGTTTTATATGTTTCATGAGAGATGCCAACCTCTTAATAATATTTACGCGGAGTCTGATTAACAAACTCGGTTCCATTAGGTACAAGTAGATAGTAGCATTTAGACGCACTTGAATCATTTTGAGAAACTTGATAATGAAATATGGTGCCTCATCCTTGGTGCGTAAAATTTTTACCCATGTAAACCTTGAAAAATCATCCACAATAACGAGGATATATTTTATACCACTCATACTTTCAGTACGCATTGGCCCGCAAAGATCCATGTGCAAAAGATACAGTTTTTCTTGGTTGGTGTCTTCGGCTTTGGGTTTATATGATTTCTTGGTGCTTTTCCCCATAGAACATGTGGAACATAGTTGATCTTTGTTAAACTTGAGTTTTGGAAGACCACGAACGAGTCCACTTTTAGCCAAGTGATTAATAGCATAAAAGTTAAGATGAGAAAAACATCGATGCCACAACCATGACTTTGTCTTAGATGCTTTGGAGAGAACAAATACGGGAGAGGCGGCCATCATATCACTTAAAGACAATGTATAGAGATTATCCCCTCGAGAACCTTTTAACAAATCTTTTCCTTCCAAATTACGGATGAAGCAAGTGTGTTGTCGAAAAGCAACCTCAAGGTTTGAATCGCAAAATTGTCCCACGGAGACTAAATTATGACCAAGTCCTTCCACATAATACACGCGAGAAACCGTAACATTCCCAATTTTATATTTCGTAACCCATGATCTTTGCATTGTGATCGTTACCAAATTTAACCGTTCCTAGAAACTTGCTGACGGAATTTTTGAGCATCGAGCAATCTCCGGTCATATGTTTGGAGCAACCAGAGAACAAATACCAGAGGATGATTTGGACCACCTGAAAATATCAGTAGACAAAGACGATGTATCGGAATCTAGTTGTTCGTTTGTGTTAGCACGTACAGATAAAATTATCTTAGATTTTCTCACATTATATTTCCTAGATTGCCAATGTTTCATCCTATTCATCGGCTTATCAACATGTTTGAATGGTCTAATGTCCTTAGGTATTTCTTCACTGGTAGGCACTGTAGTATGGGTTGACCTAATTAAGGTCGCTTTTTCCATACTCTAGTGTTGTTGTTCCTATTTAAAGGATACTAAGACCTAACTTGAGTGGAATTGATCCTAGTTAAAGGGAAATTAGTTCTAGCTATAGTGAAGGTCCTACCAGTGGGACGCCATTGCCATCCAACTTGGGTAAATGTTTTTCCAGTTGGTTTTCATTCTAGATTGTGCTTAATGGGATACATTTCATTCATATGGTCAACAAGGCATAAATCATGACGTTGAAAAAATATGCATTCATCAAAATTCCAACATTTCAAATTAGAATTCATTTTACGCTTAGGCTGCTACACAACCGCATGGCCTTTAGTTTTAGCTACATGATTCATTTTATTCAAATCAGAAATAACATTCATATTGTGAACTTCTAATTTCTTCTTCATGGTGCTAATAGTGGAGGGCTTGATCCTATCTTTCTTGATGTTTGATCTTTTAGCCCTAGTAGAAACATTTACCCCTATAGAAGGCAGCAGGGGAATATTACTGTCAGATGTTGATTTTGCCTTATTGTTTGAACCTAGTGTTTGAGATGGTGTTGGCACTTTGGTAGGGTTAAATGGAGTAATGGTAATTGGCATGGTGTTTGTGGATGATTCAGAACCCGGTGGACCGATATAGTCCAAATAAGCCAAGTAGTCTTGAACTCGATTGACGTAAATGCAAAGCTCGTAAAAGTCACTATTTAAGGGATCTGAGGCACAAAAATCATCAATAATTTCCCTAGCGAGATCAGCATGGTCTAAGGCATTCCGCATATAGTCGGCAAATTGAGCTGGATTATTCTTAAATAGTAGGTTCTGATATAGCACACACGTGGGTTAGGTTTGGAGGCACTAGAGGACGGTGTAGAGATGGTGGCTACGTTATCAATAACTTCTTTCCTTTTGAGTCGAAGTGTTTCCTTTAATTCAGCTAAAACCATGTTTTTGTCATTGAGTAGCACTTTTAAATCAGAGATTTCCACAGATTTTTTATTCAGTTGGTCGATAAATGACTTTTGCTCTGCTTCATTCAAAGCGAATCTTTGCTCTATTGAATCATAAAGCTACGTACATCCCTGTTTGGCTCGTTCAAACTCCCCTAAAAGATAGATGATTCTATTTTCTAAGGCATGGTTTTTAATCTCTGCGGCCTCTAGTTCCAATTCAAAGATTCAATCGGTGACTCTCTCTTAAGTCTTATAATCTCTTCCTCTAATGCCCGAATCGCCTTGTCATGCTTCTGACCCTTTGACAATTTGTTTAAACCAAGAACTTTCAAAAGTTGGAAGATTTTTATTATCACATTCATTGTTTATTAAAATAATCTCCGGTCTAGATTGTTCTATTTCAAGAGAAATACAATGCTTTTGGAGCTCATCAAAAAAACATTTTGAAAGTGAGTTAAAAAAATCTTGAAGCTTTAAAAAATTAGAGTCAGATTTGTGACAAGGTTGATTATCTACCACAGTATTTACATTCTCATCAATATTCACAGAGGAAACATTCACATCATCACAATTATTCACAAATAGTTTCACAATATCATAAGACATCACTTGTTCCAAGATTCGGTCATTTTGTTTCAAACCCTTTTCTTTCTTAATTAAATTTTGCTCATAAGCGTCGTCCATTTCATAGAAAACTCTTTGAACTTCTTTAATTTCGGATGTTAAGTTTTGATCAAGAGATCTAAATCCCGCTTTAAGATTTTGCACAAACGAAACGATCTCATCACGAAACGCAACTTTGGTGTGTTCGAAAGCCCATTCTCCTTCGATTTGAGTCGTTAGAGTCATAAGTTCCTTAATGACCTTGTCAAATTTGGCAAAATGTTGTCGTAGCTCTTGCAAGCTAGTAAACACCATACTTACCGGTGGAATCACCTTTGGGATTTCCTCGGTAATTCCGTTTCAACAAGTGTAGGAGACGTACTAGGGGTCTCATTGCTCAAAGAGTTGGAAGACACGCGGGCTGGTTCATAATTACCGTCCTTTTGTGACTTAAAGTGAGTTTTAAAATCGAGTTGATGTTTAGTATGTTGTTCATAATCAAATGGTTTAAGATTTTTAGAAAGGATTTTTAACAGCCTCTTTTTCATAAGTGATATGGACTCAGCATCATCACGAACATCTAGAGGATCCAACACCTTACCAAGTTTGGTAGCATCATAGAGTCTAGGGTTATCTATGAGACCTAGTTTATTAACAATCTTTGGCAACCGGTTGGTGCATATATATTACTATTATAATGTGAAAAGTACAAAAGAGAACAAACCACCTATCCGACCAGTTCGTATCATGACCCCCAAATTTCACAACCAATCTTACACTTGTCACATTATTATTGGCATAGTATATTTCATTTATTTAGAAGAGATTTTACATGTTATAAGTAATGTGATAAATAACATATACAATCTTTTATTTTTCGTAAATAATAACTATCATATTAATTTTAGTTTTTGACGATGTATAAATGGAGCCCAATATCGATATACCTACGTCAAAAATTTAATTTCAATTACATCAAATTTATTTATTATTGATAAATTCTTATATCTAATATTTAATTTATTTATTATAAAGAGAAGAGTTATTTTGGATATCATATTTATCTTAGATATCAAGGGACTCATCCTCACCATCCATCTCAACCCATCTAATGGATAAGATTAAAAGTATTTAATTATTTCACTTATTTTTAGAATTTAAATATCTCTTAAACCGTTAAGCGTTAAACGAAAAAATATACCATCGCGACGAGCATTTAATAAGCTTTCTACAGATTTGCATTACGATATACTTTTGAAGAAAAAAAATCGTCTTTTTTTCGTTTTTTTAAATTTGCGTAAAATATCATATATGATAATAGTGTTTCAGCATATATGATATTAGTGTTATGTTACAAATTATTATTGAATCATATATGATATTGGTTTATATCACATATGATAAGTTATATCATATATGATACCAGTGTTACTATCATATATGATATTTAGTATCATATATGATAGACTACCGAAAAAACGAAAAAAATAAAATTGTCGAAAGTATATCATATAGCATATCTGTAGAAAGATAATTAAATGTCTGTCGTAATGGTATATTTTTTTCGTATAAGATTGCCGGTTTAAAAGATATTAATGTTTGAAAAAAAGGGGAAATATGTTTTATGTTTAATCTTATTCATTAGATTAAGATGGAGATGAGTGGTGGAGATTAGTCCCTTGGTATCCAAATAAAGTTTGGTATCCAAATGAACTTAAATCTATTATAAATAGTATTCTTTTCGTTTTAAAATTATTATTCTCCGACAAAATATACACGGTTTAAAAAAATAAATTTATTACAGTTTTTTAACATATATGGCAAAAGTTTGACAGTGATAATTAATTCAGTCATATGTATCTCTTGCATTCATAATTTTTAATTTGTAATATCGTTTGTTTCTCTTAACGAAGTATGCATTTTATTTTAATTAAATAGTTATTTTATAATAATATGTTTAAATAGTAAATATTTGCTAATATATAATTTTATATCAAATTTTTAAGTAATTAAATTTAATATAATTTTTTTATTATATACTAGACTATAGACCCGGGGGTTTCGCGGGTGGCAAGAAAAAAACTATAAATAAGTAACTTTTATAGACCCGCGAATAAAAAATATAAATAAAAATAAATTGAAAAATACGACATAAGTTTTGTTCATTAAAGTAAAAAATTATTGAAAGCAAAATGCGTGGTTCTATGAGTTACAATCTCCTACACCAGCTTGTCACACATGTAAGTAAATATAGCAAATTGACGATTTAAGTAAGTACCTAAAAGTTGAATGTGTCAGCTCAAGATAATTACAATAATCTCTTGTAACTGTCTATAGTCTCTGAAAGTTTTGGCTGCTCATTTTCGGCCTCTGAGTTTTACCTTTGTAATATACAATTTCTATATTTGAAGAGCCTAAGAGGTGAACTGATATTTGTCATAATTGAAATTATCATAGGTGCCATAGCAGTATATAAACATGAAATATGCTAAAAGAATAAACCTATCTATAGTTCTATACTAAAGACTCATGAAATTCACGGGCCACATATATGAAGTTTGTATTAAAATATTATGCGTTGAACATACATGTACCAAATAAAATCATATACTGTAATTGATAGTAGAATAGGCTGGAGGTTGTTGCAGTCAATCTCACCATCTATTCTTTGTATTGGAATTATCATATCTGTCAAACTATGAGTTTCTAACCTCAACAAAAACGAAAGATTTAAGTAAATCAGCCTTGACATTAACATTATGTCGGATTGGTGTTAATACGGGGTAGAGTAAAAACATACCACAGCTGAATCTATGCATCTGACCCTTTATGTCCTAGATCGTGAAAGCAAACGTATTGGGTAATGTAGAAGGATGATAAATAGCTTTTCCAATATCCGTCCCCGGCTTCAGAAGCAAATTTGACAGAGATCTCACTGCAATATCATCATTTATATTTATCTCAACCAATTATAAGTCAATTTCTGTAATTTTATTAGAAAGTGGCCGATTTAAAACATCCTGGTGGTGTCAGTTATCAGCATCTGCAGGAGGTGCTGTCATGGCAGAGTCCCAAAATTTTTGCATCATTGAACTTGCAACATCCCTATCAATTCTTGCAGTACTTCCGACCTAGGAATGACAATGCTATATCAGCTTCAAATCATCCAAGAAAACAAACATAGTGTTACGGTCAAAGGTTATAGATGATTCAACAGATTAAAAGCTACCCAAAGTCTGTGTATGTTGACTTGAGAACTGAGTTTTACCTCCCAAACGGGTCAAATAAGAAAAGGAGTACGGGTAACTGAAAAAAAACGGTTGAAAGCTACCCAAAGGGTGTTTTATGCATACAACCTTTAAAATGGTAAACGGGTTGATGCTAATATGAAGGATTCATCCTAAAGGCTTAACCATTTTTATGGTTTGGTTAGAAAAGATCGTCTTGTTTAAAATCTAAACTTTTGAACATTTGAGCAACTTCCTTGACCGATAGGAAGCGCATGTTGCATCTACCCGTCCAAAAGTAAGGATCCATAAAATTTCATGCTACGAAGTACTAAGCCAAGTAATAGATATGTAACTCTTTAAGTTTCAAATAAAATAGAGACCAAAAATTTATACGTAGTGGCCGGTTGCTATGTATATGTTTAAAAGCTATTCTAAAGAGAATCCCAAAGAGATCGTATAAGCAATTTGATAGTCAACCCCAAGCAGTATATTAAGGATTTTCAATGTGCAATACAAACAACCTTAATGAGCAACCTTTTAAACTCTATTTTAGATGGCCAGTAACATAACCGACTAACCGAGTACCAAGAATTTGAGCATTGAATTTGGAACACAGGCCAAGACTCGTTATATGGTATGTAAAACATATAATAAGTTATATCATTTGAAATGAGTGGGGATAACCGAGTACCTGATAATGTTGTTAACACTAATGCAATGATGTGTAACCGTTTAAGGTCTTTTTTATCATTTTGATGAGACTATCTTACCGACTTCCCCTTAAGCTCTGTTTTAGATGGCCTGTCACAAAAACACATGATAAATAAACCCACACAATAGGTAAATTGCACAAATTTACAAGCTATGAATATCACATACGAAGATGTTGAACATGATATGTATGTAATATGAAGACAATAGGCTTATCCCATACCCACATATGCACAACACTATGTTTTATTCTTTTTTTTCTTTAAGAAATTAAAGAACCATTTTCCATGTATGATTAATTGTTGCTGTTCGGAACATGATTCGCCAGATAACCATCTTTAAAATAAGAAAAAACAAACATCTATCATGTGTTTAACATATTGACTTAACATACCTGGAAACCATTTTATAGCAGTTCCTAACGGTAGTCATTGCAGATTAATGTGTTCCCATCTTTTTTTTGAGTATTGAAGATTAAAATGTCAGATTTATTAGGTAATTATGTTGTAAACACTTGGTGTACCCCTAAAATCAAGTCTCAAAAAAATATACCAAACTAAAAGGTTTTCCACATTCAACCCCTTGATTCGATAACATTCAATAAAATCTGAGGTACCTTTTAATAAAAGCACCAAGTAGGGCAGGTTCTGATCCTTAACCGCCATATACCCTGAAATATCCAAAAGAGCCAAAAACTTAAGAAACTTATTTTAATGTTTTGTTTACCGAAACATCAGTTCAGATTAAAGAAATCATGGCTGTTAAAGCAGTACTACAAAAATGGATTGAAAAATATCGATCCCAACTTCGTGTATACATAAATTGGATATAGAAATTGAATGAAGATGTGATCTTCGACCAATAAACCATATTTTGAATTAAATTAACGAACACTTTCTTATAAATTGAAAACCCCTAAACTAAATCAACATAAAAACCCTAATAGGAGGCATTATGACAAAACACCACAATAAACGAACAGTAAAAGGCTAAAAGCATATATTAAGTTAGTAGACACAATAAGCATAAAAATCTAATAAACTGAACAGTACGCATATATAATAAAGATTGAATTCATACCTTTTGTTCATCCAACGAAATTGTAAAATATAAAAAAAGGATTTATAGAATATCAGTACGGTTCAATCACATCTCTTGAAATTGAGATGGAGATGAAAATCAGAGAAAAAAAATAGAAATGGAAGAAAAAGTTTGGCGGTTACCTATCTTTTAGGAGCAATAATAGAGAGAGTGAATTATGACGTTAGTTTATGACGTCAGAATGGGGTATATGGAAGTTTTTCTTTTATTAGATTTAAAGATTAGGTTGGGTTAGGTTGAGTTGGGTTGTTGATAAATGATAGAAAAAGTATAAATTGATTGTATGTATTTGTTGTGTAGGTGGAAGAAATAAAAAATAATATTTTAATAAGAGGTTGTGTTGTGTTGGGTTAGGTTGGAGAGGGTTGTGAATAAACATATCCCGGATTAGTTGGTAAATCTTGTTGACGTTTTAAATCACTCTCTTTAAATGACGATGTTAGCAAATGTATTGTGTGAGTTGCCATAGCAAAATGTACATTGCGATAACAGTCATTTTCTCTATAAAAAGAAAATTTTTGAAATTTAAGCCACCAAATTTGAACTAGACTGTTTCAGTAACAACTGTATTATTCGATGATAATGACATGCGTTGGGAAGGAAAAACGGTGTTAAAGAAGTACGTATATTTTAAGATGATATATTAAAAACGGTGTTAAAGAAGTACGTATATTTTAAGATGATATATTAATACAAGTCTCCCTTTGACCAAGTATGAGGAGGATACCAAATTTGAACTTTTGAAGTGTATCAATATATAAGCAGAAAACTGTCGAGAAACAAAGATCTCACAGGGTATAAGGATGGAACTTATGGGTGATATTACCCACCATAGAATCAAAACCAATGGAATATGTATGCATGTAGCAGAGCTAAAAGGAGAAGGACCATGTGTGCTTCTCCTTCATGGGTTCCCTGAAACATGGTTTTCATGGCGCCATCAGATGGTTCATTTAGCTAGCCATGGTTACCATGTGGTTGCACCTGATCTTAGAGGCTATGGTGAATCTGACTCACCTCTCTCTCCCTCTTCATATACCAACTTTCATATAGTTGGTGATCTCATTGGTCTTCTTGATCACTTTAACCAACAGCAGGTCATATCTATTCTTAACTATACTTGTGTTTGTGTATGTGTCCAAGACCATGTTTGTTTATGATGTTTGTTTATCGATAGATATATGTTTATTTGTTTTATTTGCTGAATGAGTGTCTAGATTAAAGAAAATTACTAATATACACTAACATTAAGTTACCTGAATTATATATGAAGAAGTTGGAAGGTAAATGTGTAAAATTATGAATTAAAGACTTTAATATAAAGATCATCCCTTCTCTCTTTCATGGCTTTTTTTAGAAAGTCATGTGTTAATTTTAAGCACAAAACAAACAAACCTTTAATGACTTAATTTAGTTACTAATTTTCCAATTAAGACTCTTTAAGTGGATCAAACACAACCTAAGCCGTTTCCAGGTATAAGGCCATGTGCATGCCAAAATTATTTTTGTGGGTAACCATGGTTTCTGACTTTTTGGCCGACTAGTACAGGAGATTTGAGTCTACCGCCACAGAGACTCAAACCGAGTAAAACCCTCCCCTTTTCCAAGAAGGTTGGCGTGGCCACTTTGAGTTGTTTGCACCTGGCATGAATTGTGAGACGCCACCCTAAGTGGTTAAAATATTGACTCTAATTTTGAGGCCATCAACCAACAACAAAAGATCCTTTAGGCTAGCGGTACCCGTGAGAAAGTTAAGGCTCCAACCAAGAGGTTCTGGGTTCAAGTAAATTCATGGACGATTGTGCTAGATTGATGTGTTTGTGTGTGTGATTGTATATACTATAAATGCCTTCTAATAAATTGTTTTTAGGCGTTAAAATTTTTGAGACCATGTGCGGTTGCACAGTGCGTGCACCTTGTGTGTGTGTGTGTTTTAACAGGAGGTTGAATTGTGGGAAATATGTTTTAGGTGTATGTGGTGGGACATGATTGGGGCGCATCAGCTGCTTGGCATCTTACTCTTTTTAGGCCTGATAGAGTCAAAGGAATGGTTGCACTCGGTGTTCCATTCTTTCCTAGGAACCCAAATATGAAGCCTACTCAATTCTTCAAATCATTTGGAGGTGACTTGTATCTCTCCCAGTTCCAGGTTCTCTCTCCCACATATGACATATTACATGGTTTAGTAATAAAATGTCAAAAAAATGTGTTTATACCTAATTAGCCATAAATATCGCATAAATCATGAATTATGAAATCTTATTTTTGAGACAAGTTTTTTGGAGTCATTAGGTTTGCAAAATTTGACTTTTTCGGTGTATATTTCGGATATGTTAAAGGGAAAAGGTTCTGCATAGAGAATAAATCTAGTCTGCAAAAAAGCTTTGTAGATCATGGCTATTTGGGTATAAACACACAATTTTTTAACATTTTGTTACTAATCATTTGTGATACGGCTATTTTGAAGAATTGCCCTTAAATATTATGTGGTAGGATTAGGAATGTTTAAACTTCAAGAAATTATACAGGAAGCAGGAAGAGCAGAGAAAGCTTTTGCAAAATATGATAACGTGACAGTTCTGAAGAAATTCTTGTTGATCAACAGTCCCGATTTGATGATAGCGCCACCTGGCATGGAGATTATTGATTATTTGGAAGTACCTACACAATTACCATCATGGATTACTGAAGAGGAGCTCCAAGTATATGCAGACAAGTTTAAGGAGTCTGGATTCACTGGAGGCTTAAACTATTACCGTGCTATGGACCTGTAAGACTCGAAACACAGATATGGGCATAGAAGAATAGCATTTAGCTGTTTCAGGTTTTTGTTTTCTGTAGTTTCTAATCATATTAACTGATTTGCAGGTCCTGGGAGCTTGAAGCACCATGGCAAGGGTCAAAAATAACAGTTCCATCAAAGCTTATTGTTGGAGACAAAGATATTGGATTTCATAGTTTTACAAAGGTTTACATCGAGGGAGATGATATGAAAAAACTTGTTCCTGATGTTGAAGTCGTTATTCTAGATGGCCATCATTATATCCAACAAGAGAAACCTCAAGAGGTTTCTGACGAGATTATATCTTTCCTAAAAAAATTAGCTTAGATTAGGCTCCAAGTGTCTAGTCTTTCTATGTATCAGAATATGTTTCCCAGTTCTGATGGTACGTTATTGTATGTTAAATAAGAGTACTACGTACTTAGCTACCTTTTACTTAAACTCATTCGTCATCAAGTAACCTATTAGTGGGTAAATTTCATGAAATCTTAAAATGTTTATACAATCTCGAGGGATATTACTGTTTTCTCTAGTCCTATGATGCAGTAGCTACTGGATTAACTCTTCGAGGCATAAGTTCATTATGTGGTACTACTCTTTTGCAGCGCTTAACTTGCAACTACAATAACATTATTCAGGAATCAGGAGGTGAGGAGTTGAATACAACTTTCCAAATCCAAACGATATCTTAGATTAAATAAACAAACGATACCAGCCATGAGTGCAAAGTGAAACTAGCCTTGGCTTTGCTTTTAGTATTACAATGATGTATTTCCTTTTAGCATCCTCTAGAAGCTTATCATTACAAATTACAATTGATATATTTGGCCGCAAAGCCCATAATTCACAAATGAAATTATTGGAACACTAGTTTTTAAAAGTTTCCGCTACTTTCACTACACAATCATACAGTACCCTGTAACACAAAATGAGTAAGTGTAGAAGGACAGAAAACACGGCACTCCTTGGCCCTTGCTAATGTTAGCATGTTGAGAATATTCTCATACACAACAAAAGTCAGTGAAGCAGAAGGAAGATTTTTCAGAAGATTTGTTGTCATTCCTCTGTAGAAACCATTTAGACCCTCTAACCTACAAAGAGTGAATTGTTATGAAACAGATAGAGTATAAACACCCAAGAAATAATACACGAGCCTTTATAGATCCACTTTTATAGGTGGTGAAAAGTGTAAAACACATGCCAAACATGCCCTTACTAATCAAGCGAAGCAAATAAAACCTATGGTCAGAAAGACATAATTTTTTTATAGATTACGTTTGTATGAGGAACGCATGACCAATGATGGTTTTACTCTCTTTTCCCTCTAAGTCTCAAGTAGGGTAGCAGTCGACAATAGCCTCGCGTAACTCATGACATGTACATTTTAATTGCTTGTTGAAAGCCCTTAAGCAACAAACACGATCCCCAACATAGTATATCGATGCAATCATATACCAGTGGTGTTGAACAACAATATGTATAGGCTCAGGTAACCAAGTGATTTCAAAGACAATTGTCGTTACATGTTGCTGCTAACAACATGGCATTTTTACAACAAACCACAACGTGAACACAATCCGGTGATTCTCAAGGCTCAGGTAACAAATCCATTTCAAAGACAAATTTTGTTAAATGTGGCTGCTAACAATGTTCGTCGCCTCGCTTACATATAATACATACAAAAACATACCTTTTATAATTCATCGACACCTTTTATTAAGAAACCAAAACTTTTCCCCCAAACATGATAAAGTGACATACTGCTATTGTGGTTTTAAACACATCATAGTGACGTCATAACTACGCATCGGCAAAACAAAACACTATCACTGTCCTTACCTCCTATCACTCCCAATTGTCCATTTACTTTTACTAAAACACAAACACAAACCAACACATTAGTAGACTACGAGGAGCTGAAACGATAATAATTTCCAATATAACATACATACATACACCACTAAATTCTACAACAAAACCTTACAATACATAAAAAGGAAAACAAATCAATCAAAACATGCAAAAAAAACAGGATACAACAATCAAGATTTAAAAATAGCACAACAATAATCTTACCAAGACAATGCAAGCTTATCAGTGAGGCACAACACCAACAAAAAATTAGATACAAGTTTATGAGTGAAAACGGTTGGTTAAATAAGACTGAAAATAGGTGGTTAAAAGTGAAAAAAAAAACATGTCAAACTTGTGTTTACCAAGCGAGTGAAGCAAATAAAACGTCCAATGCAAAAGAGATCAATTTTTTATCGAGTGAGTGTGTAAAATATATGCGCGGGATAATTTGTTAGACATGAATAATCCCGTAAACTTTATCCGATTATTTTTAAAGTATTAGTTAATTATAATAGTATAATTAGTTCAACCCCTCAAAAGCTTTTTTTTTTTTTAACTATGGTTTTCAAACTTAAATAAGGTCAAATTTCCCGTTATGATAACTTTAGCTGTATTGGACCAAATATATCACCTGCAAACCAGCACTTGGTGGAAATAAATATCCCTGTTATGCCAAGCAGTCAACTCCTTTGTATTGCAATTCTACATGTCAATTCATTGCTGCATATCACAAGGTTAGTTTCCAACCTTTTGGCCGATTAATATGTGGTGTATGGGGACAAACAAAACTAGTTGACTTTAAACTAGATAGAGCAAAGATGAAAGATATGGAATTAATTATGGCTATAGCTAGAGGACATCACAGTTTGGGTTGTTCTAATAAGTCACTTCTATAACTTAAAAGTCAAAAACAAACGAAGACAAATGGCTGACCAAATAAGTTGAAAACCCCATTAATCCCAGTAAGTTATGGAAAAGGCAGCACCCTAACTTAACTTCAATTAGTTGCATACCCATATCAAAACTAAAATGATTCAAGGTTTTGTCAAAATGGGCCTTCTCAGCAATCATAACCTCAAAATTCAAATACAAAACTATAGTTTTAAGCAAGTCGCTTTAAATGTGTAACAACCTTTTCTTAATGTCTAATGCCTAACAACTTTGGATGTTGCTCTTGACAAAGTTATAGTAAAGTCGCAATTCGAAATGTTCTTGTAGGTCTCTGCAGCAATGATAACCTGCAAAATTCAGAGATAAAATAGTATCACTTCAAGAACTGATAATACAATGAGACTTCAACAGCATGTTCGAAATTGATGACGGAACACTTCAGGTTTTCCTTGTTCGGCAATATTTCGAGTATATATTACTCAGAATCATTAAAAAAAAACAATGGAATACTTTTAAGAACATGTGCATGTGTTTAAAATATCTTACAGCGTCTTCTGGGATCATGCTGAAATCAAGTAAAGAAGAGCCTAACACCTCTCTGATGTATGTTTCCTGCAAAAGAAAAGAGATAGGAAGCTATTTATTGTCGACCAAGATGGGTTATGTTTAGCTCTAGGCAGGTAATAATAATATATATTGTCCATTTTCAGACAAATATAGGGTTAAATGGTCCAAAAACTGAGAGCGATTTAAAAAGGTTGCAAGTAGTAAAATAACTTTTGGCGGCTATGAATTGACTTGTTCAACCCATTTGAACTTTTAGCTAACCTTTTCCATCATAACCGTTTGAAGTGTTTTAACCAATTACAGAAAAACAGAAAGTAAAGCAACTATCGATGAATCACCTGTGATTTTATCATAAGGGCTGGAACCGATGGATCTTCATCTAGTGATTTGAAGTACACCTCCACTCTATCCGTTGGTTCGAGTCCAGATGTTTTCCTTAACTTCTGTACCCTATTTACAACCTATATAAACAGAAGAAGAATATCAGAAATATGTTTCAGACGCCGTTAAAAAAGAATGTCTAGCATATAGCTCAACTAAGAAACAAACCAAGAAGGAAATATTTCAATTTTCACAGGACATCTCCAAAAGCGAAGTTTTGTAAGTCTATCAGAAAATAGACAGCTAGAAATTAATACCTCACGTGCGAAACCAGCTTCAAACAAGGAGTCGTCAGGTTGCAAGTCCAGTATAACCAAAACATCACCTGAAAACAATAAAGTGTTTGTTGTTAAAAAACTGTTAAATCATATAAACATTGTATCATAAAGATGTCTAGTTTGATCCTCCCACCATCACTAGATGCATCCATCAGATCTTCTGCCACGCCCTCTGGGCGTTTAAATCCACGCACAATCTACAAAATTTAAACACAGGTGTTTATATCAATAGTTCAATGATCTAATGAGCTTATAGACAAAAGCTGCAAGAATAGCCATATACTTACTTTAATATCAGTCAGCTTCAAGCAATGAGTAGCAATAGTAATCTCCCCTGCTTTTTCAAAAGCTAAAATATCTTCCTGTGACATCGCCTTAACAGCCTCTGCAACTACTCTCATCGATTTGCCAAGCCTTTTACCCAGCACACTGGATCAAGAAAATATAAGCTAATTCACGATTGGTATATTGAAGAATGTGACATATAACACTGAGAAGAGAGAGATAAATACTGTATAAGATCTAATAACTACCTGAAATCAGGTTCAGCACGCAAGAAAGAATACTTCAATTGATCATTGCATGGCACCACAGATTTAACATTGAGCTCTTCCAGCACATACTAGAATGCAAATCCAAAGAAACCAACAAAATAAGAAAATGGCAACATAAAGGAGTGATTGGAATTAATATACAGCTAAGTAAGATACTGGCAGACCTAACAAGGTTGATCCATACATCTTGGTACGTATGAAAATAATTGCAACTTGAAAGTAAGCTAATATGTTTGCAAAAACAATTTCACCCTTTAGTGGGTTGCATGCATTTAGTGAGGTTAATTGACCAATTTGAAAAAATACCACCCCGAATTGACCCCCATAAGTACATGTACTGAAATTGCCACCTCTAATAACTCACCCACAGTAGATGTTTTGGGATTCAATAGTTCCAACCCTGACCAAGGTTAATATCTCACCCACAGATGTTCTAAGCCCAAATTTCACAGAAGTTTAATAACGTGTGAGCTCTCTTGCAGATATTTTCCTAAAAAAAATACTTCTCCTAACCCCTAATTCTACTAAAAGAACTAATCAAAGTAATCAGTATCCTTATCTAAAAATATCATCTTTCAAATAGGTAAAAATGACACCCTAACCTTTCTCCAACATTCAACTTTAAGGTAATAATTATGATTAAATAGACACATCCTTTCATAGTATGGAAGAAGATAGAATCACCACTTCCTTTCATAGTATGGAAGAAGATAGAATCACCACTGACCTCTTTCAGTCTGCCAGTAATGTCGTCAAGGAACTCAGCATCGGGATGTACAACAATCATCTCCCTGAAACCATTGAGACGAAGATATTCATAAAATATAAACAATAAACCCACAGGCAACCATGTTAAAATATTAATAACCATATTACTTGAGAGGAGTTTTCAGAGGTTTGTTGTGGCGCTCCCGAATATTACGTGCATGATCAATAATAGTCATCATTCGATTAACACTTTGTTCAATACGATCTCCCCCCTGAAACAAAATTATAATAGATCATTGTATACTTTATGAGACGATAGCCAAGTAGAATAAATTTTGTATCACAAAACCAATATTACCTTTCCTTCTACTTCAGGAAAACTGCAAAAGTGGATGCTCTCCTCTGACCCATTGGATACCTTTCTTAAGTTTTTATAAAGCACCTCCGTAAAGAACGGAGTGAATGGGGCCATTGCTTTACAAGAAGTTAAAAGCACCTACATCCCATTGTAGAAAAAAATCATTAAATATCTAGTTAAGTGTGATTATCGCACATTGTGATAAATGATTAATCAAAATCATACATAGTAGAGAGTAGAGAGTGCAGTTCTGCAATCCTCTTCTCCAGTACGGCCTTTGAGTCTCTTCCGGTTGAACCGCACATATATGTTGGTTAAATTGTCAAGGAACTTTAAGAGATAAGGAACCACCTGCAAATGTGTTAAGCACGGATTAGTGTGTCTTATGTATAACAAACATCATATGCAGAACATTAACAATTCAAGTCAATAGCAAATTTACCGTATAAAGCCGGTAAGCATCCATTTCCTGTCGAACAAAATGAACCAGACTTTGAGTGGCTGAGTTGATCCACTGGTCAAGTACATTTACATTTGCTGACTTAACAAGGGTGGCGCGATCAAGTGGAACAAATGAGGCAAGCCCCTCAACCTCAAGCCGTTTTGCATTTTGTACCAGAAAACGATATGCATTGTACCATGGTAAAAATACATCTTTGACCTGCATGGGCAATCAATTAACTATATTACTTTTTATTTTAAGAAAAAAAAAGTACGGTGAAACATTTCAAAAAATATTATTGGAATGTAAACTCCCAAAATATGGGCATGTGGCTAGTAGTTTAATCAGATGAGGAAAGATTAGAAAGGGTAAGTGCTTATTTAATCGTTATGCATGATGAGGCAATAAAGATTACTCACAACATTATAGACTCCCTCCTTTTTGAAACGCAAGGGTTCCGCGCGTACTACCGGAGAGTTTATAATGTACAAGCGTAGAGCATCCTGAAAACATGTATCCACAAATATACAGTCAGGTTAACAGGTTAAAAAAAATAATTAACTTAATAAATTCTAATAATTATATATGTTATTCAATATACAAAAACAAAGGACACTTACAGCCCCATAATCATCAATGACTTCCGTAGGTGAAGGATAATTCTTTAATCTTTTACTCATCTTTTTACCGTCCTCAGCCAACACAAGGCCATTGCATATGAGATTTCTAAATGCGGGCTTATCGAACAATGCGGTTGACAGGACCATTAACGTGTAGAACCTGCAGCATTCACACTTGGTAAATCCTCCCTGTGTTGGTAAAGCTTGCTAATGATATAAAGGCATAAAAGAAGCATGGCTATTTCATGAAATTGATCTTTTCCGCAAGAAATACGACTTATTTTGGTTTCTAAATTATTTAATAGCGGTTTAGTTAGAAGCATGTGCTACGTATCCTATCCTGTTGGAATTAAAAAAAATTACCCACCAAACACTTTAGAGATCAACATACCCCAAATCTACCAGGTCCTAAGTAAATCAGTCAGAATGCTACCTCTTATCAATTAATGACCAGTATAATGACAAAAAGGAAAAGAATATTTAAACTACAGTTGCATTAGATGAATGGAAGGAAGAAAAACGAACCAGCCACGAGTTTGATCCAGCCCCTCAGCTACAAAATGTCCAGGAAAGTTCTTATTGAAAAATTCTTTATTTTCAAATGGGTAGTGGATATATGCATAAGGCATGGACCCACTCTCAAACCAGCAGTCAAATACCTGAATTACACCACAAGTCAATAATAAAACAATATGGATCTTATGATAAAACAATATGGATCTTATATGCAAGACAGTAGATCCCTCAAACAAAAAGTACATCTGAAGTTCATAATAGAACAAATTTGGTTACGGAGAAAAAAAATCACAGAAACTTATTTTATTTGGGTACCAAACACAAAAATATATGCAAGGCCTCCTTAAAAACAAAACTGAAAAATATGAAGTGGTTTGGTTTTCCTTACATCCTCTACACGGTGAAGCTCGCCGAACTCTGGACCACGAGGGCTAGGAATTGTGATATGGTCAATTTTGTGACGATGCAAGTCTGTAACCTGTGAGAATTGAGATAGTGGTCATATAATCATGTAAGCTATGTTTTAATTCAAATGAGGATCCACAACATAAGATTTTAAAATAGAATCACTGCAAGAGGTTGACTGAAAAAAGACAAACAAACCTTGACTCCTGAACGACTTTCCAGTTCTTCAACAGAACCGATAACTTCAACATCCACGCCGTCCTTACTAATCCAAATAGGAAGAGGAGTGCCCCAGAACCTGCTTCGACTAATAGCCCAGTCTCTGGCATTTTCCAGCCAATTGTGAAACCGCTTTTCCTGCACAATACAAAAGCAGGGACAGATAATTAATCAATGTAACAAAATAAAATGAGTAGTTAAATGACGATTTGAATACCTTCACAAAAGCAGGAACCCATTTTGTTTCCTCAGTGTTCTCTAGCAATCGGTCTTTCAACTTCTCCACTGCAACAAACCTTGACCAGGAAACAAGAATCAACTAATTACGATGCAATACTTTATAAATCCAATATCGAAAAGGAGACTAAAAAGTTAAATAAGATGTAGAGACATTATTAATTAAACATATCATAAAAGCGTGTGTACCAGCTGGGAACTGCTCTGTAGATAAGAGGGGTATCGGATCTCCAACAAAAAGGATATGAATGCATACAGCTTCCAGACTTCACCAGTCGACCTTTTTCCTGCATCATCAAGAATAAAATATTTAAAAAAATGATATCTTGCAACAACTTGTTATTTTTTATGAAAACTTCCACAATACTTGCCTTCACTGATAGAATAATATCCTTATCTGCTTCTTTGACATAACGACCACTGAAATCAGTAATTCTCTTAGTGAAGCAGCCATCATCATCAACCGCCATTACCAAATTTTCTCCCTGAATAGACGAATATTTGATCAGGGATCTCGGAAATAAAAAATACATATATACAACAAGACAATTTGAATGTAGTTGTTATAACCTTGTTGATTATTTGATTTTCAAGACAAACACGATAATCATCCTCCCCGAAAGCTGGAGCACAGTGCACAATCCCAGTTCCACTATCAGAAGTTACATAACCATCTGAAACAACTCTGAATGCCGTATCTGTGAAATCCTTGAAGTAATCGAACAGCGGCACATACCTGCAAACATATTATTAGTTGACTGCATTATTTACCACTATTATAAAAAATAAAGTAAAACGACTCACTTTTTACCCACGAGTGAAGATCCAGGAAACTTTTCCAAGATTTCATAAGCTGCCACGGTGTTTTTTGCTTTTCCACCAGTAGAGCCCTTGGTTTTGGGAAGTGAATTGTCATCCACAGGTCCGCTAGGTGTTCCTTTTTTTGGCTTCTCTACTGGAAGCTCTGATAGTCGAGATTCCGCAACTACATAGATATTTCCATTGGATTTGCTCTTCACCTGATTTCATTTTATTTTTCTATCAGATAATATACAGCTTCAAACCTTTGACTAGAGGTAGCAAAATAAGTAGGTCAGGTGGGTTGGTTAAATAGTTGGTCCCAGTCCAGATTAAAACACGCCATGTTTTGGTGTAAGCTGAAAAAGGCCAAGACACCAACTTGGGCTAGGTTGATCCACAAACAATTTTTGTCCATTTTTAGTAAATACTGTAACTGATATATTAATTCTGATTACAATAACAATATTATTACAGTAACGTACATCCTTCAATGAAAGATTTAAGAAATTGTATGCATTAGAAAAGGCTAACCAGTTTGACCAATTCCCCTTACAGATCAGTTTTTTTCTGACCCGTTGAAGATAATGCATAACCTTATTTATATCAGTAGATAATGCATAACCGAAGTCTAAGCTATTTGTAAGTAAAAGGCTCGATGTTGCCACATCTGCTTTTGAGAAAAGCATATCAATGACTAACCTTCACATACACAAATTCTGAGTTGACACAAAGTGCAAGATTACTAGGAAGAGTCCATGGTGTGGTTGTCCATGCAACAATTGCAGCACCATCTTCAGCATCAAGAATTGGAAAAGTAACCATCACTTCAGGATCCGACACATCCTGCTCAACGAATAAAAGGTGACATACGGGCATATACATATATAAAATAGTAACAATCAGTATCCATATTAAAAAAATATACATTTTTTAGTAATTTCCCCGGTAAATAAAAAATTTAGCATATCAATAATTTAACATTAAAAATTATGCATATCAATAATTAGCGATGTAGCATAACCACTAACCTAAGACAACCACTGACGTTCAGTATAGAACCTCACCCACGGGAACAACATAAACCAAGGATATGCAATATTCCAGAATTAAAGAATGACTGATAAACATAATCAACATATTAATTAACAAAATGTAGCCACCCAATTAGTCTCTACAAACTCGCATTAATCAACTAACATCATGCTATACCTTCATTAGTGTATCATGTATGTATGTGTTTATTGATATTTGTCTACATGTCATGATTCCTAAAGTAACATCCCTATACCATGATCTATTTGGTCAAACAAAATAGCCAGCTTGGTCAAACCAAGAGAGTCCCGTCATACACAGATTAGAAAATAAACAATCAAGGGCTTAACTGTATATATTTAAGTGAGTCATTTCTAACCTTGTAGTTTGAATTAGCCTCAAAGTTGGATAATGGAGTCTTGAGACCAGTACTGTATGGCATGACCTGATAGATGAAACAAAAAATCACGAAAAGGCGTCACAAATTGAATTTACCAAAAGACACAAACAGTAAATATGCTTGAACTTTCCATCTTAATCTTCTAAAATCATTCTAATTGTAGGGAGTATAAGTTTGACAAATGTACAATAATAGACAAAATGCTGAATTAGAGTCGCAAAGTAAATACTAAAGAACGAGAAACAACAGTCAAGGTTGATAAAGAACTAACCTTAAACCCTCGATAAACAAGGTCCTTCTTAAACAGCTCTGAGAACACCCACCAAACACTTTCCATAAAATTCAAATCCATCGTTTTATAATCATTCTTAAAATCAATCCATCTTCCAGTTCTCGTAATCACCTTCTCCCACTCCCCAACATATCTAGTAACAATACTTCGACACTCCTCGTTATATTTATCAATCCCCATCTTCATCACGTCCTCTTTAGTCTTGATCCCGAGCTTGGTGTCAATCTCGTGCTCAACCGGCAACCCATGACAGTCCCAACCAAACCTTCGTGTGACATGGTGCCCCGTCATTGTCTGATACCTAGTCACAATATCCTTGATTGTTCCGGCTAGGATGTGGCCATAGTGAGGGAGGCCAGTAGCAAACGGCGGGCCATCATAAAAGATGTATTCTGGTAAATCTTTGGTTTTTTCTAGCTGGGTTTCGAATGCTTTGACTTCTGTCCACCACTCTAAGATCTTCTCTTCTTGTTTTGGGAATGAAAATTCCTTCCCTTCAATTACGTCATCCATTTTGCACCTGAACTAAATCAAATTAGAAGCAAAAACTGTGTAAATTTAATTAAAAGACAATAATATTTATCAAATTACTCTCATTTGTAAATATAAAGAGATTATCAACTATAAGCTTTACACCAGCGTCAGCCTTTGTGTTGGGCCAGCTGGGCAACAGCCCAAGTCAGCACATATAAAGAGGGAATCATTTTATAAGCCCATCTAACACTAGAGTACGTTCGGTTTTATGCGTGTATCACTTTTCATGTTATAAACAATAACCTGTCGTTATAACTTTTTAATAGGTAATCGACCAGAGGACGTAGTCACTTGGGAACTAGGAAGAGTGACAATCAGGTCAAAAAAGCAACTAAATCGTATGACATTGTAATAATTAAATTGGCATTTGAACTTTGGCAATTGCCAGTCGAATTGGTGCGACCAAGGCATCCAAGCAATTGACCAATCATCAATTCTTCTGTTGAATCTCTTCAATTTTGGTCAGATAATATAATTCCACAATTCATACTTATAATTTGTCTTGCTAACTTGCTATTATTTTATTAATTTACGTTAGAAACTATCATGTTGCGTCGTTCACAACCATCAGGTGCCCAAAATGGGATCCGTTTGTTGTTAGAAAAAAAAAACACTAATAATGTTGAGTAGAGTATTGAAGTTCTATTTTCAGAGTACAATGAGTCAAGAGAGGCTAAACGGTTTAGCAATTTAGAGTACTAACTAGTTTTCTAGCAAATGTTGACTTGAGACAAATAATTGATGAACTTGCTTCAAAAAGATATCGCTTTAGGTGATCTATGTTGAACTAGTAATTCAAAGTTTATTTCCACGTATTGTAAAATCTTACTTATCAGATAAAAATCGGCACTGCGATGAGCCGCCTAGCTTGACTAGGTTCCAAACCCCTAAAAGATAGTGTGTTGTTTGTTTACAAGGAGGCAATTTCAGTCGGCTCGCCCCGCGCATCAAAAACCTAAACCAAACACCATAAAACCTTATAATACAAGCTGAACTAAAAAACGTAACACGTCGAACACTAAAAGCCTATATTTATTAGCATAACTGCAAAATGTGAGTTTAGACTATATCAAAACAAGCAACCACATACACATCAGCTAAACTAAACAATTTTATTCACGAACTAATCAGTCACTCGTATAACTTAAACCTTAACTAAATCATCAAAAACAACAAGTCCTTTCACCAACTATAGTAACAGACAAAACAAAGCCATAACAATAAATACATAAAATCTATATACTTTTCCTACATTATATTGTGTGTAGGAGTGAGCAAAATCGACCAAAAACCAAACCAAACAAACAAACCGACCCTAACCGGTCCAACCGAAACCGAACTGATTTAACGCAGCTAAATCATCTCAACCGAACCAAAACAGTTGGTTCGCTTTCGATTAGTTAATGTTTTCCTCAAAATCGGTTTTCGGTTCGGTTTTGGCTAGATGCTCAGCCCTAATAAACTGCTAATTCAGTCATATGCATCTACTACTTTTGGATCTGATGTACACGGCCTAAACAGTATCTCCTCATTCGAAAATGTTTACCTATCGAAGTATAAACCCTGGTTTTTCGGACACCTTACGACTAGGTGAGCAAGCGATAAATTTCATTTACTAGCTTTCGAAACCGAATTATAAACCACAAACTCATCATAATCTTCAAATATATAAATCATCATCTTATAGTTAAATTCAACACTTACTATATAACAAAATCAAACACATAATCATTATGAATGCAAGCCCTAATATGATAAACCTATATATATAGATATATATATAACGGAAATGATATAAGTTATAAATGATCGGAGAAGAATGTAAGTTACCGGTGGTTACGGCGGAGATGTCGATCGACGGTTACGGCGGTTACGGCGGACGGCGGCGGCGATGTTTAGATGGAGAGTGTGATAATGAGTTTTTGAGGGTTTACAAAATGGAGGATGAGATTCTTCTTGGTTGATACGTTATTTAAAGGGGTAATTATGGAAATGCAAAATATAAATAGTAGTACTTGCTCCTTACTCTTTGCTCATGAAAAAAAAATATAAAGAAATAACTTAAATGTTATCTATATATTATAATAAAGGGGGCTTTAAAAAGACGTTAAATACCCCTGTAAAAAAGAATAATGAATTTTTAAGATGTCTAACTTAGTAATTTTAGAATATATATTTGAATTTAAATGTATTTATGACATTTACTAATTAGTCAAAGCTTACACCATAATTTTCGTCCTAAATAAAAATTAAAATTGTCAAATCTTATGCAACAAGCCTCACTATTTTTGGAATATTAATATACAAATTATAAACACGATCCTCCTCAAACTTTATCAGATCAGGTCATGTTTATTTTTCTCCAATCTCATGTTTTATTGCGGTCGAATCATAACCCTAACCCAATCTCAAAAATATAAATTTGTTTATTGATGTTAAGTTTCTCGGTTGGTTTTTTATACCATGAACCCTTCATCTCGATCAGTGTTTTGTAAGAGGTATGTTTTTTTCTATCACAGTTTATAATATATGTGTTATTATGTTATATGAAAGGGAATATGAAGATCCCTTAAGTAGGATTATTGATGTTTACTCGATAGGTTCTGTTATCAAAAATTTGTTCGTTTTTTGTTAGTTTTAATGATAGTATTTAGGCTGTTAGCCATCACACTAAAGCCGTCTTTGATTTCGCATTATGTTGTTGTGGGAATGTACGACGAAACATTAACACATTGGGAAAAAAAATGCATTGAGGTAAAAAAAACCTTGGTTCTTTCAATAAATTTACTTGATGTGTTTTTGTATGGTATGTTAAAGCGGGGCATTGATGTATAATTGAGTTGAAATTTTTTGTAGCGGAAATCAGTTTGGTGTATGCTTTTGAGAAGTGTTAGTACGTCTGCAAGGTGAGGACAAGACAATAAAATGTTTGATATGATGTTCAAGTGTTTGTGTTTAGGTATGTTGAAATTATCTTAATTGGGTCACATATTAAATATCATTTTTGTAGAAATATGATAATCTATGATCCTATCAAGAGGGTTGTTGTTTCTAGAGAGAGAAACTAGAGAGAGAAAGATGAGAGAAAACTATGTTTATTAAGTAAAACAAATGAACAACCAACACCCTCTCTATCAAAGGAGAGGGCTTTTATACCCCAAGTCTTTATTGGACTTGGGCCTTCCAACCCATGGACAAGCCCATGGGCTAGGTTGATAATGTAAAGATAGTAACTTTCTAACTACGAGCTTACAACGTTTAATAATATTGTTGGAGTGACTGATACTTCTAATATACGTTAAAAACGTATTTCCAACAATATCCATCTAAGGGAGGTCACTCCATATTACAAAGTTCTAAACCTAGCATACTATACTAAGTCTTCGTTCTTGAGCTCGTAGTTGTTTCTCTTTTCTTCTTTTTCTTTTTCGGCTTGTGAATATGTTGTAATAATCTTTGAGCTTTGGCTTGCAACATGTTCTTTTGGCTTTGACTTGTCTTGTAACTTGAGATCATCTTCACGTGCAGTCTTTGCCTTCTTGTGATGTTTGCCTCTTTGTGACTTCATGTCCCACATACCTATCCTTTGTTGAATTCTTTAAAGTCTCAGAGTTGATACAGCGGAAGACTTTTGGGTCTGACTTTCTTGAATTTTGTTGAAATATTTGATGCAGATGGATTAAGTATGTGAGGATGACTTCATCTGGTACCCCGCAACGCCACCGTCTTCAAATGCAGTAGCATAATAAGACACGAATAAAATGGCTTTGACATTTTATTCTAATTCGGTAGCATTTTACCTTCGGTCGGTGAAGACCGTTGGACGATAATAAATATCATACTTGTGACAGGTGGCTCTAATTAAAGATCTCCTTGACAAGATTTCGCGGGTAACCCCGTTCTCTTTATTCGACCGTCCAAAGCTGACTGCGAACATAAAGAGTGAATCACTTGGATAATAGATATCCTTATGATTGAAGCCGTCAATTCATGAACCTGGAACAAGTGAATTTCAATTAAGATTTTCACCATCGTTTCTTTCTAGTTGTCGCTAGCTTGATTCTAAAAGAATCTTGCTTGTCACCTACCGCAGTGTTGTTTGATGTTGACACTGGAAGGGTTTCCACTCTTCACTGTGAACACTAAAGAGTGCCACCCTTAGTGTTCTGGCAAGATCACTTAGATTTTGTGTAAAGGCCCTGGAACAAGTTTAATCTCAATTAAGAGTCAAACCATTGTTTCTTTCCAGTTATCACAAGATTAGTTCTTAAAGAACCGCACGTGTACCATGAGCTTGTTTGATGTTGGCTCAAGCAGGATTTCCATCTTCATTGTAATACTTTCGTATCACTCAGATGTTCTGGCAATATTACAAGAATATCGCGTAGAACTCATAAAAATCTTTCTTATTTTAAAAATTGTGTCCTAACGAGACTTTTGATGATCTCGTGGCTTTAGACTCAATGGTGCATTTTGTTTTGGTAAGCGGAGAATGGAGAGGATTGCCACCTTTTCAATATTAATTTATTCGGAGTGAATAAACTGATAGATAACGTGTTGAACTCCGTGACATTAAAACAAATATCTTTTGAGAGATATTTGAGTTGGCTGGGAGGGGTTGTGCATCGCATCACTGGGTCCATGATACTTTGTCTTCAAGATGAGTTGACCTGGTTTCTGCCTAAGTTGTAAGGAGGGCTTCTTTCTTTACACCCTTTATCTTTACATTTCTTTTTCATTCTTCAACCCCTTCAATGCTTACCAATACATCATCACTAGCACCTTGTTGTGATTGTTCTAGTGCTAGCATCAGTACTTGGTGGGCATTCAGCTACATTCACAATCCATTCCCCATCTTTCCTAAGGACTTCTATTTTCTAACTATGGAATTGTCCTTGGGAAGATTTCTCCGGTTCTGGAAGAATCATTGGACTAGCACCTAAACCTAACACCCTTTTGTCACCACATCCGTCGTGAATTAAGTGTGATTTGGGTATCGTCTTCATGAAAAATTCCTTAAAATCACTGAGGTACTTGTGATATAAATATCAAGAGTGTTTTGTACCTTCAGCATTTTTTTACAACAAAATGCTCCCCTTAACATATGCATAGCACATATCAAGTTAGATTTTCCATTAAGCCCTTTTCATTTTTTTTAGCCACATATGTTTACAAGTCTCTTTAATCCCATTTTCTCCCCTTATCCAAAATGTTAACCATCAATATTTTGTATATTAATGGATTAACCGGTCTTTGGGTAACAAAATGAAATCAGTTGTTAGCCATAGAACATATCAATGCTCCCCCTCAAGTTAATGAGGGTTAGTTGTAGTGCTTGAGTATGATATATTTTGAAAGATTTAGAATCTCGTGAGAAATTATTGAAAAATTATCATACTTTCACACTACAGTAAGCCACAAAAGCCCAATATTCACAGTATTTACATATTCAATATGGAGTTGACCTGAGATAGTACGACCCATTTTAAATGGATCATTCCATTAGCTTGTGGTGCGCTCCAAATGGTCTTCCACCGACGAATCATTCTAAACTTCTCATAAGACGTCATTCCCTTAGCTTTTCATCAATTTTCTTGATCATGTAGTTGGAACTCTACCGAAATCCCGGGTGCCAATCTACAGTAACCTCTAGAAGAGTCTTGTTATCGTTGAGATGCACCAACTTTTCCCGGATATGTTTGAGAGTCCCGTCACTGAATTTGTTGATCTCTGGAATTCTCATGAACCTCATCATTCCACAGCCATTCAAGTAGAAAATGTCATGAATCGGGTCAGTGGTGCTGGTGTATGGAGATTTGTCCGCATGCCTAGGCAACACTTGAGTGTGTAGACGAGAAAGATTCAACTTCCTTTGATAACTTTCTACGGCAAGTTGCAGGTCTTCAACCCTTTTCTTGATGACAGTTTGACGTGTGTACATTCTAAGAGCTGAATTCAAGGCAATGATTTCTTCAGAGTTCAAGTGTTTGAGCGTGTTGTGAGTTATCAGAGTCTTCAATATCTTCAACACGAAGAAGTGGAAAATCTCCTTCCTGGATAGTGTAGATTTTATCGTCATCTCTTTTAATTCTGATCTCTGTCAAGTGGTGATAGCCTATTTTGGGTTGAATCTTAATTCCTTGTATGCTTCTGATTCGGTGAAGAAAAAAAACTTGAGAACCTGAGTTGTGCAGACATGCATAGTTGTAGGCGCGTCGCACACGCTCGTCCCAATGTGAAGCTCCCAATTCAGCATATCGATCATATTCAGAATAAACTTTCGGTACTGAGAGACGATTGACTTTTTCTTCTATCCATGGTATCGACTCCCAATTTGTAGCTTTTAGCAAAGTTAATGAGGTTGCATACTTATTTGCTCCCTTGAGCAAGTACTCTAGATCATTGCTGACGAAGAATTCGAGTGCGATTTGATCATCATCTGCAACTGTCGGGAGTGGAGGTTTTTTAGGTGCACGAAGACCTTCCCTTTGAGTAGTTCTCATCGCTTTCAGAAGCTCATTAGCGTTGTACTCGTATTCCATTCTGCTGATCTTGGATGTAGCAAGAAGGGTGGGATCTTTGAGTCCTCGCACAACCATTGCTTGGGTTATGTTAGACCCATAGTTATACTCCAAGTATCTTGAAAAATCTATGGGATTGTTGAGGAATTGGGAGAATTTAGCTTCATCAGCCTTTATCAATGGACGAAGTGTAACAGCGTTTGTAACCCAAGTTTGTGCAGGTGCATTTTTATCTTCCTCGAGTGTATCCACCCATGCTGGTTCACTTGACTCTGGTACATCAAGAACTTGAGTAGATACAGGAACATCAACAACAGGTACGACTTCAGTTTCTGGTATGTCTTGGACTTGATCAGATACTGGAAAATCCGGTACAGGTTGATCGGGTTCTGTCAGTTGTTGTTGCACTAAAGATGTGGTAACTGAAGCAGCGGTAACTAGGGCAGATGTGACATGGACATATGTGGTTGCAGGAGCAGTTGTGGCTGAAGTAGATGATGAAGTTGTATTAGCATCTACATCATGAAACTTCTTGGTGCGTCTTCCTTGTCGGGGTGGAGGTGTCTTGGCTGTTGGAGTTGATTTATCTTTGGTAACATCATCTTTGTGAGATTTGTCACCTTTGGCAGCAGCATCCTCCATAGCATCATCATCATCGAACTTGTCTTTATCAGACTTGTCTTCCTCATCTCCATCCTTTTTCTCTTTATCACCGTCCCCTTCTTCTTCATCATCACCATCATCGCCTTCACCATCACCATTATCATCACCATCATTGTTTTTATCACTACCGCCTTCGTCATCACTACCTCCTTCGTCATCACTACCTCCTTCGTCATCACTTCCTCCTTCGTCATCACTACCTTCTTCGTCATCACCATCGTCATCATTATTATCATCGTTGTTGGATTCGTCTTCCTCCTTCTCTTCATTTAAGATATTGTAAGGAACTACAGTACCATGTTTCTTGAATATCTCGGTATCTTCATCCATAGCCTTTTGTGAAGGATCTTTTGAGCTTTGGTTTGGTTGTAGGACCCGACTTGAATCATACGAGCATGTAAGAGCTTCTTCAATAATCAGTGAGCCTTTGAGCAATAAGAAAATTTGACTTTTGAGTGTCGGAAGACTTGATCATGAAATTGCTTGCAGCAATTTGTTTCATCTCGTCTCGCAGAGCAGGAAGTGTTGTACCGAGAGATTCTTTAACCTTTTCATCAAGTGAGCCAACAATTGTTTCGTTAGCTTTGGCGAGTATCTCTTTCTCCTCTCGGTACCTCTTTTTCAGTTCTCGAAGATGATTGATCGTTGCTTCATTTTTGGCGACTTCAGCTGCTTTGACTTGAGCAAGTTCTTTTGCATGTGCTTTTCGTGATAATTCTAACTCTTCTTTGAATTTAGCAATCGCGTCTTCTTGAGCTTTTCTTGTGGATTCTTCACTTTGCTGTCGACGGGCTAACTCCTCTTTGACTCGAACCATCTTGTCTTGTTGAGCTTTTATGTGTTGTTCCACTTGTAACATGAACAATGCCGGTAAAGATGGAATCAAAGATACTGGTGCTATCGGTGTTTGTTGTGTAGTGGTCATTGTAGTACTTGACATTGAAGTTGAGAGAGGTTGAGTTGGTTGAGTTGAGGCAAGTGGAGTCACTGTAGTAACTGGTGGAGTCACTGTAGTAACTGGAACCGTCACGAAAGTACTTGTGGCTTTGGTAGGATCAACATTTGTAATGAGATGTTCAGTGTTTACAAATGTTGTCGTCTCAACAGACCCTGGCAATTTTCATACTCTCCAATCCGTCATGAGCTTGTTCAACATGATGGTCAACATCGTCATCATCTTGGGTCGATCTCTCAAGAATAGGTATATATTCATCAGGATTACCAAATTCATCAATATCAGTAGGTAGTATGGTTTCTTTTGCCATCATACCAGAACCACTACCCCCCGTGTCTTTCTTACTTTGCATGACAACTTTCTTTATGTTGCGTCTTTCAGTTTTGCGAAGTTGTTCTTCTTCATTTATATCTTCATCTTCATCCTCAAGCATCATCCGCTTCCCACTAGACTTTATGTTATCTTGTTTGGCAACACTTTTCTTTCTTTTGGGCTTAGGTGAGCCAGTTTCTTTTGATGGTTCACTTTATTTGCGTTTACCTTTGGGTTTTGGTGAAGAGAAATCTCCAATCTCAACTCGTTCTTTTTGGTTTTCCATTTCATCCAACAATTGCTTGTATTTATTATTTGCTTTGATTTCATCATTTAACATGTGATTAGGAATTGGAGTTGGAGTACCTAAGTAACCACCGACGTGTTTGTCGTGCCTTAAATCCACAGTGGCATCGTCATCTTGATTATGGTGAGAGCTACCTTCACGCTTATCAATTGAAGCATCTTGTTGCATGAAGTGATGAATTATAAGCTTGATGAATCGTGGGAAGGGAAGGTACCCAGTCTTCTTCTTTGTGTTTTGGAAGAGTTGATAGTGAAACTCCTCCCATAGTAACTGTGCATAATTCACATTCTTACCCTGGTAGATTCCCCAAAAGATGCAAGCGATTGAAAATCGCAGAGAGTCATATCCACTTGTTTTAGAAGTAAGACAACGAATGAGTATACCGAAGAATGCTTTCCAAGGTTGTCCCAAGTTAGTTGTGGTAAACTGAGACACCACTCGTAACTCAGGATCACCGTATCCAAGAGAATGAAACATCTAAACAACTCCTTTCTTGTCAGGGTCGTCTGCAAACCTTTGGCCTTTAGGTGGAGTTAGAAATCCGAATATTTGACGAAAGTGAGGATGGTGAGAGTTTGTTCCTTTTTGTTGATGGTGAATGTGATCTTTCTGTCTGATATCCGTTTCTTTGAAGCCCAGAATTCATACATGTAATCAGTTGGTACCGAAGCTGTATCCCGCAAAGCCTTCTTTATTGGGGTTCGATCAAGAATATATGTGGCTACCTTGAATGCATAGTGAACTGGGATAGAGTCTTCTTTCGGTCGATAGTTGTTTGGTATAGACTTTAGAGCTTTGGCGGAGACAAGTGCCTGATAAGCTTTGATTTGTTGCTCGGTAGGGTTAGACATGTTTTCTGCTTAAGACAAAACAGACAAGGTTGATACACACAAATATATATCATGATGTATATACTCCTAAACATGGCAAACATATTAAATCATACCATAGTGAACTAACAATCATTGTGAACTAGCCTTTGAATACACGAATAACTAAAGATACAATCAAACACGACTAATTTTCTAACAACATATTCCAAAAGAAATCACATATTCGGATAAAACATTCACACATTCAAAATAAAAATCACATTCAGGAAAACAAACACATTTAGAAAAATGGTCATTTTTCGGATAAATCCCCATTTCGGATTAAACTCACATATTCGGATAAACTCTCCACTTTCGGATAAATGACATTTTCGGATAAACTTCACATATTCGGATAAACTCTCCACTTTCGGATAAATGACATTTTCAGATAAACTCACATATTCGGGTAAACTCTCCACCTTTGGATAAATGACATTTTCGGATGAACTCACATATTCGGATAAACTCTCCACTGTTGGATAAATGACATTTTTGGATAAACTGCATCATTCGGATAAATGATGAACTTTCGGATAAATGGTCTTATTCGGATAAATGGTATTTTTCGGATAACATGGCTTTTTCGGATAAAGATTTTTCTTCGGATAAATATTTCTCTTCGGATAAATACAATCTTCGGATAAATATAATATTCGGATAAATACAATCTTCAGATAAATACTTATCTTCGGATAAATATTATCTTCGGATAAATATTTATCTTCGGATAAATACTTATCTTCGGATAAATATTATTCGGATAAAAAATTTTGGATAAAAAGACCTTTTTCAGCTAAACTGGTTTTCGGATAATTGAACTTTTTCGGATAAACCACTTAAAGCTAAATTCCAGTTTTTCGGATAAAGTTCTTTTGGCAGCTTTTCGGATAATATGTTCATCACCAAACGCTCAATTCCTCTACCTAATGCAAATTCACTTGATTCTAAGGGAAACTAACCAATAAACCTATGTTCTAAACCTATCCCACGCAAAACCCACATATCAATTCAACTTATTTGATCCTAAGAAATTCCTAAGCCCTAAAATCTTAGTTTGGGATCGATCAATTAAGAGAACAGATAAAGAAGTAATGGAATAGATTTATGAGAACAAAAAATTAATCATGTTTACCTTAGACTGGATTGAACACAAGAAACGAATTAAAGTTTGTGATTTGAAGAGTTATCAATGGCGGAAAATAGAGTGTGTTTGTTTGAGTCGACGAAAAAAGAAAAAAGAAGAGAGGGGGTGTGGATTCATATGATTTGACCTAGGTCAAAGTGGTACTTTCCCCTTGTTACACTTTCAGTCCTCCATTTTCTTTCAATTGACTTTTAGTTAATAACCTAGTTAGTTTAACTTTTGTTAAGAAAACTTAACATTTGTTATCACATAACCATTATATTAACTATGTTTCCTTACACACAACTAACCACTTTAACCTAAAAACCAAATCAACTGAACATATCCGATTCACATAAATCACGGAAATCACGAAAAATCACAAAGCACATACGAAATATGATCCAACATTAAGCATTTAACCGATTAATTTTCTAAAAGACTTTTGAAGACCATTTTGATGAAGAAAACGATTTGACATTTTCTCCCCCTTAAACAATGACCCGTTTTCTATTTAAAGAGATGTAGTCGTTGTTCAAAGAGTCAAATATCGATGAAAGCTTTTTCCGTTCTAATTTGATATAAGAACGATTCGTGGTGGCAATAAGATTTATCTTATTTAAACAAAAGAAGTGCACTAAAGCGTACACAAATTTGTGTTAGACCAAGTTATAAAGTAAACTTGATCCCTTGTATGGTTTTAAAGTAAACCATACCCGAGAAATTAATTCCCGTTGTGAGCCAACGTTTTCGAAAGAAATACGTGACTTGAATGCGAAAAGCGGGTTGCAGTCAGAAATAACTACAAGACATATAGGCATGTTTTAAAATATGTACAACTTTCATACGAACTCTATTTATGGCGTCGTGTCAATTTTAATCGACATTTCTAAGGCCGTAAATATTACCGTACTAAAAGACATGCCCGATTTTAAAATGAAAAATATTTTTGGATTTTCATGATTTTATATTTATTTTTTTATGGTTTTTGTAGGTTTTATATTTTTGTATTTTTCTTTTGGTGGTTTATATATATACGATAATATACATGATCACGATTAAAAGAATACTATAGAATAGTTTACCACCACTATTCTGCAGATTCTTCTGCCAACTCCTTAAGAGTCGCCGGTGAGAATGATTTCATGCCCAGCTTTTCGATCAAAAACTTGATACGTCCTTGATCTAAGGCCTTTGTGAATATATCCGCCAGCTGATACTCAGTGTTGACAAAATATAGCTCGACCGCTCCATTTTCTACTTGCTCTTTGATAAAGTGGTAGCGTATGTCAATGTGCTTCACCCAGGAGTGTTGAACGTAGTTGCAGCAAAGGGCAATGGCGCTTTTGTTGTCACAGTACATCGGAATTTTGTTGAATCCAAGATCGTAGTCAATTAATTGTGATCTCATCCATAGAACTTGAGCACAACAACCAGACATAACAATGTATTCAGCCTCTGTACTTGATATCGCATCGCTTTTCTGCCTTTTGGATGCCCAACTAATCAGTCTATCTCCAAGAAGTTGCACGCTGCCAGAAGTGCTACGTCTAGTATCTTGACACCCAGCATAATCCGCATCTGTATATGATATTAGTGCAATAGAGGAATCCTTCGGATACCACAGACCACGATGAAGTGTTCCTTTAAGATACCGAAAGATCCTTTTCACAACATGTAAGTGCTTTTCGATAGGCCGAGCCTGGTACCGGGCACACATGCATGTAGAAAACTACAAATCAGGCCTGCTAGCAGTCAGATAGAGAAGGGTGCCAATCATTCCACGATAAAGTTTAGGATCGACAGCAATCCCATCCCTATCCTCATCCAACTTGGATCTCTCCACCATTGGAGTATCCACAGGGTCACAATTTTCAAAGTGATACTTTTTCAAAGATTCAATAGCATATATGGATTGATTAATGAAGATGCCTCTGAGATTTTGAGAAATTTGCAACCCTAAGAAAAATGAAATTTTCCCATTATCGACATCTTAAAGCGTGTGAACATGATTTTCTCAAAATGGTCAGACAGTCTTTGAGAAGTGGCAGCAAAAATTATATCATCAACATAAATTTATACTAGTATCATGTCGTTGTCCTCCTTGAGAATGAACAATGTAGGGTACACTTTGCCTTTAGAGAAGCCTTCCGAGATGAGATAAGACGATAGGAGATCGTACCACGCGCGTGGAGCTTGTTTCAACCCATAAAGAGCCTTCTTAAGCTTGTACACATGATTAGGATACTCCGGGTTAACAAATCCACTCGGTTGACTAACATAGACTTCTTCCCTTAATTCACCATTGAGAAATGGCGTCTTTACATCCATTTGGTAGACGATCATATTCATGTGAGCATCATAAGCAAGGAAGAGTCTAATCGCCTCCAATCTTGCAACAGGAGAAATTATTCTTCAAAGTCAATACCTAATGCTTGTTTGTAACCTCGTGCAACCAATCTCTCCTTGTTCTATAACACACCATCCAATTCATCAAGTTTAACCTTAAAAACCCACAACAAAGTAAGAATGTCGACGTTTTCGGGTAGAGGAACTAATTTCCATACTTCAAGTCTCTGAAATTCATTAAGTTCTTCTTGCATGGCTTCAATCCAAGATGATTGTGTCATTGCTTGTTGCCAAGTTTTAGGTTCAATGTCGGAGAGAAATGCATCAAAGTAGTAGTATAATGCATGTTCTTGTAGTTGATGACGTGTTAAGACTGGTCGATCGACATCACCACTAATATTGCAGATTGGGTAATCCTTTGTGCATTTGGTGTTGTAATTTTCAATTCGTGGTGGTCCGGAGTGAACCTGATAGGTGTGAAAACACCCATCTTTTCTACCACTTAATTACATTAAAACGGGACCTAAACGTATATTTTATGTCGTAAATGGCGGAATTATGTGTGGTTTGTGTTTTTATTGTGTTTCAGGGTCGAGAAGGTGGAAAGTGGAGAAAACACGGCTTTCACGGGCTTTTATTGAAGTAAAAGACAAAGGACGAAGTCGAAAGATCAAAAGTGGAAAAAGAACGGAAATCCAAGACCAATTCTGAAATTTATCGAAGAAAAAGTCCTAAGACGAAAGTTTAATAAAGTCGAAGAACTTAGGTCTAATTTATAAAGAAAATTACAAGACGAGTTCATAGAAATCCCGAGACGAAGTCTTAAAAGTCGAAGAATTTAAGAAGACTGAAAGATCGAGGACCAAGAAAGAAAGAAAAAGGAAGCCACCAACCACTCCCCTCTCCTATAAATACCACCCTCACTTGTTGTGAGGGGGTTGGTTAGTTTTAGGATTAGATTAGGAGTAGGTAGTTTCTCTCTCTAAACTTATGCTTTCTCTCTCTAGATTAATTTGTGTTTAAGCTTTTGTTATTGGATCTTTACTTTTTAATCAAGCTTTTAATTCATCATCTTCATCCTTTCTAGTTTGATTTGTTCTTATTCATCATTGTTCATGTTCTTGAGTTGTTTTATGATTTTGATCAAGTGGGTTTTGATTGATTTGGTTATGTTTGTTAGTTTTGATGATTTGTTTCGATTGATTATTGTTTGTTGATGCTTATTGGTTGTTTTGGTTTAATCTTTCGTTTGATTTTGATTAATTTGTGGATTGGATCGTGTTTACTGTACATCCCCTGTTCTTCGCTTGGTTGTTTCTGTATTTTATCATTCCCAGAAGTTCCGGATCAATGATCCTTCATTCGGAACATTGAAGTTCCGTGTCAACATTCCTTCATTCGGAAGTCTAAAAACTTCCGGATCAAGTGCTTCATCTGGAACTTTGAAAGTTCCGGATCAAGGGGTCCTCATTCGGAAGTCTGAAGTTCCGGATCAAGGGGTGCTCATTCGGAAGTCTAAAAACTTCCGGATCAAAGGTGCTTCATTCGGAACTCTGAGAGTTCCGGATCAAGGGCTCTTCATTCGGAAGTTTAAAACTTCCGAATGAAGGTTTCTGTCAAGTTTGTTTTTGTTTGTTTTTCCTTTTAAGTTTTTGTCTTTTATTTTCAAGGTTATTTTTCCCGTCTTTTTATTTATGTGCACTTTTATTTGCTTTCCTTTTATTCAAGTTTAATTTCGTGTTATTTACTATTTAAAGTTTTGATTTTCACAAATTACTTTTTGTTAAGTTTTAATTTTACGTCCTTTCATTTCTCCCTTTTATTTTTAAAGTTTTAAATATCGCACCGTTTACGTTTTAACTTGTTTTAGTATTAGTTTCTCGTCATTTATTATTCAGTCTTGCTCATTTATTTTACCAACACCAAAAATATTTGTTTCACCAAGAACAACTAATCTCACACAATTAACCGGAAATCAATTCGAAGAGATACCGAGAACGAACTTTTCAACGAGTAAAAATCCTGTATTAAAATGGCGCTGCTGCCGGCTCTTTTCGTGAAGATCGAAGGTTTTTTGTGAGTGACGCGTTGGATTTTGGGATCCGTTCACTTCTGAACGTTATTTTTCTTGTTCAACAATTTTCAAAAATCCAAAAACATTTGAAAAATTATAAAGCATTTCTTTTTCAAAGTTTTGCACCAAAAATATTCTTCTTGCTTATCTATCTTTCTTTATGGATTTTTATGTCCATTGCGTCCGGTGTGGGAAACAATTATCTGGGAACAACTCTTGCCAATGGTGTACATGTGAGCGGTGTGGAAACGATATCGACTACACACAATCCAGATTTTGTCCCTTGTGCAACTCGACTAATTCATTCTTTTTGAACCCACATCCTGTTCCCCCGTGCATCTATTGTGGAAGCGATTCTCATTGGCATGTTTCGTGCCCGGTTCGATACCCGTATGGTCACGGGCAAGAACCGGGGTACCATTATGACAATGATAATAGTTATCCACAAGACGCACTTGATTTTTATCCATACCCGATTTGCAACAACTATGGTGGTCCTCACGATACCTATTATTGTCAACCGATGAACAACTATGATCCACAACCGTGCTATAATTCCGGTTTTCACAATCTTGAGCCCCCACCACACTCACTCGATCATCAGCCTCGTCACGGGATGAGTTACCAAGAACCAATTGCCGATCTTGCTACAGCTTTTCAAGCGCAATCAAAAGAGCTTTTACACACGCTGCGAACTTGTATGGAGTCATTTTTACAGCAGCAAGATCAGACGAGTACCCATATCCCTGAGCATATTATTGGCCCTATAAATAATGAGGAGAATGATGACGATATTGAGGTTATTTTCGACGAGGAGGAATTTCTAAAGCAAAATACTTCACTCCTTAGTGATGATAATTTTCACATTCCTGAGATCGATGAGTTTCTTGCTATTGATACACCCGTGGAATACACATCCGGGTATTCTGATGTGGAAGGAGATATACTTTTTCTAGAAGATTTATTACACGATGACACTACACCTTCTATCCCAGAGGTGGAAAGATGTGAATCTACTGAAAAAGGGACGCAGGTGGAAGGTAATTGTTCTCATACTTCTCATATTATATTACCACCTCATCCTCCCACGTGCACACCCAAGCGGGTGATGTATCACTTTTACTCTACTCGTTTTATACCGGGAAATGAGGATGAGTGCTTTGACCCGGGAGGTGACTTTGATTATGCTATGATTGATACCATTACGGCTTTGCCGATTGCTCAACATCCATTGTCTTTGGGGGAGGACAATGTGCTTACTTTACCCACCCCACCTCCCGTGGATCTTGAATTCACATACTATACGTATGTTGAAAGGACCTTTCTCCCTGTCAAGACTTATCCCCCCGCCTCTCCTTTGTTATTGTCAACCGGGAACGAGGACAAGGTCTTTGATCCCGGTATCACATTCGAGGCTTCCCCATGGACCATTTAATTCGGGGACGAGTCAGGCTCGTGACTCGGTCAACAAAAACAAGCGCTTTTTGGGAGGCAACCCAATTATCTATCTTATTTCACTATAAGTGTAGGGGGAGCCCCGTTGGTGTTTCTTGTTCTCTTTCTTATCATATGCAGGGATTAGAGCTTCAAAGACACACTCTTGATGACTTTTGACGAACCGTGACTCCGTGTTCCCTTCTTCCCGGTTCTATCCTAAACTCTTTTCGATTCACTATTTTATATTTCTCAATATTAAAATAGGAATCTCTTTAGTTGTCTTTCCCTTAACGAGATTTAAACAAAGTGCACAATGTCCTAAGTGTAGGGGAGTTTACTCCCACATGCTTAAACATTGAGGACAATGTTTATATTAAGTGTAGGGGGGACTTCTATCGAAGTTAAGTGGCCTTTTCTTTGTATTTGTCCTCATTTTAACCGGAAAATCAGTTTTTTGACATTTTTCAAAATTTTTAATCTATTTTGGCCTAGTTGTAGTTCCCATTATTTTTGCTATTATTTCTCTTATTTTAATAAAATGGTTTTAGCAAGTTCAGATATCTTAGATATATTAGGCCCGTTGTGAATATTTTGACTCAACCCGAGTTTACTTATCCAAGTTCACTCTAGCTAGTATCCTTAACCATGTAGACCTTAATTGGTTTATTAGGCTAAGCATCCACGAGTCTCATTCCTTGAGATTTTAAATTATGGAGAACGAGAAATGATAGAGTTGGTTACAAGTTTGGTATTCTCTCATTAACTTATGTGAGTAAATTATGATCTTTTTCTCCCATCACTTGCTAATAAATTATCTGCAATAAGTAAGGTCGTACGATTTGAAAAGTTACTTAGCTTCTAACCCAAGATCGTTTAAAAGTTGCTCGGTAATGATAAGAGTTCATAGCCAAGGCATAACTTATGAAGCGGGGTGCGAAGATTGGCGAGTCCGAAAAGGCCCTAACAAGGCATGAGGATTCCATTTTATTGCTAAAAGATCCAAGGTGATGTGAAAAGCATTATTCCCAAAATCGATATGAAGGATCAAGACTCACGACGAAAAGCAATCAACTCCCATAAAGATGATGGAGAAGTCTATCCGAAAAGACCCTAACAAGGTATGAGGATAAATAGATCCAAGTCCGAAAAGGAGGCGGATCGTTGTATCTCAAAATCCCAAATAGAGATTGAAGAAATAATCATGAAGTCGTGGTCAACAAAGTTGGAGTACCTCTCAAAAGTCTCCAAGTGAAGAAACTCTATGAACGATGAGAAGACCATTATCTCAAGCACGTCTCTCAAGATATGAAGTATGAAGTACATGCCAAATATCGGCCCGAGAAAGGTCTCAAATCGTGAACCAAGTTATGCCAAGATATGAACTTTTTGATATCCCGAGAAGCAGTTTTAAGAGATTTTGTCCTTTAGCTAACTATTGATCAAATCGTCCTACTTTGCTTTCAGCCTTAATAAATTATCGGAATAAGTCAACAATGCATCCTCGTGATCATTCAAGACATCAATAAAATATAAGAGATACCCATAGGAATAAGGGAGTTTAAGTGATTAATTGAACCGCATGAGTAAATGTTTGTTATGCTAACTTGTACTAACAATGATCTTGTTTTTAAGCTTGGCATGGGGAACGTGAAAGTTGAGGGTGATAAACATTCATGACATACAAGCCCTAATGTAAGTCTTAGATTTCTTTACAAGTTTCTTCCTTGTTACATCTTGTTATTTTCTATCTTTTTTATTTTCCCTAGTTGTTTAATAAAGGCCAAGGTAGGTTGATTATGATGGAAAGTGTAAACCTTGCTTTATTGCTAAGCATTGCATGAGGGCATTGCAATGGTTAAGTGTAGGGGATTTGATAGGTGTGAAAACACCCATCTTTTCTACCACTTAATTACATTAAAACGGGACCTAAACGTATATTTTATGTCGTAAATGGCGGAATTATGCGTGGTTTGTGTTTTTATTGTGTTTTAGGGTCGAGAAGGTGGAAAGTGGAGAAAACACGGCTTTCACGGGCTTTTATTGAAGTAAAAGACAAAGGACGAAGTCGAAAGATCAAAAGTGGAAAAAGAACGGAAGTCCAAGACCAATTCTGAAGATTTATCGAAGAAAAAGTCCTAAGACGAAAGTTTAATAAAGTCGAAGAACTCAGGTCTAATTTATAAAGAAAATTACAAGACGAGTTCATAGAAATCCCGAGACGAAGTCTTAAAAGTCGAAGAATTTAAGAAGACTGAAAGATCGAGGACCAAGAAAGAAAGAAAAAGGAAGCCACCAACCACTCCCCTCTCCTATAAATACCACCCTCACTTGTTGTGAGGGGGTTGGTTAGTTTTAGGATTAGATTAGGAGTAGGTAGTTTCTCTCTCTAAACTTGTGCTTTCTCTCTCTAGATTAATTTGTGTTTAAGCTTTTGTTATTGGATCTTTACTTTTTAATCAAGCTTTTAATTCATCATCTTCATCCTTTCTAGTTTGATTTGTTCTTATTCATCATTGTTCATGTTCTTGAGTTGTTTTATGATTTTGATCAAGTGGGTTTTGATTGATTTGGTTATGTTTGTTAGTTTTGATGATTTGTTTCGATTGATTATTGTTTGTTGATGCTTATTGGTTGTTTTGGTTTAATCTTTCGTTTGATTTTGATTAATTTGTGGATTGGATCGTGTTTACTGTACATCCCCTGTTCTTCGCTTGGTTGTTTCTGTATTTTATCATTCCCAGAAGTTCCGGATCAATGATCCTTCATTCGGAACATTGAAGTTCCGTGTCAACATTCCTTCATTCGGAAGTCTAAAAACTTCCGGATCAAGTGCTTCATTCGGAACTTTGAAAGTTCCGGATCAAGGGGTCCTCATTCGGAAGTCTGAAGTTCCGGATCAAGGGGTGCTCATTCGGAAGTCGAAAAACTTTCGGATCAAAGGTGCTTCATTCGGAACTCTGAGAGTTCCGGATCAAGGGCTCTTCATTCGGAAGTTTAAAACTTCCGAATGAAGGTTTCTGTCAAGTTTGTTTTTGTTTGTTTTTCCTTTTAAGTTTTTGTCTTTTATTTTCAAGGTTATTTTTCCCGTCTTTTTATTTATGTGCACTTTTATTTGCTTTCCTTTTATTCAAGTTTAATTTCGTGTTATTTACTATTTAAAGTTTTGATTTTCACAAATTACTTTTTGTTAAGTTTTAATTTTACGTCCTTTCATTTCTCCCTTTTATTTTTAAAGTTTTAAATATCGCACCGTTTACGTTTTAACTTGTTTTAGTATTAGTTTCTCGTCATTTATTATTCAGTCTTGCTCATTTATTTTACCAACACCAAAAATATTTGTTTCACCAAGAACAACTAATCTCACACAATTAACCGGAAATCAATTCGAAGAGATACCGAGAACGAACTTTTCAACGAGTAAAAATCCTGTATTAGAACCATTGCAAGAGCTTCCTCTGAGGTAGACGCACCGTTATGGTTTTTGGGTATTTTTGAACCAAAGAATGGAAGCTCTTGTAGGTGAGAAATTTCCAAATCATGATCATAGTAATCCTCTTCAACATCATTAGGAATGAGTGGGGGTGTTGATTCAGGTGTAGTTTAAGAATTGTTAGGGGATGGTGCATCTGGTTCAATAGTCACTGTAGATGCATCGGATTGATTTCCATTATCTTGAGCAACAACTTCGGGGATCGGTGGTACTGTTGCAGGTGCTAGAGAATCATCACTTGGAGGATCAAAGAACTCATCAAACATAGGTTGAAATAACTCATCCCACTCGGGCCTTGTAGGTGGTGTAAATGATGGAGAAGTAGGATTGTTGGGAGTTAATCTGGAACTAATCGTACCGGTTCCCATCTCATGAAGTGCGGGTTCAGAGATGTGTTGCTCAGATACCATCGCAGTCAGCTCATCAAAATCGACATCCAAAGTTTCTACTATCTTGCCAAGACGACGGTTATAAATTCGGTAAGCTTTCTTTGCGGGTGATTAACCAATGAAAATTCCAATATCAACCTTTGGTTAAAGTTTGCCCAAATTCTCACTATTAGTATTTGGATAACACAGTGCACCAAACACATGAAGAAAGGAAATATCGGGTTTGTGTCCATGAAGAAGCTCATATGGAGTTTTTCCATGGCGCTACGAATGATGTAACGGTTTTGGGTATAACATGCGGTTGCTACTGCTTCAGCCCATAAGAATAAAGGAGCATTCGCATAAATCAACATGGTTCTAGCGGCTTCCATAAGTGTACGGTTACGTCTTTCCACAACACCATTTTGTTGTGGAGTGCGAGCCACTGAAGTTTCATGTGAAATACCGACCTCTTCATAATAGTCTCGTAGAGTCTGATTAGTGAACTATTATCAGTTCGAATACGACAAACAGTAGCATTAAGACGCACCTGGATCATCTTAAGAAAAGTAATAACATATGCTGGTGCTTGATCCTTGGTTGCTAAGAACTTAACCCATGTAAACCTTGAAAAATCATCTACCATGACGAGAATATATTTTCTACCACTCACACTATCCGTACGCATTGGTCCACAAAGATCCATGTGTAAAAGATACAATGGTTCTTGGTTGGTGTCTTCAGCTTTAGGTTTGTATGATTTCTTGGTGCTTTTCCCCAAAGAACACGCGGAACATAAATGATCATTGTCGAACTTGAGTTTTGGAAGACCACGAGCAAGCTCGTTTTTAGCCAAATGATTAATAACATCAAAGTTAAGATGAGATAACCGGCGATGCCACAACCATGACTTAGTCTTAGATGCTTTGGAGAGAAGGCATACAGGAGAGGCGGCCATCATGTTTTGAATGGACAGTGTATAGAGATTATCCCCTCGAGAACCTTTTAACAAGTCATTTCCTGCAAGATCACGAATGAAGCAAGTATGTTGTCGACAAGCAACCTCAAGGTTTGAATCGCAAAATTGTCCCACTGAGAATAAATTATGACCAAGTCCCTCCACGTAATACACCCTTGAAATCGTAACATTCCCAATTTGATATTCACCATAACCCATGATCTTTGCAATATGGTCGTTGCCAAATTTCACCGTTCCAGAAACTTGCTGACGAAATTTCTGAGCATCGAGCGGTCTCCGATCATATGCTTGGAGCATCCAGAGTCCAAGTACCAGAGGATGATCTGGACCACCTGAAGATATCACCAGACAAAGACGATGTATCAGAATCTAATAGTTCCTATGAGTTAGCAGGTACAAATATTTTTATCTTAGATGTGTTATCAGAAGAATTCTTAGGCTTCCAAGTTTTCCTCATAGATGCCGGCTTAGATTTTAGTTGTCTAAGATCCTGAAGTACTTCTTCACTGGTAGGCACAATAGTGGGGGCAAACCTAGTTAAAGGGCGCTTTTTCCATTTTTTAGTGCTTGTGTTCCTTTTTAAAGGACGCTGAGACCTGACTTCCGTGGATGTGATCCTAGTTAAAGGGCACGTTGTTCCATTTGCAGTAAAGGTCCTACCAGTGGGTTTCCATTGCCAACCAACTTGGGTGAATTTCTTCCCCGTTAGAGTCCATTCAAGATTGTTCCTAATTGCATACATTTCATTCACATGGTCAACAAGACGTAAATCATGACGCTGAGAAAACATGCATTCATTACAATTCCAACATCTCAAATTAGAATTCAAATTTTGCTTAGAATGTTGCACAAGCGCTGGGCCTTTAGTCTTAGCTACATGATTCTTTTTATTCAAATTTGAAATAACATTCCTAGGGTGAACTTCTACTTTCTTCTTCGCAGTCATACTAGTGGAAGGCTTGATCCTATCTTTCTTGTCTTGAGATCCTTTAGCCTTAGTAGACACGATTACTCCTGTAGAAGCCTAGGGAACATTAGTGACATATTTTGATTTATCCTTGATGGGTGTGTTTAAAATAGGCTTAGCTCCTGGGTTCTTATTGAATGGAGTAATGGCAATGATGGGTGTTTGTTGTTTAAGTGATGCAGAACTAGGTGGGCCTATAAATTTAAGATATGATAGGCAACATTGAACTCGCTCAATATATAAATGTGCAACATTGTACTCGTGTTTGTGGGATCAGATTCATATAAATCATCTAGAATGTCCCTTGTAAGAAGCACATGCCTAATTGCCTTTTTCATATAGTCCATGTAAACCGTTGAATTCTTAAGGGCCGGGTTCCTAAAAAGCACCACTTCTTTTATTTTTGGAGCACTAGAGGTCGGGACAAAGATTGTAGCTGGATTATCAACAACTTCTTGTCTTTTGAGTTGAAATGTCTCCTTTAATTCAGCTATAACCATGTTTTTATCAATGAGCTGAATATTTAGGTCATATATTTCCTCACATTTCTTGTTCAGTTGGTCAACAAGTGACTTTTTCTCTGCCGCATTAAAAGCGAAGCGTTCTTCTTTTGAACCAGAAACTTGTGAGACACCCTGCCTTACTTTTTCAAACTCCCCTAGCATAGAAGTAATTCTATTTTCTAGGGCATGATTTTTAATCTCTACAGTCTCTAGTTCCACTTTCTATGCTAATGATTCTCTCTTAAGTCTCATGATTTCTTCCTCTAATGCATGAACCACCTTAATCATATTGTCACTAGTCTCAACGGTGTTTTCACAATCATTTGTTTTTTAAGGAGTTTCATTTTTAGATTGGTTTTCAATTTCAAGAGATATACAATGTTGTTGAAGCTCGTCAAAACGTTTTGAAAGTGAGTTATAAGAATCTTGAAGCTTTAAAAATTCAGCGTTAGATTCGTGACAAGAATGATTATCTATATTATTCACAAGTTCAACAATATTCACAGAGAGATCATGCACATCATCACATTTATTCACAATAGATGTAATCTCAATAGCACATTTAATAGTTACGACTTGCATCACATCGATAGACACCACTTGTTCCAAGAATCGGCCATATTCGAATAAAATCTTTTCTTTTTCAATTAAATGTTGCTCATAAGCATCATCCATTTCATGGAGAAATTTTTGAACTTCATCCGTCTCGAAATTAATATTGTCCCCGAGATCTAGAAACCCCTCTTTAAGATTGTTTACAAACGGAACGATCTCTTTCTCAAACACCGTTTTCATGTGTTCGAAAGCCCATTCTCCAGCGGTTTGAGCCGTTGAAGTAGTACATTCCTTAATGACCTTGTCAAATCCGATAAAGTATCACCTAATCTCTTTCAAGCTTAGCAAAATTGTACTTACCGGTGGAAGACCCTTTGGAATTTCCTTAGGTTCATTCAGATTGACAAGTGTAGGAAATATACTAGGGTTTTCTCTAGTAGACATGGAAGTTGGTGTATGGATAAATTCCCTTTGTATGTTAAAGCGAGTTCTAAAATTCGTTTTTGCATACTCTTGATTAAGTTGATCATAATCATACTAAGGATATTCCAAAAGCAGTTTTGACCGATTCTCGTCAATTGATGATATATACTCGGAATCATTCGAATTACCAATCGGGTCTAAGACCAACCCTAGCTTTGTTGCATCATAAAGTCGCGGGTTGTGGTTAAGAGCTTGCTTTGCGTAACCCGGGTTAGGTGGCAGGTCTGTTAGACGAGATAAAGTAAATTCCTTAAAAGATGAATGAAACAAGTGTACTAGATGTGAAGTGAAGTATTGTTTTAAAAGCAAAACTTCAGTCTTTTTAATTTTCTCAGACGCCTTAATTTCCGTTTCAACCCTTTTAGACTCGAGAATTTCGAAATCCGTTTGCAGTTTTTGAAAATTAGTAACGACTGACTCTTTTTCTTTAACTTCTTTTGAAAGATTTGCTCTTAAACTTTCAATTTCTAGCAAGTTATCCATTTGGACTTTCCTAAACCTATCAAACTCTGGATTGGTTAAGGTATTGGTCAACGGAGTTAATTCCAAGGTTTAAACCTTTTCCTTATACAAAGCAAGCTCGACAGATAATGTCTGATTAACACTACGGGTTTCAAGGACTGCAACATTCATTTGGCCAAGCATAGATGCTGACACCATAACCAAATCTGGTTGAGCAGACGAATTCGTAGACGTAATAGCTCCCGGTTGTGTTTCACTCAAAGTCTAGGGACTTACATTGATATTGCTATCATTGTTTGTCTTCTCGTTTGAATTACTAGCCACCGGAGGCTGTTCCGGATACGGAGACGCTTGCTGAACTTGATAAGGTACAATACTAGTATCATTGGCAGTATTTTGTACCTTAGCGATGCGATCAGACCCATAGATAAAGAGAGAGATTTGGCATAAGAGCCGCCTTGGCGGTGTTGAGGTCATCATAGTCTGAATCATATGCATCAAGATCATCGCATTGATATGCAACATTGTTCGTGAGAGCTGTTGTGAGTCCTTCAGTATCCACAACTCTTTGATCTGCTAGAAATGCTAACTCCTCCTAATCGAGCTCTCGACCTTTTGCTTGAGCATTAACTAAGTAAAACTTTTCTTGAAACCAGGTACCATCCCTCTTCCTCTTTGGCTGCTTACACTCACGAGCCATGTGTCCTTCCCCTTTGCAGTTATAGCATCTGATCATCTTCACTTTGCTAGTATTGGTTCCTCTTGGAGCAGTGTTGAATGGGCGCGTAGCAGTATTGGATGAACTTGGTCTCCCCTGACGTGGTTGCACAATGACTCTACCATCTTGAATTGTTGCTTGTTGACGGGAATTAAAAGAGGTTCTCAATTGATTGCTTGTTGAAGATGGTCCTCTATAACCTCTTTTGTTCAACGTTTGAGTTATGTAAGCAGACATTTGTGCTAGTACATCAATAGGATTATCCCCTTGTCTGAACTCGAGAACTGGAACCTCATCATCGTAGTAGAAAACCGATGCTGGTGGAGCTACATACACACTTGAAGGAGTACTGACATGTTGTGAATAGCGGGGTTGAGGAACTTCATGTTACTGGTATGTGATAGCAGGATTTGTTGGTGGTTGATAAGGAGAGTATAGTTGTTGTGCACGTTGTGGTGATAATGTTGGTTGCTGATATTGTTGCTGATATGATGTAGGTGGTTGTGGTAGTATCGAATACTGAGGAAAGCTTGGAGTTTGGTACAATGTCTGATATGAAGATTGTTGTCCCATAGCATACGGAGTGTTGCTATATGACAAAGTTGGATGATTTGCCATTAACGCCAATGGTTCGGAATAAGATCCTTGAGACATGCGTTTCTGGAGCACATGCTTCTCGTGTTTCTGCAAGAAAGCATACAGTTGATCTAAATTAGATTTGTGCAAATCCCGAATTAATTTAACGTCAGTGATGTATTGGCTCTACTTTGGGGGGGTAACGTGTTCAAGAACTTGGTGTTGAGTTGAAACTGAGCAATCGTGAGATTATACACATTCAAATCATTCATCAATGTAGTGAAGCGCCAGTAGTAATCATGAAGTGTTTCCCCTGGAATGTATGAGAACCTATCAAATAAGTCATAGAGTTGACACTCTCTTTCCTGCTTGGAAAGGGAAGTCCCTTGCAACAAAACCGTTAAGCGATCCCAAAGCTCCTATGCTACCTTGTGTTTGCTTACCATACGATAAATATCAGGTGGAAGAGCTTGAAGTATGGTCTGAACAGCCTTCTCATCTGCATCAGCAATAATTTGGTTGGTAGCCGTTAATTCATGAAATAGCCTTGGTCGAGACACATTGTCTACAGTAACTTCGCCCCAATCGAGTAGACCTTGCTCAATGGATTGAATCATAAGTCTCCCACTCGGTCTACCCATAATATAAGACATCATGCGACCTTGCCATGCTTCGAATAGCTCTTTGATAAGCAACAGTGGATGGGTATCGGTACCTGAGATGATAGAAAGATCGGTAAGCGATGTCATTGTCGGCATAAATGAATGAGGATTCATTTTTTATCACTTGAAAGAAAAAGATTATCTTTTGATCGAGCAATGAAGTAAGGTTGTGAAAAATGTTGTTGTTGATGTAGTTCGTGTGTTGATGTAACAATGTTAAAATCCTCTAAAAATCCTTGAAAAATCTTCTAAGTTAACCAGTCTTCACTTTCAGAATAAAGAACTATCTTCGGATAAGAACACTGTTTTCGGAATAACAGAAATATTCAAAATAAAACGAATATTTCGGATAAATTCGGATATTCGGTTTAATTTGGATATTCGGATTAAATTTGGATATTTTGATAAAATTTGGATATTCGGATAAATCTGGATATTCACATAAAATTCAGATAAATCTTGATATTTAGATAAAATTGGGATATTCGGATAAATCTGATATTCGGATAAAGTTTGGATATTCGGATAAATTTGATATTCGGATAAATGGATATTCGGAATATTTGAAATTTTCGGATAATTGCCCTATGTTCGGAATAATAAACCCTGTTCAAAAAACTAACTTTCGGAAAAACCTTAAAACCCTTTTCCGAAAATAGAATATCTCCAAAAATCAATCCTAACAAACCCAAATTTTTAAACCGGATTCCAATAAAACACCGCACGAATAATATTTTTTTTGTGAGTTCTACCAGAACACGTAAACCAAATCACTATCACAACTATGTAGTTGATTTGTTTACAAACCTAAACCATAAAATCACAAAAAATTTCAAGATTTGAGATAAACTATCCTAAAACACACTAAGACCATCAAAAACTAAAGAACAACACGAATCAAAACCTTAAATCACCCCATGACTCTTGATCTCAATTGTAGAAATATGATAATCTATGATCCTATCAAGAGGGTTGTTGTTTCTAGAGAGAGAAACTAGAGAGAAAGATGAGAGAAAACTATGTTTATTAAGTAAAACAAATTAACAACCAACACCCTCTCCATTAAAGGAGAGGGCTTTTATACCCAAGTCCTTAATGGACTTGGCCCTTCCAACCCATAGACAAGCCCATGGGATAGGTTGATAATGTAAAGATATTAAATTTCTAACTACGAGCTTACAACGTTTAATAATATTGTAGGAGTGACTGATACTTCTAATATACGTTAAAAACGTATTTCCAACAATTTTCCTAAAACCAAATTATGCATCTTTTTCAATCCACACCTCCACAATCTCGAAGGTAGTTATCTAATTCAAATTAAAATTTAGATATTAATTTTCCGTTATGAAAGGTTGATATTGAATCGATGTTAACTAATCTCGATAAATGTATGGTATTGAAAAATCTTTACTTTTTGTTGTAGAGATGAATAAGATTAAAGGAAGGGTACGAGTCATATTTTTATGTTTTATTTAGGGTGAAGTTTTGAATTGATTTAGTAATGAATTAATGAGGATGTTCTATGCACATTGGTTGTTTGAAGAAATTTGTGTGAAGCCAATTTTGTTATACATCGAGTTTGTTCAATTGTTTTAGGGTATGCAAAAATTTAATTCGTTTTTGTGTTGTGCTGGTTAGGGTTTCTTGGCAGATCCAGTTTTGTGTTCCGATGGATTAGGTGGATTAATAATGGACGGCAATATACTCCGACTACCTATTTGGTCAAATGAAGTCGATGAGATATCTTATGGCCCAAATATGATATACGTGTTTCTAATCCAATGAAAAGAAAATTTGAGTGTGCAACATTGCAGGTTGTTATTAAACACTAACCATTCTATTTATACTTCTGATATTGTCTATGTGCTTATTGAACTTTTTTATGGTGATCTTGGCCTAAATGATGTTCACTTTGATGCCATTGTTAAATTTCATTTGGTTTTTTGTATTAGCCTATCTTCAGCAAAGTATCGTCCACATGGAATCTACCAGGATGCTCAGAGTATGTTGTGATTCATAATCTTTCACATCATTTGGTTTTCTATTGTATGTATTGATAGAGAAAATGTTTTCTTGTGCTCTTGCAGCTTCACTGAGTTACTTTACCAGTTTTTGAAAGCATTTAAAAGGAGTTAGGCTAAAGAGAGTTGTTTGGGTGTGGAGGCTTTGGGTAGTTTGCTCTCTTTATGTATCGGTGTTTTATTTTTTCCATTTTGCAAATGTTTATAGATTTTTTTTTTCGAACAGGATTGCTATCTATTAATGTTGGTTGTGGGGAAAATGGTCAAGCACTGTAAAAAGAATCAGCCCCGATTCTTTCAGAAGCTCTAAACACTCAGTCTATTCAAAGAATCTATAATTAGTATGCCCTTACCAAAATTCTTAGTATACTTCAGTTAATTTTTATTTAATTATTTGGTATTAATTAAAGACTTATGAAAGAATATATGTAAGCGTTACAATGATTAGAACGTTTGATACTAAAGAATTAAAAAACACACAAGGTGGTCGTAGTGATTAGGGATGTTAATGAGACGGGTTGGGGGCGTGCCGACCATCTTCATCCGAAAACCCGGATACTCAAGTCTTTGACTAAACTGATATGATCCTTATCCGAATGTATACGATTATTAGACGAAAGACAACCCTCTGTCTGATTTTGACATTCTTTTTTATTTTTTCAAAAAAAGACACATGTATATTATTTTACATAAGTTGATGAACAGGTTCATGGGATATAGAGACAGATGCTTGGATTCACTTTTGTGTTTCTTGATGTCGTTTCTTCCTCAGTCTCGAAGTTGGCTTTACATGAAGAAAAGCACAACGACCGCCATTGATCTCGCAAAAATTTATGATTCTTATCGGTTAGAAAAGGAACTTGCCCAATTTGTTGCTGCTTTAGAGGAAGAGCAGTATCGCGGGCGATAATCTTTTCATTTCTATGAGACTCTATACGGCCCCGACTTGCATTCTTTGTTGGACCTGGTCTTCAGGCAAGGAAGTTGTATCAATTCAGCTAATTTGAGGTGCTTTTGTTTGTTTTTAGTTCACATAGGTGGCTTTTGGTCCGCCTTTATTCAAGCTAAAATTGTATTTTACCACTTTGACCTATAAAAGGTCGAAATGTAATGGAAAGTTAACTGATTACATAAAAGGTAGAAATGTAATGGAAAGTTAACTGATTACTATAGTATTACCATAGCATAAATGGTCGATTTCACTTCAAACAGTAAGCCTTTCTGTTGTCCTCATAGTTGTATCATCGAAGGCATTTGACACAAATTTAGATATCTCCCTCACTTATTATTGTAACATCTTTGTGTATCTATTTGCATTTCTGATGGTAACAAAGACATTGGCAGATAAACTTTGTTTTTTTACAATAATTATAACATGTGTACTATTATCCCACTTGGAATAGGTTTGGGTCTGATGGAACCGTGAGTATATTGCTAACGGGTCACTTATGTCATAAGGTTTTTTCAAATACATTGATTCCACCCATTCTTGAAGTATTTAGCTTAATCTATTAGCAACAACAAGAGTTATATAGACTAGGGTTCATGATTTTAGGTTTCTAACTTCTCACTAAAATTTGACGACAGAAAATTATTATTATTTTTATTTATTACTTACAACACTTCTGTACGTAAAAAAAGGATCAAAACATGTGCCGAATTTAATAGTAGAGAAGCTTGGGAGAATTCGGCGAAAGAGTATCAGGTCAGGAGCAAAAAGTATTTAACTAGACAAGAAACGATAGACATTGAATTCAGATGGATAAAAGTTAAATATTTGAGCAATAAAATCATATATTTTTTAGACTATTTTATGTCGTTTAACTAGACGAAAAATGACAGGCATAGAGTGTATGGTAACTTGACTATGTAGGAGCGCTTTATTTTGATCTAATAAAATTTCTTTTACAAGTTCAAAGTGATGCAAAGGCGGTGTATATTTCTCTGCTACGAATCTCCTTGATAATAATCATGTTGTTGTTTTGAATTAATGGATCCTATGTTACTATATTCACTTTTTTTCTCAATGCGACAAGCTGGATTATGTACTCACCTTTTTTCACCTTTACAAGATATTTGGCTCAACTCACTTTCCCTACGTATCAATGAAAAGATGGTACACAAATAAACATGTCATCGTCGGTGAGCAGAAGTAGGGATTTTTCATTTCCGAGTAAGGTAACACTCTCATTACTTATAAATAGCATAAAAAATCAGATAATATAGTACACATAGTTGATTGGCCAAGCTATGGTTTACCTTATGATAAAATAGATTGTTTATTTGGAGTTGTCTTCATGCCTAAATTTTAGTGTGATAAATAAGTTTGTTTATTTTAGGCTAATTTGTATCGATGAACTTTTCCAGTGATATATATATATATGATTAATATTACGTATCATGGTAGAAACTCATTTTATAATTTAATATAGTTTAACTCTTCCCAAAGATGACACATTATGTAACAGTAGCAAACGAAAAAGGGTATATTATGCGACTTAGTTGCTTGATATATAAACACGCGTTTAGGTTTTAAACTATAACATGGACATTATACTTGCTACTACTTTGTTATCTTTATAATTCATGGCATGGATGAGCATATACCTATTAGTGTAATTTTTGGATCTATTCTTTATCAACACGTAACATGTAATCTGGCATTGCCTCATGTCAGTTCACATGCCCACCCATCTACAGGAGTATTTTCGACACATTGTGGATGGAACTCGACATTAGAGAGTGTTAACATGGATTTCCAATGATCGGGCGGCCAATGTATGCGGAGCAAAGGATGAATGCGACAATATTAATCAATTTGTTTATGTCGAGTATTTGCCTATTTTTCGTTATCTCTATTTACTTCCTCATAATGTTATACAAGAGTAAATGTCATAGTTTAGAGGGAAGACGAACTGGGAATTGTTACAGATTTGTAACAAGATGTAATCTTTCATAACTTTCGCATCTTAAATGCCAGCTCATAATAGGAACTGTACAAAAGAATGATTGACCGGCATGTATGTTATTAGAATCATTTTCTCAAATTAGTGTTTTGTATAATTATTTTTTCTCTACTTATATATATTTGTAGTGACAACACGCGCGGCAGCGGAGCGCGGGGTTTTAAAACTTTGTTTGAAACATTTAAGAGATTCAAATCTTTAATGAACATATTTTTACATGTATACACATGGTTTAGTCGAAGTGGTTTAAGTCTTGATCGTAGATATAGATGTCCCCGAGTAAGTAGCCTTACATAAGTGTTTGACATAAGTAATACTCAATACACTTAATTGAGCCAACGATTTCTATTCATACTTTGAAACTTGAAGCTATTAAGAGTTGGTGCAAAGTTATTAGGATGTTTTTTTAAAGAAAAGCTTTATAGATAAAAAAACTTTATAGATTTAATTGAGCAACATCTTGAAAAGCATCAATAGCAAAAATAAAATAAGAAAGCAAAATTTGCATTATTAAATAGCAAAAAAGTTTATGAAAGCAAAATTTACATTATTAAAAAACAACATATGGTTTCCAAAAAAAAATTGAACGACCAATTTCATTAACACACTATCAAGAAGCTACGAGATGCATGTGTTTTGTGAATACTGAAAAGAAGAATGAATATTTTATGACTTGCATAATTTATATACTTAACTATTGATTGATTTTACCCACTCTTATTGCGGATGGAATCTCTAGGATTCTGAGATAAAGTCACTTGACCTTGACAAAACTTATTAGTTCATATAAATTAATTTGAATAGAGCATGTTACATACATATGATTGATACGGGTTATTTGTGTCTCACTTGCAACAAATAAGTTTAGTTACTTATTAAGTTTAATATCACTTTGATGTTGTTTCTATGTGGATCCATTAAATCACTAACAATGATTTTTTTAAAAGCTTAATTAATATGGATAACTACATTTAATCTCTTTTAGGAATATGAAACTTGGTGAATGAAGAGAATCCAAGTCCCAAGGAGCAAGAAGCATTAGGGTTTGTTTGATAAGACCTAATAAAATATCAAGAATAAATAATGAAATGTAACGATTCATTATATTTAGAAAAAAATTCAAGAATAGTCCCTATCGTTTGCACTGAACATCAACTTTCGTCCCCATTTCAAAATAAGTGCACCAGTCGTCCCTATCGTTTACAACTACGATAAAAAATCGTCCCTATTTTGGATGGGGGTTGTTGTTAAGTCCTGAGAGAGGAGGGGCATTTCGATCATTTACTTGTTATATTTTTATATACTTAAAAGTCCCAATTTTCTTTTTCTTTTATTTCTCATCTCTCTCTCACACACATCTCCATCTCCATCTATCTCTCTCTCTCCCTCCTACCCTGCTCCTCCATCAAGATCTAAAAAACAAATCTAACACCCACCGTCACTTAATTCATCAACCAAAGATTCATATCCCTCGTCACAAATCACCGAATCAACATCAACTACCAACACAAACAAACATAAACACGAAACTCACATCTATTTACCCCCGATAAAAATTTCCATCATCCATTAACCTCACATAAATCAAATCAAAAAATAATACTTGTGGATTTGTTCCTAGTGGCCACGAGAGGGATTCTAGTAAAAGTGAAGACCGGTTTTTGTTGTGTAGATGATTAATGATTGTAATTCCCAAAACCATCAATAACATCAAATCCACCCGGGTTAAACTGAGACAGTGTATGTTTCATTCCAACAATATATTTCATTACACCTTTTCTTGATAAAGTCGACTCTTGATCATGGTTTCCTAAAACTGCAGCCCATGGGATTCCTGATGCTATAGCAGGGGCAAAGGCTGCATTCATGTGTATCTTTGCCACACAATCATCATTAAATCATGTGTATCATTGCCACACAATCATCATTAATCCTGTGGATGACCTTCCTGTTTCTGGATCTTAGCTTTCACATCGCTGATGTTCTCTGAATTTGTGACTTCTAGAGACAACGTCTTTTCATCCCAGGTCTGGACAAGTATTCTCATCCGTCCATTTGATTTAGTAATAAGTGTGAGCGTGCATTCATTCTCGATGTAGAAGTCAGCGAGGGTATCAATGTCCTCGGGGACCACCGCAAGTCAAACAAATGAAATCGCTGCCCACCTCAAAGCACACCACGTAATATGTCGACACTATATACTCTCTCATATCATACACCCGCACCACACCAGATCACAACTCCTCACCGCTTATCCCGGTAGCCAGTCACTCCACTTATTAAACCCCACTCACTCCCAAACCCCTCAATTCATCATCTTCACAATTCTAAACTACATCAACATCGTCAAAACACAAAGCGTAATTGCCAATAAGCGAATCCATCATTCCATTTTTTTTATGTTTTTGGATCAAGATGTGATATAAATAAAACAGATTTAGGAAAAGGGATTTGTGGATTTCTGAAATTTGTGAGTCAAATTGTTGTTACTAGGTGGATTTGGGTAGATTTGTAGGTGTTTAGCTATGAGTCAAGATGGTAGGATCTAGGTTTTGATTTGAGAGAGAGAGAGATATAGGTTTTGATGAATTTGAGAGAGAGAGAGAGAGAGAGAGAGATAGATAGAGAGAGAGAGAGAGAGAGAGAGGAAATAGGGACGATTTTTAATGGAGATAGAGCAGGGTAGGAGGGACGATTTTTGATGGAGATGGAGCAGGGTAGGATGAATTTAATGGAGCAGGGTAGGAGGGAGAGAGAGCGAGATAGATGGAGATGGAGATGTGAGAGAGAGATGAGAAATAAAAGAAAAAGAAAATTGTGACTTTTAGGTATATAAAAATATAACAAGTAAATGACCGAAATGCCCCTCATCTCTCAAGACTTAACAGGTAAAATTAACCCCCATCCAAAATAAGGACGATTTTTTATCGTAGTTGTAAACGATAGGGACGACTGGTGCACTTATTTTAAAATAGGGACGAAAGTTGATGTTTAGTGCAAACGATAGGGACTAATCTTGAAATTTTTTCTTATATTTATTGATCACGTTTGGTTTGTGTGATAAAATGTAATGAAACTATAATAGAAAAAACTAAAATACTTATTGATGATGAGAAGTTTATTTAATATGGTTAATTAATGATAAAGTTTTATGTAATTCTGATTCAATTACAAGACATAATGAAAAAAAATACGAGACCTAACGAATCATTATTTTTCATAGATGTAAACAAGCAACATATTTTCATTACATCGTAATTATCTTTTTCCATTTCAATGTTGAGTACGGATACTAAGCCAAACAGTATGTTATAGTTTAATATTACTACATAAAATTTATGGGACATCTCATCCATTTTTTTACCATTATGTGACATTTACCGTTTGGAGTCTTTTATTCGTCAAATATATTTTTGCATGCTCTATTTTCAATGGGCGAAAATCAGACTCTTTTGGGAGAAGTCGACTGCTGTGAGTCCTGGCGACAAAAGAAGGTTGATAACCGATTTTGGTGATAATGAAGATGGTAGGGCTATGTATGTGCAAGAACCGGAGGAAGTCAAGATATAAAAGCCTTTTTATTTAGTAGTCAACTATTTTAAAAAGCTAAATGCAACATAAGTAACTTTTTACCACCTAATATTTGATGTTTTCTTATTTTTGCTTTCGATATATGTTATTACTAATTTGGAAATTATAAAACTAAAAAGATAATAGGATTAACATTTGATTATAGCTTTTAATCAACTTTAAAGAAAAGTTGACCGATTAACATTTGTGTACTGTAAATTTTGACACACTAACATGCCAAGTATCTATTATTGTTCAATTTTTGTTTTTCAATTTATATAGTGACTCTACATACAATCATTAATGTCAAGTATGTCATTTAAACAATGAGTAACATAATGATAATGTATCGACTTGCATATGATCAACTTCAAAACGCTAAATGATCTCTTATATAAACACTATAAATAGTTTATTAAGGCCCCGTGATTTCACGGGTCAATAAACTAGTAATCAGATAAACAGTTGTTATGAAATATAGTGTTTGAGTTTGATTATGTAATTTGAAAACGAAATAATCAAATAATCAATTTTTTTAGTGTTTGATAAATTAGATTTTTTAATAATTTAATTAGTGAAATGATTAAAAGGACATTATTAGCTGGTTTATCCAAATTCCATTTAATAAAAACAAGTACTTATTTACTTTTGTAAAACTCTATTTTTAGTCTTCCAAAAAAGTAAAAATTGATTATTCTTTTTTTTTATCAAACACTTATTTTAAATTAACTTTATTTTCAAAATGAAATAAGTATATAAGTTGGTTCATAACGCAAACACAAACACCCCCATAGGCAAAATATACGGATCATTTACAAAATAAGTTTCTTTGTTATGCGAACTTATGAATTTTTTTATAAATTCGAAGTCTCAATGTATCGGTTTATAAGATAAGTTACGTTTTTCATGCGAGGTTATAGAAGGCTTATAACTAGTGTAGCACCCCAAAATCAGACACGGGACAATCAGGCAGCATAGGGGTGCCACATCATGGTACAAGCAACAATGAATTTGAAGTGACACGAAAAATGACGTAATAAAAGACATACATTACATTACGACTATCAGAATTTTTAAACTTAGGTCCCAAAAGTTTTACAACATAATAAAGAACCATTTCAACATGGTTTTTAAGTTTATAGATACCAAAAGATAAGCATGATGGATTTTGACAACTTTAACAACATCAAAAGCATAATAACAACATATACTTCCAAGCTATTAACATCCTGCGGGATCCCATCTAAGCATATTAAGCGTTATTACCTAAGATTAAAACATGTAAATACGTCAACAAAAGTTGAGTGATATTCGTAGATTTAGTAAATTAAATAATGGAACACGGTGAAATTTTTAAAATAAGTAATGGGGGATGACTATGTACATTATCCATAGTCAATATGTTTATTACTGCTATTAGCTCATGACACCGAATCTTAACGTATAAAAGTGCCCATATTGAGTATTCAACATAAATTCTCAAGTATTAACAAATGTATATGCGTCAAAGTAATACGGGACAAGGATTGTCAATCCCGATGGATCCATCCACAATATTCGCGCTTGCAAACTGTGAATTATTAACGGTTCATGATATTGAGGGGAACTTAGTGGCTATGGATACTAAAAGCAATAATAATCGGTACTCATCTGGTAAGCATACAGTTCAGGATAACATGTAATTTAAAAGTTTGTATTCCAACATGAAATCTCACCCTGTGTTTTAGAAACATGTTATAAATAGTAAATGGGCTATGAACTCACTTGATATAATCGTCACAAACGTCAACCGCTGATACACGATCACACGAGACTTAAAAATGACAAAACGCGTCTTAGGCTCGGTACGAGAAATAAATCATATTTATGCAAATAGTGTATTTTAATATATCTTAAGCATTTTATAAGTTTTATAAAAAAAAATTATAAAACTTTTAATAAACATTTATCATTTTTAAAGTGTTATCCCTTTTTTTATAAATAAGCCCATTTTTATGTTTTATTAATACAATTCAATCTTGATAAATTTCCGACATGCTCTGCTTATTAGGTCGTTTCTCCTAAACCATAAATCATCTAAATGAGTTATTTACATTAAAATAACCTTACTATTGTGTATTATATTTATCCTAAGTTCATTAGCCCTCAATTCATATTTAACATAACTAAAGTCTCATTTTTTATCACTAGGAGTATGGGCTGCGTTTTACATTCAACCTCAGTTTACCCATTTTGGCCGCCATTTCCAAAACGTATAGAATTGAAAAACCACCTAATGCACACTGATTCTATATGATTATACCTACAACTTTTAGTTTTGTATATTTAGATGCTGGTATACAAATTTTATGAGAAAACAGTCTTGTAAAACAATAGGTCAGACTTGAACACTTTTTTGTATTTCGGCCATATCTTAGTATCCGAGAATCGCCACAAGACGCGCCACCCGGCCAAATTATCACAAAACACAGGGCTATCATCCTAGACTGTTTTCAAATGTCAATAACTATTGTATCTCTCAGAATAGCCATGTTTTACTACTGATATAAAAACAGTCCTAATATCTTGTTACAAAACAAGTTTAATAGTGTTAAAAAATGTCTACTCTCTTATACAATGCCATAAATATATAAAATAACATATATATCATTAATATACAAATTATTTTAATAAGAATTACTTAGTAATAAAATAACAAGATGATCAATAGTCCTTACAAAGATGATAGAAATTGCAAGATAGTTGATAGATGTTTTTAACTCCAAATTCAACTATGGTACCCCAATATTAACACATGAAAATAGTAGTAAGAACCCCTTGTAGTTTGGCTCATGAACTAACAGTATAAAATTTGGCGGTGATATTCTTTAGTTGCTTGATATTCGGCAAAACAAGAAAAAAAAAGAAACAAGATGTAGATATGTTAGAGAATTCTATTATAACTTGGTCATATCTAAAACACAAGACACGTATCTCCTTAGATACGTGTCATCAAATCCTTTTTTTATAAGATACATAGGATAAGATTTGTATAACTTTGTCCCACGAGTTGTTAGAACGGGTATTATCGAAACCCGATATTTTGAAAGTTACGCGATTTGAAAGATACACGTAAAACACGAAAAATAAACTATCAATATGAAATAAAAACATCGACATTCGGAGAACGTTGATATTTCAATATTGATTCTAGGTTCAATGGATATAAAAATATATCATGAGGGTGTCCCGACCCGAAAAGTCAGTCTGACACCCGGAAAACGTAATAATACAAGAATTCAACACCGTGCCCGTTATCGGTCTAGATTTAATGCCAACTAATAATTAACATATTTTCATTTCCTAAAGTCAAAATACTTAGACACCGGTTCTCGTTCTGTCGATTTGAGTAAACTTTTTGTAAATGCACGCGGGTGTTTTTAAATAAAAAATTGATTTAAATAAATATGGAAAAATAAAAATAAAATTTTTATAATTCTGAATAAAGTATTATCAATGATTAGAAGAATATATAAGAATAAAATAATTACCATGAAAATACGAGATCTCACAGTCGACCCCCCTAAAGGAACTCTGGTCCCTCAGAGTTCAACTAGAGACGGAAAAAGACGTGAACAAATAGGGATACTTGGCCTTGAATTGCTCTTCGCTCTCCCATGTAAACTCAGCACCCCGACATGAATCCCAACGAACCTTAACGATAGGAATCCAACTACGTTTCAGCTTCTCATCCACCCTTATTTCTTCCAACGGTATTTGAACATCCGATTCAGCTAAGCATTTCTTAAGGTTGGAAACGTGGAATACATCGTGAACACAACTTAACTCTTGAGGTAACTTCAATCGATATACCGGACCAACATGCTCAACAATCTCGAATGGTCCTACAAAACGTGGTGCAAGCTTTCCTCTTTTGTCGAACCTCACAATACCCTTCCATGGAGATACTCGTAGCAACACATGGTCTGTAACTTGAAACTCAAGAGGTCTGCGTCTTTTGTCTGCGTAACTCTTTTCACGAATTCTAGCAGTTTTCAGTCTTTCCCTAATCTGTACAATCTTTTCTGTAGTTTCTTGAACTAATTAGGGCCCTATCAGTTGACTTTCACCCACTTCATTCCATATCACTGGTGATCTACACTTATGCCCGTATAATGCTTCAAATGGTGAACACTTGACACTCTTATGATAACTGTTATTAAAGGAAAATTCGACCAACGGTAGATGAGTGTCCCAACTACCTCCAAAATCCATAACACATGCTCGCAACATGTCTTCTAAAGTCTGAATAGTGCGCTCACTCTGTCCATCTGTCTTTGGGTGATAAGCCGTACTCATTAGTACCTGCATACCCAACGCTTTTTGAAGTGCCTGCCAGAAATGAGACGCAAAACGACTATCTTTGTAAAAAATAATCGACACTGGTACTCCGTGTTTTGCAACAATTTCATTGATGTAGATTCGAGCCAATTTTTCAGTTTTGAAATCCTCACAAATAGGAAGAAAGTGGCAGATTTGGTTAATCTATCAACAATAACCCAAACTGCATCCTAACCACCAATGCTTCTGGGCAACTTTGTGACTAAGTCCATTGTAATATTTTCCCATTTTCATTCAGGGATTTCAGGCTATTGTAAAAGACCCAAAGGCTTCTGGTGTACTACCTTAACCTTTAAACAAGTCAAACACTTGTTAACGTACTCTACTATGTACTTCTTCATACCAGGCCACCAATAAACATCTCTCAAATCGTAATACATCTTATCTTCACCAGAATGTACCGAATATCTTGAGGCATGAGCTTCATCCATTATTACCTTCCTTATTCCTCCAACGAATGGAATCCACAATCGACCAACAAAGTAAATTGTTTCGTCATATTTCTTTTCAAATTGGGCATCTAGTCCTCGCAGCCATTTAGATGGAGCCTTAAAGTCCTTTGCATCTTCTTTATGTGCTTCTAAAATGTTAGCCTTGAGGCTAGATTGAATGGTTATACTCATAGCACGCACTCTCCTTGGTTTAAGTTTTTCCTTTCGACTTAAAGCATCCGCCACAACATTAGCCTTTTCCGGTGATACTTAATTTCATATTCGTAGTCACTGAGGAGTTCTAACCACCGCCTTTGACGCGTATTCAAGTCCTTTTGGTCAAAGATATATTGGAGACTCTTATGATCAATGTATATCACACTTTTCGTCCCATAAAGATAATGTCTCCATATTTTCAAGGCAAATACCATTATACCTAACTCCAAGTCATGAGTGGTATAATTATACTCGTGGATTTTAAGCTGTCTTGAGGCATAAGCAATCAATTTGCCTCACTGCATTAGGACACACCCAAAACCTTGATGGGATGCATCATAATAAACTACAAAGTCATTTGGTCCATCTGGATGTATTAATACTGGGGCATTACATAATTTCTTCTTCAATAAGCAAAAGGCTTGCTCTTAATCTTCACCTCAGATGTACTGCTTGTTCTTTTGTGTTAGCAAGGTTAAAGGCTTAGCAATCTTGGATAAATTTTCGCTAAATCTACGATAGTATCCGGCTAACCAAAGAAATGAACGGACATCCGTAGGCGATTTAGGAGTTTTCCAATTCTTAACTGCTTCAACTTTACTAGGATCCACTTATATACCATCATGATTGACCACGTGTCCTAAGAATTGAACCTCTTTCAACCAAAATTCACACTTAGAGAATTTGGCATACAACTTTTCTTTCTCCAGAAGGCTCAAAATTGTTCTCAGATGATGTTCGTGATCTTCTTCAAATTTCGAGTAAATGAGGATGTCGTCAATAAAGACTATGACGAACTTATCAAGGTAGGGTTTGCAAACACGGTTCACTAGATCCATAAAAATAGCAGGAGCATTGGTAAGACCGAATGGCATAACGGTAAATTCAAATTGACCATAACGGGTTCTAAATGCGGTTTTGGAGATGTTACTATCATGCACTCTTAACTGATGATAACCTGAACGAAGGTCTATCTTGGAGAAACAACGAGCGCCTTGTAATTGATCAAATAAATCATCTATACGAGGGAGAGGGTAACGGTTCTTGATTTTCAACTTATTCAAGTCCTTGTAGTCGATACACATTCTCATTGCACCATCCTTTTTCTTAACAAATAGCACAGGAGCTACCCACGACGATTGACTCGGTCTAATGGAACCTTTCTTTTGTAAATACTTAAGCTGATTCAATAATTCATTCATTTTAGACGGGGCTAAGCGATAAGGTGACTTGGTGTAACACCTCATTTTGGTAAATGTAATATCACGCGTGATTATGGCGTGTCATCAAAGCATACAAGGTAAATGTCTTAAAAACATCAATTGACCATGAATGGAAATACCGGAAACAAACATCGGTAGTCCAAGTATAAGCTCATCACACACAAACATAAATGCTGTAAAGGAAAAGGACTAAACAATGTTCAAAGAAATAAGTAGCAAAATGTATGATGAGATGCATAAAGTAGAGAAGGCTAGATAGCTTCCAATCCACATGCACGTACGTTTAAAGTCTACGAGCGCCCTTAAGTACCTACCGTCTGGGAAGATGAAAGGAAAACGGCTGAGCATAACGCCCAGTGAACGGGTATACAAGTATAACATGGAATAACATAAGCATATAAGACTAATAGCAGCGGAAAAGTATAAGTCCTAGATAACCTGGTAACATGTTGACAAAACTGGTTTTATAGTTTGAAAAGACTTATGTTTTTATGTAAAATCTGTATTAATTAGCCAATAGCCCATATAGTTCATGAGGTTCCACCGTGCATGAATACTTGGAGGGGAGACCTCGTCATGCAATTAGAGGGGTTGCCTCTAATTAAATAGTATGGGTAGGAGGGATCAACTCCTTGTGAAGGATGCAAGGCACACATCGCATTCACCATGAAAATCCTATAAAACATGTAACTAGGATGCACCCATACGCCCCACATGATAATAATATAACAATGGCCAAATAACTAAAAGGGACGCCACGAGAAATCACTCCGCCGTGGGGAAGTCATAACACTGGTGCCTCCGGTGTTATGGTTATGGTACCTCCATAACTAGGTGACACTGGTCATGCATGTATATGGCATAGGCAATTATTCTAACATACGTATCAAACATATAAAACAATACTGGGAAAACAGTTGGCTGCAAACGTTGAATCCTAATAAGAAAAGAATGTCCATACTGAAGGACGGGAAATCCATACCTTGTGTCCAGTGAACGAAGAAAGACGAAGGATGAAAGTCTACTCTGATCTCACTAATGCTACATAAATAGGGGACATGTATAAGTATTCTGTTTACTGAGTACGTAGCTGATTATATCATGTGTTAACTTGTTTTATATGTTCTTGTCTTGTTTTACTGATTTTAACGTTATAATGTGTTTATCATGTATTCTGGTTAAGTGTTAACTTGTATTCTTGTATTATTATACTTGCTCTGTAATAATCAGTAACTTTCTAACAATAGCAGGTTTCCTATAATAGAAAGTTTCCAAACATAGATTAACTTCTAAAAATAGATCAGTTCCTAAAAATAGAAAGTTTCCAAAAATAGTGAGTTTACCTGAAATAAAAAGTTTCCATATTTAGAAATAAGCTGGATTACTGAGCTAATAATATAAGCTTAAGTTTACTGATTAAATATAATAAGTCATCTGATTATTTGTATAGTTTATTAATAATAACATGTGAATTAAATAAACCATAGATTATACGATTTAATTAAATATACGCATGATTTAATTAAATTAAAGAATATAAAATACTTTAGTTAAACATGTATTAATATTATATTAATTATAACCTAAGTTCATGTTTATTAATTAATTATAGTCCATATTTTAAATAATTAATTAATACTATAGTCTAAATTAAATAATAAAATAATTAGGTTAAAACATGTACTATTTACTAAATAATAATAACCTAAGTCCATGTTAAATTAAGTTAATTATTAGTCATGTTTTAATTAATTAAAATATTTTTTTCTTGCTAAAATAATATAACTTGTAAAATTAATAACTTGTAAAAATTAGTCATGAACCGAACCCGTGTTTTTAATTTAGACCTAACGTGAACTGGACCGAATTCCCCATGAACCGGACCAAAACAAACACCCCCTTAACAGTGGCTAACCGGCTCAGCCGGTTGCCACTACTGGTTCATAAAACGCCACCGGCTGTTAGCCGGTGGTTTCCCCTGGTCTGCCTCGGCTAGCCACTGCCACAACAACAAGGTTCCCACCAGTAGTTAGCCGGTGGTACCCCTGCTACTGTCGTTCCCCCTGCTTGACCAAAACAACCATGGTCCTTGACCTGTGGTGTTTCTTGCTGCTGCGCCGAGACCAAGAAGACCACAAGGCCACCCCGTTGCGTCGGGGTCCTTGATCCTTGCTGCCGAGACACACAGCCTACACCGAGACCATTGAGGTCTCGGTTGGTGGTGATACAACCACACCGAGAGCTTCGGCTCTTGGTTCTTGCGTCGGCCAAAACCAAACCCGAACCAAAACCATTCCTTTTAATCCCTCATGATTTCTAACATGTTTTATTACTTGTTTTTATAATTCCCCATGTTCACGTGTTCCTGATTTAATTAAAACGAATAAAAGAAAAGGGATTATAGGTTTACCGAATGCGTGAATCAAACGAGAACCAAAACAAGAACACTAACACTTATTTTCCAATCACCAAGATCAAATCACCACCTCCTTGTGGTGTGTTGTAGCCGACAACCAAGGAAGAGAGGCAAGGAGCTAGGGTTTTAAATTTTTTAGAAAACTCTATGGAAAGAAAAAGGTTTTCCTTTTTTGTTTATTTTAGTTAAAACCAAAATTGGGCATGGGCCTCTCTTGTCTTGTGGGGTCCGCGACTATAAGGGCCCACAAGGGAAACCCGTACATTTTTCATGTCTAATATTTTATGTGTTCATACGTTAGCGTTTTCGTGTTATGTACATAACGATATTAACCATATTATAATAAATACGTACGTAATTACATGTTCGTGATTTAAAGCTCATGATTTCATGTTCGTGATTATAATTATTATGGTTAATAATTATCGTGTATTATCACGTACTTAATACTTATCGTGCAATAACACGTATGTAATTTCTGTAATTAATATTCATGACACGTGTTCGTGCTATAAAAGGAAAGTTTTAGTTTGTACATACGTTTACTAAGTGTACTGTTCATGGTAAAAGCATGCGGGTTTTACAAGTCTTCCTCCTAAAAAGAATAATTCGTCCCCAAATTATTGATAAACTAAACTGAAAGAGGAACATACCCGAATTCAAAATTTGGAATGAGGGTAAGAAGCCCGGATAGACTCCTCTATTTCCCAAGTGGCTTCCCGCTCGGTATGATCCCTCCAAAGGATTTTGACGAATGGAATCATCTTCTTCCTCATGACGCATTCTTGTCTGTCAAGAACTCGCTCGGGTTCCTCTATGAAGGTAATATCTTCACGAATCTGTTTCAGTGGATACGGAACCGTGTGAAAGGGATGATAATTGTACCCTCTGAGTAAGGACACATAGAAAACGTCATGAACGTGAGAAAGCTGCAGAGGTAACGCTAAACGGTAAGATACTTCACCGACTCGCTCGATGATATCAAACGGTCCGATGAACCGAGGACTGAGTTTCCCTTTGATTCCAAAACGTCTAACACCACGTGCCGGTGATACCTTAAGAAAGAGGTGATCTCCCACGTTGAAATGTAAGTCCCTAAAATGCTTGTTGGCATAACTTTTCTGACGCGCACGAGCTTCTTGTAATTTCGCCTTAGCTACTGCGACCTTCTCGTTGGTCAACTCTATCATCTTCGGTCCTTCAAGTGTTCGCTCACCAACCTGATCCTAGCAAATTGGGCGCGACACTTTCTACCATACAACATCTCAAACGGTGCACACTTAATGCTTGCGTGCCAACTGTTGTATGCAAACTCTACCAAGTAGATATAATCATCCTAATATCCTATCTGTTCCAATGCACATGCTCGAAGCATGTCTTCTAATGTCTGAATGGTTCGCTCTAACTGTCCGTCTGTTTGTGGGTGAAAAGCCGTGCTAAGATTAAGTTTTGTACCCCAATCTTTCTGCAGACTTCTCCAAAATCACGAAGTAAATCGAGGATCTCTGTCCGAGATGATACTGGATGGAGCACCATGAAGTCTCGTGATCTCCTTCTTGTAAGTATCTGCGAGTTTGCTAACCGGATCGTCCTTGCGAATCGGTAAGAAATGAGCTGACTTAGTAAGTGGATCAACGATAACCCAAATTGCATCATGCTTCCTCTTGGTCTGCGGAAGACCGGTAACAAAATCCATGGTGATCTTGTCCCACTTCCACTTTGGAATGTCTAACGGTTGTAGTAGACCACTAGACCGATGATGCTCGATCTTAACCTGCTGGCAGGTAAGACATTTGGAGACATAAGTAGCAACATCATGCTTCATACCACTCCACCAAAAGTACTGCTTGATGTCGTGATACATCTTGGTTGAACCAGAATGAATGGAGAATGGGGAGCTATGAGCTTCAGCCAATAACGCTTCCCTGAGTGTAAGATCATCAAGAATACAAAGTCTGGTGCCGTGCCATAAGATACCTTTATCCTCCAACCGAAACTCCGTCTGCTGCTCTAAGTTCTGAATGATCGCCCAAATTTCACCATCATCCTTATGAGCTTCCTTGATCCTAGAGAGTAATTCAGGTTCCACTCTAAGATTAGCCCAGTAACCCTGCTGCCCACGTACCATGATCTCAATGTCTAGTCGATCCAAGTCTCTTATGATCTCTTCCTCTATCTTGATGCCGTTGATCATAGCCGACTTTATACTAAGAGCATCCGCTATTCGCCTTGCCGGGATGATATTGCAGATTAATGTCATAATCCTTCAACAGCTCTAACAATCTTCTCTGCTTCATGTTCAGTTCACGCTGAGTGAAGATGTATTTTAGGCTCTTGTGATCTGTGAAGATATCACATGATTCGCCATACAAGTAGTGCCTCTATATCTTCAATGCAAACACGACTACTACAAGTTCCAAGTCATGCGTAGGGTAGTTCTCCTCATAAGGCTTAAGCTGCCGCGATGCGTAAGCAATCACTTTCCCATGTTGCATGAGAACACAGCCAAGTCCCTTCCCTGAAGCATCACTGTAGATTTTAAATCCACCTGTACCAGATGGGAGAGTAAGAATCGGTACAGATACCAGCCTCTGCTTTAGGTCTTCAAAGCTCTTATCTCTTTCTTCAGTCCAGACGAATTTTCCCCTTTCCGCATCAGTTTGGTCAATGGCAGTGCTAAACGGGAAAAGTTCTCTACGAACCTACGGTAGTAGCCAGCTAAGCCTAGGAAACTGCGAACTTCAGTCCCTGATGTCGTCTTGGCCACTTGGTAATAGCCTCAACCTTTGTTGGATCCATGGTTATTCCTTCTGCTGACACAATGTGGCCTAGGAACGCCACCTTGTCTAACCAAAGTTCACATTTGGAGAATTTGGCATACAAATGCTTCTGGTGAAGTATCTGTAATACGGTACGAAGATGGTCTTCATGTTCCTCCTTTGACTTAGAGAAAATCAAAATATTGTCAATGAAGACAATAACGAACTTGTCCATAAACTAATGGAAGATACGGTTCATCAAGTCCATGAAAATAGCTGGAGCATTGGTAAGGCCAAATGGCATGACTACAAACTCGTAGTGCCCAAAATGTGTACGAAAAGCAGTCTTGGCGATGTCCTGCTCTTTAACCCGTAACTGATGATAGCCCGACCTTAGATCAATCTTGGAGAAATGTTTGGCCCCTTGGAGTTGGTCAAACAAGTCATCAATGCGTGGTAATGGATATCTATTTTCGATGGTGATCTTGTTAAGCTTACGATAATCTATGTAGAGACGCATACTGCCGTCCTTCTTCTTTACGAATAGAATCGATGCGCCCATGGCGAAGCATCAGGTCGGATGAAACCGTGTTCCAACAGTTCCTGCAGTTGTTCCTTTAACTTCTTCATCTCTATGGGAGCCATGCGATAAGGAGCCTTAGAAATTGGCTCAGCTCTTGGGATGAGCTCAATATTAAACTCCCCTTCACGAGCAGGTGGTATGCCCAGAAGTTCTTCTGGAAACACGTCTGGAAATTCTGACACGATTGGCTAATTCTGTAAAAATGGAGATTCAGCCTCCAAATCATGAATAGTAGCAAGATATCCCTCACAACCATGTGACAGTAATGCACGTGCTTGTAAGGTTGAAATTATTTGTACAGGCCTTCCGGGTACGAACCGTTGTGAATGTACTCTGGTGCATTTACATCACTAAAGATGACCTGATATGAATGGCAGCCAATGGTGGCATGATGTTTGGATAGCCAGTCCATGCCTAATATCATGTCGAAATCGCACATTTCCAATGGAAGTGCATCAACTGGGTGAATCTTGTCGTCAAATTCGAGAGGAAGACTCTTGTACCCATGGCTTATGCGTATAGAGTCTCTTAAGGACGTGGAAATATTTAATACATTTTCTAATGGCATAGGCGATATCATAACATTCTTGGCATAAGCAGTAGAAATGACCGAATGAATAGCACCTGTGTCAAATAAAACATATGCAGCTTGACCATACATATACAAGATTCCAGTGATGGTACCTGTTAACTTGTTGGCCTGATCACGCGAGGTCATGTACACCCGTCCAGTAGTAGGAGGTGCCTTGGAGTCGGCATGTCCTGATGTGCCCTCTATCTCACCCTTGCGGCAGTCCTTCATGCGATGGCCTGGATGGCGACACTTGAAACAAGCATCGCTGTCGCGGCGACATGGCCCTGGGTGCCTACGATTGCAGTTAGTGCAGAGAGGGTGAGTATAGCCTCCAACATGTGCCCTTGCTGGCTGGGAGCCTGTTCAGAAAAGTATACATGAGACATGGTTTATGGGTACAAATGGGACAATGCAAAAATCGTAAGACATAATACCAGTAATAGCTACACGGTTGGGCTGTGAACCTCTGCTGTCCTGCTCCCTCCCGTTGCCATGATTCCTGGTAGTAGATGCTGAAGTGTCAGAATTATGAATTATAGGTATGTAACATAAGAAATGAGTAAGTTTAGGGACCTGCTGTTGTTGGAGTTACTAGCATTGTTACGGTAATTATCATTACCACCACGCCTATCCGAAGCAGAACGGTTTTGGGTCTGACCGTTGCCCTTGTTTTGGCTAGGATGCTGTTGAGTAGCTGGTTGAGACCGGTCCCTAGTCTTCTGCCTGAAAGATGCAATTTATAGAGAAAGATCAATATTTGGATAGTACTAAATGAATTGAAATGATAACCGAAATATACCTATTCTCAGGTCTCTCTGCCTCTCCAAACTCATCTCTCTCCTACAGCATCTCCAACTTACGTGTTGCATCAACTACTTGTGCCACCGTGTTGAAAGTAGCACACACCAAGTTATTGGCGACCGATGTACGAAGAGCCCAACGAAAGTGGTATGCTTGCTCTTCGGCAGTACCTGCTGATGCGCCAAGAAAACGAGCCAAACGAAGAAACCGCTGTATGAACTCGTTGCTGTTCTCCCCAGCTCTCTGCCTAATCCCGTGGTACTCCCTCTTCAATCTTGCTCAGCCTTGGGGAAGAACTATCCCATCACCAACTCCCTAAACTGAGCCCAAGTCAAGCCAGCCACCCAATTGTCACCTCCCTCAAACTGCTTCACTGACTTCCACCATCCAAGCACGTCTCCTTCAAACTTGTAACTGGCCAACCTTGCCTTGAAGACAGGGTCGCAACCCATTGCATCAAATATCTTCTCGATATGAGCTATCCAACTCTCAGCCTCATTGGGGCTGTTTGTCTTCTCGAAGGATCTAGGACGTTGCTTGTTGAATCGCTCCAGCCATGTGATCAGTGTAGCTGGAGGAAGAGGAGGATTCGGATGCTGGTGTTGATTGTTGGCAGCTTGCACCTCGGCCCTGATTTCATTCCTCAGTTGAGGAAGCATGGCATGCATCGCGGCTTGAACTACTGCATTGAGTTGTTCCTGCTCGCGTGTGAGAACCATCTGATAGTATAAAACAAAATGCATGATTAAACTGATTAAAACATAATATATATACATGAAAAAAATTGATGCCAATAAATCGTGAAAAAAAAATTATGCATGAAAACAGTGTATGAATACATGATGATGAAATAACATGGGTTTGGGTGAACGCCTTTGGGTCGGTTCACCTAAACAAAATGACATGACAAAGATGAACGCCTATGGGTCGGTTCATCAAAACAACACGATAGATAAAAGCACATGTGACTAAATATGGCCAGTCATGTACCAACCATTACTTAGTAAAAATTCCTGCGACAATGACACATGATATAAATGCATGAAAACAAACTACCAGTTCTAGGAAGGCCATGGTGATTACCCACTAATCACAGGTCATGTTTTGAGAGCCTACAGGTCAAAGCCTTGGCTCTGATACCACTTGTAACATCCCGCATACTCAGACTACAATATTGTCCGCTTTGCCCGCAAGCTCACGACTTTGCTTTGTAGCCCTCTTGTGAAGACTTCCAGGCAGGTCACCCAAGCCAGTACTACTATCCCATGAACACGCTTAACGGCCAGTTCCTAAGAACCCCACTTACGGTAGACCATAAAACGCGTTGTATCATGAGAAGGCGATTGTTATCTTATGAACCATGGATCTCTCCTGGCCACAGCCGATGTGGGATTTTCCTAGGGTGTCACAATCACCCCCCCCCCCCCCCCCCCGGACTCATCGTCCTCGATGAGGTTTGCCCCACCATCCCAAACGGCTCAAGAGTGGCTCTGATACTTGGCAACAGGCAGTGCACCCAAAATAAGTTCGATATGAAATTCAACTTCGCGCACAGGAGGTAATCCCGACAAGTCGTCTGGGAATACTCTAGGAAATTCACAAACGATACGAATGTCATCAAGCTTTTTCTCATCAGCCTTGATACAAAGAAGAGAATTCGGATTGTCATCCGGATTCTCACCATGGATTTCTAAGGTCTTACCCGAAGAAAGAGGAATACACACTATTCGTTCAAAACAAACAATGACGGCAAGATGAGATGCTAACCAATCCATACCCACAATAACATCAAAGTTGCCGAGACGCGTCGGTAAAAGGTCAATGAAAAACATATGGCTAAGCAAGTCGAGGGTACAACCACGTAAAACTGTATTGGTGCTAACAATCTTACCGTCTGCTAATTCTATTTCATAGCTAGCATCTAAGGTAGAGGGAGTAATATCAATAAAAGGAGTAAAGGCAGATGACATAAAACTTTTCTCAGCACCAGAATTGAATAAAATACTAACATAGTGGTCATTAAGAAGAAACGTACCCGCGACCACCCTAGGATTCTGCTAAGGATTATTGACAACCTGATACACTCTGCCTCGAGATCCATCATTTTGTGGGTTCCTGACCTTTGGACACCGATTCTTGAAATGACCTTTTTTGCCACAGCCAAAGCACACCACATTACAGTTTCTTTCCTCATGGCTAATCCTCTTACACTTTGCACACTTAGGAGGACACACACCAACAAGATGATGCCAGTTGCATTGATCACACTTGGCATATTTCCAGCATAACCTTGTCTGCCAGCAGGAGCAGCAAGAACAACAGGAGCAACTGCATACATTGCTGTCGTCTCTTGTCTTTTATTTGCTTGTTGATTATTGTTCCTATTAAAGTTTTTGTTGCTGCCCCGGTTGTTGTTGCGGTTATTTCCCTGATTATTTCCTTTAGTATCCTCTCGTTTTTGCTTGTTACCATCACATGAATTAGCATCTTTACCTTCCACAGACTCCTCGACCAATTCACGTGCCATATTCACCACTTCATGTAAGGAAGAAGGTTTGGATGAAGTAATATGCCCTTTAATTCTTTCAAGAAAGCCCTTGACATACCTTTTAATCTTCTTTTTTTCAGTTGGAACCATTTCGGGGCACATTAAGACCAATTCATGAAACCTATTATTGTAGGCTTCAATATCATCATTTTTCATCTGTAGGTTCCATAGCTCTTGCTCCATCCGAGCTATCTCAGTTTCAGGGCAATATTCAGTGGTCATCATTACTTTAAACTCGCTCCAAGGGATTTTGTTTGCATTTTCAAGGCCTAAACTTTGAATATTTCCGTTCCACCATGTAAGTGCAATACCTTCCAAAGTACTAGCAGCATATACCACCTTATGTTCTTCAACACATTTGCAAGTTCCAAATACTTGTTCAATCTTTTCCAACCAACGTGTTAAAGCAACAACACCTTATGTCCCCTTGAAAGAGAGTGGTTTTCCAGACATGAAAGCTTTGTGCGAACATCCTTTTGCACTCGAAGAACTTTCAACTTTAGTTTGAATCTCGACTCTTTTCGTATTCAACAACAGCTTTTTCACCCTTTTAGCAATAATTTTTTTTCCATAGTGGCCCTACGGGATCTCCTGGGCCCATCAGTCCTATGAATCCTGGTAGGCGGCATGATTCTGTCAACAACATAGTACAAAATGCTGTGAGAACTTTTACAAGTATGTTATTACAAGATTCATGGAAATTGGAGAAATAGGATAAGAAAATATTTTAGATATGCATAACTGATTGTCAACATGAAATGCATTACTGAGGAATTTATATTGTAACTAGATTCAAGTTCACAAAGTAAAAGTAAATGTAATCACAATAATTCCGAAATGATGATTCATTAAGTACACGTTTTCCATAACATACCAAGGAAATAAGGTCTTTTGGTTACAAGGGTGTATACAAAAGAAACAAAATTACACCCAAATACAAGTAGCACTAACTGTCATAGCAGCCTAGTAGAAAGTGTAAAAGATACATAAACAGAAATACTGAAAATATCTATCGGGAACCACTAGGTGGTCCCTAATATGACGATGCTGCAAATGTAACCACCCCTTCAGGCTTTTCCCCAAGTTCATCCAAACGCTTTTTCATTACCATCACATTTTTTGTAAACCATTAATCATCTCCTTATTTTCTTTATCTTTGGCAATTAATTTCTCAATTAACCCATTCTGATTAGCCTTATATTTCCATTCATCCCTGAAATCCTTGTCATAAGACTTCATGTGCTTTCTTAACTTTTTCAATTCTGATTAGAGATCTTTAACTTCAACTTCTCTTTTATTTTTTATCCTTAACAAATATCTTACATTGTTGTGCAACTTTTCGATTTCAGGATCTGCTGGATTCGGGATAGTCTCAGTCATTGCTTCAGGGGAAACAGGATAGACTGTTGAGGGACCTCCCACCTCAAAGTTGTTGGTCTGAAAAGGCTGATCAAAAGTATCACTGTCACAGAATGAAGAATTCCCTAAAGGTAGGCATGATAAAGTAGAAGAGTCTTTGATTGGTGTGGTTGGAGGCCGAATCTCTTGCTCCTCCTCAGACTCTTCCTCGGGTTCCTCTTGAGGAAAGTTGTTAACATGGTTTGGTAATCGAGGTGGAGAATTCATCTACATAAGAAAAGGAAAATATATATGTAATAAGCACGAAGGATTTGGTAGGATAATATAAGTATCGTAATGAAAACAATATAATATTTCAAAATGAAATCAAAGTATGAAGTATTATAAGAATAATTAAGATAAATAACAAGGATTAAAGAGTTACCCGTACAGATATTAAACAACATTGGCATATTCCATGTTTGACTCTAAGTAACAAGAAATAGTTTGAAAATTTACTTATAGACCAAGTTTTGAAAATGACTCATTTCCCTATAACCATTGCTCTGATACTAATATGTAGCACCCTGAAATCAGATACGGGACAATTAGGCAACATGGGGGTGCCACGTCATGGTACAAGCAACAATGAATTTAAAGTGACACAAAAATGATGTATAAAAGACATACATTACATTACGACTATCAGAGTTTTTAAACTTAGGTCCCAAAAGTTTTACAATATAATAAAGAACCATTTCAACATGGTTTTTAAGTTTATAGATACCAAAAGATAAGCATGATGGATCTTGACAACTTTAACAACATCAAAAGCATAATTACAACACAAAACTTCCAAGCTGCTAACATCATGCGGGATCCCATCCAAGCATATTAAGCGTTATTACCTGAGATTAAAACATGTAAATACGTCAACAAAAGTTGAGTGATATTCATTGATTTAGTAAATTAAATAATAGAACACGGTAAAATTTGTAAAACAAGTAATGGGGGTATGACTATGTACATTATCCATAGTCAATATGTTTATTATTTCTATTAGCTCATGACATCGAAGCTTAATGTATAAAAGTGCCCCTATTGAGTATTCAGCCTAAATACTCAAGTATTAACAAATGTATATGCGTCAAAGTAATACGGGACAAGGATTGTCAATCCCGATGGATCCATCCACAATATTCGCGCTTGCAAACTGTGAATTATTAACAGTTCATGATATTTAGGGGAACTTAGAGGCTATGGATACTAAAAGTAATAATAATCGGTACTCATCTGGTAAGCATACAGTTCAGGATATCATACAATTTAAAAGTTTGTGTTCCAACATGCAATCTCACCCCGTGTTTTAAAACCATTTTATAAATAGTAAAAGGGGCTATAAACTCACTTGATATAATCGTCACAAACGTCAATCAGAAACAAACGTCAACTGGTGATACATGATCACACGAGACCTAAAGATGACAAAACGCGACTTAGGATCGGTACGAGAAATAAATCATATTTATGCAAATAGTGTATTTTAATATATCTTAGGCATTGTATAAGTTTTATAAAAAAATTTATAAAACTTAATAAACATTTATCATTTTTAAAGTGTTATCCTTTTTTTATAAATAAGCCCATTTTATGTTTTATTAATACAATTCAATCTTGATAAATTTCTGACATGCTCTGCTTATTAGGTCGTTTCTCCTAAACCATAAATCATCTAAATCAGTTATTTTCAATAAAATAACCTTACTCTTGTGTACTATATTGATCCTAAGTTCATTAGCCCTTAATTCATATTTAACATAACTTAAGTCTCATTTTTTATCACTAGGAGTATGGGCTACATTTTACATTCAACTTCAGTTTACCCGTTTTGGCCGCCATTTCCAACACGTATAGAATTGAAAAAACAACTAATGCACACTGATTCTATATGATTATACCTACAACTTTTAGTTTTGTATATTTAGATGTTGGTATACAAATTTTATGAGAAAACAGTCTTGTAAAACAATAGGTCAGATTTGAACACTTTTTTGTATTTCGGCCATATCTTAGTATCCGAGAATCGCCACAAGACGCGCCACCCGGCCAAATCATCACAAAACACAGGGCTATCATCCTAGACTGTTTTCAAATGTCAATAACTACTGTATCTCTCAAAATAGCCACGTTTTACCACTGATATAAAAACAGTCCTAATATCTTGTTACAAAACAAGTTTAATAGTGTTAAAAAGATGTCTACTCTCTTATACAATGCCATAAACATATAAATAACATATATATCATTATATACAAATTATATCAATAAGAATTACTTGGTAAATAAAATAACAAGATGATCAATAGTCCTTACAAAGATGATAGAAATTGCAAGATAATTGATAGATGCTTTTAACTCCAAATTCAACTATGGTATGCCAATATTAACACATGAAAATAGTAGTAAGAACCCCTTGTAGTTTGGATCATGAACTAACAGTATAAAATTTGGCGGTGATGTTCTTTAGTTGCTTGATATTCGGCAAAAAATAGAAAAGAAAGAGAAACAAGATGTAGATATGTTAAAGAATTGTATTATAACTTGATCATATCTAAAACACAAGACACGTATCTCCTTAGATACGTGTCATCAACTCCGTTTTTTATATGATACATAGGATAAGATTTGTATAACTTTGTCCCACAAGTTGTTAAAACGGGTATTATCAGAACCCGATATTTTGAAAGTTACGCGATTTGAAAGATACACGTAAAACACGAAAAATAAACTATCAATATGAAATAAAAACATCGACACTCGGAGAACGTTGATATTTCGATATTGGATCTAGGTTCAATGGATATACATATCATGAGGGTGTCTCGACTCGAAAAGTCAGTCCGACACCCGGAAAACGTAAAAATACGAGAATTTCAGACCGTGCCCGTTATCGGTCTAGATTTAATGCCAACTAATAATTAACATATTTTCACTTCTTAATGTCAAAGTATTTAGCCACCGGTTCTCGTTCCGTCGATTTGAGTAAACTTTTTGTAAAATGCACGCGGGTGCTTTTAAATAGTTTTTTTGATTTAAATAAATATGAAAAAATAAAATAAATTTTTTATAATTCCGAATAAAGTATTATCAATGATCAGAAGAATATATAAGAATAAAATAATTACAAGAAAAATACGAGACCCCATAACTAGTGAACCTATTTAAATATTTTTTAAAATATAATGAATTATCACACAATAGTTGCAAATATATGTGAATTCAAATTGAAATGTTTTTTTGTGACTTTACCTTAATAAGTTTTAGTTTCAACTAGTTCACTAAACATCTTTGTAAAATTATAAGTTTATGTTCCTGGCTTATAATATAAGTCCGAGCGTCAGCCATAGTTCCATACTTCAAGCCCCGGTCCTAGCTCTAGGCCTGCCTATCTCATTGCGCGAAACGTACCCATTGCCTTATTATTATGAGGTCATATGATTTTTTTTTTATTTTATATTGTTACATACAGATTTAGGAAGTGATATACAGTAGAAACGACTGTTTAGCCTAGAACCGACCTTTTTTCTTAGAAATTTGTTTAGATATAAGTCGGAAAAAGACTTTCCGCTTACTTATCACCTACCGCGGTTAATGGCTCATAATCCAGTAACTATAGGAGATACGCCTTCAACTTATAATTAACATGTGTCTAATTTATTTTGAAAAAGAAGAACCGCGTTTAAGTGTTAATATCAGGGTTGCTGAAAATTTTAACATGACTCTAACATAAATCTAATTATTAGTAACTTTTTTTATGTAGTGCTTCCACAGTTTACCTCCATTGGTTTTGAAAGAACGATTCTCTAATTTTTAACATGCCAAGGTTACGCAGAGACAAGAACAAGAATTAAAGTAACATTTGCCAAGCCAACAACAGATGAGTCAGTAGTCCCACAAGATCTGATAATAGAAGACCTTGAGCCTAATAGCCGTAATACAAAAAATACAAAATTATTAGTTTCAACAAACACAGAAGCATATATCATTTTCTTTAGTAAGACCATATTTTTATTCAATATTACATTGTTAGATAAGTTGTATTTAAAAGTTGAGTACTGGAAATAAAGCATTTCAAATGAATCCTTGCATCGGTTCACACCACATGCTTCCTGCTGCCAAGTCTTCCCTCTATAAGCATCTGCCTAAAATGCCCCGCTACGGAGCGCGGGCATTAATCCTCGTTTTATTAAATTTTCGATGGTGGAGTTTGCCTGAGATGGAGTTGTGTTCGTTTTGATGAGTTGGTGGCGTGGTTTGATAATGTCCAGCTCCCGTCAAGAAATAAGAAATGGTTGGAGTGAGTCTTCTATGTAATGTGGTGGCTATTGTGGTCATTCCGTAACAAATCTATTTATGATACTAAGGCGCCCAAGAAGGAGCCGTTCTTCAATGACGTAATGAGTTTTTCTTATTATTGTATCGTTATAGGAGTAAAGCCATGTGTGGCTGGAGTGATTGGCTCAAAAGCCCGAACTTATTATGATGTAATCTTGTTCATAAATGTCGTTTAAAAAATGTCGTTTAAAAAAATACTTTATCTATTATAGAATCGTTCTTTATTTTGACATAAATGTCGTTTAAAAAAAATATTAAAATTAAAAAAACGTTATTTTATTTTGACATAAATTCCCGTTGTCTCATGTTATAGTTATAACAAGTATTTTTTGAAGCTATGAATATATTTCATGAAATATCATGCAAACTTTATCTATTATACCTAATTTTTAGGTCCTTAACTTTGAAGGGCAAGAGTACATTTAATGTGAGTACAATATTGGGAAGCTATGTTAATTATATACTACTGAGAATGCTAAAGAGTATGATGTTACTTTCAATTTTACACAATACCAGAACCTATATTGAGTGTGTAGTTTGAAAGTCTTTTTCCTTTAATCATTATTCAAGTCGAGAAAGATGAAGCAAAACTAGAAAACGAAAAGACAATACAATTGATTAATTATTTCATACGCTACCCTATAAATACCAAAACTCTCAATCACAACAAACACACACGGGTCAGTCACCAACCCACCGTGAACTTCTTGACTCACATCAACATCCGTCGGTCTATAAAAATGTTGGAAGAGACCAACAGAAAATGTTGATCAGTATCTGAGTATGAAAAGGTAGAAAACGAAGAAGATTCAAGAATAGAGAAAACAAGGATATGAAGAGAAAATAGGGATGTCGACATTAGATGCATTTTTTTTTGTTTGAATGATGTCTTCTCAGATCTATTTTTTCACCAGGGTGCGGAGGTTTTAGTAGTGGGATTAGGGTTGTTTGTAGATATGTGATACATGTTGTTAGGACCTATGTAATAGATATTTGTAATAGATAAACTAGGAGGTATGGATTTCCTCCTGGTCCTAGTAGTAGTAGGAGCAACACGTGCTCTTGGTCTAGTAGAAAACCAAACAATGTTATTCTTAGTAGTTTTTTAGGATATGCATGAAATATGTTAGGAAAGGATATGCATATCAGGAGTTACACGTTTATGTTTAATGTTAGGGTTTCCTTGTAGTATAAAAGGAACCCATTGGCAGAAGGGTTAGACACACCTTTCACCATTATTCATCTTCATATTAATAGTATAAATTCTTAGTAAGGATCAAGTTATTTAGTTATTCTGTTTCTTCTTGATCATAGTATTTGTATTCCGCACTTATACTTTGTATTACATTAAGAGTCTCTCTGTGAATATACTTGTGATTAAAAAAGTTGTTCACCATCCTTAATAGGCTGTAAGATCCATAACCAGTGGACCCAACAAGTGGTATCAGATCCTGGGAGAGTCTCTGCTCAAGAAGAACCATTTTTTTCTTACTAACATCTTTGTTTAATCATGTCTGCTTCTAGTTCTACTGAAACAGGAGAACCAAGCACCACCACAACACAGCAAACACAACAAATCGTTGCTACTGTTTCCAATACTAATGGAAAGTTCCCACTCTTGAAAAAGGAAGAGTATGATAGCTGGGCCATGAAGATGGAGTGCTGGATCACCAATACTGATCTAGACTTGTGGAAGATTGTCCAGAATGGCAACATCAAGAAGAAAACTGGTAAAGACAAGAATGGTCAGATTATCATTCTAGATCCTAAATCTAATGAAGAAATCACTGCTGTTCAGAAGGAAATCAAAGCAAAAACTATTTTGCTTCAGTCTCTTCCTGATGATCATATGGGTGATTTTTATCACTTGGATGATGCTAGGGAGATTTGGAATGGGATAAAAGCAAGATTTGGAGGGGATGAGGAATCCAAGAAGATGCGTAGATCAATGCTGAGAGATGAATTCATAGAATTCAAGATTTCTGAGACAGAAGGTCTTCATCAAGGCTATGACAGGTTTCAAAAGATTCTTAGCCAATTGAATCAACTCCGGTCCAAACCTGAAAATGAAGACATCAATGCCAGGTTTCTTAGAGCCATGCCTCATTCATGGAATCAGGTAGTCGTCTCTCTAAAAGCAAAAGGAGGCCTTAAATATCTTTCTTTTGATGACTTGTTCTATAAACTCAAAACCTTTGAATCTCATGTGAGAGGATACTCAAGTGATTCCTACCCCACTTCTGCTAACTCTACTTTTGTAAGTTCCATGGGCTCTAGTCCAATGTCTTATGCCAGTAGCCCAAGCTATACTTTGTCATCCCAACATACTACTACTCCTGAATCAAAAACCAAGACTAGTAGCATGGTAGAAACTGTTCTTCACACCTTTGTTGTTGATGTTGATCCACAACAGCAGCTAGCTTTTGATGATTTCAAACAGGTTGATAAACTTGACTTGGATGAAATGGATCTAAAGTGGCAGATGGATATGCTTACTCTCTGGTTCATAAGTTTGAAAAGAAAGCCGGTAGAAAATTCAGCTACAATCCAAGAGAGCCAACCAGGTTTGATAGGAGCAAGGTCAGATGCTATAATTGTCAACAACAAGGACATTTTGCTAGGTAATGCCCTAACAAAAATGACCAGGAGAAGAACAGGTATTCGGCTTTCAAGGTTCAAGAGCTCAAGGGTGAAAAGAAAGCTTTGGTATCGGTTGATTCCATGGTCAACTGGAATGATCATCAGACTCCTACCTTGGAATCAGTTGAGTCTTCACTGACGTGTTTGCTATGATTGCTGGTCACAAATCTGATGCAGAGGAAGCAGATGAATTTGCTCTTATGGGAATCTCTCCTCAGGTACAAAATTGCCCTCTTGGTTGTCATGATAAATATTCAGATCTCTTGACTCAATGCAATGAACTAAATGATAAATATTTTTTAGAAGTTCAAGCTTATAAGAGTCCTCTAAAACTTTAGAACAACAAAAGAAATGGCTTCAAAATACTCAACGTGAGTATGAGGATAAGATTAGAGTGCTAATAATTGATTTAGAAAACACCACTAATATGCTTAAATATACTGAAAAACTTAACAGTGAAAGTATTCAAGCAAAACAAGAAATGCAAGAAAAATTGGAAGCTACTCTATTAAGATTTAATAAGTGGCAAAAATCTCCCAAAAATCTTTCCAAACTAATAGATAGTAGCATGCCTGGTAGAACTAAGAGAGGGTTAGGTTTTGACAAATATATTGGACCAAATGATGTTTTTGATTTATCCTTTTCAAGTGTCTTTGATCCTGACAACGAGGAGGAGGGAAAACCTAGTTACAATAGGTTTAAACCAGCTGTAGCAATGCATGTTGTCCCCCTACCTCTTACATGAACTTTTATGCCCATATCCATGCATACAGACTTGGATGGATCACAGATGCATGAGTCTCCCAAAAGCTCTACTAACACTAATGACTTTTTCTCTTGTACTTTTAGTGATAAGGAAAGTGACTACGCATCTTGTGGTTCAAGTGAAGAGTCAAGACCACCGAGTCCTAAGACAAATGACACTCCTACTACTATTACTAGGATGAGTGATGAGAGAGTTGCTACTGCTTCTACTTCCATTGTTTCAAATTCTAGTTTGTTGGAATCTAGGAATGTTGTTTCTCCTAGAATGGTTTGTAATAAGAATAGCAGTTTGAAACATTGTCATTTGAATAAAAGGTCTTTTAAAACATGCTTTATTTGTGGTAGTAAATTTCATTTAATTAAGGATTGTGATTTTTATGATCAAAAGCCTCCTGGCTATCAAGCTTTTGCTACTCCTGGTCCATCAGGAGTTGCTACTTTTGGTATGGGTTTTGCTTCTAGAAGATTAAATCCATGTGCCCAATCTTTTTCTTCTACTAGAAGGACCTCTCCTTCAGCTTCTACTTCTTGGAGAATCAATGCCTATACCTCTAATAGTCCAACCAGCAATTATTTTCAAAATTTTAATCAAAATTATGCTACTACTTCTGACCAAATGCCTTTTGGGTTGGGATATTTGGGTTCTGCTGTTAAGCCCTCGGCAGGTTGTTCTTGGTCACAACAGAACACCAATATGATGCACAAGCAACGCAAGAACAACAGTGGATCTTATCAATTGTTGGAAATACGTTTTTCGTATTAGAAAGGATCGGTCACTCTAACAATATATTAAGTAGTAGCTCGTAGTTTAGTTATTTACACTTATTAAACAAAGCCCAAATCGAGCCCATGAGTTGTATGGGCCGGCGGCCCAATGTAAGCCCAAGCCCATCTCATGGGCTTGGGTATATAAACCCTCTCCATAGATGGAGAGGGTGTGGTTTCATTTTCAATTTACACATAGTTCTTTTATTTCTCTCTCTAGAAGTGTGTGAAATCATCTATCTTTCTATCTCTTTCTCTCTCTAAAACATAAGCAAGATTTACAATATCCTACAATTGGCATCAGAGCCACGGTTCATTCCTTGGATCATCGTGTTTTTTGTTATTGAGTTTGGTGGTCAAAAAATTTTTTTTGGTCCGTTTCTATCATTTTTTTGTCACTGGTTGTGTTTACTTTCAATATTTACAAGTTCTTTGTCAAGTTATGTTACTTTTCCATCTAAACAATCCATCAAAACATTTCACATCTGGTCAAAAGTTGTCTCATATGGTCTCTTTTTGTCTCACTGGTTATCATATAATGGTCAAAAGTCAAACCTGCCATATTTTTTTAAATATGCTATTGATTTTGTGACTGGATTTTGTGAGTTATTATCATTTTCTAGGAATTTTTTTCTGGTAATTTTCATGCTCATGAAGATGAAGATGAGCCCAGATTTGCCCAGAAAGTCAGATTCAGAAAAGGCAAGTTCCTGAAATTCAGCAAAAGGTACTTTTGGATAAGACATCCCGATGGCAACGATCGCATTGATTGCGATGGATAACTTGCGATGGAGCCATTCCGATGGCTCACCGCAATGGTCTGTTGTGATGGAGTCATTGCGATGGAACCATTGCGATGGGTACCGTCGCGATGGCTTCCATCTTGTTGCGATGGGATTTAGAACTTGACTGCGATGATTTTCATCATGCTGTGATGGTGTCCATCAGGTTGCGATGGAACCATCGAGATGATGGGGCACTTATATTGCGATGGGTTTATATAGACTGAGATGCCCTCATTTTTTTGTCATTGCGATAAAGAAAACAAGACAGTTTAACAAATACCCAAGCCCATGCAACTCAGACCATGTAGTTTAAAAACCGATATTGATTTGACCAGAACCAAGACTTTACCATATCAATCCAACCTTTTAACTCCACAACACCAAATCTACCTATCCCATCGTCTCCTAACCCCCATCGTATCTAGACTCGAACCAAAACAACAAAGAGTGTAATCTAAGATTCAGTCTCGGTTTCATCATTAAAAGATATGCACATATCTCGATTGATCGATACCACCCGAAACTATATCATCATCGATCTCTGTTCATTTTCGAAGATACCAAAAGAACAATAACAAGACTGTTATGCTCTTTTCGTCGTCTCGTTTTTAAAAAAAAAACCCAGCCAACAACATGCATCCCAAGATCAATTAAAATTTAAACCATTAATTTTGATTTCATCATAGATCTCGGTTGCAGTTTAAAACTTATTGATTAATTTTCGAATTATAAAAGAACGACTAATAACAACTTTGTTATAATCATTTCTTCAATTCGATTTAAACCAAACACAAACTGAGTTTATCAAATCGACATGCAATTAGTAAAAACCCTACCCGAGACCTTGTGACAAGATCTTGAAGATGATTCGTCATGATTTTTGACTCCCGGAACGAGATTCGATTATTACAAATCGATCTATGGAATGGTGTTATCATAATTATGTGATTTGGTGGTGTGTTTTTTAATTAAACAAAGATTAAAGGTCGTTTTGTTTAATTTTCTGATGAGATTGAGGATCTATGCTCGGTTTATGAAGATGATATGTGTTCATCTTTGATGGCTGTGTATTGTTTATGGTGGATGGGATTGATATGATTGATAGATGGATCTGGTGAGATGAGATAGATTAAAGGGGGCGGTGGAAACAAGATGAGTTTTGAGATAAGGGTTAGGTTTGAGAGAGTTGTTGAGATAAGAAAACGTCAGAGTGAAGAGTGATTAGGGTTATGTTAGAAAGCCCTAATAATTTGGGATTATATAAAATTATAACCCAACTGAATTTGGATCGGGTTGTTTTGTTGTACTAACCGGGCTGCACCAAATATAAGACCAAGCCATGCATTTTCATTAGATTTGTTATAATTCATTTTAAATTAGGATGGATTTTAACTCACCGAAATTATAGGCTTGGACTAGATGGGCTGGTGTAATTTTACTAGAAAAATTTTGTTACCTTAATTTTACTAGTAAGTTTTAGCCATCGGTTATATGGTCGGGATATAAACGTGACATAGTGACGAGACAAAGTGACGAGACTAAGTGACAAAATGTATTTTGACGAGACCGAAGAAAAATAGCTATATTTTTAGTGGCTACGGATTTGTTTGATCGGGTCTTATTATTTGGAGTTGAAGACGGATTTTTCGAAGGCGTGTACTTATTTTATCTTTCAAAGATAACTTGCTCGTGCTTAATCTTAGGATGAAGACTTGTTTATCTAGTTTCCGGTTTCGGGGTGGTTGGTTGATGACTTGGATAACTATCACATTAATGAGTTACATTATTGTACTCTGTGTCACGCGCATAGTCGATGTGGATAATTTCAAGAGGTGTTGTGCTTTTACACTTCTTCAGTAATGTATTGGGTACTTAGAGATTTCTCCACCGTTCTTCATTCAACAATTGTGCAAGCCTAAGTCACAAGATCGAAGGATTTTTATTTAGTTTCACGTTTGGTATATCTGATTCATTCCATCAGTGGTCACTTCAAATTGCCTACAAGGGGTTGGTAAAGATGGCCATGGAGAGTTTATGAGTAGATAATTTCGATCAGCAGTTGATTCTCACAAAATATATAATTCTGCTTATTTATTATTCTCACAAGATTTCAGGTACATGTGCGTATGATTTATTGTTGGTTCCGAAGTTTCGAAACCATCAAGGGGGAAGAAGAAGACATATTGAACGCACAATGAGTACATGTGATGAATTTCATACCTTCTTTTGATTTGGAGACATTCCGAGAAGACATTTGTCATAACCGCAGAGAAAATCAGTGTTTTACCTAGTGGTGTTATCAATCTCTAAATGGTACACTATTGTTCGATGTTTAATTGTTTTGATGTTGCAATTATTCATCATCATTATCCTATATGGAGAGATATGCATTTCCGGGACTTAATTGACTCTGGTGTTACGATGTCAACTTCATGAATGGGATAAAGTGTCTACTTTAGTATTTGAGCTTCATACTTGGGATTGGTTTACTTTCTTCAACTACGTGGGGGAAGAAATGTCTTGATTCTTTCTAGTATGCATAACTTGAACTCTCAGGGGGAAGAAAAATTCAGAAGAATTATTCAAGCGTGAGAAGAGACGTTGTTGATCTACTTGGTGTGCCCCTAACTTTCAATCACTCATAGCAACATTATCATTTTATATGATGGGGTTTGCTTGTTAAATTCTGTTGTGCGCTTAATCATTCTAAGCTTTATTGAAAGCTTTGAAGTTGCTTATGTGGATTGTCGATTTAGGGGGAAGCTATTAAAAGCTTCTACATCAAGTTTATGTGGCATGAATTAGGGGGAAGTTAATTCAGAAGCTTCTCCTTAACCAGAAGTACATGGATTACTTAGCTCATGCCGTTACAGTATTTCTACTACAAGTTAATATAAAGATGAGTCGTTTTGAAGTGAAGACTTGAAGTCAAAGGCCTCAGAAGACTTCATCAGCATTGGATGCTTCATGGAAGCTTTTGTTCATAATCATTATGTACTTGTTAGGAAAAATATTGTAAGGAATTTTACACGTCGTCCCATGGGGGAAGATTGTTGGAAATTCACTTTATGTGACGACATTTAAGAATTCCCATTAGTTATCATAGTCACACACGCATAGACTAGACTAGGTAACGATGTATAGTTTAGGTGTCGTGTGACTATATATACCCCTCCAAGGCTTCCAAGGAGGGGGTTGTTATTTGTTTTCCATTTTCACTTTAATCAAACTCTTTTCTTTCTTTCACACACAACCTTCTCTACTTCATCCATGGCTACCACCACCATCTACCACCCTACTAGACCACCGGATCCTTTAATGTTAAACCCACATCAATCTTCTTGGCTATCTACTAATGATCCAAAAGGCAGACTCAAGCCTGAAAAGGTTTGGGTCCCCTTAAGACACTAACTTTTACATATGACTCTTATGTTGTTGTAGATTACTCCATACCAAGATCCATCTCTTAGAATAGTAAATAGTGGATGCTCTAGGAGCATGACAAGAAATAAATGACTTCTAACTAACTTTGTAGCATTTCAAGACGGGAAGGTGTACTTTGGCGGTGGTGAAGGAAGGATCTCTGGCAAAGGAACCATTCAAACTCCTAACCTTAATTTTGAGCAGGTTTACTATGTTGAAGCAATTCAACACTTCAACTTGATTTCTGTCTCTCAGATTTGTGACAAGAAGCAGTTTGTCCTCTTTATGGATACTGAAGCACTGGTGTTGTCCAAAGACTTTATGTTACCAGATGACTCCCATGTTCTCCTCAAAATCCCAAGAAGACATAACCTTTACAGTATCAAGCTGAATGAAGTTAATCCAACTGGTCAACTAGCTTGTTTGGTTGCCAAAGCATCAGAAGATGAAGCCACCAAATGGCATAGTAGGATGGGGCATGTAAACTTCAAGACAATCCACAAGCTGGCGAATATGAACTTGGTCTCTGGTTTATCTCCCAAAACTTTTAGGAATGACATTAATTTCCTTGCTTGTAGCAAAGGCAAACAACATAAAGCATCCTTCAAAGCCATTACTGCTCTCAGCCTCATAACTGAACCATTGCAGCTACTACATATGGATTTGTTTGGTCCTACCTCCATTAGGATCATTGATCATAAACACTACTGTCTTGTGGTAACTGATGGATATAGCAGGTTCATATGGGTTTTCTTTCTGGCTGCCAAAAGTGAGACCTACTCCATTCTCAAAGACTTCATTGCACTCATTGAGAATCAACTGTCCAAGAAGGTGAAAGGTATTCGTTGTGACAATGGAACTGAATTCAAGAATGTAGACCTCATAGCACTTTGCAATTCCAAAGGTATCAAAAGAGATTATAGCGCTGCCAGAACTCCTCAATAGAATGGTGTTTAGAAAGGAAAAACAGGACTCTTATAGAAGCTACGAGAACCATGCTTTCTGATTCCAAGCTTCCAACTATGTTTTGGACAGAAGCTGTCAACACTGCGAGTTATGTGTTGAATAGGGTTTCCATTACCAATCCACATAAAAAGACTCCCTATGAGCTACTCACAGCCAAAGTCCCGAGCATTACTCATTTGAAGCCATTTGGTTAACCTATCACCATTCTAAATACTAGTGACTATTTGGGGAAATTTGATGGCAAGGCGGATGAAGGCTACATAGTGGGATATTCAGCTCACTCAAGAGCCTATAGGGTTTACAATCTCAATGCTAAGCGTGTCATTGAAACTATTAATCTCAGGTATTTTGAGGAGAAGACAAACATCCAAGGCAAAGGTCCTGAATGGTATTTTGATCTTGATTATCTTAGTGACTCATTGGGATATTTTCGTTTCAAAACTAACCAAAATGCAGGTCCACAAGTGTTTGCGTCTTCTAGTGCAGGTGCTACATCTAGCTCTTCGGACTTAGATGAGGATGATGACATTTTTGTCATACTATCCTATTCCACCACAGTCGCTCCCGACAAGACGGCTACTCCTATTAGTTCTACTTCATCAGACATTATGGACTCACAAGGAGTTCTTGATAGACTGCTTAAATAACAACAAGATGCTACTACAGTAGCTACTCAAGGAGGCTTTGAGTTTCCTATGGGTACTCCTGTTGTATCAGTTACTCCTGGTGATCCTATTGTTACACCTAGTGCAAGTTCAACACCTATTAGAAGCCCGGTTAGTGATCCTACTTCTACAACTAGGTTCTCTGGTCCTTCTGACCTAGGAAACTATCAAAAGAAGTCGTCAACTAAGCTGGATGATATTCATAAGCAACCAATAGATGGCATTTTCGACTCTGCTTCATATGATGATGGCATAGTTGGGGATCTTAATAACTTTTCACCATAAGTAGAAGTAGCTCCTACTCCTATTCAGCAGATCAATAAAGTGCACCCTACTACTCAAATCATAGGAGATCCTGGTTCTACTGTCAAGACTCGCGGCATGCATAAGAAAGCAACTTCTGGTCATTATGCTCTTGTGAGCTACATTGAAGACCAAAAGCGTAATAATCACACAGATTTTATTTACTGTTTGTTTGCTTGTTTTCTGTCACAGGTGGAACCTAGGTCTGTCTCACATGCTCTTGAGGATCAAAGTTGGGTGGAGGCTATGCAGAAGGAAATACAACAATTCTTGTTTCAGAATGTTTGGATCCTAGTTGATCTACCAGATGGCAAGACCGTAATTGGTACCAAATGGATTCTCAAAAACAAGAAAGATGCAAGGGGTATTATGGTGAGAAATAAGGCTAGACTAGTAGCACAAGGTCACACTCAACTTGAAGGAAATGACTATACTGAATTTTCTGCTCCTATTGCAAGAATTGAGGCCATTCGTTTGTTTTTAGCTTTTGCTTCTTATATTGGCTTTACGGTTTTTCAGATGGATGTCAAGAGTGCATTTATATATGGAAAGATTGACGACGAAGTTTATGTCACTCAACCTAAGGGCTTTGTGGATCCACTTCATCCTAAGAAAGTCTACAAGGTGGTCAAGGCTCTTTATGGACTTCATCAGGCTCCTAGAGCTTGGTATGAGTGTCTATCCACTTTCTTGTTGAAGCATGGCTATAGAAGAGGCACTATTGACAAACATTGTTCCTTAAAAGGAATGCCAAAGACATCATCCTGGTTTAGGTATATGTGGATGACATTATCTTCGGTTCTACTAGGAAGGAATGATGTGATGAGTTTGAACAGCTAATGAAAGGCGAATTTCAGATGAGTACAATGGGAGAACTAACATTTTTCCTTGGTCTTCAAGTCAAGAAGCAGTCGGATGGTATCTTCATTAGTCAAGATAAGTATGTTCATAAGATAATTCAGAAGTTTGATGTGGAACCTCTTAGACCAGCAGCAACACCTTATGAAGTCACTAAAGTCAAACTCAAGAATGAGCCAGATCCTCTGGTAAATGTTCACATGTACAGGTCATTGATTGGCTCACTCATGTATTTGACTGCCTCACACCCAGACATTATGTTTACTGTTAGTGCTTGTTCTAGACATCAGGTGGCACCAACCGTGTCTAATTTGAATGCTGTCAAGAAAATCTTCAAACATATCAAGGCACAAACCAAGCTAGGCTTGTGGTATCCAAGGGAGTCACCTTTTGTTCTTGAAGCCTATAGTGACAGTGATTATGCAGGTGCTAATAATGATAGGAAGTTAACTACTAGTGGTTGTCAACTTTTGGGTCGAAGACTTATCTCATGGCAATGTAAGAAACAGACTATAGTAGCTACTTCCTCAACAGAAGCTGAATACATAGCTGCTGCTAGTTGCTGTGGAAAAGTCTTGTGGATACAAAATCAAATGCTATATTATGGGTTTAACTTTATGAACACAAAAAATTTCATCGACAATCAAAGCACTCTCTGCATAGTGAAGAATCCTGTGTTTCATCAACGAACCAATCATATAGAGATTCGACACCATTTTATACGTGATGCCAATGAAAAGAAGTTGATTCGGGTTCTCAAGGTACATACGGATGATAATGTTGTTGATTTACTGACTAAAGCTTTTGATGGTCCACGGTTTAACCACTTGGTGGTTCACATTGGTACGGTCAATCCTTGAGGTCTAGGATTGAGGGGAGGCAAAGCGTAAGGGGAGGCATATTATACATATACTCTTGTACATTCTTATATCTGGTAGCTACTAACAACATTTTCAATGGGTATTTATGGTATGTGCAACTTCTAGTGGAAGATATAGGTTACTAATAGTGGCACTCTTCTGCTCCTAGTGGGTTAAAACCCCTATTCTTCACTTCTGGTTGGCTTCTAGTATTACTTTGGGTCACTGTTCATTATGTTGACTTTTGTTGACCACTCGCTGCTCCTAGCGTTGACCTCTACGCGTTTTGACTTTCAGTCAACGTGAGTTACTTCTGGTGCACATATTTTGTTTATCTTTAGTAACCGGGATTTCCTAATTATGGATTAAAGGGCAAGTGGTTACTCAGCAATAATGACTTAATTTGGAAAGGGCAACCCCCATAATTAGGGGTCAATGAACAGTTTCCCTAACCATTATTTATGGTCAAATAGCTCATTTAACTCAATTATCACAACCAAAACACACACACACACACACACACACTCCTACCCTTAACAATCTTCAATCAATCATCTTCCACTACTCAATCATCATCAATGACATCTCTACAGTACAAACCCGATCACAACAAGGTTGCTTATCTTGGAGAAGGCCCTAGAAGAGAGGAGTTCCTTGACATCTTGGAGTACATTGAAGCTTCGAATCTTAGGTATGCCCTTACTGTCTGCCCCACTATGTATGATGCTGTTATTCGTCAGTTCTGGGCTACTGCCAACACCCATGTTGTTTTGGGTCGCCCATTGGAGATCCATGCTACTATAGATGGTCGCTCTTATGTGGTGACAAAGGCATCCATTAGGTCTGCCCTTCATCTCCAAGATGCAGATGGCATTATTTCTCTCCCAAATGCGGAGGTGTTGGATGGTATGGCTGCCATAGGTTACAATCATGAGGGGAAGTTTAACTTCTAGAAAAATCGATTTTCCCCTCAATGGAAGCTGCTTGTTCACTTTTTGATTCACTGTTTGAGTCACAAAGCTGGGAGTTGGGATACATTTCCCATCCCCCTTGCTATTGGTTTGGTGTATTGCTCAGGGTCGCCCATTTAACTTTTCTCGTTATCTGTTTGATGGTATGCTTAGTAATCTTAGTGACACTGGTTCTAAAAAGAAGTTTCTGATGTACCCTAGGTTTTTGCAACAGATTCTTATGTGCTTACCTAGAAATAGGAAGCAATATGTGACTCCTAAGCTCACTTTGAAAGTTTATGCAAATATGACACTTGGTTATCTTGGTCCTCTAAGGCCCCTCACTGATGCTATGCTGGGCCTTGCCAAAGGGGGTCCCAATGTGGTTCCTCCGGCTGGTCAAGCCGAGGAGGAACCTCATTTGGTTGATGATCCCATGGAGGAGGAGATTCCTGCTGCTGGTGTGCCACATGTGGAGGTTGAGGAGCCGGCAAGCGAGGCTGTGGTAGACATACCATTTACCTCAAAGGCCACCTCTTCTTCTCACCCACATGTGTCCCCTTTTGCTGATTCTCTCCCTCCTAGCCCAGCTCAACCTTCTGCTGAGAAGCCTTCTAGTTCTCATGCACATATGGATGACCAATACTTTGCTTCTGGTCCCAATGAAGCATCCCCCAAACCAAGACCTCTTGGTGGGGAAGCTGAGGAACCTGTTACTCTTACTTCTTTGCTTGCTCTTGTGCACAGGTATTATGAGAAGATTGTATCTTTGGAGGATGAGCTCAACCAGCATCGAAAGCTCACAAGGGATTTTGTGCTCCCTTTGGCAAACAGGGTCAAATCATTGGAGAAGCAACTAAAGCGCCATAAGAAGAAGATGGTGTTATCTGATTCTGATGAGGATGAGGAGGAAGATGGGTTGACTGTTTTGGCAAGGGCTGCTTTTGCTGCAAAGCCAAGTGATGACCTACCTGCTCCTCCTAATCCTTCACGCATTCCACCTACTACTGTTGGCCCCGTGCCAAAGGACGATACAGCTGGTCCTTCATCCCCCACTCCTGGTCCCTCTCATGACCCAAAGGGTAAAGCCCCAATGACTGATGCTCCCTCCCCTCCTAGGAAGAGAACCCGTAGACAATTGGAGGAAGAGAGGATGAGAGAGGAGGCTGCTCAAAAGCTGCAAGAGGAGTTTGACCAATAGGTTGCGGCTGCCTAAACGGATGTGGCTGAGGATGAAGCCTTGCAGCAACAACAACGCCGTGAGCAGATCCGACATAATGCCATGTTTTGGGATAATGCAGATTGGATGAATGTGGTTACAATCCTCACCTCGGACTACTCTCAGTTTACCGATATCTTGGGTGCGGGTGTCAACCAGGGGAATTGTGTTCATAGGGCCATGTCTCTGATGCAAAGACAAAGGGAGGATCTTGCTGCTCAACTTCGCCAGAATCACCGCAACAGACCTCTATCTTATGCTGAGCAAAAGAGGTTAATGCAGCAGTATGTGAAAAATCAATCTGGAGCCTATTATAAAACTGGTTGGACATGGAAGAGGGTAAGGAAGTTATCTCATGATGAGCTTAAGGAGTTGTACACAAAAATGATCAAGTAGAAGGATGTCCCTGTGCTTGCTCATGCTATCTATCGCCCTCCTCCTCGTGTTGTTCACACCTCCAAGCCTACTGCTGCTCCCACCCCATCCTCCGTTGTTTGAGAAGAAGCTACTTCTGGTGTTCCACCTACTGGTGAAGCTTTTACTGTTGTTCCCACTACCTCTTCTTCAAAGGTTGATCCCACCCCTTCTCATGTTGATGATACCACCACTCATGAAGCTACTACCACACCTGATGTTGCTGCCACACCTGCTACTCTTGTTGCTGATCCTACACCTCCACCGGTTTCTGAGCCACTCCCTACATACATTGCAGCTGAAGCCACTACTGAACCTATGAATGTTGATGACTATGTTTCTACTGCTGCTGCCACTACTGTCAAGGTCAAGGAGGAACCCTCTCCTGCTGTCCCCACCCCTCGCCGGTCTATTCGAAAGAAGCAGACTCGCCGTGGTAAGACAATTCCTTTTGAGAAGAGGGATCCTGCTCATTTAATAGATACCGCTTCTGATAGCGATGATGACTTGTGCATTGGGAGGTTCAACCATCGCCCATTCGTGCTGGAACTTTTACTCATATGGTCCGGACCAATGATTGCCACCATAAATACTTCTCTGGTTTGAATGATATCTTATCTTGGGTGGATCGTCAGGATCTTATGGTGTTATATGGGTTGGTTGATGATGCTATTCCAAAATCCCCGAGTGATGTTCCAAACAGGCATGGGTTGGTCCTTTGGGGTGATTAGAAGATAATGTTGGATTGTCCCCCTGATTCTCATAGTGCTGGTTGATAGGTGTGAAAACACCCATCCTTTTACCACTTAACTATAATAATAACCAAGCCAAAACGTATATTTAATGTCGTTAAATTCGGAATTATGCGTGGTTTGTGTTTTTATTGTGTTTTAGGACCAAAAGATGAAAAAGGAAGAAAACACGGGCTTTCACGGATTTATCGAAGAAAAAGTCTAAAGACGGAAGTTTAACGAAGTCGAAGAACCAAATCTAATAAAAGAAGAAAATTAGAAGACGAGATCATTTTATTTATCGACAAATCCTGTGACAAAGTCGAAAATGACGAGTTTATTGTCAAAGACGAAAGACGAGAAGACAAAAGAAAGAAAGAAGGAAGCAACCTACTCCTCCCTCTCCCCTATAAATAGAAAACTTAAACCTCATTAGGAGGTGTTAGCTAATTTGACAAATTATTTCTCCACTTTATTTTTCATGCACTTTTCATATTGTCATTTACATACTTGTCTTTAATTTCAAGTTATTTCAAGTAAGTCTTTAATTTGTGTTGTTAAATCTTAATCTTTAATCAAGCTTTTCATTATTCTCATTCTACCTTTCTTGTTTTGTTTAATCTTTATGCTTATTTGCTTATTGTTATGCTTATTTGATTGTTCTTCATGATTTTAAGTGTTTGATGTTTTAGCTTATTGATCTTATAGCTTTTTGTGTGATTTTCTTAATTTTAATTAAGTGTTTTTAAAGTCTATTTTATAAAAAGTTGATTGTAGATATTTAGACTATTTAGTGTTTTTAAATTTTGGCTTATTAGCTTTTTCTTAAAGTTGATTTGGTTAAGTTTTTAGACAAGTGCTTATTTGATTTTTAGCTTATTTTCCCTTTTGCTTAATTTGTTCCTTATCCGGGTTTTGGTAAAACCCTCTTTTCCCGACTTAAGTGCATGATCTATCATATGTTGATCCCAAACTTAGATCGATTTAGCTTTATGTATACGAGATTAGATCAAGTAATACACTTAGAGAAACCTTTGTATATGTATATGACAATCTAAGTGTTATGCGGAATTAACACTTAAACAAGAACACACAAGATGTAAACAAACTTTCACTTTGATTAATGATATCAAACTTGCTTACAATGAAAGTAGTTTACGTATGAAAACTTATATTGAACATTAACCTAAAGGTCTTCTTTTAGAGACATAAGAAGCCTTGTACAATAATCTACGTATCAACTATTCTAGGTAAAGATAAATATAGAAAATACATTGTTGTTCATATCTTTACTAGAAGTAATCTAGAATACAATAAACGCGCAGAGTATATCCTTCCATCAGTGCTTGTCTTCAATGTATCAACGCTTGACTTTGTCTTGTCAACGCTTGATCTGTCAGCGTTTGTTTTACTCTTGTTAGAGCTCAAGTAGACTGGCTATAATTTATTCCCAACAATCTTCCCCTAAACTTGATATCTACTCTAGTGATCAAGTTTCTGAATAAACATTAAGGACTAGGAGGAAGTGATGAGACTGCTTTTATACATAGTCTCATCGTCCAAAACGGCCTTAAAATGCATTAAATATCATAAAATATGCCAAATATATGCTCGTGTTTGTTACTTGTGTATTTTTAGGTACGGATATTGAGTAATTGGCAAAAGAACACAAGAATCAATCAAAAACGAACACGGGAAATGAAGTCGCACAATGAACCGGGCCCAAGTTTGGAAATTTGCAAAAAGACCCTTGAAGAATTGAAGATTGGCAAGAATGGCCCCTCATCTTTGAAGAACTTGTCACATTTGACCCTTAAAACATCAAATGTACAAGTATAATCCTTAATGTTTGAAGATTGTTCAAGATCAGCCCTTGGGAATCAAGAATATACAAGTTAAGGCCCTTGGATAAAGTTTATAAAAGTTTTGTGCCACTTTTGACAAGTTGTCAAAAGTTGACAAGGCAAAAACAAGCACTGATGGTATTTATTACAAAGTGAAAGAAAGTTAATACCTTGGGGACCAAACCTGCCTAACCACCAAACAAAACTCACCACTCAGACCATGCCACGTCAACCCTACCCACCCACCAACCCAAACCCATTAACCTACCCGTCCATTACCCATTACCCAACCCAAGTTTATTAACTTAAACTGGGTCAACACCCCAGTCAAACCCCACCCCATTCCCTCCATAACATTTATTTAAAAGTTAATTAAACCCAAAACGAATCTAACCTGGTTAATTAACCCATAAACCCTAGAACACCCCCAGATCCAATCCACCCAAATCAAGGGGTTTTTAGCTAAAACCTTCCAGAACCCTAATCAACGTCCCTCTCATCCTTTCCCACTCAACAAAACACACCCACATGGGCTGTGGGACCCTCCCCAAGCCTCCCCTGCAACGTCTCTTTCGCCTCAAAACCCCCACCCGACCAGTTTAACACCCAGGATCACTCCCCTTGGTCCCCAAGGCTCTTTTAACGTCCAAGATTCATTCTACTTGCTGGCAAATCACATGATCAAGTTTTTGACCAAATTCGTCAAAGGGCAAAATTGAGATTTCCAGAATTAGGGTTTCACCTTTGTAATTTTTTATTCTTAGTTCTAGAATAGTCTTATAGTGATTATAAAAGGAGCTTACAACATGTGTAATGCCCTTTGTTCCAGTTTTTGCATAAACACTTGTAATCTTTTTTATATAAATTAAAAATTTTGGTGTTTGTTATTTACAATTGTAATCCCTTTTTTAATCTTGATAAAAGTTGGTAAAAGTTGTATGCAAAAGCTGAGTTCCACATAAAATTTGTGAAAGTGTGATTTGAGTTTTCAAAAGGTTGTAAATTTTCAGAAAAAGTGTTTTTAAGGTTCATGATTCCAAACTTTCAGAAAGTGAAAGTGGACTGAGGTTTGGAATTTTGGAGGTTTGAAAGGTTTTTGAAACGTGTTAGTGAGTTTTAAAAAAGTTTTGTGGAAAGTTTTTAAAGAAAGAAAGGTAAAACAGATTACATATTTGTGATTGTATATGTTCTGTTTTTGATTTTTCTTAGCAGCAATTGAAGGTTGTTGATCATTGGTTCTGCATCAACCCGAGTTGATAGGAGGTGGATTTTACATCCACAAGGATCTTGGAAGTAAGATCCTAAGGTATTTTCTTGTTACCCTTTTCAAAATTTCAGAAAAAAGTAAAGTTGCATGAGATTTGTTTGATTCTGTGCTAACTGAGTGTTTAAGTGTTGGATTTGTGTTCTTATGTGATGCTATGCATGTTAGAAGTAGCTAGGGTTAATTTGATTAAGTTTTAAGTTGTTTTGATTTGAAAAAAGTGCAAAAAGATTTTTTAACAGGGTGTTTGGAAACGGGTATTAGCAGGGTGCTATATGATTGAATGTGTTTGAAAAAAAGTGTTAGAAGTATTGCATAAGGTTGAGATAGATTGTTAGTAGTTGCTAAGTAGTTTGGTAAAGATTTTGAACCATTTGGTGTAATAAAAAGTGAAAAGTGTGCCATAAAATCTGCTTATGTAAGTTTCTGAGTATTTTGATGAATTTGAGTGCTTGGACTTGGAATCCTGTTGAGATTTATGGTGATTTAAGATTTGAATGTGTTTGAATGCTACTTGGTACAATTGTATGCAAAAATTTTGGGCTTGGAAAGTAAGTCTTGTGCGATCTGTTAGCCTAATCAACCCACCAGGCCTAAGTTTTGTCACAGCAACCTTAAGATGACATGGTATGCTTGTTTTTGTGATCATTTGTGATATAGGTGTTGTGTTTGTGTACTTGATTGACTCCCTACACTTAGGGGTGCCCTTGTGATCCACAACTATCTCTACACACCCAAATCCAAGACCTCTTGGAAGCCTTTTTCCATCGGTGAAGAAAAAGGAAAGAAACATAAGCTTGTGTTCATCAAAGTTGTATCCTGTCACGTTTTTGTTGTTAATTTGTGTTTAATCTTGGCTAAAAAAGAAATTGGATTAAGTTTAGAGGTCATTGGAGGTCACTGTGTTGGTTGTGAAAGTTTTAAAAAAAAAATATATATAAAGTACAAAAAGGGGGTTTCGCAAGCCTCGAACCCTGGTCACTACACTCACACACACCACACCTTACCACTGCGCCCTTGGGTCTTTTACTGACCAAGGGTGCAAAGGTAAACCTTTTAACTACTTTTTCTTTTCAGCTTATAATTTAATACCGTAGCTTATTTTGAACTTTTCCAGCTTATTTGTTTAACTTTTCGTTTCCCTTGTATTTTTCCTAGGAATAATATAGACTTAGAGATTTTTCTAGCCCATTTTTATATTTTTCATCTTATTTAATTATTTTCTTTGAATTATTTAATAGCCGTATTTTATTAAGTCATTAAAAAATAGAAAAAAGATTTTTAATTTTTAGGAAAAATAATTTTTAGTTTTTAAAATATTATTTTGAGGTTTACATATAAAAAAGTTTTCAAAAACTTTAATTTTTAATTTTATTTGATTTTAGGTTTTTTATTAAACTTTGAAAATTAATATAAAATTAATTAAGAGGTTTTAGAAACTTTAATTTGCATTTTCTTCTTAGTTAGATTATTTAGGATTTTTGAGAATTTTTTAGAATTTATTTAAGAACTTTTAATTTTTTAGAATATTTTAATATTATTTTATTCATTAAAATTCAAAGTTTTATTTTTATTTCTTTTTCATTTTTCCTAGGATCTTTATCATTAATTAAGACTTTTCCCATTTGTAGAATAATTTTTAGGCTTTTCAATTAATTTTTAGAATTAATTTAAGATTTAATAGATTTTAATAGTTTTTAGGAGTTTAAAAATAGTTTAATTTGGTTTTAAAATTTTTAAAAATAGTTTTTAGTTTAATTAAGTCATTTTTGAGGTTTACAAACTATTAAATCTTGTTTAGGGCTTTTTAATATTTAAAAGTGATTTTTAGGGCTTTAATTAGCATTAAAAAGTCATTATTAAATTAATTAAAAGGTTTTGGCAAGTTTGGATTTTTTTGTAAACTCTTAGAATATTATTTGGGATTTTTTAGTAATTTTTAGGAATTTTTAGGGTAAAATTTTAAATTTTGTGCTTTTTCACGTTCTACGACGTAACTTTCTAGTAGTGTTTTCGCTCTATTTTTCTAACTTTTTCGTCTTCGTCATTTTCTCTTCTTTTCTTCTCATTAATAATCAAAAACATAATCAATCATTCATTACACAACGCACTAGCCTCCTCGAGAACGAACTCACCTTTAGGGTCATTTACACACGGTTTTCCTAAATCGTCGTGCTTACCCTATATTTTAGTTGCTTGTTTTTCCTAAAGCAAGTATCTAATTTTACAACTATCATTTTTGGCGCCGCTGCCGGGGAGGCGTGTTGTGTTTTGATTGAACATTGTTGTTTTTCTATATTAGCCATAATAGTAATTGTATTAATAGCACTCTATTAATACGTATTATCGTTTTTCGGTTTTGTGTGAATACTATTACTATATTGTATACGTAGAACAATAAATACACAAGTACTCCAAATACGTGAGCAATCACAACCTTGATTCGGGATTTCATCACTCGATCATTGTATTCGAATCTCAAACCAAAGAAAAAGGCAAAAATAGATAAATACTTTCGTGAAGCTTGATCTTGATAATACAAACTATAAGGTGGGTATAAGGCGGTTGTATTTCACAACCTAAAGGAAAAAGGCTCTTAAGTGCTTAGCGCCGCCTCGTTTCCTCCGCTTGCTTGTGCGTATTTGATTTTGAGAGTGAATCGAGGGTTTTGCCGCCCAAAGTATTACTACATATCATATATATTTTCTTGGTTTCCATTTGATTAAACCCTCTTGAACGATTTGGTGTTCCACCATCGTTCTAAAGTCATCGAAGGCGTTCACTCCACGTGCTCGTTTTCATTCCTTGAGGCCTTTTTAATCAAGAGATTTGATTAGTGAGGAGATTTGTGGACTCATTGTCTACCTAATACATTCACCAATTTCCAAAAAGGTTAATACAATCAAAAACCACAAAAAAAATTGAAAAAACACAAAATACCAAAAAGAATCTTCTTTGCTCGCCTTCTCGTTGTACGTGACGTTTATGCAAACTCGCTCTAAAGCTAGACGTGCTCGTAAACGAAGAAACAAATCACTCACTCAATCTAGTGAGGAGTCTCCAAGTGAGGAACCTATTGTAGAACAAGAAGCTATCATGGCTAATCGTACTATGATGGAGTTGCTTCAAGCACCCACCGAGGGTTTTGGAGAGGCCATTGTGATTCCCGCCATCCTTGCGGAGAACTTTGAGATCAAAACGGGTTTAATGTCTATGCTTCAAGCAAACAAGTTTCGCGGTCACGAAAAAGACAACCCACATTATCACATTAGGCAATTTAATCGTCTTACCGCGACAAGCAAGTTTAAGGATGTACCACACGATGCCATTAAGATGATGTTGTTTCCTTACTCGTTAGATGGACCCGCCAAGATTTGGCTTGAGAAAGAACCGCCGAATTTGATTTTGACATGGGCCGATCTCGTGTCTAAATTTGTGAATCAATTTTTTCCACCATCTAAGACAACACATTTGAAAAACGAGATTTCACGTTTTACACAAAGACCAAATGAAAGTTTTTCAATGGCTTGGGAAAGATTTAAAGAAATGCTACATGAATGTCCACACCATGATTTTTCCGAATTGCATCAAATTGACACTTTTTATAATGGGCTAAATGAACATGAACGAGATTATTTAAATGCCGCCGCGGGTGGTAATTTTTTGTGTAAAACGACCAATGAGGCTTTGAAAATCATAGAAAATAGGTCTAAGGTCTATAGCCCTCGTAACACACCGAGTGTTGCCAATTTGGGCTCGTCATCGTCTCGTTCCATTAATGCCTTGCAAGATGAAGCAAATGAGGAGAATCGGTTTTTCGATAGGTTTTCGACTCTTATGTCTCATTGGAAAGCTCAAGAAGCTTCAAACACCGCTTCGGTTAAAGCGGTTGCTAAGAGTTGTATTTCGTGTGGTGGAGCTCATGATTTTTCCGAGTGCATTACCGCGGATGGTAACACTTCGAATGCTTTTGTAGCCACGGGAACTTATAACCAAATAGGTCAAGGTTCACGTTCAAATCAAGCTCCACAAAATCAAAATGCTAATAACTATCGAAACAACAATCAAGGTGGAAATTACCAAGGAAATCAAAGGAATTATAACAAAGGTAATTACCAAAGTGGAAATGGGCAAGTTTCTAATCAAAACCAAAACCGTGATTTTCAAACTCCTACTCAAGGTTTTCAAAATGCTCACACTAAAAATTTGCAAGGAGAATTTTTAGATTATGCTAAGCCTAATGATGCTAAGTTTGATAACATGCAACGTGAGATGATTAGCTTAAGGTCCGAGTTGAAAAATGAGCTTAAAACCGAACTTGCTAATGAACTTAAAACTCATGCTAATAAAATGGAAGGAAATGTCACACGACTCCAACAAAATCAACAAAAAATGGAGCAAGGACAACATGAGATTAAGCAAGAGTTGTTAAAAGCGGATGCTAGGCAATCTAAGTTTGAAGATCGAATGGCTAAGATGTTTGAAGCTATCATGTGTAAGCCTTCTTCTTCGGGTGGTCTTCCTAGTGATACCATCGTGAACCCGAAAGGAGAATTGAAGGTTATTACCACTCGTAGTGGTAAAACTTTCAAAGAACCCATTTCTCGTCCAAGTACTTCTATGGAGAAGGAAATAGAGAAAGAACCCGAGGTTGTGGTTGAAAAGGAGCACATTACAAGCCCACGAAGTACCGCTCAAACCACACCTACGGTTGAACCAATACCCATAATGGAACCCGAGATTCCAAGGCCGATGCCTATGCCTAATTTGCCCCAACCCACACCACCTTTACCCTACCCATCAAGACGAAACAAGGAAAAGGCACAAGAACGAAATAATTACCAATTTGAACTTTTTATGAAAATGTTTCGTGACTTGCATTTTAATATAAGTTTTGCCGACGCCTTAGTCATGATGCCTCGATTTGCCGCGAACTTCAAAAGTATGTTGAATAACAAAGAAAAATTGCAAAAATCGTCTAGTTGTTCTTCGGTTTTTCTAAGCCGCATACCTCAAAAAGTCGGTGATCCTGGAAAGTTTTTAATCCCATGTGCTATCCAAGACATGGAAGAATGCTACGCCCTGGCCGATCTTGGTGCTAGTATTAATTTGATGCCTCTCGAGATTTTTAAATCGCTCAATCTTCCAAATCTCACTCCTTCAAGAATGTCAATCGAAATGGCCGATCATTCTACGATTCTAGCTTGTGGAGTTGCCGAGGACGTCTTTGTGAAAGTTGGGAAATTCTATTATCCCATGGACTTCATAGTTGTTGATATTCCCATCGATCCTAAAGTTCCGTTAATTTTAGGTCGATCTTTTTTGGATACCTCGAGAGCACTTATCGATGTGCATGCAAGAAAAATCACTCTTCGTTTCAATGAGGAAGAACTCGTCATTAATGCAACCCAAAACTCCACTCTTTCTCATGTTTATTCGATCACATCTTTGTACAATGTCGATTCCACCAAAAGCATTTGCAAAAGAATTTCAAATAGAGTTTTAGGAGTTGAGAAAAATGAAGTTCCGTCCCCTCCGCCGATGGAGGTTAAGAGTGTTAAGCCTATGATACCAATCTCGAGTGATTCTTCGGATGATGAATACGTTGATCCCGATGGGGAGGTTTTCTTTGTTGACAAAAGATTTGAAAACTTGCCACCACCTAAACCAAAACACTTTCAAAATGTGAGAATTTTTAGTGTGACTAACATTGTTTTAGATACACCAAATATTTTTGACATAATTAAATCGGGTTTTCACAAGGAGAGTGTTAAAGATGAAAAAGGAAAAGATTTTGAATCTAATTTAAAAGATTTTTCTACAATCCTAACTCCGTCATCACCGCGTGTCTTGAGTACTACAAGCTCGTCTTCTCCTTTTGACGATGCTTTGTGTGGACCTAGTATGGGGGAAGCCCCTTATGTTCCCTCCCCTTTCTCCACCGAGGACGAGATATTTGATCCTGGAATTGCTTATATAGGGAAATCTCGGTCTTCCACCGATGCAATAAATGGAAAATCTTTTCATTTGATTGGTGCGAGTCTACCTCGAGTAGCTCAATGTTTTGCCTTACCCATTGTCCCACCCTTCTATTTCTTCTCTCCTATTTTCTTCTATCCCATTGGGATTTGTGTTGGAGTTGTGTTGTCTCGTCTTTCATCCGAAAACGAGGACGCTATCTTTGACCCCGGTATACGTTTATCGGATTTTTAAAGTACTCCACGTACTTTTGGGCCTTGTTTATCATGTAAGCCCCACCAAAAATTGACCATACCATGATTATCCCTAAATGATCACATTTATGGGGATTCGAGTCGAGCTTTTGACTCGGTTATCAAAAACAAGGTGCCTCGTGGGGGAGACCCATGCTTATCCATGTACATATTATTGCTTTCTAATTAGTGTAATGTGAGGGGATTTGTGCCCTTCCAACCTTTGTTCCGTGGTTGTTTGTGCATTGTGTCTTTTAGATCATCATCTTCACGATTGGAACTTCTCGTGTTCGTTTCATGGGAGCACTCGATCGTTTGCTTTGGAGGCCATTCCCAATATCCATCATGATATATCCTTTTATGTTCTAACCTTAGGTTTTTAGCACACTTCATAAACGGCTATTAATTTATTGGTTACACCCTTTCCATGCTAGATTAGGCATTTGACTACGTCTCTAGTATGGGGGTGTGTGCACCCCTAGACTCGAAACATTGAGGACAATGTTTAACTTTAGTATGGGGGGGTGAATAGATACTTGCCTTGCCAAACCTTCACGCTTTCCAAAGTTTATCTTTTTGTTTATCGTTTTGTTGCAAAATAAGGCTAAAAATGGCCAAATTTTAAAATTTTTCTCATGTTTCATAAGTGTTTGAAGACACGAATGTATATTTTCCGATGGCGAGAATAAGAGTAATTTTTGACTCGACCGTGCGTGTTGAGCACTTAGCTTTGATTCCTTAACTACACAATAGGCTAAGTCTCTTAAATGAGGACGAGAAATGATAGAGTTAATTATAAGTTACTATGCTAAACGTAGAATACTCGTATTCTTTCAAAAACTCATGTGTTCTCGTTGTTTGCTTATTCTCCCTTCGCTTGTAAATATTTTTTGCTTAATAAATATTGATTTAGCGGTTTAGTTTTGATTGTTGGGTTTCTAGTCTTTTCTAGTAGCTTCCGTGTAATTAAATTGGGAAGACATTAAGGTATCGCCAGCGTCACGGTTTTGAAGTATTGGCACCCCAATAATCGAAAGCTTCACCCAATAATAAGATTTCAAGTGCTCACCAAAATCTAGCAAACAATTTGAAGCCCCACAAGGCCTAAAATCTATGCAAAATTGAAAGTGAATCAAGCCTTAATCTTCGAAGCTTTACAGATCCAAAATTCGCTTTAGCGTGAGGATATACGTCTTTGGCTAATAAAACCACCGATGAGGCGGATAATAAAAGGCAAGGCAAGACCGAAGTCATAATAAAAGCTTCATGGCGAAGTTGAATAAAAGATGCAGGTAAACCAAAGATAATAAGGTCCTTCCGTTAGGGGGCGTATAAAAGTCTTGGTAATAAGTCTCATGTTCAAAACCGTTATAAAACCGTGTTTATCGATTCTTCTTGTCAACTTAATTTTTTAACATCGTCGTCTATTAGGAGGGGTTATTGATTTGATGGTCTTAGTTACACCGTTAGGACTCTATTTTTAGACCTAAATCTCTATTATCGCATAAGTCAATGATGCATCCTCGTGATCATTAAGACATAATAAAATATAAGAGATACAACTTAGGAATAATGGGAGAATAAGTACGTGATTAGGGCATATGAGTAGTGTTAGCATTACTAACTTATAATGACAATGATCTCGTTGCACGCTTGGCATGGAATTAGGGTGAAAATCGAGGACGACGAAATTATTTCTAACGAAGCATTCACGTGTTCTTATTCTATGAACCTAAACGTCCCATTTTGCGATGAAAATCATACATTATGTCTAAAAACACAAGTAGTAGTAATAGTGTAGTATAGCTAGTTATCATTTCAATAAAAGTAAATAAAATTAAATTTTGGAGATGCTTTGATACTTTATTCTAGCATTGCGTGAGGGCACGGCAATGGTTTAGTATGGGGGAGTGATGAGACTGCTTTTATACATGGTCTCATCGTCCAAAACGGCCTTAAATTGCATAAAATATCATAAAATAGACCAAATATATGCTCGTGTTTGTTACTTGTGTATTTTTAGGTACGGATATTGAGGAATTGGCAAAAGAACACAAGAATCAATAAAAAACGAACACGGGAAATGAAGTCGCACAATGAACCGGGCCCAAGTTTGGAAATTTGCAAAAAGACCCTTGAAGAATTGAAGATTGGCAAGAATGGCCCCTCATCTTTGAAGAACTTGTCACATTTGACCCTCAAAACATCAAATGTACAAGTATAATCCTTAATGTTTGAAGATTGTTCAAGATCAGCCCTTGGGAATCAAGAATATACAAGTTAAGGCCCTTGGATAAAGTTTATAAAAGTTTTGTGCCACTTTTGACAAGTTGTCAAAAGTTGACAAGGCAAAAACAAGCACTGATGGTATTTATTACAAAGTGAAAGAAAGTTAATACCTTGGGGACCAAACCTGCCTAACCACCAAACAAAACCCACCACTCAGACCATGCCACGTCAACCCTACCCACCCACCAACCCAAACCCATTAACCTACCCGTCCATTACCCATTACCCAACCCAAGTTTATTAACTTAAACTGGGTCAACACCCCAGTCAAACCCCACCCCATTCCCTCCATAACATTTATTTAAAAGTTAATTAAACCCAAAACGAATCTAACCTGGTTAATTAACCCATAAACCCTAGAACACCCCCAGATCCAATCCACCCAAATCAAGGGGTTTTTAGCTAAAACCTTCCAGAACCCTAATCAACGTCCCTCTCATCCTTTCCCACTCAACAAAACACACCCACATGGGCTGTGGGACCCTCCCCAAGCCTCCCCTGCAACGTCTCTTTCGCCTCAAAACCCCCACCCGACCAGTTTAACACCCAGGATCACTCCCCTTGGTCCCCAAGGCTCTTTTAACGTCCAAGATTCATTCTACTTGCTGGCAAATCACATTATCAAGTTTTTGACCAAATTCGTCAAAGGGCAAAATTGAGATTTCCAGAATTAGGGTTTCACCTTTGTAATTTTTTATTCTTAGTTCTAGAATAGTCTTCTAGTGATTATAAAAAGAGCTTACAACATGTGTAATGCCCTTTGTTCCAGTTTTTGCATAAACACTTGTAATCTTTTTTATATAAATTAAAAAGTTTGGTGTTTGTTATTTACAATTGTAATCCCTTTTTAATCTTGATAAAAGTTGGTAAAAGTTGTATGCAAAAGCTGAGTTCCACATAAAATTTGTGAAAGTGTGATTTGAGTTTTCAAAAGGTTGTAAATTTTCAGAAAAAGTGTTTTTAAGGTTCATGATTCCAAACTTTCAGAAAGTGAAAGTGGACTGAGGTTTGGAATTTTGGAGGTTTGAAAGGTTTTTGAAACGTGTTAGTGAGTTTTAAAAAAGTTTTGTGGAAAGTTTTTAAAGAAAGAAAGGTAAAACAGATTACATATTTGTGATTGTATATGTTCTGTTTTTGATTTTTCTTAGCAGCAATTGAAGGTTGTTGATCATTGGTTCTGCATCAACCCGAGTTGATAGGAGGTGGATTTTACATCCACAAGGATCTTGGAAGTAAGATCCTAAGGTATTTTCTTGTTACCCTTTTCAAAATTTCAGAAAAAAGTAAAGTTGCATGAGATTTGTTTGATTCTGTGCTAACTGAGTGTTTAAGTGTTGGATTTGTGTTCTTATGTGATGTTATGCATGTTAGAAGTAGCTAGGGTTAATTTGATTAAGTTTTAAGTTGTTTTGATTTGAAAAAAGTGCAAAAAGATTTTTTAACAGGGTGTTTGGAAACGGGTATTAGCAGGGTGCTATATGATTGAATGTGTTTGAAAAAAAGTGTTAGAAGTATTGCATAAGGTTGAGATAGATTGTTAGTAGTTGCTAAGTAGTTTGGTAAAGATTTTGAACCATTTGGTGTAATAAAAAGTGAAAAGTGTGCCATAAAATCTGCTTATGTAAGTTTCTGAGTATTTTGATGAATTTGAGTGCTTGGACTTGGAATCCTGTTGAGATTTATGGTGATTTAAGATTTGAATGTGTTTGAATGCTACTTGGTACGATTGTATGCAAAAATTTTGGGCTTGGAAAGTAAGTCTTGTGCGATCTGTTAGCCTAATCAACCCACCAGGCCTAAGTTTTGTCACAGCAACCTTAAGATGACATGGTATGCTTGTTTTTGTGATCATTTGTGATATAGGTGTTGTGTTTGTATACTTGATTGACTCCCTACACTCAGAAAGAGTGTAGGGGTGCCCTTGTGATCCACAACTATCTCTACACACCCAAATCCAAGACCTCTTGGAAGCCTTTTTCCATCGGTGAAGAAAAAGGAAAGAAACATAAGCTTGTGTTCATCAAAGTTGTATCCTGTCACGTTTTTGTTGTTAATTTGTGTTTAATCTTGGCTAAAAAAGAAATTGGATTAAGTTTAGAGGTCATTGGAGGTCACTGTGTTGGTTGTGAAAGTTTTAAAAAAAAAATATATAAAGTACAAAAAGGGGGTTTCGCAAGCCTCGAACCCTGGTCACTACACTCACACACACCACACCTTACCACTGCGCCCTTGGGTCTTTTACTGACCAAGGGTGCAAAGGTAAACCTTTTAACTACTTTTTCTTTTCAGCTTATAATTTAATACCGTAGCTTATTTTGAACTTTTCCAGCTTATTTGTTTAACTTTTCGTTTCCCTTGTATTTTTCCTAGGAATAATATAGACTTAGAGATTTTTCTAGCCCATTTTTATATTTTTCATCTTATTTAATTATTTTCTTTGAATTATTTAATAGCCGTATTTTATTAAGTCATTAAAAAATAGAAAAAAGATTTTTAATTTTTAGGAAAAATAATTTTTAGTTTTTAAAATATTATTTTGAGGTTTACATATAAAAAAGTTTTCAAAAACTTTAATTTTTAATTTTATTTGATTTTAGGTTTTTTATTAAACTTTGAAAATTAATATAAAATTAATTAAGAGGTTTTAGAAACTTTAATTTGCATTTTCTTCTTAGTTAGATTATTTAGGATTTTTGAGAATTTTTTAGAATTTATTTAAGAACTTTTAATTTTTTAGAATATTTTAATATTATTTTATTCATTAAAATTCAAAGTTTTATTTTTATTTCTTTTTCATTTTTCCTAGGATCTTTATCATTAATTAAGACTTTTCCCATTTGTAGAATAATTTTTAGGCTTTTCAATTAATTTTTAAAATTAATTTAAGATTTAATAGATTTTAATAGTTTTTAGGAGTTTAAAAATAGTTTAATTTGGTTTTAAAATTTTTAAAAATAGTTTTTAGTTTAATTAAGTCATTTTTGAGGTTTACAAACTATTAAATCTTGTTTAGGGCTTTTTAATATTTAAAAGTGATTTTTAGGGCTTTAATTAGCATTAAAAAGTCATTATTAAATTAATTAAAAGGTTTTGGCAAGTTTGGATTTTTTGTAAACTCTTAGAATATTATTTGGGATTTTTTAGTAATTTTTAGGAATTTTTAGGGTAAAATTTTAAATTTTGTGCTTTTTCACGTTCTACGACGTAACTTTCTAGTAGTGTTTTCGCTCTATTTTTCTAACTTTTTCGTCTTCGTCATTTTCTCTTCTTTTCTTCTCATTAATAATCAAAAACATAATCAATCATTCATTACACAACGCACTAGCCTCCTCGAGAACGAACTCACCTTTAGGGTCATTTACACACGGTTTTCCTAAATCGTCGTGCTTACCCTATATTTTAGTTGCTTGTTTTTCCTAAAGCAAGTATCTAATTTTACAACTATCAGAAATCCGTTTTTAATCCAAAAATCACTAAGTTTTTCACCAAAGACTAAAATAACTCAATCAAAAAGCATCTATTAACCATAAGCTACAAATCCCATCAACAAAAACACAAATCCCATCAACTTTTGAAGATCAAATCAAGAAAAATAAAAACTTAAGAACTTGAAGATAAAGATGAAGATGAACAAGATTAAATGGAAAGATTAAACAAGACTTTGTATTGAATGATTAATGTTTCAACAAGATCAAACAAGAATTAAAATAACAAGATTAGGGAAACAAAGATTAAAATCACCAATCACCCTAGTGGTGATGGTGATGAAACGAAACAGAGAGAAAGAGTGGGGAAGAAGAAAAACTAAGCTAACTAACTATGTGTGTGAGGGGTTGCCTATTTATAGGTGTTTCTTTTGGTTGGTGAGTGGGCTTTCTCCCGTTCTTCTTGTCTTTTCGTCTTTTCAGAAAAGTTTCCGTTTTCGATTCTGATTTGGGATTTGTCGTCGATTAAATTCAACTCGTCTTTTAATTTCTTCGTTTAATAGACTTGAGTTTCTTCGACTTATATAAATCTTCCATATTTGGTCCTTTTCTTCGATAAATCTTCGAATAGGCCCAGTGACTTCAAATCTTTTGCATCTCTTGGACAATAGACTTTATCTTGAGTCTTTTTCTTCAGTAAAACCCGTGCAATCCCATGTTTTCTTTAATATTCATCCGGTTGGCTCTGAAAACACAATAAACACAAAAACCACGCATAATTCCAAACAAATGATATTAAATACGTGTTTTGGTCTCGTTTTAGCCCGAATTAAGTGGTAAAAGGATGGGTGTTTACACACCTATCACCCCCAAACCAATATCTGTATCTTAAGTAGATCCTGACACTTTGATGTAGTTTGAACAATCTTCTAGCTCATCAGTATAAGTGCACATCGGAAATTTGTAGAAGAACCACACCAAATAACACTGCTTCTATACTGTTTCATGTCGTTTAGTTTTTGGTGATAATCCGTTTGGGGTAACATGCAGGAAATCAGCAACAATTCTTCTCACGCCTGCAGAATACTTCATAAAAATCATATAAAGTAAGTAGATACCATTCCTTGTACACTACTTCCCCCTGGAAGTTGATCCGATTACTTCAAAGTACATGATCTTCCCCCATGATGATTTCGAACTCTCAGAAGCATCATTATCGTGGACGTCCATATACTTGAGAAGCTCTTAGTCTTAAGCAAATGTCTTGAAAAGTTTTCAAAGTCATTGAGAAACTTTAAAATTTTTGCATAGACTATGAAGTACCATTGTCGTTATGAAGCTCATAAATATCTCGTGAGAATTGATTGCTGATTCCATCTCTCTATGTCTAACTTACCAACCTCGAATTCATTTGTTGTGACCACATGTGAAGTAAACCCGATATTCCAAACTTGAAACTGAAGTACAATCTCCCAAATTTGTTACTTAAGCTTGCACTTATGTCGACTGAAGAACGGTGCAGAAACAAGTCTTTTATACCTCTTGAAGTTATCCACACGAGCAACTGCGTGTGACACTGAGAACTGCAACAAAGCTCCCAAAAATGATAGTAATCCATGTCGTCGACCATCCACCCCTTGATAGTGGAAACTAGATAATTCAAGTCTCAATCATAAATTTTATCGCTCAAGCAAGTCATCAGTCGATAGACTGGATTTGAAGAAAAGGGGTAGAAAAATAGAAGGAAGGCTCGATGATGAAATAAGTAGACACCTTCATGAAATCCCACGCCAACTTCAAATAAAGAATACAAAATCTACTCCGTGATCACTTGTCTTTGAAGAATCAAAACTAGCCGTTGTCGTTAAAGTAAATCTTATATCGGATCGTTTTAGCGTTAAGTGTTTTGTTTTCTTTTGGTGTTGTGTGTTGTGAGTGTCGTTATCTAGAACAAATTATGAATATAATTGTCATTAAGGACAAAATTTGTCTAGACAACTTGTCATTAAAGCCCAACGTCAGCACATGCCCCACTGATGCGCGGATCGACCTTGAGGTCGTCGAATTTTTTTTCGAAAATATTAGGTTTAAAACCTTGAATTTTCTGTGTCGTTTAAGCACTTTCGATCGAAAGATACCGAATACCCGCCTTAAATATTATACTACCTCACTATCATAATAGACAAACAAATTCAATCCACCATGGTAGCACTTTTCTTTCGGTTCATACATCAATTAGGTCCAGATTGTGAATCCCTTACACAACCAAATGACAACAATGTCCAAAACTCTACATCAAGAAGCACCAGCCCATTTGAACCGAACACTCGGCCCACTATACCTCTTCCACACCGAATATATATCAAATAAAAGTATGGTGGTTAAGAACACTCGGAAGCATCATCTGGCGAGTACAATCAGAATCGCGAGATGTTCGTGTCTAAAGCAGAAATCTTTATTAACATTCGTGAGAATTTATTTAATATATATATTTTTTCAAATAGTTATTTAAATAAAATAAAAAAATATTATAATAATATTTATATTTAAATATTGTTAAACAAATGATAAAAAAGACTTAATTTGAGATAAAAAGGTAAAATGCATTAACTAAAATTAACTCTAAAAATGGTCAAATTAATATATGTTATGAGAAATTAAACAAAACTCAATATTTAAAATTTGGAAATTTATTAAAAAATTTATCTAATTAAAACTAAATAATTTTTTTAATACAAAACAGTGCCAAAAAAAATTAAAGATTTCTTATTTTTCAAATGGGTCGTGCCTTGGACCAAATTCGTCAAATCGATTAGTCTAATCGGCCGCCGCAATGGACCGACCGAGTTCGACTTCGATCGACCTAACATGACCGATACTCCGTTGCGTTGAGCCTTATGTAGTTTGTTCACTTTGTTGAGTTTCCTTACATTTGCTCCACGCTTGCAACTCAATATATCGGGGGTGTTTGGGATTGTTATATATTTTAGAAATGGATAATCAGATAATCATCATTTTGAAGATGTGATTTTGAAAAATAGTATTTGAATTTGATTATTTTGTTTGAAATCGTAATAATTAGATAATCACTTTTTAGGGGGTGTTTGTGTCTCATTGATTTCGGAGGCTTTGTGTCGTTTTACGTAATGGGCCTTTGAATAATGTATGCTATAAAATTGTTTAACTTAAATGATTATACACTGATTATTAATCATTTATGCTAGATGATACTGTTAAGTCACTAGTAATTATATACGGTATCAATTTTTTTATTCAGATTTAAATATACCTTGTGATTCTTCAAATATAAAATATTGACCTTTTGTAAAACTTTAAAAAATACCTCTAATCTTGAAAATTAACCATACGAGGCATGCAGACCCGCACGTTGCACGCGAGTTGGTGACATGGTTTTATTACTAATGTTTCACTCATCGAGAAGTTGCAATTATGTGTAAAATATTCCTGACTATGTATCGTTTTAGTATTATTTATAAAAATTGAATTTTTCTCTCAGCATTTCTCTTAATTTTATGTGTGAACTTTATGAGCTTGTAGAGTAAATATGTAGTGACAAATTACTTCAAAGTCTCCTTGTGTAATCTGAAAATATCTCTTAATACTCACATTGTTTTGCCAAGTGTTTATGTAAAGGTAGCACGATACGACGGACTGACGGAGTGATGTATGTAATTTTAGTCACTCACTTTTAGGAAAAAGCAAATAACCGTGGCAAGTATTAAGCGTTACGATTTAGGAAAACCGTAAAACCGAATAAATGCGAGTTCGTCCTCGAAGGAGGTGTGTGATGTGTGCCAATAATATAAAAATCAAGATTGGATTAGTGACGTTTTTCGGTTTTGAAGAGAGAAAATTAAAAGACGAGTTACACTACGATTAAACTACGACGTAAAACGTAAACGTAATGACGTAAAGCGCGACGAAAATAAAAATTTTAACTAAAAATTAATTAAAAATCAAAATTAAGTCTAAAATAATATAAATAATAATAAAAATTCAATAAATAAATTTTAAAACTTATTATTAATTAAATATTTAACTTTAAATGCTAATTAAAGCCCTAAAGTTAAATATAATTAACAAAAAGTCTAAAATTATATTTTATCAAACTAATATCTTATTTATATTAATTAAACACTAAAAAGTATTTTTCTTAAATTTTTAAAACTGTTTTTCTAATTTTTAAAAGCTAAAAATACTTTTAAATGAAAATAATCATAAAAAATAATAATAATGAGAAAAGTAAATTTTCTTTTTTTGAAAAATCCTAAATTACTTATCTAAATATGAGAAAAATAAAAAAGTTAGAAAAAAGTAATTTTATGCCTAATAGAACAAAAACAGTTTAATTAAAAACTAGTTTAAACTTAAAAATAATTCAAAAAAATAATTAAATAAAGGGAAAAATGAAATTGCTATTTGGAAAAATACTAAAATAAATAAAAGAACCAGGGAAAAATAAAATATTTGAAAAACACTAAATTTAACGTACTAAAGACAAAAACATAATATATAAAACCTAATTTAAACTTAAAATAATGCTAAAAATATTAAAATAATCAGAAAAATAAAAATTTCTTTTCTAAAATTTTAAAATAATTAAATAAACATGAGAAAATTGAAAAATCAAGAAAAAACTAATTTAAACGCACTAAAGACAAAAAAACTAAAAACTGATAGTGACTTGTCCTACCCTTTTGTCTACTAGTGGAGCAGTGGGAAAGAAATCACAGAAACAAAGAATGGACGATTTTGAGCTGTTTTGACGGTGTTATTTAGAAACAAGGACACCCCACACTCAGTGGAGTGTGGGGAGTCAAGAGTAAGCAAAAACCAGCAGTCACAAACACAAGAAAAACATAGAATCAAGCAAAGCAAGTTACTGATATGGTCTGGTAGGTGTTTTGCTGATATAGTAGGCACCTAGGGTGAATATTGAGCTACAACATCTAACAACTTAGAAAACCACAATCAAAATCAAGAGCATATTGATAGGTGTGTAAACACCCATCCTTTTACCACTTAATTCTGGCTAAAACGAGACCAAAACGCGTGTTTAATATAATTTGTTTGGAATTATGCGTGGTTTTTGTGTTTATTGTGTTTTCAGAGCCAACCGGATGATTATTGAAGAAAACATGGGATTGCACGGGATTTATCGAAGAAAAAGACTCAAGATGAAGTCTATTGTCCAAGAGATGCAAAAGATTTGAAGTCACTAGGCCTATTCGAAGATTTATCGAAGAAAAGGACCAAAGATGGAAGATTTACAAAAGTCGAAGAAACTCAAGTCTATTAAACGAAGAAATTAAAAGACGAGTTGAATTTAATCGACAACAAATCCCGAATCAGAATCGAAAACGTCAACTTTTCTGAAAAGACGAGAAGACAAGAAGAACGGGAGAAAGCCCACTCACCAACCAAAGGGAACACCTATATAAAGGGTTCCCCTCACACACTTTGCAACCAGTTTTTCAGTTTTAGTTTTTCTTTCTCCTTCTTTTTCTCCCTTTTAGTTCGTAGCATCACCAACACCACTAGGGTGTTTGGTGATCTTTATCTTTGTTTTTTCAATCTTGTAATTTTAATCCTTGTTTTGTTATTGTTAAAACATTAAATCATCAATACAAGTTCTTGTTTAATCTTTCCATTTCATCTTGTTCATCTCCATTTATTTGGGTTAAAGTTTAAGTTCTTATTTGATTGATTTGATCTTTAAAAAGTTGTTGAATTTGTGTTTTTGTGATTGGAATTTGATCCTTGTAGTTGGTAGATGATTTGTGGTTAATTTGATAAAACCTTTTTACTTATTTAGCTTGATTTTAGATTAAAATCGTTTTCCTTGTTCTTCGGGGTAAAGTTACTGTTCTTGAAGTTCCCCAGGTTCCGAATGAACCAAATCTTCCGGATGAACACTAAGTTCCGGATGAACAGCTAAAGTTCCGAATGAGTTTATGTTAAGAAAAGTTCCGAGTCAGTCTAGAAGTTCCGAATAAATTTTCCTTTCAAAAGTTCCGAAAGAACTTAAACTTCCGAATGAACCAAAAGTTCCGGATGAGCACAATCTTCCGAATGAACTGAAAGTTCCGGATGAACACCAACTTCCGAATGAGTTTCAAAAGTTCCGAATAAATTTCTTTTCCAAAATTTCCGAATCAACTTCCGAAGAAAGTTCCGAGTGAAGGTTCCGAAGAAAGTTCCGGATAAAGTTCCGGGTGAACTTCCGAATTAACTTCCGAGTAAAGTTCCGAGTGAAGGATTTTTAGAAGGTTCCGAATCAATTTTCCTTGAAAGTTCCGAATAAATTTCTTTTCCAAAACTTCCGAACCAACTTCCGCATGAGAGTTCCGAATCAAAGTGAACTTCCGAATCATTTTCTTTTGAAGTATTTCTAAGGTTTATCTTCTGTTTCTTTAGTTCATATTTATAGTTTAACTGTAATTTTAATTTTAATTTGAATTTGAATTTTAATTTTAGTTTTAAATTTTAATTCAAGTTTTATTAATTGTTATTGCTTTTAAATTCAAGTTTACATTTTTCGTGCATTTAAACCTTTAGTAGATTAAAAATCCAAACCCCCTTTTTAGTAACCAAAAACAAATCATTCCACTTAGAACTAAGATCAATTCGAGAGGATATCGAGAGTAAAATTGAACCCCATAGCTAAAATCTAAGTATCAAATGGCGCCGCTGCCGGCTCTTCTCGTTAAGATCAAAAGTTTTTTGTGAGAACTTGGATTTTGGGATCCGTTCCCCGTGAACGTTACTTTTTCATAAAAAATTTCAAAAAAATCATAAAAAATATAAAATTTTCAAAAATACAAAAAAATTAAAAAACATAAAAACCAAAAATATTTTTGCTTTGTTTTTCTTTGTTCGTTCTTTTGCAGGTGTATGCGCACTCGATCCACGTCTTATCAAGAGGCGAGCCTCTCGATAACTTAGACATGGCCGGTGTACAAAACAACAACAACATACCACCTCCAATTGTTATACCAGCGATTGCAGCCAACAACTTTGAGCTCAAATCAGGCTTTATCCAGATGGTCTCTGCTCAACCATTCTTGGGGCGTACCATTGATGATCCACACGACCACATCAAGAGATTCTTGCAACTCACTTACACGGTCAAGTTCAATGGTGTTCCACAAGAGGTTATCAGGTTACAACTTTTTCCCTTTTCTTTAGAGGGACAAGCCCGACATTGGCTTGCTAAGGAACCGCCACAGAGTATTCTCTCGTGGACGGATTTGGAGACCAAGTTTATCAATTACTTTTTCCCACCCTCTCGTACTACCGCTTTGCGGAATGAAATCATAAATTTTGAACAAAAGTACGATGAGTCGTTCAGTGAATCTTGGGATCGTTTTAAAGATCTTTTAAGAAAATGCCCACAACATGGTTTTACCAAAATACATCAAATTAATACTTTTTACAATGGTTTAAGCATGAGTGACCAAGATTCACTAAACAGTGCCTCGGGGGGTAATCTTTTGGCTAAGACTTCCAATGCTGCTTGGGATATCATTGAGAATAAATCTCGTGTGCAAACCAAGAGTGTTCAGACCAATGTCGCTAGTGCTAGCACTAGTGACAGCGACAAGCGACTGGACAAAATCACTACGCTTCTTGAATCGCTTTTTACCCACACCGTTAACAACACCAACAACAGCAACGCTAAAAACACTCAAGTTAACGCTGTCAGCCAACCTTGTGAGATATGCGGTGGTCCTCACTCTTACACCACTTGTACCGCCACCCAAGACTACCCTGCTGAGAATGTGAATGCAGCATATGGCACCTATCCTCAACCTGCTTATCAAGCTAGACCTCAAGGTGACCGTAATTTGCTTAGCTACCGCTCCAACAACTATCTTTCACCACCTGGTTTTCCTCCTACCAACCCAAACCAACAACAAAACCTCAACCGCCCTCCTCAACAACAACAACCTCGTACACCATACATCCCCCTCACAAGCAGCAACAACCACCTCAACGAAACAACCAAGTCTACCAGCCACCTGCTTATCAACCACCCGCATACAATGCTCCTCCCAACCAACCCACCGCTTTACACCAAGAAGAGCAGACCTACATGAGAACTAACGATGTGATCGTGGAAAATCTTCAGCGGGAAGTGCTCAACTTGAAAGCAGACTTGGTCAAACAAGGAAACGATTTGAGAGCTGACATGAGAAATACGTTGGATAGCCAAACAAATGACTTGAAGAACATGATGGCTAGTTTCTTCCAAGGTAATCAACCCTCTTCTTCGGGTACTCTTCCGAGTAACACCGTTGCGAATCCAAGAGGGGAGATGAAAGCAATCACCACTCGCAGTGGTAAAGGTACCAAGGAACCCGAGCTTCCTATACCTCCACCGGTGGTTGTGACTAAGGAGAACGAGTCACCTGCTCCTATTCCTCATCCTTCTCCTTCCCCAATTTCTCCACCTCTTCCTTCTACCCCTCCTCCACCCAAGGATGTGAGTGATCCTATTCTTCCAAAGCCTTCCTCTTCTTCCAATATACCTTATCCATCTAGGTTGAGGAAAGAGAAGCTCAAAAGCAAGGACGATATTCAGGTTTCGAACTTTCTTAAAATGTTTAAAAAACTGAATTTCAATATCTCCTTCGCTGAGGCTCTCGCTCACATGCCTAAATATGCGAAAATGTTTAAAGATCTTCTGAGTGACAAGGAAAAACATCTTGATATTGCCAACACCCAACTTTATGAGAATTGCTCTGCAGTGCTCTTAAGGAAATTACCAACCAAGCTTGGTGATCTGGGTCGTTTCTTAATCCCTTGCTGTCACACCCCACCATGGCGGAATATGGGGCACGACGTATGGATATCATCACAACAATAGCGTGTCTATAGAGATAACTAAATGATATAAGAAATGTCATAAAATAGTGACGCAAATGTCATGACAATATCTCAACAATGCAGGAGTCTAGGTAAGTAGGTAACAGTCCTACCTCTTACCCAAGACAAACAAATAACACAAACAAACAAACATATAGGTGCCAACAGTATCACTAGATAACTGAACAAACAAAGCTAAGAAGGAACGGGGATCTCCTTCTATATGCAATCCTAAGGCATCCAAGTCTAGCCACTTCTATCCTCAAGCTTAACCACATTCTCACCTGAAAGAGACACTAAAACACGTCAACATAAAGTTGGTGAGAGTCATAGGTTTAGACTCCAATGCTAAAATCAGTTACAAGCTGTGAATAACAACCATTGACACAATAACATATGGACAATGTGCTACAATTATGTATTAACAACTAGCATTCAAGATCAATCATTCCAAACCAAAATCCAAGGCTCCTACCTTGCTAAACAACATGGTACCATAGATGATCACACTATGTACCTATCCCAAGGCCACTACCTTGTCAAACCACAAGGCCACTACCTTGTCAAACCTCAAGGCCACTACCTTGTCAAACCACAATAACTGAGACGGCACGTGTCCCCCGATCCAAATCATACACAATCAAAAATCACATAGCAGTTAATCACATAATGTACACACAAGTCCATCTCAAATCACAAACATATTCACATCATCAATTTAGAAAATAACTCAACAAGTGTCTCTTCCATCCCATCTGGAAGTCAAAATCAATAGTAAACATGGGACTATGAAACTCACCTGATTAAGCTTCCCCAAACATCTGCGCACTAGCAAAAAGCTAACAACCAAAAACACATAATCAAAACATGAACCAAACACTAAAATGGCTCATCAACCTATGATGGACATCTAACCTTCTCCCATATATATAACTCATATATATGCTCTAAGAATCTCATTACACCCCTCTATAAAGCCCTTAACTTGTTTTACTTCATAACACATCCCGTTAACATTTTATCAAAAACAGTCCTAGTTTTAGGTATCCAAACTATAAGCCAAACACCCACCTAAACACACCCATGATCTCTGTAAAGGGAATATTTATTCCCTTGCATATGTTAGCTAACATCTCCCACTTGACCTAACCTTAAAGCTACTGTTAAGGCCCCGATATATATATATATATACTTTTGTCACTCCAGATTTACTGATTTTAAACGTACTAAAAGTTTGTTACCATTAAGGGGTCTTACCCTAAACCACAACCTTATCCCAAGTGCAGATACTTACTACAATATATAAACCATCTCTCATGTTCGTGAGAAGATCCCAATGCAACCCTAAGTACCCCAAACAACCCAAAACTTAAAAAGAAAACAGGCTGGATTCAAAACTGTTTTGACCTCCGACTGTTGTAACCTGTTTTTGTCCCACTTCCCGACCTCCAATTTAGTTCTAGTTCTTGCATTGGAAAGTCACTTCAAATACCTTTCCAGGGGTACTTGGATCGTAAAATAAGAGTTTATATAACTCCCTATATGATCAAAACAATGACCCAAAATTCTGCCCAGTTTTTAAAAACGGGTTTAACAAAATCAACCTCATTAATTAACCCTAATCCCTCTAATTACAAGCCCTAATTTATGTAATCATCATGTTATGATTAATATAACATTAATTTACTGTTTTTATAATAAACCCTAACCTAAATCCATCATAAGATGATTAAAGAAAACATAAAAACAATTTAATTAAAAAGGGTTATAAAGATTTACCTTTGATTTATGAAAAACCAAGATTTTTATGAAAACCCTAATTCCTCCCTTGTATATTTCGACTCCTTGTTGATCTCTAGGGATTTTATGAAGTGTTTTGATAAATACAAACCTTATATAATTAATCCTAATCAGTCCTAGCCCAAATACAAAAGCCCGGTTCCCCTTTTCCCTTTTTTTTTTCTTTTTTTTTTCTTTTCCAACCGTCTATACCCTTTCCATATCCATTAAATTTCGTTTTTTTTTTCTTTTTATTGTTTAATATTATGTTATTAACAATACCTTAATTTACCTTAATTTATTTCAGCTCCTAAAACCTCCAAAACCTCAAAACCGTAAAACTAGTCAATTTTTACGCGTTTTACCGTAAAAGTCGTAAAATATACACTTTTAAAAAAATCTCAAATTTTGAAATAAACTTTATAACTAAGTCCTAAATGACTTAAAACCATCCCGAAAAATATTCATATGACTAATTACCTCATCCAAGACCTCCAAAAGCTAAATCGTAAATCCTAAAAAAAATATACTATTACTATAATACTTATACGTATACGTAAACACCAAAATATCACCATTTCATTTCATAGTCACTAAATGTGAGCTCATGAACATGAAATAACCGTTCCTCGATTTACTTATGAGTACTCTATACTCATAAACGATAACCACACCAACCTCGTTCACACAAAATAAACACGTAAACACACAAATCAAGTAATCACACATAAAATAACCTAAAAATAAGACCAAGTGACGAACCTCAAAACCACGGTTGTCACATCACTCCCTCCTAATAGAAATCTCGTCCGGAGATTTACTCCTTAGGATCAAACACACAGACAACAAATCACACGAGGATACTTGTTCTAAATGAACTCCTCTCATTTCCACGTGAACTTCAGTTCAAGTTTCAAGATACCACATGTACAAACCAAAAATAATTAAACCCATTGCCAAACTCTTGACCTCACAGTCAATAAATCTCGCAAATGACTCTTCGATAAAACAAAGACTCTTATTAGCATAAAACCCGAATAACCGGACATGCAAATATGCATCCTCAAACAACATTTACCAATCCCAATACATGAAATGTATCATGTATACAACTCATTTCCCCCAGGTAATTCTATGCTCATAAGCTAATGGTCTGATCTTCCCAAAGATCATGAATGGACCTACAAAACTCTACATCAACTCTTCTATTTTACCAAAACATACCACCCGTTACTATGGGTGAAACTCCATACATAACTTTGTCACTAAATCTAGTGGTTTCCTCCTTTTCTACATAGCATCCCTTGTTGCTCTCATTCTGTCCACAAACACCATTACCACATTAATAGCCTCTTTTACCAATTCTAGTCCACATTAGGGACAACTCACCTTATCCTTTCATATAGTGCCTCAAATGGCATTTATCGACTTCTAGTACGATAACTATCATTATATGAAAACTCAGCTATCGCTAACGAGTTTCCGAACTACCTCTAAATCAATCACCCATGTCCAATTACGTTCATCAACTCCCTTCAGTTCGTATCCTAAACTACTTTAAATTCCAATTTCCTTACAAAGTGACCTATGACGGTCTTTCACATATTCATTAATTCTTCCATCTTCCCAACTACGTGACTTCTCATTCCTCTTGAAATAGGTGATGAATTAGTCAGTCTATCGACTATCAACCAACTCTCATCGTACTTAATCCCCCACCGCATTATGTATCCCTTCCACCAACTTCGTCCTTACATCGCCCTTTCTAAACTACTCCTATCCATGTAGGAAGTATAGTCTATGTCCCTTTCCTCCTTACGATTGTCCAAGCCACGCAACATAAATGTTGACGCGTTCACTGCTTTAGACAACTCAACTCGTGCAACCCACATCCTTCATCCAAACCACTCTAATACATCATCCCTATAGTTCAAGTTCGTCTCAGCTTCACCTCATCCTTCTTATTCCATGTCTCATCGACCATGCTTGCCTTTCCCAGATGGTACTTGGCCTTGCATATTTTTCTTTCATCACTTAACTCCCCCCTCACCTTTGCCAAATGTTCAATCAAGATGATTGAATATGTGTTGGAGACGTTCATGATCCGTATAGATCATTGTCCATGTCTCGTACACCAAATGCCTCTAGCATTCTAGGCAGATATAACAGTCCAGCTCCACTAACTAAGTCTATCCAGTTCTTCCAAATCTTCAGTTCCTGCAACGTATAAGCGATCGCCTTTCTTTGTCGTCCTCGTACGCGTCCAAGTCCTTGCTCCACGTATCGTCATGCTTCGCGAATTCATCCAGTCCTTCCGATAATACCAAGATCGGCTCACTATCCAATCCACTTCTTCAGCCTCTAAAATGCTTCCTCATCCTTCTTCACTTCGCCCCTTGCTGGTTCCATGATATGCCATCATCTCTAACTACTCATCATGGTAGACTTAATACTAAAACTCACACTTTGAAAATCTCACGTATACTTCCACTCCAAAACCAACACATACTTCACCTCACTCTCCTTCTTAGACTTTGAGTAGATCAAGATGTCGTCGATGCTCCCGATGACAACTCGTTTATACACGTTCATGCACAATCGGTTCATTGACTCCATGAAAACCGCTAGTGCTTTGGCGAAACCAAATGCATAACCGTAAACCCAAAGCGTTCATACAACATCCTTAGCAGTTTCAACTATGTCCTCCTTGTACCCTCTCTTAGCGGCAATACGAATAAATTCCTACCTCGTTCTACTTGCAAAATTCTACACGCATTTTTAAGATCGGTACTTCCTCTCATCGGACCACTCAACCTCTCTCTTCATCCAATCTACTACTAAGCAACTCAACTTCTATCCGGCATTCCTTGCAATTTCTAACAGCTCTTGTTTTTAAATCACTCCATCAACGATTTTCCTTGGAAAGGTATTAACTACAACTCCTCTCACTTCTCCTACTTGCTCTATTTATGGTTCTACCTCACGGTAATAGGCAAACCTACTAAAGTTTAGGAAATTTTCCAAAAACTTACATGCCCTACGAACAATCATAAATACCTTTGAGGTATTGTATCCCCTTCCAACACTCTCTATGGCGTGTTACTTGTGCTAGTATCCCACAAATCTCTATTCATCTCCTTGGTACTCCTAAGAGACCTCATGACCACATTAGTTTGTCTACGAACTTCTTTCCTCCCCACTAAGGGTATTCCGACCGTTCTCTCATGGTCACCTACTTAAGCGTGTAGGCGCGACCAAGTCTTTCATATGACTACCTCAACGCTCCCGAACAATACGAAACCAAAACTACATCCTGAATCCATCAGATACGATCAACAAATCAAACCAACGGATAACTAACGACATTCCACGTGCACTAGTTAAAACAAGTCAAAACCATGAGAATCGAAAGAAAACTCAAACCCAAAACATGTATCAATTCCAAATGACCCATGACAACGAAAAATAATCCAAGAAACACCCAATGGCAACCAAAACATATTACGCCCCGCGACATATTATTTAAACCGTGCAAAAGATCGACTTTCCAAAAGAATATATATATATATATATATATATATATATATATATATATATATATATATATATATATATATATATATATATATATATATATATATATATATATATATATATATATATATATATATATATATATATATATAATTTTTTTTTACCTCCCCACATCTATGTGACTCAAACCATCTACAAACAACCTTCTAGACGTTCTCAAAACTCAACTCAAAGACTAGGTATCCCGTGCATCCCAAATCATAAAAATAAAACTACTATTCAAACTCAACCTTGAACCCGACACTTGTACAACAATTCCGACCAGTCCACTGACCTCCCATGACTATACATTCTGAATATTTGAAAAGTACGTTCCGAGTACATAATTTTAGGCTTTTGAATCACCCAAAAAGCTTTAAAAACGAACAAGTTATGACCAAAACAATTTTATGCTAGTTGTTTTAAAAACTAAAGAATAGACTTAGTGATCAATGCAATCCTTTTCAATGAAAGATATAATTGTATGTGAAATATTCATAAACTCCTTTTAACCTTGTATTAATAACTATAAATGACATGAATCGGTTAAATCCAATTATATAAACTATGTAAGTAGAAAGAAATTTTACTTCGCTTTATTTTAAAGAAAGTCTTTTAGAATTTGAAATAAATAAGTGTTGATAAAAAAAAAACTTATGTTACATCTTGTTTCAAACATGACTCCAACACCTTACCCTTATTTTACCGAATACAACCAACTATCTAACTCTATAGTAGATTTCCAAGTCCCCCCTTTTTCCATATACCAACCAAAAGAAATGTAAGACTCAACCCAAAAGATTTCATTATCCCAAAAGAAATCTCCATTTATTTCAACGGACTTAAAACCCAGAACAACATTTTAAAACGTACACGTGAAATATGAACTCAAAGAATACGCTACAAGACACAGTTCAAAAAATTCGAAACGTTGTTGAAACTCCATCAACTCCAGCACCATAAAACACGAACAAACACAAGGTACGTTCAAGTTATAATAACTAGTGAACGACCATATACCATAACTTAACACATAGTAGTATATATACATCTGCATATATATACCTATTAAATCACCCAAAACATACTCGTTACCATACATGTCGGATCAACCAATCACGTCATACACTCGTTTTTCCACACGAGTAATCACCATCTCACCGTGCCACAACAAAGCATAAAACCCACCTCCAAAACCAAACCATATCGTGTGACCCCAAAATCACACAACACAACTATAACCCAAAACATATAACACACTAATAAAAATAGCCATATCGTAGGCAGCCGTTACATAAACCCATATATTATACGTATACCCAATATCTACATCTCACCATATACAAGCATGTACTAATCCTCTTTCATGCAATCATACTTGAGAACCCATTGAAGTTGTGGTACTTGTATAACTATGTTGGCCACCATACTTATACAATTACCCTTTCCCCAATGCACTCCCTCCTATGATGACACTTATAAGAATCAATACAACATATAACACATAAATCTATCTACTCACATAAGCTCATAACCACATAACCAATAAGGTCCAAAACTCCATCTATAAAATAACATAATAAAACTCTTGGAATACAGAAATCCATAGTCTAGCTAAAACAGCCTAGACTAAATCCAAAACGAAAACATAATCAGTTATAAGTCATGTCGCCCATAAGAGTGGAAATAGCATAAGGTCCTTCATATTCACCTACTCCTAATAACTCGAACCACCACATGATTCTTAGGGAACATGACTTAAACATCAAAAGAAAATAATACCCCTCAGGTACATAAAATAACCCAACAAAAGATAGAAACTACTATGTACCAAATTATGTACTATAATGTACATTATAAGTAAAATACGACAATGACTAGCGTGGGCGATTATGGTTAAACCCGCACTACTCACAACTCGAAAAGAAAGTAACATGTGGCTAAGTATGAACTTACTATGGTTCAATTCATACCAGTCAAAACATCACAATAAATAACATTCAAACACATCAATTATAATAAAATGCACACATACTCCTATGACGCCTATATGCAGGGACCATTAAGCTATAGACTAGGCTACGCGACTAGGCAACCTAATTCTCTATAACCATTGTCTCTGATACCATTCTGTCACACCCCACCATGGCGGAATATGGGGCACGACGTATGGATATCATCACAACAATAGCGTGTCTATAGAGATAACTAAATGATATAAGAAATGTCATAAAATGGTGACGCAAATGTCATGACAATATCTCAACAATGCAGGAGTCTAGGTAAGTAGGTAACAGTCCTACCTCTTACCCAAGACAAACAAATAACACAAACAAACAAACATATAGGTGCCAACAGTATCACTAGATAACTGAACAAACAAAGCTAAGAAGGAACGGGGATCTCCTTCTATATGCAATCCTAAGGCATCCAAGTCTAGCCACTTCTATCCTCAAGCTTAACCACATTCTCACCTGAAAGAGACACTAAAAACGTCAACATAAAGTTGGTGAGAGTCATAGGTTTAGACTCCAATGCTAAAATCAGTTACAAGCTGTGAATAACAACCATCGACACAATAACATATGGACAATGTGCTACAATTATGTATTAACAACTAGCATTCAAGATCAATCATTCCAAACCAAAATCCAAGGCACCTACCTTGCCAAACAACATGGTACCATAGATGATCACACTATGTACCTATCCCAAGGCCACTACCTTGTCAAACCACAAGGCCACTACCTTTTCAAACCTCAAGGCCACTACCTTGTCAAACCACAATAACTGAGACGACACGTGTCCCCCGATCCAAATCATACACAATCAAAAATCACATAGCAGTTAATCACATAATGTACACACAAGTCCATCTAAAATCACAAACACATTCACAACATCAATTTAGAAAATAACTCAACACAGTGTCTCTTCCATCCCATCTGGAAGTCAAAATCAATAGTAAACATGGGACTATGAAACTCACCTGATTAAGCTTCCCCAAACATCTGCGCACTAGCAAAAAGCTAACAACCAAAAACACATAATCAAAACATGAACCAAACACTAAAATGGCTCATCAACCTATGATGGACATCTAACCTTCTCCTATATATATACCTCATATATATGCTCTAAGAATCTCATTACACCCCTCTATAAAGCCCTTAACTTGTTTTACTTCATAACACATCCCGTTAACATTTTATCAAAAACAGTCCTAGTTTTAGGTATCTAAACTATAAGCCAAACACCCACCTAAACACACCCATGATCTCTTTAAAGGGAATATTTATTCCCTTACATATGTTAGCTAACATCTCCCACTTGACCTAACCTTAAAGCTACTGTTAAGGCCCCGATATATATATATATACTTTTGTCACTCCAGATTTACTGATTTTAAACGTACTAAAAGTTTGTTACCATTAAGGGGTATTACCCTAAACCACAACCTTATCCCAAGTGCATATACTTACTACAATATATAAACTATCTCTCATGTTCGTGAGAAGATCCCAATGCAATCCTAAGTACCCCAAACAACCCAAAACTTAAAAAGAAAACAGGCTGAATTCAAAACTGTTTTGACCTCCGACTGTTGTAACCTGTTTTTGACCTACTTCCCGACCTCCAATTTAGTTTTAGTTTCTTGCATCGGAAAGCCACTTCAAATACCTTTCCAGGGGTACTTGGATCGTAAAATAAGAGTTTATAGAACTCCCTATATGATCAAAACAATGACCCAAAATTCTGCCCAGTTTTTAAAAACGGGTTTAACAAAATCAACCTCATTAATTAACCCTAATCCCTCTAATTACAAGCCCTAATTTATGTAATCATCATGTTATGATTAATATAACATTAATTTACTGTTTTTATAATAAACCCTAACCTAAATCCATCATAAAATGATTAAAGAAAACATAAAAACAATTTAATTAAAAAGGGTTATAAAGATTTACCTTTGATTTATGAAAAAACAAGATTTTTATGAAAACCCTAATTCCTCCCTTTTATATTTCGACTCCTTGTTGATCTCCAGGGATTTTATGAAGTGTTTTGATAAATAAAAACCTTATATAATTAATCCTAATCAGTCCTAGCCCAAATACAAAAGCCCAGTTCCCTTTTTCCCTTTTTCTTTTCTTTTTTTTTCTTTTCCAACCGTCTATACCCTTTCCATATCCATTAAATTTCGTTTTTTTTTTCTTTTTATTGTTTAATATTATGTTATTAACAATACCTTAATTTACCTTAATTTATTTCAGCTCCTAAAACCTCCAAAACCTCAAAACCGTAAAACTAGTCAATTTTTACGCGTTTTGCCGTAAAAGTCGTAAAATATACACTTTTAAAAAAATCTCAAATTTTGAAATAAACTTTATAACTAAGTCCTAAATGACTTAAAACCATTCCGAAAAATATTCATATGACTAATTACCTCATCCGAGACCTCCAAAAGCTAAACCGTAAATCCTAAAAAAAAATATACTATTACTATAATACTTATACGTATACGTAAACACCAAAATATCACCATTTCATTTCATAGTCACTAAATGTGAGCTCATGAACATGAAATAACCGTTCCTCGATTTACTTATGAGTACTCTATACTCATAAACGATAACCACACCAACCTCGTTCACACAAAATAAACACGTAAACACAAAAATCAAGTAATCACACATAAAATAACCTAAAAATAAGACCAAGTGACGAACCTCAAAACCACGGTTGTCACACTTGCAATTTCCCGGGAGTAGAGAATTGCATGGCCCTAGCCGATCTAGGTGCCAGTATCAACTTAATGCCTTTAAGTGTTTGGAAGCAATTATCTCTCCCTGAGCTAGTCCCCACCAAAATGACTCTAGAATTAGCCAACCGTACGGTTGCTTATCCAGTGGGGATAGCCGAAGACGTCTTTGTAGGAGTCGACAAATTCACTTTTCTCGTGTTCCTTTGATCGTGGTTCGTCCATTCCTGAGGACCGGTCGCTCTCTCATCGATGTTGAAGCCGGTGAGCTTATCATGAGAGTGGGTGACGATAAAATCGTCTTCAACATGGGAAAGTTGTCTAAACAACCTTATTCAAACGAGAGTGTTAATTGTATTGACGTTCTTGATGAGGCTTGTGAAGAACACTTCCAAAATGCTTGTAAAAGTATTCCTACCTCTCTTCCCAATGTTGAAACCGTTGCCTCTATCGATTCATCATTGTCTCTATTTGGAGAAAGTGATTTGTTTTGGAACAATCTTGAAGACACCATGGGAGATGTGAATTTAGCTACTAATGATTCTCCCACCGATGGGGATGAAGACATGCATTTCTTTGACAACCTTCTCAACGAAGACAATCCTTCTCCTCCATCTCCCACGGTTATTGCTATCGATACTCCGACTTTGAATACGCCTCCCGTCGACAATCCTCCGGATTTAGAACTTAAGGAGTTGCCGCCCCATCTCGAGTATGTATTCCTTGCAGAAGAGAAGAAGTCGCCAGTCATCATTGCTAAGGACCTAAAGGAAGAAGAAAAATCCCGACTTATCACCGTGTTGAAAGATCATAAGAAGGCTATTGCTTGGAAGATTTCTGATATTCGTGGAATTGATCCTCACTTCTGCACACACAAAATTCTCATGGAGGACGACTTTAAGCCCACAATTCAAAGCCAACGAAGGGTGAATCCAAAAATACATGAAGTCATCAAAACAGAGGTTATCAAACTTCTTGATGCGGGTATGATTTACCCTATTTCAGATTCACCATGGGTTAGTCCAATCCATTGTGTGCCCAAGAAGGGCGGAATAACCGTTGTTCCCAATGAACACAACGAGTTGATTTCCACTCGTCTCGTTACTGGGTGGAGAGTTTGTATAGACTACCGCAAACTCAATGATGCCACGAGAAAGGATCATTTCCCTCTACCTTTTATGGACCAAATGCTTGAACGTTTAGCGGGTAATGAATATTACTGCTTTCTTGATGGTTTCTCGGGTTATTTCCAAATACCCATCGATCCCCAAGATCAAGAGAAGACAACATTCACTTGTCCCTATGTCACATTTGCGTACAAAAGAATACCTTTTGGCTTATGTAATGCGCCCGGGACTTTCCAAAGGTGCATGTTAGCTATCTTCCATGACATGGTTGAACAAACCATGGAAGTCTTCATGGATGATTTCTCGGTCTTCGGGGATTCCTTCTCTTCTTGCCTTGCCAATTTAGAACGTATGCTTAAGCGGTGCGAAGACACTCGCCTTGTTCTGAATTGGGAAAAATGCCATTTTATGGTAAAAGAAGGCATCATGCTTGGACACAAGATCTCGAAAGCCGGTCTTGAAGTAGACCGTGCTAAAGTCGATGTTATCGCCAAGTTGCCTCCACCTTCAACCGTGAAGGGTGTGAGAAGTTTTCTGGGTCATGCGGGCTTCTACCGTCGATTCATCAAAGATTTTTCTCAAATCGCTCGCCCGATGACCCACCTCTTGGAAAAAGATACTCCTTTTATCTTTTCCAAAGAGTGTCTTGAAGCCTTCAACTCGCTTAAGGATAAGCTAACTAAGGCACCCGTCTTGGTTACCCTAATTGGGAGCTTCCCTTTGAGTTGATGTGCGATGCTAGTGATTATGCTATTGGAGCGGTTCTGGGACAAAGAGTGAATAAACACTTCCAACCAATCCATTACGCTAGCAAGACAATGACGGGGGCACAATTGCATTATACGACAACCGAAAAAGAGCTTTTAGCTGTTGTCTATGCCTTTGAAAAATTTCGCCCCTATCTTGTCCTTTCTACAACAATTGTGTATACCGATCATTCCGCGCTGATTTACTTGTTGACAAAGTAAGATTCCAAACCAAGACTTCTTCGCTGGGTTTTGCTACTCCAAGAATTTAAAATCGAAATTCGCGATAAAAAAGGAGCAGAAAACCTAGCCGCGGATCATCTCAGCAGACTTGAGGATCCTTACCAAGGGGATCATCCGAACAAAGAAATCAATGATTCTTTTCCCTTGGAGACCTTAATGTCTATAAATTCGAATTCTGATGCAACCCCGTGGTTTGCGGACTTTGCAAACTACTTGGCGGGTGGAATTCTCAAGGAAGGGTTGACATCCCAACAAAAGAAAAAGTTCTTCACCGACATTAAGACTTACTTTTGGGACGACCCTTACCTATTCAAACAATGTGCCGACCTGATTATTCGCCGATGTGTTGATGGACCGGCAGCTTTCGAAATCCTAGATGCTTGCCACAAAGGACCCACCGGTGGTCACTTTGGTCCCAACTACACCGCCAAAAAAGTGTTTGATTCGGGATTTTATTGGCCCTCCATATATCGTGATGCTCACATATGGTTAAACGTTGTGAGGCTTGCCAAAAACAAGGCACGATCACACATAAAGACGAGATGCCTCAGAATTTCATTCAAGAGTGTGAAATCTTTGATGTTTGGGGTATCGACTTTATGGGGCCATTCCCTTCTTCTAAAGGAAACAAATACATCCTTGTAGCCGTTGACTACGTTTCAAAGTGGGTTGAAGCCAAAGCTTTACCTACTAATGACGCAAGGGTGGTTTGTAACTTTTTGAAAGCTCTATTCGCTAGATTCGGTGTGCCTCGCGCCATTATTAGTGATCGTGGGACTCATTTTTGCAATGACCACTTCGCAAGAGTCTTGGCTAAGTATGGTGTTGTGACATTCGTCAAATTTCCATCTTAATTTATTCATATAGTACGAGTATTTTAACTGTTTACCGACGAGTTGTCGACATGAATGTGTTAACTATTTTTGCTTTGCGGACAAAGCCCTTTTTAGGGAGAGCATATGTAACATCTCGAGTATTCGCGATTATTAAGTTGAATGCAATACACAAGTTGGTGGGCGTTTTATGTTTTGCCGTACGTTTATTTGATATAGTTATTAAGATTACGTGACGTCTCGCACAATTGTTTTGTTTTGGGATCGTATGTCAAACGGTTTTAGTGTCGTGTTTATTCAGTCGCGTCTAAACCTAAACATTGTAAACCCGAGTCGAGTATATAGCTGTCACAGCATGTACATATACTGAGTATAAACCTTCATTTATATTTATTACCAAGCTTGCCTTACAAGAGTCTCAAATTTCTGTCACATGTCTAACTACAAATAAACTTCATAAGTTTATTTCCCCACTAACCACTAAAGGACAGCACACATGCCTAGTTTACCCTATTTAGGTATATCACAAGTTACCATTTTCAGCTTGACACTAACCCTAGACTAACAATACAAGTTTATATACAAACCCAAAGTTTATCCAATGTCCAAATACAAGTTTATCTCAGTCCAAATTACAAACACAAAAATCTGCACAAGTCTTTCAAAATACAACTTCTGGGTAGAGGGAAGAGTAGTGTCCAGCCGACCCACACGTCGCATCCCAACCTGCAAAACCGAAAGAGTCTTCATCCCGTCCGAACCTGCAAAACCGAACATAGCATCCCCTTTGTGAGTCTTTCGTCTTTTCGTCTTTCCTTTATGAAGTCCTAGATGTGCTTGTTTTGTACGAACCTGCGAATAAACGAATCAATGTGTTAGTCATTGTAAAGGTCTTATACTTTTAACTAAAAACTGAAATTTGTTAAACTTTAATAACTAATACAAACATGTCTATGATTTTATTTTTCTGTCAACCAAACCGAGACCCGATTTAGACCAAACCGAGACCCGATTTAGACCAAACCGAGACCCGACTTAGAACCAAACCGAGACCCATGTCCAACCAAATCAAGACCACAATCAAGAACCAAACTGAGACCCATGTCCAACCGAACCGAGACCCAATCAAGAACCAAACCGAGAACCAAACCAAGCCAACCAAGTTTCACACTTTCTGCCAAAACTATCAACAATCATTACCATCTAAATCAAATGTCTTAATCACTTTCATTCTTACAGAAACATCCTAAAAACCCTTAATCTTGCCGCGGGTATAAAACCCCCAATTTTATGAAAACCCTAGATCGAATTTTTATTAATTAAAACGTTAATTAAACCTAATCTAAACCCAAACCCCATATTTAATTTAATTGAAAATAAGTTATGCAAAAACCCCCAATTAACCGAAACCCTAATTTTTATAAACCAATTTTATATTGAAATTAGTTTGATTTTATAATAGAAAACATCAATTAATTGTGTTTAAACCCGAGTTTGATAAAAACCCCCAAATATTTCAAAACCCTAAACTCGTTTATTTTAAATCCGAGAATCATATGATTCACAACAACTTTATACAAATCAATCAAACCCACTGATCATTATAAATCGAAAATAAATTAATCTTGTTAAAAGAAATAAAGGAAAAACGAACTTATCTTGATTTCTGGCTATTGATTCACGAAACCGCAAGGATGAACACATCAGAAAACCCAATCGGTTTGATGTGGGGATTAAACCCCACACCTCACGCGATCTAAACACCTCAGACCACCCACACATGATTGTTATATCCCAAATGATTAGATAATAGCCATGGCAAGGATTGAACCGATCTAGATTTAAGAGAGAGAAGAGATAGGGGCGGTGGAGATGATATCGAGGGAAGAGAGAGAGTTTCACTCTCTGTTAGGGAGTTGTGTGTGTTTACACGCATATCTACTCCTTCCGTTCCTTGTTATGTCCGCCCATGGACCGGGCCGGGTCTAATGACCCTTGGGCCGGTTTGTGTGTAAAGGTATTGGACCCAATTTTGGGCCTTGTGTATTTATTTAGTTTGGTTAAAGCCCAAAACGAATTTTGTAAATTTAAGTTATAATTTGACCCGTAAAACCCGACCATTTAATAAACCGACTTTTATTAATCGTACTTTTCATAAACGTATGGTTTCGTCAAGCACAACTAGGGTGTCGTGTCATTTAATAATATAATTTTTCGTATCGTAACTCGATTCTCATAATTAATTAGGTCGCGGCTAGCGTAACCGTACCCTCGAGCTATTTTATCTTCGTTCTCTTTGCTGAATTAACGAGGTGAGTTTATAGCCCCATACTTTACTATTTTTCACTGCTTTTTGGGGTGAGACATTGCTTGATTTTAACGTGTGAACACAAGTGCATTTACTGATTATATAATAGTCTAAGTCCCACTAAAAACCCAGTTGCTTTGGCCCGTGAATCGTGAACCGTTAATTACTTTGTGTAAGCGCGAATGTAATGGATAGATCTATCGGGATTGACGTCCCTGTCTGTCTTGTCCAACAAGGGGACAAGCGGGCACAGTTTCATTTGAGTCTGAGATAGGATGTCGTGGGTTTAGGCATCTAGTTTGGGCTACATTTATATGATTATACTGCCGGTGTTGTTAACGCTTCGGTGTCACGAGCTTAGACTGTAATAAATACTTTTGGGATGACTTTGTATCTGTTATATTGTCATCACATTTGGGAAAATCTTGTGGTTCATTAAACATTTTCACTTAACTAAACCTATGAACTCACCAACTTTATGTTGACACTTTAGCAATGTTTTTCTCAGGTATTAAGAAGGAAGATGCTAAATGAGGTCTCATGCATTGCCGTCATTTCTTTGAAACAACGATCATTTGTACCATTTGAGAAAACTATGTTTTGTAACCGTATTCAGTTTATGCTTCCGCACTTTGTTAAAACTATTTATTTTATTAATTACAAGTGATCTATTTTCCGAACGTCTCATTTAGAGGTCGTTCTTTATGACTATGTGCGTATGATAATCATGACGTCACCACTCCCTTGTCGCCATTATACTCTGATATTTTGGGAGTGTGACAGATTGGTATCAGAGCCATAGTTATAGAGAACTAGGTTGCATTTAGTAACTCTAGACTATAACTGCTCTATGTTTAATCGATTATCATACAGATTGTAAGTATTAAGTATATGTAGATACATAAGTAATAAATGGGATACATGTGAATTAACAATTACGAGGTATATTTACATGGGTTACATGTGCAACAACAAAATCTGAATTATGTTATATGGGATACATGTGAATTCACCAATGATTGCTATGTTATGTTAATGTCCCTTTTTTTACGGACTAATTTTATAAGATATTTACACACATTTATTTTGTTTATGATTACGGCGATGTCTTCATCCGATGATTCCACGTCTACAGGAGCGTACTACAACCGTAGTTCATAGTCGACCATCAGTTCATCAGTAGGACTACCTAGAGGATCGCCGTCAGGATATCCGTGGTACCGGATGGTTTCAGATGACGATACAGAGAGAGAGAGACTGAGGAGGTTCGTCATTCACCGATCCGTATTCCTGATGCATCAGCTGACGATGTACTTAGCCTAGAAGGCGGAGGAGAGGATGACTTAGACACTGACGTGGTGCAGTCACCAGGTCAGACATCAGTGACTGGAGATGAGACGGTAGAGGAGACAGAGGATGATGAGATGGAGTTTACAGATGGGGAAGGAGAGCCTATGGAGGTCACAGACACTGAGGACCCTCCTACTGCATATGCCGCTACTCCTGAGGTTTCCCTAGCACACATCTCCTCATCTTCATCTGAAGACGAATGAGAAAGGACTGTTATTCCTGCTCCAGCACCTGGTACTCTACCTTTCTACTATGTGAGACGACGTCTTCGGGGGAGAGCTGCTCGACCACCACTTTCACCTTACCGACCCCTCATACCTTTCACTGCCACTGACAGGCATGCAGCCCGCACACCTGCCAGTTCTGTCCCAGAGACACCATTACTACTACCACCACCAGAGACTGTACCTGCAGTATACCAGGAGATGCTTACTGACGCTGGTATCTCTACAGGACCGAGAGCTACAACTCCTCTTCCTAGGAGAGCTACGTCGACGGTGGTGATGCTTGGGGCGGCAGATGGATGTGTGACGACACGGTTGAACAGGTTGGAGGATGCTGTAGAGGCTTTAGGTGAAGAGTATAATGAAGTGCAGGATAAGTTGGAGGCACTGGCGAAGAAGAGTCCAGTTAGGGATGAGACAGTGTTGACAGTATGTGTGACCCGTCTACGAGGACAGCTTCTTACTGTTCTTGATCAGATGGAATCCATGCCGAACGCTCGTCTTGAGGAGATTGGGAGCCTGATGACCCGTTGGGAAGTAGAGCCATTGGTGGAGACAGGCGGACTAGAGGCACCAGTGGAGGACCCTGTTGCAGATTTGGATAAGAGGTTTAGAGCCGCTTGTCATGATACCGATGTTAGACTGAGGGATTCCCAGGCTCGTGAGCTCGTGGTTGAGAGGAGGTTAGCAGAGTTGGAGAAGGAGCTTCATCAGCGCCGTGAGGGCACTAGTTAGATTTATCTTGTACCATCGATCTATCCTTGTATGGCCACTAAGCTTTGAAGCATATCTTAGCTAGTTGGTATTTTATTTTCTTTTATTATGTTATGACAAACTATGATGTACTATCAAACGATTCTATGAATGATGTTATGGGTTACAAAAATTGTGAGATCATTATATATTGTGTATTATACCCTGGAGCATTTCATAATTGTGTTGTGTGTGCCATGCATGTTATGTCTGGCAAAACTCATTATCCTATTACCTTGTTAGATTATGGCGCCAGTTAGAAGATCCGAAACGCAGAATCCGCCAGCCGCTACCGGTGGAATTGACACCGTCATGCTAAGCCAAATGATCGCCGAACGAGTGGCTGAGGCACTCGCGACCGCTGAAGCAAATCGTACAGCTAGCACACAGGAGGAGACCAACCAAGGAGCTACTAATGCTATTGCACGGACTTGTACCTACAAGGAATTTCGTGCAGTTACGCAAGTAAGTTTCCGCGGTACTGAAGGAGCAGTAGGATTAACCAGATGGTTTGAGAAGCTAGAATCCCAATTTGGGATTAGCAATGTCGCTGAAGCCGACAAGGTGAAGTTTGCGTCAAGCACGTTAGTGGATGGTGCTTTGACTTGGTGGAACGTCTATGCTCGTGCAGTGACCATTGACGTTGCCCAAGCGACGCCCTGGAGTGAATTTAAAGCTATGTTTATGAGGAAATACTGCCCACGAAATGAAGTCAAGCAGATGGAAGTTGAGCTGTGGAACCTGAAGGTCAAGGGTACTGCTCTTACTGCTTACAATCAGCGCTTTCAAGAGCTGATCTTGTTATGTCCGGAAATGGTGCCCAACGATGACCGATTGTTGGAGCGATACATTGAAGGACTACCTTTGAGCATCAAAGGGAATGTGACTTCATCCAAGCCGACTGATTTGCACGAGGCAATAGACATGGCTCAGAGTCTGATGTACCAAGTGGTACAGGAGTTGGGAGAAAGTACTGGGGATAAAAGAAAGTGGTCTGGCAACCACTACAACAACAATACCAACAACAGCAACAACCCAAGCAACTACAACCAGAACAAGCGACAAGAAGTAGCAAGAGTGTTCACTGCTGGACAAGGAAATACTGGGAACTACGCTGGAAGACTTCCTTTCTGTGGAAAATGTGGCCGACACCACGAAGGAGCATGTCCCCCTACGTGCTACAATTGTGGGAAGGCGGGACATAAGGCAAAGGAATGTCGAGCACCACCTCGTTCTACTAATCAAAGAGGACCTGGAACGCAAGGTGGCCAAGGAGCAAATGTCACTTGCTTTGGATGTGGAGAGAAAGGTCACTACAAGAACAAGTGTCCAAGCAGTGGGAACCAAGGTCGTAGTAACCAGATTCGAGGGAATCAAAATCAGAACCAAGGGAACCAGAAGCAAAATCAAGGGAACCGAGGAGGGAATAACCGAGCCACAACTAGTACTCCTGGAGGATTCACGGCACCTAGCAAAGTGTATCATCTCTGTGCTGAAGCTGCTGTACAAGACAACAATGTTGTGACTGGTACGTTTCTAGTCAATAACAACTATGCTTCAGTACTATTTGATTCTGGTGCGGATAGGAGTTTTGTGTCGTCTATATTTAGTGAACGCCTAAATGTTACCCCTACTGCGTTAGACGTTAAGTATAATGTAGAATTAGCCGATGGGAAGTCAGTAACCACCGACGTTATTCTGAGAGGATGTAGTGTAAGGCTACAAGGTCGTCCGTTTAGTATCGACCTACTCCCTATAGAATTGGGAAGTTTTGACGTCATCATTGGAATGGATTGGATGTCGAAGCATCACGCGGAGATTGTATGTCATGAGAAGTGTGTCCGTGTTCCTTATGGAAACGACGTACTCATCATACAAGGCGAAAGAAGTGGAGTGAAGAATGGATCAAGATTGGAAGTCATCTCATGTATCAGGACTCAAAGATACATTGAGAAGGGATGTCCGGTATTCTTGGTTCAAGTAACACAAAAGGAGGGAGAAGAAGATCGCGAGAAGAAGGTAGAAGATGTACCGATCGTTAGAGACTTTCCGGACGTATTCCCAGAGGATTTACCCGGACTACCTCCAGCACGGCAAGTGGAGTTTCACATCGAGCTTACACCAGGAGCCGCGCCTGTTGCTAGAGCCCCATACCGTCTAGCACCGGCCGAGATGACAGAGTTAGCTGAACAGATAAAGGAACTTTCTGACAAAGGTTTCATTAGACCAAGTTCCTCACCTTGGGGAGCGGCGGTCTTATTTGTCAAAAAGAAAGATGGATCCTTTAGAATGTGTATCGATTACCGAGAATTGAATAAGCTGACGATAAAGAACCGCTACCCATTGCCGAGGATTGACGATCTTTTCGACCAATTGCAAGGATCTAGCATATACTCGAAGATCGATTTAAGATCAGGATATCATCAACTAAGGGTTAGAGAGGAAGACGTTCATAAAACGGCTTTTAGAACCCGGTACGGACACTACGAGTTCCAAGTTATGCCTTTCGGTTTGACAAACGCGCCTGCGGTATTCATGGATCTCATGAACCGAGTTTGCAAACCATACTTGGACAAGTTTGTGATTGTATTTATCGATGACATTCTCATCTATTCTCGTAATGAAGAAGAGCACAAGGAACATTTGAAGACCATATTAGAGCTGCTAAGGAAGGAGAAGTTATATGCAAAGTTTTCCAAATGTGAGTTTTGGATAAACACAGTGCAATTCCTTGGGCATGTGATCGACAGCAGTGGTATTCACGTTGATCCTGCTAAGATCGAGGCTGTAAAGGATTGGGCGACTCCAACAACACCCACGGAGATCCGTCAATTTTTAGGTCTTGCTGGTTACTATAGGAGATTCATTGAAGGTTTCTCCAAGATAGCTAAACCAATGACGGAATTGACTCAAAAGGATAAGAAGTTTGAGTGGAAGGAGGATCAAGATTTGGCATTCCAGACGTTGAAGCAGATGTTGTGTGAAGCACCTATACTAGCCCTACCTGAGGGCAATGAAGACTTTGTGGTGTATTGTGATGCATCCATAAAAGGGTTAGGTGCAGTACTGATGCAAAGGACTAAGGTCATAGCTTACGCATCAAGACAACTAAAAGTGCACGAGAAGAACTACACAACTCATGACCTAGAGTTGGGAGCAGTGGTGTTTGCCTTGAAGATTTGGAGACACTACCTTTATGGTACTAAGTGTGTTGTATTCACTGATCATAAGAGTCTACAACATATTTTGAATCAAAAGGAACTCAACATGAGACAACGACGTTGGCTAGAGTTGCTCAGTGATTACGATTACGAGATCCGTTATCACCCAGGCAAGGCAAATGTCGTGGCCGACGCTTTGAGTCGAAAGGAGAGAGTTCTTAGGGTGAAGGCTTTGATGATGACCATTGACTTAGACCTTCCATCCTTAATTCTCAAGGCTCAGAAAGAAGCAGTCGAGGAAGAAATTCTCAAGACTGAAGATGTTGGAGGAATGATAAAGAAGTTGGAAGCACGTTCGGATGGAACGTTATGCATTGATAATAGGAGTTGGTTACCATGCCATGGTGACCTACGATCCTTGATTATGCATGAGTCGCATAAGTCAAAGTACTCCATACATCCGGGATCTGATAAAATGTATCATGATCTGAAGATGTTGTATTGGTGGCCGAACATGAAGGCGGATATTGCTACATACGTTAGCAAGTGTTTGACTTGTGCCAAAGTCAAAGCCGAACATATGAAACCATCAGGATTATTGGTCCAACCCGAACTGCCGGAATGGAAGTGGGAAAGGATCACTATGGATTTCATTACCAAGCTACCAAAGACCGCAGCCGGATTCGACACGATTTGGGTAATCGTCGACCGACTCACCAAATCGGCTCATTTCCTACCCATCAAGGAGACTGATGGAATGGATAAGTTAGCAAGGACGTACTTGGAGGAAGTAGTCACGAAGCACGGTGTGCCTGTGTCTATAATCTCCGACCGAGACAGCCGATTTACTTCGCAGTTTTGGAAGTCACTGCAGAAGGCATTGGGAACGCAGTTGGATATGAGCACTGCGTACCATCCCCAAACTGACGGTCAAAGCGAAAGGACCATTCAAACCCTAGAAGATATGCTGAGAGCTTGTGTGATTGACTTCGGAAATAAATGGGATAGACACCTACCTCTGGTGGAGTTCTCATACAACAATAGTTATCACACTAGCATTAAGGCAGCGCCGTTCGAGGCACTGTATGGTAGGAAGTGTCGTTCACCCGTGTGTTGGGCAGAGGTCGGTGAAGCACAACTCACTGGACCTGAGATCATACACGAGACTACTGAGAAGATCTTTAAGATTAAGAGCCGTATGCAAGCCGCAAGAGATCGACAGAAGAGTTATGCTGATATGCGACGCAAACCTCTTGAGTTTGAAGTTGGTGATAAAGTCATGTTAAAGGTCTCACCTTGGAAGGGTGTGATTCGCTTTGGAAAGCGTGGAAAGTTAAATCCTCGTTACATTGGACCCTTCGAGATTATAGAGAGAATTGGTCCCGTAGCCTATCGTTTGGAATTACCCCAAGAACTTAGCCGTGTGCATAATGTGTTCCACATTTGCAATCTGAAGAAATGCTTAGCTGACGAGACGCTCGTTATCCCTTTGGAGGAGATTCAACTCGACGACAAACTCAACTTTGTAGAAGAACCCGTAGAAGTTATGGACCGTCAAGTTAAACAACTCAAGCAAAGCCGTATACCTATTGTGAAGATCCGATGGAACGCGCGTAGAGGTCCAGAATACACGTGGGAACGTGAAGATCAATTCAAGAGCAAGTATCCTCATCTTTTCGCTAACCATCCTACTACAACAACGTCTTGATTCCGTGACGAAATCTCTAAAACATGGGAATACTGTGACATTCGTCAAATTTCCATCTTAATTTATTCATATAGTACGAGTATTTTAACTGTTTACCGACGAGTTGTCGACATGAATGTGTTAACTATTTTTGCTTTGCGGACAAAGCCCTTTTTAGGGAGAGCATATGTAACATCTCGAGTATTCGCGATTATTAAGTTGAATGCAATACACAAGTTGGTGGGCGTTTTATGTTTTGCCGTACGTTTATTTGATATAGTTATTAAGATTACGTGACGTCTCGCACAATTGTTTTGTTTTGGGATCGTATGTCAAACGGTTTTAGTGTCGTGTTTATTCAGTCGCGTCTAAACCTAAACATTGTAAACCCGAGTCGAGTATATAGCTGTCACAGCATGTACATATACTGAGTATAAACCTTCATTTATATTTATTACCAAGCTTGCCTTACAAGAGTCTCAAATTTCTGTCACATGTCTAACTACAAATAAACTTCATAAGTTTATTTCCCCACTAACCACTAAAGGACAGCACACATGCCTAGTTTACCCTATTTGGGTATATCACAAGTTACCATTTTCAGCTTGACACTAACCCTAGACTAACAATACAAGTTTATATACAAACCCAAAGTTTATCCAATGTCCAAATACAAGTTTATCTCAGTCCAAATTACAAACACAAAAATCTGCACAAGTCTTTCAAAATACAACTTCTGGGTAGAGGGAAGAGTAGTGTCCAGCCGACCCACACGTCGCATCCCAACCTGCAAAACCGAAAGAGTCTTCATCCCGTCCGAACCTGCAAAACCGAACATAGCATCCCCTTTGTGAGTCTTTCGTCTTTTCGTCTTTCCTTTATGAAGTCCTAGATGTGCTTGTTTTGTACGAACCTGCGAATAAACGAATCAATGTGTTAGTCATTGTAAAGGTCTTATACTTTTAACTAAAAACTGAAATTTGTTAAACTTTAATAACTAATACAAACATGTCTATGATTTTATTTTTCTGTCAACCAAACCGAGACCCGATTTAGACCAAACCGAGACCCGATTTAGACCAAACCGAGACCCGACTTAGAACCAAACCGAGACCCATGTCCAACCAAATCAAGACCACAATCAAGAACCAAACTGAGACCCATGTCCAACCGAACCGAGACCCAATCAAGAACCAAACCGAGAACCAAACCAAGCCAACCAAGTTTCACACTTTCTGCCAAAACTATCAACAATCATTACCATCTAAATCAAATGTCTTAATCACTTTCATTCTTACAGAAACATCCTAAAAACCCTTAATCTTGCCGCGGGTATAAAACCCCCAATTTTATGAAAACCCTAGATCGAATTTTTATTAATTAAAACGTTAATTAAACCTAATCTAAACCCAAACCCCATATTTAATTTAATTGAAAATGAGTTATGCAAAAACCCCCAATTAACCGAAACCCTAATTTTTATAAACCAATTTTATATTGAAATTAGTTTGATTTTATAATAGAAAACATCAATTAATTGTGTTTAAACCCGAGTTTGATAAAAACCCCCAAATATTTCAAAACCCTAAACTCGTTTATTTTAAATCCGAGAATCATATGATTCACAACAACTTTATACAAATCAATCAAACCCACTGATCATTATAAATTGAAAATAAATTAATCTTGTTAAAAGAAATAAAGGAAAAATGAACTTATCTTGATTTCTGGCTATTGATTCACGAAACCGCAAGGATGAACACATCAGAAAACCCAATCGGTTTGATGTGGGGATTAAACCCCACACCTTACGCGATCTAAACACCTCAGACCACCCACACATGATTGTTATATCCCAAATGATTAGATAATAGCCATGGCAAGGATTGAACCGATCTAGATTTAAGAGAGAGAAGAGATAGGGGCGGTGGAGATGATATCGAGGGAAGAGAGAGAGTTTCACTCTCTGTTAGGGAGTTGTGTGTGTTTACACGCATATCTACTCCTTCCGTTCCTTGTTATGTCCGCCCATGGACCGGGCCGGGTCTAATGACCCTTGGGCCGGTTTATGTGTAAAGGTATTGGACCCAATTTTGGGCCTTGTGTATTTATTTAGTTTGGTTAAAGCCCAAAACGAATTTTGTAAATTTAAGTTATAATTTGACCCGTAAAACCCGACCATTTAATAAACCGACTTTTATTAATCGTACTTTTCATAAACGTATGGTTTCGTCAAGCACAACTAGGGTGTCGTGTCATTTAATAATATAATTTTTCGTATCGTAACTCGATTCTCATAATTAATTAGGTCGCAGCTAGCGTAACCGTACCCTCGAGCTATTTTATCTTCGTTCTCTTTGCTGAATTAACGAGGTGAGTTTATAGCCCCATACTTTACTATTTTTCACTGCTTTTTGGGGTGAGACATTGCTTGATTTTAACGTGTGAACACAAGTGCATTTACTGATTATATAATAGTCTAAGTCCCACTAAAAACCCAGTTGCTTTGGCCCGTGAATCGTGAACCGTTAATTACTTTGTGTAAGCGCGAATGTAATGGATAGATCTATCGGGATTGACGTCCCTGTCTGTCTTGTCCAACAAGGGGACAAGCGGGCACAGTTTCATTTGAGTCTGAGATAGGATGTCGTGGGTTTAGGCATCTAGTTTGGGCTACATTTATATGATTATACTGCCGGTGTTGTTAACGCTTCGGTGTCACGAGCTTAGACTGTAATAAATACTTTTGGGATGACTTTGTATCTGTTATATTGTCATCACATTTGGGAAAATCTTGTGGTTCATTAAACATTTTCACTTAACTAAACCTATGAACTCACCAACTTTATGTTGACACTTTAGCAATGTTTTTCTCAGGTATTAAGAAGGAAGATGCTAAATGAGGTCTCATGCATTGCCGTCATTTCTTTGAAACAACGATCATTTGTACCATTTGAGAAAACTATGTTTTGTAACCGTATTCAGTTTATGCTTCCGCACTTTGTTAAAACTATTTATTTTATTAATTACAAGTGATCTATTTTCCGAACGTCTCATTTAGAGGTCGTTCTTTGTGACTATGTGCGTATGATAATCATGACGTCACCACTCCCTTGTCGCCATTATACTCTGATATTTTGGGAGTGTGACAGATTGGTATCAGAGCCATAGTTATAGAGAACTAGGTTGCATTTAGTAACTCTAGACTATAACTGCTCTATGTTTAATCGATTATCATACAGATTGTAAGTATTAAGTATATGTAGATACATAAGTAATAAATGGGATACATGTGAATTAACAATTACGAGGTATATTTACATGGGTTACATGTGCAACAACAAAATCTGAATTATGTTATATGGGATACATGTGAATTCACCAATGATTGCTATGTTATGTTAATGTCCCTTTTTTTACGGACTAATTTTATAAGATATTTACACACATTTATTTTGTTTATGATTACGGCGATGTCTTCATCCGATGATTCCACGTCTACAGGAGCGTACTACAACCGTAGTTCACAGTCGACCATCAGTTCATCAGTAGGACTACCTAGAGGATCGCCGTCAGGATATCCGTGGTACCGGATGGTTTCAGATGACGATACAGAGAGAGAGAGACTGAGGAGGTTCGTCATTCACCGATCCGTATTCCTGATGCATCAGCTGACGATGTACTTAGCCTAGAAGGCGGAGGAGAGGATGACTTAGACACTGACGTGGTGCAGTCACCAGGTCAGACATCAGTGACTGGAGATGAGACGGTAGAGGAGACAGAGGATGATGAGATGGAGTTTACAGATGGGGAAGGAGAGCCTATGGAGGTCACAGACACTGAGGACCCTCCTACTGCATATGCCGCTACTCCTGAGGTTTCCCTAGCACACATCTCCTCATCTTCATCTGAAGACGAAGGAGAAAGGACTGTTATTCCTGCTCCAGCACCTGGTACTCTACCTTTCTACTATGTGAGACGACGTCTTCGGGGGAGAGCTGCTCGACCACCACTTTCACCTTACCGACCCCTCATACCTTTCACTGCCACTGACAGGCATGCAGCCCGCACACCTGCCAGTTCTGTCCCAGAGACACCATTACTACTACCACCACCAGAGACTGTACCTGCAGTATACCAGGAGATGCTTACTGACGCTGGTATCTCTACAGGACCGAGAGCTACAACTCCTCTTCCTAGGAGAGCTACGTCGACGGTGGTGATGCTTGGGGCGGCAGATGGATGTGTGACGACACGGTTAAACAGGTTGGAGGATGCTGTAGAGGCTTTAGGTGAAGAGTATAATGAAGTGCAGGATAAGTTGGAGGCACTGGCGAAGAAGAGTCCAGTTAGGGATGAGACAGTGTTGACAGTATGTGTGACCCGTCTACGAGGACAGCTTCTTACTGTTCTTGATCAGATGGAATCCATGCCGAACGCTCGTCTTGAGGAGATTGGGAGCCTGATGACCCGTTGGGAAGTAGAGCCATTGGTGGAGACAGGCGGACTAGAGGCACCAGTGGAGGACCCTGTTGCAGATTTGGATAAGAGGTTTAGAGCCGCTTGTCATGATACCGATGTTAGCCAACGTGCACAATGTCATAAGTGTAGGGGAGACTTTTCCCACATGCTTAAACATTGAGGACAATGTTTATCTTAAGTGTAGGGGGGACTTCTATCGAAGTTTTAAGTGGACTTTTCCATGAAAATGCCTTCATTTAACCGGAAAATCCTATTTTTCAACATTTTTCAATTTTTTTATTAACTTTGGCCATTTAGTCGTAATTTTTAAATTTTAATCGTTGCTTTCATATGTATATATCCCGCAATAAAGTCAAATTTTAATAAAGTGGTGTAGCTAGTTTAGAAGTCTTTGACATATTAGGCCCGTTGCGTTTATTTTGACTCAACCCGAATAGACTTATCCAAGTTTATTCTAGCTAGTATCCTTAACCATGTAGACCTTAATTGGTTTATTAGGCTAAGTATCCACGAGTCTCATTACTTGAGATTTTAAATTGTGGAGGACGAGAAATGATAGAGTCAATTATAAGTCGGTATTCTTGCACAAGCTCACTTGGTGTAATTATTTGCCTATTCTCCCATCACTTGCTTATAATTTATCTGCAATAAGTAAGGTCGTACGATTTGAAAAGTTACTTAGCTTCTAGCCCAAGATCGTTTAAAAGTTGCTCGGTAATGATAAGAGTTCATAGCCAAGGCATAACTTATGAAGCGGGGCGCGAAGATTGGCGAGTCCGAAAAGGCCCTAACAAGGCATGAGGATTCCATTTTATTGCTAAAGATCCAAGGTGATGTGAAAAGCATTATTCCCAAAGTCAATATGAAGGATCAAGACTCACGACGAAAAGCAATCAACTCCCATAAAGATGATGGAGAAGTCTATCCGAAAAGACCTAACAAGGTATGAGGATAAATAGATCCAAGTCCGAAAAGGAGGCGGATCGTTGTATCTCAAAATCCCAAATAGAGATTGAAGAAATAATCATGAAGTCGTGGTCAACAAAGTTGGAGTACCTCTCAAAAGTCTCCAAGTGAAGAAACTCTATGAACGATGAGAAGACTATTATCTCAAGCACGTCTCTCAGGATATGAAGTATGAAGTACATGCCAAATATCGGCCCGAGAAAGGTCTCAAATCGTGAACCGAGTTATGCCAAGATATGAACTTTTTGATATCCCGAGAAGCAGTTTTAAGAGATTTTGTCCTTTAGCTAACTATTGATCAAATCGTCCTACTTTGCTTTCAGCCTTAATAAACTATCGAAATAAGTCCAAAAATGCATCTTCATGATCATTCTAAGACAAAAATAAAATATAAGAGATACACCTAGGAATAAGGGAGTTTAAGCATATAATTAAGCCATGTGTGTAAGTGTTTGATTTACTAACTTATAATAACAATGATCTCGTTTTTAAGCTTAGTTTGGGGAACGTGAAACTTGAGGGTGATAAATCTTCGCAGCACCAAAGCCCTAATGTTAGTCCTTGATCTCTTTGCAAGTTATTTCCATGTAGCTATTTTCAAGTGAAAATGGTTTTCTATCCTTTTGTTTCCGTTTAAGTTTTAATTTCTTTTAGTACCTTAATTTTTGTTAAAGTAGTATTTTAATAAGGCCAAGGTTGATTGATTATGGGAAAAATGTAAACTTGCTTTATCACTAAGCATTGCATGAGGGCATGGCAATGGTTAAGTGTAGGGGATTTGATAGGTGTGTAAACACCCATCCTTTTACCACTTAATTCTGGCTAAAACGAGACCAAAACGCGTATTTAATATCATTTGTTTGGAATTATGCGTGGTTTTTGTGTTTATTGTGTTTTCAGAGCCAACCGGATGATTATTGAAGAAAACATGGGATTGCACGGGATTTATCGAAGAAAAAGACTCAAGATGAAGTCTATTGTCCAAGAGATGCAAAAGATTTGAAGTCACTGGGCCTATTCGAAGATTTATCGAAGAAAAGGACCAAAGATGGAAGATTTACAAAAGTCGAAGAAACTCAAGTCTATTAAACGAAGAAATTAAAAGACGAGTTGAATTTAATCGACAACAAATCCCGAATCAGAATCGAAAACGTCAACTTTTCTGAAAAGACAAGAAGACAAGAAGAAAGGGAGAAAGCCCACTCACCAACCAAAGGTAACACCTATATAAAGGGTTCCCCTCACACACTTTGCAACCAGTTTTTCAGTTTTAGTTTTTCTTTCTCCTTCTTTTTCTCCCTTTTAGTTCGTAGCATCACCAACACCACTAGGGTGTTTGGTGATCTTGATCTTTGTTTTTTCGATCTTATAATTTTAATCCTTGTTTTGTTATTGTTAAAACATTAAATCATCAATACAAGTTCTTGTTTAATCTTTCCATTTCATCTTGTTCATCTCCATTTATTAGGGTTAAAGTTTAAGTTCTTATTTGATTGATTTGATCTTTAAAAAGTTGTTGAATTTGTGTTTTTGTTATTGGGATTTGATCCTTGTAGTTGGTAGATGATTTGTGGTTAATTTGATAAAACCTTTTTACTTATTTAGCTTGATTTTAGATTAAAATCGTTTTCCTTGTTCTTCGGGGTAAAGTTACTGTTCTTGAAGTTCCCCAGGTTCCGAATGAACCAAATCTTCCGGATGAACACTAAGTTCTGGATGAACAGCTAAAGTTCCGAATGAGTTTATGTTAAGAAAAGTTCCGAGTCAGTCTAGAAGTTCCGAATAAATTTTCCTTTCAAAAGTTCCGAATGAACTTAAACTTCCGAATGAACCAAAAGTTCCGGATGAGCACAATCTTCCGAATGAACTGAAAGTTCCGGATGAACACCAACTTCCGAATGAGTTTCAAAAGTTCCGAATAAATTTCTTTTCCAAAATTTCCGAATCAACTTCCGAAGAAAGTTCCGAGTGAAGGTTCCGAAGAAAGTTCCGGATAAAGTTCCGGGTGAACTTCCGAATTAACTTCCGAGTAAAGTTCCGAGTGAAGGATTTTTAGAAGGTTCCGAATCAATTTTCCTTGAAAGTTCCGAATAAATTTCTTTTCCAAAACTTCTGAACCAACTTCCGCATGAGAGTTCCGAATCAAGGTGAACTTCCGAATCATTTTCTTTTGAAGTATTTCTAAGGTTTATCTTCTGTTTCTTTAGTTCATATTTATAGTTTAACTGTAATTTTAATTTTAATTTTAATTTTAATTTTAATTTTAAATTTTAATTCAAGTTTTATTAATTGTTATTGCTTTTAAATTCAAGTTTACATTTTTCGTGCATTTAAACCTTTAGTAGATTAAAAATCCAAACCCCCTTTTTAGTAACCAAAAACAAATCATTCCACTTAGAACTAAGATCAATTCGAGAGGATATCGAGAGTAAAATTGAACCCCATAGCTAAAATCTAAGTATCACATATATACCTATACTAACATGAAATCTATCTGTTTACTAGATTTAAGCTTGCAAATCACAACAACTAAACCTACATCATACTAATGCCAAGATTGACAGATTTTCTATAAGATACTTGAAAACTTGAATTTTCTTAACTTAAATAATCTAACACCTAAACTGATTTTCTCAAACCTAATCAAAAGTGTGGAGAACTAATTGAAGGGCTTGGTTGTCACCCCAAGTCTTTTAATCAGCCTATCCAAACACCACTTAAATAAATGATTATGAAAATTTAACAAAGAGAATTTAAGCTAAGCAATACCAACCTATTTCTAACTAACATAATTATGCTTAAACCACATAATCGTCACAGATTTAACATAAAACAACCCAAGAAATGCACAAAGACACAGATCATGCATAAACCAAAAAAATCACAAGATTCATACTAGGTAGAGGGTTCAAGCTGCTATACCATGTGAGACCTATCATCCAGGCCCCACTAAGGCTGCTGATGCCTTCTCCATCGAGCCAAGGCTTGAGCTTATAGGGGAATGATGAGCTTATGCAAAGAGGGACTACTACAGTCCACCCCAAGGTGACTACATCAGTCAATGCCTTGGGGTATTTTCTTGGTACCTGTTTATCACAACACCAACAGAAAAAGAAAAAATTCCAAACCAAAAACCTGCCAAAAGCTGTTTTTTTCAGACAGCTTTTGGTGAGCTTATGGTGTGGTTAGCTAAAACAAAAAAGTGAAAAAGAAAGATTTATGAAAAATCTTTTGAAAGCAAAAATCTTTTGAAACCAACTTTGTGAAACAACAAGGAAAATAACAGCCTATATCAACTATTTGGGTTGGTTTGATGTCAAACAAACTAAACCAAAAGCTCATATATTCTGGATCTCAAAAGGGATTTTAGCCAAAAAATCTTTGCATAAAATATTTTGAAGGAAAATTTAAAGAACAACTTGTTGCATAAATTAAAAGCTGAAAATAAATGGAATTCAGTTGCTTTGTAGGCCAAATCAATACTTTAACTATTAATCAAAATGGGTTACAAAGAAAAACTGGAACAAGCCTAATGTCACAGGCGACATTGGCTTTTATACTAATCTAAAGATGCTTCTAGAATACAAAATGAGATGTCCTAAACATTAAACCCTAATAGATAAAAGTCTAAAAATTCCCTTTGAGTCAACAGCATTTGAATCATGGTCTTCATTGGCCATGTGATGAATCAGTCCTCATGTGATGTTACAGCTAAGCAAAAGTGATCCCAGACGTTGGAGGAAGTTGTAGGGGGAAAGTTTTGGCTCAAAACCGTTGGTTCATTGTACCAATTTTGTTTGTATATTGCAGGGGAGACACGTGGGGGACCCACCAGTCACGGGGTAAGGGTTTTGGGTGATGGGTTTTGTTTGTTGGATCATTAATCATCATTCTGGAGGTTTAGGGCTAATAACCCTTTGATTTAGTGGGTGATAAGGGATTAGGGTTTACAAGATATTAGGGGTGATGAATGTGTGGGTTTAATCTGGTTGGGTGGGACTGATTGTGTTTGGCGCCCATAAAATAATTTATTAATCAGTTTAAAACTGATTAATAAATAATATAGGGGTTAGTGAGGTTTGACTGGTGATGTGGCGGTCAAGGTGAGGTGTAGGGTTGTGGTTGGAGGAAGGGTGTGAGTGGGGTGACGTGGCAAGCTGCAATAGGAGGGTATAACTTTGGTTGTCTGGGCATAAAAGGTCCACATACTCCCATGTTTTGTTCACTTCAAGTTTCAAACAGCAAAACTCATTCTTCCTTTGATAGCAAGTTTTGTCTAATTAAAAAAGTGGTCCTTGTCTTCTTATATATCTTGAATAAGGACTAGAAATGCACTTTGCTCAATCTCCAAGGGTCAATCTTGTACAATGTTCAAACTTTAGGGACCCCAATGCAAATAATGATAGGTGAGGGTATAAAGTGACAATTCTTCAAAATTGGAGGACCAATCTTGAAAAACTTCAAAACTTCAAGGGTATTTTTGGAAAATCATGATTCGGGTCCGGTTCTTTGTGCGGCTTCGTTTCCCGTGTTCGTTTTTTCTTGATTCTTGTTATCTTTTGTTTCATTCACGATATTCGTACCTAAAATACACAATGAACAAACACAAGCATATTTTGGGGTATTTTATGACACTTTTAAGCGTTTTAAGCCCAATTTGGACGATGAGAATATGTATAAATGCAGTCTCATCACGGAGACATATGATGCGTTAAATCTTCAAGTGGTCATGTAGACACCCAGTTACATTGTCCGAGTGTATAATCTTTTTCAGCATGTCACATTCGTGGGTTTGCTAGGAGCATTACTCTTTAGGTCATGTGTCAATCATGTCATAAATTAAGTTTTGTGTCAATCTGTCACATATATTAGGTCATGGTTTGGATTTCTTCTCAAGATCCCTAAAATGGTATTGTTAGGAATTAGAATTCGCTATGTTGTTTGTCTTTAGGTTTAAGCGAGCCGACTATTGTGTCGAAGTATGCAAAAAAATTTGCTTATCTCGATCCTGATTTTTTGGTATAGAGGTACTGGAATGAGGTTGACATATGTTAGTCCGCTTCCTCTTTGATATAATTCTACTTTTTTTATCCAAAACTTAAAACTATGTAATTCGAGGTAGATGTGTATTTTTGGTTCTTTTAAGCATCTTTATCTTAGGGGCTGTTTGATTGGTAAATATGTGATGTTTTTGAGTGGTTTTGAATTTTAATATCACTCTCTCATCGTGTTTGGTTAAAAAATTGAGTGGGTTTTTGCATTTCAAATACTTTAAAAACGCGTTTTTTTAACATGAGTAGTGGTTTTTGATGTGAACTTTAAAGTGTCTTAAATAGACATAGTTTACTCCTTAGGCCCTTATCATCTTCACCTTTCTTCCCCATTTCATTTACAAATCAAAATTAAATCATAATTTTCTTCTAAACTACATCGTTTAAATCCGTTATTTTTTGTCATTAATTTCTTTAATATTTAATCATCCATAACCCTTTCTTACTTTTTAATAGGTCGGTAAGGTTACTTTTTTATCTCATTTTTATCTTTGATGTACATATGTGTTTAGGAGAACAGATCTATGTATTCATATAAGTTTCGTTGTATTTTTCCACTTTTTTTAGCTCTTTCGATTTTATAGCTCACGTTCCAAGTCAATTTCATTTTCTCCAATTAGTTACTCACAAATGATATGGGGTTCATAGATGGATAACAACTTTAGGTATAATAAGTTAGATGTTAATTTTTCATTTTTATTAAACATGTTATAGTTTATAGGGAATCATATATGAACTTCTGCTGTTGGGCTTGTGATTTTTTTATTTTATTTTGTAGCTTAATTAATTGAGATAAAAACTCGTTTGTGTTTTTTTAGCAAAGTTTGTGTTTTTTTTATAAAAAAAATAACTTTAGTTGCGTTTTATGTTAAAAGGGTACGCGAGTCATTTAAGAAAACATAATTTAAACTTTTACTAAAAAAACTCCAAAGTTTAAAATGTCTGGTTTTTCAACTTATGAACCCAACGCCCCCAATAGTGAATATGTTTAGTCCATGACAAGCACAATTCATAAAAGGTATTTGTACTATCACATGTGTTGGGTCCACTGGTTATGGATCTTGCAGCCTGTTAAGGATGGTGAACAACTATTGTAATCACAAGTCTATTCACATAGACACTCTTAATGTAATACAAAGTATAAGTGCGAAATACAAATACTGTGATCAAGAAGAAACAGAATAACTAAATAACTTGATCCTTACTAAGGATTTATACTATTAATATGAGGATGAATAATGGTGAAAGGTGTGTCTAACCCTTCTGCCAATGGGTTCCTTTTATACTACAAGGAAACCTTAATACTACATTAAACATAAACGTGTAACTCCTGATACGCATATCCTTTCCTAACATATTTCATGCATATCCTAACAAACTACTAAGAATAACATTGTTTGACTTTCTACTAGACTGGGAGCACGTTTTGCTCCTACTACTACTAGGACCAGGAGGAACTACATACCTCCTAGTTTATCTATTATAAATATCTATTACATAGGTCCTAACAATCCTCCCCTAAACTTGAATTTGACTGGTTGAGTTCAAGTTTCTTGGTAGATCTTGGAAAACAGCACGAGGATTGAAACAGCAAACCAATAGCAGCAAAATATCCATCAGAAGTAAAAGCACAAAGACCGCTGCAATGAATATCATTAAGAAGCTTCTTAAAAGCTTGGAACAGATCTGCACTTGTTGAATCTTCACAGCAAAATGAGCAGATTTGATAAGCCTTGAGCAAGTAGTTGCTTGCTCTTGGGCTAGCTAGTCTTTGTGGTGGAATAAGCATCACCCATTGAGACCAGAACCCAGCCCAACTCTTAGAAAGTAAATCAATGGTGAGTGGGAGTACCCTAATAATTTTTGACAAATCATCAAAGCCGTCAACGTATTTGATTGAGATCTTTACCAGAAGTCGTACCCTTCCGGACTAGCCAACTCTTAGCAATAAAGCATCGGTGAGTTGAAACCCTATAGCTTTGAGCAAGCTATTGCAGCTATCAACGGATTTGATATGAGTCTTTACCAAGAGTCGTACCCCCTCGGACTAGCCACTTTTCCGTTTAGGACCAAGGCAAGTGAAAGCCATCCAATTTTGGGTAAACTGGCAACCATCAACGGATTTGAGAATCGCACCAGAGCCGTACCCTCATGGTGAATCAACTCTTTCTTGTCTGCAAAACATGGTGAGTTGAGCACCATTTGTTGTGTGGAACAGATCCAACACCAGTAGTATACCACATGACAACCCAAGTGTGAAAAATCCAAGAGTTAAACAGTTTCATGATGGAAAAGTATAAGCAAATATTATATTATTTACAAGTTTTGAATTTCTATCACATGTTAGAAGTATAAGCAGATATTATATAAAAGTATTTATTTTTTTTAATTTTTTTAAACAAACTAAGTAAAGTATTAGTCACTAATCACTGTACACATTGGTGAAATGAATGTATGAAATATCAAAAGTATAGAAGAAACAAACCAATCACTGACCAGAAGCAGCAACCTTGTCCGCAAGTAGCCGAGCTTGAATGCCTTCAACTAAGGTGGTGGCCATAGCAGACTCATTGCCAGAAGGAGCATTTGACACCACCAGGCGGCTCTCCAACATGGCTTCCATGGTAGAAATGGTCAAGGGATACTCCTAATCCACAAGCATAAAAACACTAGCACCATATTCTAATTCCAACACATGCACAACACAACCCGCATACAACTTCCACCTTCGAATCACCCAACGAGGTTGTTCCTTCCACACACCAGTAATACAAGAGATTTTCTTATATAAAAATTGTTCGTTGAAATCGATCTAATCGAATTGATCTCCGGTTGAAAGTGAGACTCAGTCGTCTTTGGTGGATAAAAGAAAAGGTTGTCGTTGAGTAAAATAAAAATGCAAACATTTAAGTAAATGACAAACTAACTAAAGTGAAAAATGATTAAAAAGTAAATGGCGAAAAAATTAAAGCTTAAAAAGTAAATTAAGTAAATGACGAGAACTTAAAGCTTGACAAAAAGAAAAATTGAAAACTTTATAAAAAAAATGTAAACTTGAAATAAATCTAAGATAAAACAATTAAAATAACACTTAAGAAATTTGGCGGGAAAAATAAAGGTTTAAAAACAATTCGGGAAAGCAAATCAACACATAAGTCGGAATACACCAAAACTCAACCTAAGTCAGAATCAATAAAAATCAGACCTAATCTGGAACCGAGGTACTGGACCTAATTCGGAATCCTCCATCTTTATGCAATTTGGAATGTGTGTTCTAAGACTAATCCGGAATCAATGATCTAGTCACAATCCGGAATCCATATCATGGACTTAATTCGGAATATGTAAACCACAACCTAATTCGGAATCTCTTACTTCGAACTCAACCCAGAATCAATGAATCCACACTTAATCCGGAATCGATGCTTTATGACTTAATTCGTAATATGTGCTTAGTTCACTAATCTGGAATAAAATCCTATACCTAATTCGGGAAACACGTTAATGCACTAATTCGGAATATGATGAAACTTAACCTAATCCGGAATGTGTGATTTCGCGCACAATCCGGAATACATAAGCTTAACACAATCCGGAATATTGATCAAATGTGTAATCAGGAATCCCTCCAATCTAGACCTAACTCGGGATATGATAGATCATGCACTTAAGTCGAGAAAAGAGGGTTTTACAAAAACCCGGATAAGGAACAAAATTAAGCAAAAAGGAAAATAAGCTAAAAACCAAATAAGCACTTATCTAAAAACTTAACCAAATCAACTTTAAGAAAAAGCTAATAAGCCAAAATTTAAAAACTTTTAAAAACACTAAATAGTCTAAATATTTAAAATCAACTTCTTATAAAATAGAATTTAAAAACACTTAATTAAAATTAAGAAAATCACACAAAAGCTATAAGATCAATAACCTAAAACATCAAACACTTAAAATCATGAAGAACAATCAAATAAGCATAACAATAAGCAAATAAGCATAAATATTAAACAAAACAAGAAAGGTAGAATGAGAATAATGAAAAGCTTGGTTAAAGATTAAGATTTAACAACACAAATTAAAGACTTACTTGAAATAACTTAAAATTAAAGACAAGTATGTAAATGACAATATGAAAAGTGCATGAAAAATAAAGTGGAGAACTAATTTGTCAAATTAGCTAACACCTCCTAATGAGGTTTAAGTTTTCTATTTATAGGGGAGAGGGAGGAGTAGGTTGCTTCCTTCTTTCTTTCTTTTGTCTTCTCGTCTTCCGTCTTTGACAATAAACTCGTCATTTTCGACTTTGTCTTGGGATTTGTCGATAAATAAAATGAACTCGTCTTCTAATTTTCTTCTTTTATTAGATTTGGTTCTTCGACTTCGTTAAACTTCCGTCTTTAGACTTTTTCTTCGAGAAATCCGTGAAAGCCCGTGTTTTCTTCCTTTTTCATCTTTTGGTCCTAAAACACAATAAAAACACAAACCACGCATAATTCCGACTTTTATGATATTAAATATACGTTTTGGCTTGGTTATTATTATAGTTAAGTGGTAAAAGGATGGGTGTTTTCACACCTATCAAATCCTCTACACTTGACCATTGCATTGCCCTCATGCAATGCATTAGTTACACAGCAAGATTTACATTTTCTATCATAATTAACCCACCTTGGCCTTTATTAAATACAAGACATTATGGAAATGTAAAAAGATAGAAGATAACAAAATATTTGAAGGAAGAAAACAACTAAAGAGATCGAAGACTTACATTAGGGCTTTGGTTTGTCATGAATGTTATCACCCTCAAGTTTCACATTCCCCAAACCAAGCTTAAAAAACGAGATCATTGTTATTAAAAGTTAGCAAACTAACACAAACTCATGTGGCCCAATTATTCACTTAGACTCCCTTATTCCAAGGTGTATCTCTTATATTTTATTGTTGTCTTGAATGATCACGAGGATGCATTGTTGACTTATTTCGATAGTTTATTTAGGCCGAAAAAAAAGTATGACGATTTAATCAATAGTTAGCTAAAGGACAAAATCTTTTAAAACTGCTTCTCGAGACCTCATAGAGTTCATATCTTGGCATAACTTGCTTCACGATTGGAGACCTTTCTCGGACCGATATTTGGCATTGACTTCATACTTCGAATCTTGAGAGACGTTCATGAAATAATGGTCTTCTTTTCATAATAGGAATTTCTTCACTTGAAATTTTTGAGATATTCTTCATACTTAGACCACGACTTCTTAATTTTTCTCTAATCTTTACTTGGGATTTTGATATACAACGATCCGCATCCTTTTAGGACTTGGATCTATTTATCCTCATACCTTGCTAGGGTCTTTTCGGATAGACTTCTCCATGATCTTTAGGGGAGTATTTGCTTTTCGTCGTGTGTCTTGATCCTTCATATTGATTTTTGATAAATGATTCTTCACATCACTTTGGATCTTTAGCAACAAAATGTAGCCCTCATGCCTTGTTAGGGCCTTTTCGGAGTCGCCAATCTTCGCGTCCCGCTTCAATAAGTTATGCCTTGGCTATGAACTCTAATTAATACCGAGCAACTTTTAAACGATCTTGTGCTAGAATCTAAGTAACTTTTCAGATCGTACGACCTTACTTATTGCAATTAAATTTATTAACAAGCGATAGGAGAAAAAGCTCATAATTAACTCACATAAATTCATGAAAGAATACCAAACTTATAACTGACTCTATCATCTCTCGTTCTCCACAATTTAAAATCTCAAGGAATGAGACTCGTGGATGCTTAGCCTATTAAATCAAAGTTTTGGGTTTTCAAGTCATCTACAGGATCTTGTAACTTCTTAGACTCTTTCAAGTTTAGAATTCGCATTTTAAAGTTCCCTTGATAAACGACTTTCTAGGATCAATTATAGGAACTTGCGAAAAGTTCTTGTTCTTAACCCGTAAGAGTTAAGACTTACGCGTTTTAAAATTCCCTATATAAAATCCTAGCAAAACTTGATTTAAACACGTTAAGGATACTAGCTAGAGTAAACTTGGATAATTAAACTCGGGTTGAGTCAGAAGATTCATGACGGGCCTAATATATCAAAGACATCTAAACTTATTAAAACCATTTATTAAAATTTATTCTAACAACGAAAGAAAATAACGATAACAAAGGAAATACAACAAGGCCAAAATAGATCAAAAAATTTGAAAAATGTTGAAAAATCAATTTTCCGGTTAAAATGAGGACAAATACAAGGAAAAGCCCACTTAACTTCGATAGAAGTCCCCCATACACTTAAGATAAACATTGTCCTCAATGTTTAAGCATGTGGGAGTAAACTCCCCTACACTTAGGACATTGTGCACATTGTTTAAATCTTGCTAAGGAAAAGACAACTAAAATGATTACTATTTTAATATTGAAGAATATAAAATAGTGAATCAAAAGATTTTAGGATAGAACCGGGAAGACAGGTACACGGGATCACGGTTCATCAAAAGTCATCAAAAGTGGATCTTTGAAAGCTCGAATCCCTACACATCATAAGAAAGAAAACAAAAAACACATACTAGGGTCTCCCCCTACACTTATTATAAAAACAGATAAAAAGGATAGATAATCGGGTTGCCTCCCGAGAAGCGCTTGTTTTTGTTCACCGAGTCGTGAGCCTGACTCAACCTTGATTACATGGGTAAGAATCTTGAAGAACATCCACCAGGGTCAAATACATGGTTTTCATCCATCAAGTAACACAAACTTAAGGTGAACAAGACAAGACAAAGAAGAGTAGACGAGGTTCCCTTAAGTAGTTGTTGAGCACGGTGATAGACAGTATGATGAAGTGAAAGCATATCTCCATTCTTTCCAAAAGTCTTTCCTTTTATTTCATCAGATGGATACTGAGATGGCTTAAAAATTGCGATACCCGGATCAAACACCTTTTCCTTTAGGGTAAAACAAGACTTAGACTCAGTAGACCTTGAAGATTCGCCCATAAACCACACAATCTCCTCTAAAGAAGGTGGATAGAGAGGTGTCAAGACATTGGTACTACGGATATTGGTGTCGTCCGGTTTCTTCTCCTTTGAAACGGGTTTCTTAACATCCAAAGGAGGATAAAGACCATAATCAAAGTCCAAAGGAAGAGAATCATGCTCATTGGGGAAGTATGTATTAAGAAAAGTAGCAAATTCTTCCTCAAATGAGTAATCAGCCAAAGTAGGATCAAGCATTGTTGGCGGAGGATATTCATCAAAAATAGGAGCATAATCATCATTATGAGACAAATCATTTGAAGAATCACTCGAAAGAGTATCAAAATCATCAAAGTCATCATAAGTTGGCATGTCTTTATACTCTGAAGAAAAATCATCATAATCATCCACATCGGAACTAGAATATGCATCATAGATTGGTGGAGCATCATATATTGGTGGGGCATCCAAGTGGGAGGAGGATCTTCAGAATCTTCCACCTTTTCTTGAAAAAGTGGATTATCATAGATAGGATCGAAAAGAGGGTTGTTGTAAACGACAAAATCATCAAGCTTTGTACTTTCACAAGTAGTTGTATCAAGATCGTCTTGAAGCACATCAATCATATTCGCCGATTCTCTTCCATTGGATTTGCTTGTAATCTTCCACATCTTAAAAATTTGTTGATCATTCCCGACCCTTAAGATTAGTTCACCTTCGGCAACATCGACTAAAGCTTTTCCGGTTCTCAAGAATGGCCGTCCAAGTATTAACGGAATACGAGGGTCCATTTCATAATCAACAACAACAAAGTCGACCGGAAAAGTGAAGGTACCAACTTTAACAAACACATCTTTGGCAATACCAACGGGGTTAGCGAGAGTTCAATTTGCTAGCTCAAGAGTCATCTTTGTTGGTGTAAGATCGGGTAATGATAACTTTTTCCAAACACTTAATGGCATCAAATTTATACTTGCCCCGAGATCGGCTAAGGCAGTAAATTCTTCGGTTTGGGAAAATGTACAAGGAAGCACAAAACGACCGGGATCTCCAAGTTTTTCTAGAAGTTCTTTAAGAAGGACTACAGAACAATTCTCATTCAATCGAGTATTAACAAACTCGGTCATCTTCTTCTTCTTACTAAGCAAATCTTTAAACATCTTAACGAATTTAGGCATTTGGGCAAGAGCTTCAACAAGGCTAATGGTGATGTCACTCCCGAAATCTTTTTCAAAAAGTTTGTCACTAGTATGTCATCCTTGGTGAGCAATTTGCACTTGTTAAGGAATATTGTGTTTAGGAGGTGTAGGTGTAGAAGGTGAAGGTGTAGAGGTTGAGGGTTGAGAGGTAGAAGGTTTAGAGGTAGAAGGTGGGGATGATGAAGGTTTTGTATTTGGTACTTCTTCTGTAAGAGGTGGAGACGGTAATGTAGAACTAGTACTAGGCGTGGAAGTAAGAGGAATAAATGGGGGTGGAGAAGGTGTAGATGGAGTAACTGGAGTAGGGGTAGATGGTCCTAATAGAGTTGCTCTACTGCGTGTAGTAATAGCACTCACATTAGCTCTAGGGTTTGTCACGGTATTCGAAGGAAGAGAGCCTGAAGTAGAGGGTTGATTACTTTGGAAGAAACTAGCCATCATATTTCTCAAATCATTCGTTTGATTGCTCAAAGAAGTTTGCATATCATTTCTAAGCTCGGTTCGAATATCATTCCCTTGTTTAGTGATATCGCCTTTCAAATTAATGATTTGGCTTTGAAGATTCTTAACCACCTCTCCTTGGGTCCTCATGAAAGTTTCCACATCTTGATTAAATGTCGTGGGTTGAGCGAGGGGTGGAACTTGGTGAGCGGGTGGGCGATATGGATTAGATACTCGAGGTGGGTTTAGATTGCTTCTATTAAAGTTGTTTGGGTTGTGGTTTTGAGGAGAACAACCGGGTGAAAGAAAGTTGTTAGAACGATAACTTAGCAAGTTATGATCACCTTGAGGTCGGGCTTGATAGCCTTCCGTTGAATAGTTTCCGATAACCGCATATACGTTTTCCGGATTGTCATAAGTAGAAGGACAATCAGTGTATGAATGAGGACCGCCGTAAATCTCACAAGAAAGTGCAACAACTTTAACTTGTTGATATTGGTTCGTAGCCATGAGTTGGATAATTTTGTTCATTTCGGCTATCATGCGGGTGACTTCGGTCATCTCGGAGCTGGAAGAAGTAGAAGAAACATTGACTCTCGGATTATTTCTTGAGGATGCGGATGAATCCCAATTTTTGTGATGAGTGGTCATGTTATCTATAAGCTCTCTACACTCCTCGGATCTTCTTTTCATAAACGTACCACCGGCGGCAGCATTAATCGTATCACGATCACGAAAAGTCAAACCGTTGTAGAAAGTATGAATTAAGGTGACGGGGAGCATATTATGATTAGGACAACGATCGATCAAGACATTATAACGTTCCCAAGCATCAAAAAGAGATTCATCAGGTTCTTGAGTGAACCCACTGATTTTATTCCTAAGACTAGTGACCATGGATGGTGGAAAGTAGCGCGACAAAAATCGTTGAGTCATTTCGTCCCATGTATGAATTGATTTCTTCAGAAGACGATCAAACCATTTTTCGGCATGGTGGGATAAAGTGTGTGGAAATAGATGAAGGCGAAGAAAATCCATGGTAACACCGGGCAATTTCATTCTTTGAGTGACGGTAATGAATTTGTCGAGATGTTTATTGGCATCATCATCCGACAATCCGCGAAATGGACAAGTATTTTGAACTTGTTAGATCATGTGATGCTTTAACAAAAATTCTGGAGCCGTGATTTGCATCAGCGCAATCGGTCCTCCGCGTCCATTCATTGTAGGTTGGCATAGCTCCTCCATCGTACGAAGGTCGGGTTGAGGAGCATGGTTGTTATTATTCATGTTGGGGTGAGGTGGATTATTATTGTTGTGCACACCGGCCATATCTAAGTCTTCAAGAGTCTCGGGCTCAGCATAAGACGAAGATCTAGTACGCATACACCTGCAAAAGAAAAAGATATCAAAGAAATAGAGGAAATATAGTTAACGTAAAAATAAAATCTTTTTGGTGCAAAACTTTTAAAAAGAAATGCTTTTTATGAATTTTTTAAATGTTTTTGGATTTTTGAAAATTTTTTATTTTTAGGATTTTTGAAAATTTTTGACAAGAAAAATAACGTTCACGATTGAACGGATCCCAAAATCCAACGCGTCTCTCACAGAAAACCGTTAATCTTCACGAAAAGTGCTGGCAACGGTGCCATTTTAATACAAGAGATTTTCTTATATAAAAATTGTTCGTTGAAATCGGTCTAATCCAATTGATCTACGGTTGAAAGTGCGACTCAGTCGTCTTTGGTGGATAAAAGAAAAGGTTGTCGTTAAGTAAAATGAAAATGCAAACTTTAAATTAAATGACAAAGTAACTAAAGTGAAAAATGATTAAAAAGTAAATGGCAAAAAAATTAAAGCTTAAAAAGTAAATTAAGTAAATGACGAGAACTTAAAGCTTGACAAAAAGAAAATTTGAAAACTTCATAAAAAAAATGTAAACTTGAAATAAATCTAAGATAAAACAATTAAAATAACACTTATGAAATTTGGCGGGAAAAATAAAGGTTTAAAAACAATTCGGGAAAGCAAATCAACACATAAATCGGAATACACCAAAACTCAACCTAAGTCGGAATCAATAAAAATCAGACCTAATCCGGAATCGAGGTACTAGACCTAATTCGGAATCCTCCTTCTTGATGTAATTCGGAATGTGTGTTCTAAGACTAATCCGGAATCAATGATCTAGTCACAATCCGGAATCCATATCATGGACTTAATTCGGAATATGTAAACCACAACCTAATTCGGAATCCCTTACTTCAAACTCAATCCGGAATCAATGAATCCACACTTAATATGGAATCGATGCTTTAAGACTTAATTCGAAATATGTGCTTAGTTCACTAATCTGGAATAAAATCCTATACCTAATTCGGGAAACACATTAATGCACTAATTCGGAATATGATGAAACTTAACCTAATCCGGAATGTGTGATTTCGCACACAATCTGGAACACACAAGCTTAACACAATCCGGAATATTGATCAAATGTCCTCCGATCTAGACCTAATTCGGGATATGATGTTGGGAATAAATTATAGCCAGTCAATTGAGCGCTGACAAGAGTAAAACAAACGCTGACAGATCAAACGTTGACAAGACAAAGTCAAGCGTTGATACATTGAAGACAAGCACTGATGGAAGGATATACTCTACGCGTTTATTGTATTCTAGATTACTTCTAGTAAAGATAGGAACAACAATGTATTTTCTATATTTATCTTTACCTAGAATAGTTGATACGTAGATTATTGTACAAGGCTTCTTATGTCTATAAAAGAAGACCTTTAGGTTAATGTTCAATATAAGTTTTCATACGTAAACTAATTTCATTGTAAGCAAGTTTGATATCATTAATCAAAGTGAAAGTTTGTTTACATCTTGTGTGTTCTTGTTTAAGTGTTAATTCCGCATAACACTTAGATTGTCATATACATATACAAAGGTTTCTCTAAGTGTATTACTTGATCTAATCTCTTATACATAAAGCTAAATCGATCTAAGTTTGGGATCAACAAGTGGTATCAGAGCCTGTTGAGGAACTTTTGATCTTAAAGAACACAAAAACTCTAAAAACACCAAAAACCCTAATTTTCTCAAAACCCTAAACAACATCATGTCAAATCCAGAAATAACCTCTTCCTCCCAACCTTTGCCAAACGTCAAGATTCCCATGCTTGATGCAACCAACTTTGAATTGTGGAAATTCAACTTTGAGCAATATCTGGGGATCTATGACTACACTCTTTGGGAGATCATTGAATATGGAAACACATTCAATAGAGCTGAAAAGGTTGTTGCTGCTATTGCTACAAGAACTGCTGTTGCTGGATGTCCAGAAGCAGATAAGAAAGAAAAACCTGGTGATGGTAGAGCTGTGTCTGCTGAAGACATAGCAAAGAGAAGGGTTGATATGAAAACCCTAAATATTCTGAAAGTCTCTTTGGGACAAGAGAACCAGCATAAATACAGAGGTTATGATTCTGCTAAAGACCTTTGGGCAGCTCTTGAAGTTGCATATGGTGGCAATGAAGATACTAGGGAAGAGAAGAAGAAACAACTCATGCATGATTATGATGTTTTCAAAGCTCAACCCAATGAGAAGCTTAGAAGTGTGAGAAGCAGATTGCTTGATATTACAAGCAAATTGTCCTTCATGGGGACACAACTTGGTGATGTTGACATTAATGCTACTTTTCTTAAAAGTCTTGGTGAAGCGTGGAAGATTGATGCAAGATCTATACTTGCCAACAACACTCAGAAAAGTTCTACTTTTGATGATATCTACAACAAACTAAGGCTGTTGGAGAATGAAACCCTTCTGGAGCATGGAAGTAAGTCTACTAATAGTAACATGGCTTTCTTCTCACATAGTGAAGGCCAATTTGATCAGAAGGACTCCTACATGCATCTATTTACTGGATCATCATGTATCAACGCTGGAACATGTCCTGTCAACGCCTCCTATTCAGACGCTGACACATACAAAAGTGACTCACCAAGAGTTAAACCTGCTGGTTTGGACCTAGATACTGTATGTGCCTATATTGCTTCTTTGCCCAATGGTTCAGTGATTACATATGAGGATCTTGAGCAGATAAGTGATGAGCACTTGGAAGAGATGGATATCAAGTGGAACATGGCTCTTGCTAGTATAAGAGCAAACAGGTGGAATAGAAGGTTTAAGAAGAAGATGACCTTCAATGCAAAGGACACAGCTGGATTTGACAAATCCAAAGTTGAGTGCTACAACTGTCATCGTATGGGGCACTTCATGAGGGAATGCAGATCTCCTAGAAGATCTGATGCTGGTAAACCCTCAAACCAAATTGTTAAGGCTCGGGACCCTAAGGCCATGGTTGCAGTTCAAGGAATTGATGGTATGGGATGGGATTGGAGCTATTTGGCTAAATATGTAGAAGAGGACAAAGCTTTGGTTGCTGAAATTGAAGAAGAAGAGCATGTTCAATATGCTCTCATGGCACACTCCTCCTCTTCATCAGATAATGAGGTATACGATGATGCTTTTTGTAGTAAGGGCTGTAGGTTTAATACTGAGAAACTTAACAAAGAGGTGTTAAGGTTATTAGATGATGTGAGTACTGAGAGATGCAAACTGTCTAACTATCAATTAGCTCTCACTCAAACTGAGAAAACAGTTTCTGAATACAAGAAAATGGAATTTGATTTAAAAGATAAAATAAATATCTTAAAACATGAATTAGATGCTAGTAATGATGTTAGGAAAATCATGGAAAGGGTTAATAGTGATCTACAGGCTAAGTTAGATGAGGCCATTAAGAATAAAGATAATGTTGGCCTTAAAATTCAGAGATTTGATAAGGCCACACAAACCCTAGGAGAAATTGAATGAGTTGAAATTGCAGGTTGATTTTGATATGCCAGAGGTGGTTCAGATGTACCATGCCTGGGAAGATAGATGTATAGAGAATCCACATTTGACCATTTCAGATCAGATATGGGGTTTGGAGATTCTTCTCAGAGTACAAAAGGATTGCAAGGTCATTTTGAAACACAAAGCAAGCAATATTCTCTCAAATTTGAGAAGGGATAGAAAGGAGTTGTACTTCATGCTGCTCAGATTTCATGGAACAGGGTGGACTTATAAGAAATTGACTGGGTTGACATTTGAAGAGTTGGAATGTAGAGCTTATCCCATTTGGGTTAGAGTGCAGGAAGAAAACACTCTAAGACTTCTTTCTGATGAAAGAAAATAAGAACTTGTAGAGGAAATGGAGCTCAAGAAGGCAATGTTTGTTCCCAGATCAGTGAAAAAGGGAGTTCCTCTTGAGTTTCCCAAAGATATGGATCCATTACATCCAAGTGAAGCTGTCATAAGAAAGAGCCTCAAGCTCTCACCATTAGAAGCTTCAGATATGGTACAAGTGTTACCACTTGATTCCAGAAACCCTATTGTAAGCTATGAAGAAGATGAATGTGGGTTTTGGAAGATTGGCAGGTATAGAAAAGAGGTTCACACTTTTACCACTCTTATATCTTTGTTTGCAAATTTTGACAGAGAAGACTTGGTAGACCTATGGAGGTTATTAGAGGCCAAGTATGAGACTGAAGCACCAACTTCAGTTAATGGAATAAAACTGTGGTCCACATTCAAGAGAATGTGTGGACCAAAAGATGAGGATCCTGCTATTTGGAAGGAACTTGAAGATGATCCCAGTGGTCTTCAATGGAGGTTGTATTCAGCTGCTGGTGTTTATTATTTGAGTTCTACAAAGTTTGCTGAGTATCTACTTGTGGATGGTCAGTATTTCATGTCCAAGGAAATCTTGGAGAAGATGAAGAACACTCAGCTGGAAATTGATTATTCAAGTGACGTGGCCAAAGACTTGATCAGATTTATTTATTACCAATATGAGAAGTGATGAGACTGCTTTTATACATAGTCTCATCGTCCAAAACGGCCTTAAAATGCATTAAATATCATAAAATATGCCAAATATATGCTCGTGTTTGTTACTTGTGTATTTTTAGGTACGGATATTGAGGAAATGGCAAAAGATCACAAGAATCATTCAAAAACGAACACGGGAAACGAAGTCGCACAATGAACCGGGCCCAAGTTTGGAAATTTGCAAAATGACCCTTGAAGAATTGAAGATTGGCAATTTTAGTCCCTCATCTTTGAAGAACTTGTCACATTTGACCCTCCACATATCAAATGTACAAGTATGGTCCTTAATGTTTGAAGATTGTACAAGACCAGTCCCTGGAATTTGAAGAATATACAAAAGGAGCCCTTGGATAAAGTTTTTAAAGGTTTTGTGCCACTTTTGACAAGTTGTCAAAAGTTGACAAAGGAAAAACAAGCACTGATGGGTATTTATTACAAAGTGAAGACAATAGGATAACTTGGGGACTATTTCTGCCCAACCACCAAACTCCCACAACCAACCAACCAGTGACACGTCACAAACCCCACCCAATAACCCTACCCTACCCGTCCATACCCAAGCCCAACCCGGTTTACTTATTAACCAGTCAACTGGTCAACACATTTTTCCCACTAAACAAGGAATTTAAAATTCCTAATCCCCTTTTTAGATCAAAACCTTAACCTACTACCCACCTTAAACCCTTAAACCCTAATCTCCAATTTATTCAAAACAAAGGGATTATTCCCCAAAACGTCCAGATCACTAATTGAACATTCCCTCACCCAAACCCACCTCACCCAACAAGCTCACATGCTTTGTGGACCCCTCCCCAGTCTTCCCCTGCAACGTCTCTCTCACCCAAAACCCCAAACCCGACAATTTCAACGTGGGAGATCCACTCCTTTGTCCCCAAGGTTCATCCAACGTCCAAGATCAACAAAGAAGAGCTGGCATCCAGTACAAGCATCACATGGGTTCATTTTGACCCATTTTCAGTCAAATCTTCAAGGGCACTTTGGAGATTTCAGTAGCTAGGGTTTCACATTGTTTTGAGATTCTAGAATAGTCTTTTAGTTGTATTTAAAGGGGATGAGCCGGTTCATTCCCCTTTGTTCCAGTTTTTGCAAAACCTTTTGTAATCACTTTTTTTAAAATTTATAAAGTTGGTGTTTGTGTACTGCAATTATAATTCCTTTTATATGTTTGAAAAGTTGGTATAAGTAATGCAAAGACTGAGTTCCATTTATAATTTGTGAAAGTTTGTGTTTGATTTCCAAAAGTTTTTAAAGGTTTTAAATTTTGTTCAAATCTTATAAATCTAATACCTTGGAAGTGAAAGTGGAAAAGGTAGGTGATTTGTAAGTTTGAAGAAGTTTTTAAAACGTGTTTGAAGAATTGAAAGTTTGTGTAAGTTTTTTTTTAAGAAAGAAAAAAGTTAAAACAGAATATACATATATTTGTGTTATTTCTTTTTCTTGTTCTTAAACAGGTTTGAATTTGGATTTGATCTAAGGTTCAGCATATGCCCGGGCATATAGGAGGTGGATTAACTATCCACAAGGGATTTGGATGTAAATCCCTTGGGTAAGAACTTTTTACCTTTTTATTTTTAGTTAAAGTGAAGTTATTTGATTTTGCATGAAAAGGTGTTAAAAGTTATTTAGTCTGTTGGTAATTGCTCAAGTGATGGTTATATGCATGATAGGGAGTATTTTATTCAGTTTGTAGGAGTTTTGAAGTGATTTGGATTTGTAAAAACGTTTTCAGAAATATAAAGGAGTGTTTGGATATGGGATTTAGTTGAAAATTTTGAAGGATTTGTGAAACTAAAAGTTGTTAGTGAGGTTGATTAGGGTAGTAATAGGATAGTGTTAGGATAGATTACATTTGGTACAAGTTTTAAACCAAGTTGTTGCATAAAAAAGGGGAATAGCTAGCTAGAAATCTGCTTATCACTCTTTCTGCTTAATTTTGCTTGACTGTGTTCTTGAGCCTTGCATACTGGTAGAATAGAGGTAGTTCTAGGACTTGAGTTTGTTGGTTAACTGGTTTGTGAGTTTGAATGCAATAATTGAGGATTTGAAGTTCATTGGTGTGCAAGTAAAAAGCCCTAATACCACCAGACCTGCACTAAGAACCACAGCAACATTCATATGCTTGATTGTGTTTTGATTAAGTGAATTTTTGTGCTATAAGTGCTTGACTCCTGTTTGTTTTTGACTCCTTGTGCTCCAAAGAGCACAAGGGTGCCTGATTGTTCCATAAATCTCCCACAAAAGCAGAACACCAAGTCCTCTTGGTGCTTTTCATCCCTTGTGAAGAAACAGAAATACAAGAACAAAAGCTTGTGTTGAACAAAGAACAACCTGGTCACGTTTTTCACTTTAATCCTGCTTAATCTTGAGTTAAAATTGTTTTGGATTTGTGTTATAAGGTTTAAAGGGTCAGTGTTTGATTGGAAAAGTAAAAAAAAAAATAAAAAAGAAAAATTTTACAAAAACATACCTGCAACGGACTCGAACCCTAGACCTCTCGTTGGAGGAGTAAGGGCTCTACCGTTGATCTAGATAGTTTTTTACGTCTTTGTTTGCTTTCATTACCTATTTAACCCTTTTTCATTTTGCCTTTTTCAAATTAAGCCGTGAGCAAATAAGCTCATTTGAGCTTATTGGCTCATCATTTTTGCTTATTTTTATTTTTCCTAGGTTATAATTAGTAATTAGAATTTTTCTGGCTAAAAGTTTTATTTTTCCTAATATTTAATTAATTTTTAGGATTATTTCTAGTTTTAAATTTAGAAAGTCAATAAAAAATAGTAAACAGTAATTAAAAAATACAAAAAAATAGTTTTTAGGTTTTAATTTGTATTTTTGAGGTTTACATATCAAAAAGTTTTCAAACACTTTAATTTTTAATTTTATTTAATTTTAGGGTTTTTAGACAACTTTAAAAATTAATATAAAATTAACTAAAAGGTTTTAGGAGCTTTAATTTACATTTTCTTCTTAGTTAGAATATTTAGGATTTTTGAGAATTTTTTAGAATTTATTTGAGAACTTTTTATTTTTTGGATTATTTTATTATTATTTTATTCATAAAAATTAAAAGTTTTATTTTTAACTTTTTTTCATTTTTCCTAGATTATAGACATTAAAATAGGACCTTTGTCACTTTCCAATTAATTTTTAGATTTTTCAATTAATTTTTAGAATTAATTTAAGATTTAATAGATTTTAATAGTTTTTAGGAGTTTAAAAATAGTTTTATTTGGTTTTAAAATTTTTAAAAATAGTTTTTAGCTTAATTAGGTCATTTTTGAGGTTTACAAACTATTAAATCTTGTTTAGGGCTTTTTAATATTTAAAAGTGATTTTTAGGGCTTTAATTAGCATTAAAAAGTCATTATTAAATTAATTAAAAGGTTTTGGCAAGTTTGGATTTTTTGTAAACTCTTAGAATAATATTGTGGATTTTTAGTATTTTTTAGGAATTTTTAGGTTAAAATTTTAAATTTTGCACTTTTTACGTTCTACGTCGTAACTTTCTAGTAGTGTTTTTGCCTTATTTTTCTATTTTTTCGTCTTCGTCATTTTCTCTTCTTTTCTTCTCATTAATAATCAAAAACATAATCAATCATTCATTACACAACACACGTGCCTCCTCGAGAGAACGAACTCACTTTTAGGGTCATTCACACACGGTTTTCCTAAATCGTCGTGCACGCTTACCCTATTTTAGTTGCTTACTTTTTCCTAAAAGCAAGTTGACTAAATTTACAACTATCAATTTCCTTGTTCTTCGTTAAATGTTACTGTATCTGGGTATCCAGAACTTCCGAACCAAACATCTTCATTCGGAAGTCCATAAGTTCCGAACCAAACACCTTCATTCGGAAAGTTCCGAACCAACCAGTAAGTTCCGGATCAAGATAAGACTTCCGAACCAAACCTTCATTCGGAAGGTTCCGAACCAAGCAAGAAGTTCCGATCCAAGCCTTCATTCGGAAGTCCTAAACTTCCGAACCAAGCCTTCATTCGGAAGTCCTAAACTTCCGAACCAAGCCAGAAAGTTCCGAACCAATTGCTTTTCAAAAGTTCCGGATGAATGAACAGTAACTTCCGAATGAGTTGTCTTTGAGTAAGTTCCGAATCAAGGGTAAAAGTTCCGAATCAATTTTCTTGTAGTATTACTGTTTTTCTGTTTTACTGTTTCTTTATGTTTGTCTCACAAATTATATTTTATATTTCATTTCAATTTTAATTTTGATCCTAATTTCACTTTTAATTCACATTTTCATTAAATGTTATTGAAGTAATTGTGTTTGATTTAAATTTCCATTTTAACATTAAGTAGATTAGAAAACCAAACCCTTTTATTTAGTAACCAAGGACAATCATTCCACTTAAGACTGAGATCAATTCGAGAGGATTTCGAGAGAAATTAGAACCCATTGAAAAACATTTTATCAAATGGCGCCGCTGCCGGCTCTTCTCGTTAAGATCAAAAGTTTTTTGTGAGAACTTGGATTTTGGGATCCGTTCTCCGTGAACGTTACTTTTTCATAAAAATTTTCAAAAATCCTAAAAAATATAAAATTTTCAAAAATACAAAAAAAAAAAAAAAACATAAAAACCAAAAATATTTGTGATTTGCTTTTCTTTGTTCGTTCTTTTGCAGGTGTATGCGCACTCGTTCCACGTCATATCAAGAGCCCGAGCCTCTCGATCACTTAGACATGGCCGGTGTACCACCTCCAAACAATAATAACAACAACAACATGAACAATAACAACAACAATGAGCACCTTCCGGATAATCGCCCAATGATTGAATTGCTGCAAGCTCATGTCGATGGCAATACGGATCCAATTGTTATACCACCAATTGCCGCCAACAATTTTGAGCTAAAGTCAGGCTTTATCCAGATGGTCTCCGCTCAACCATTCTTGGGACGTACCATTGATGACCCACATGACCATATCAAGAGATTTCTACAACTCACCAACACGGTCAAGTTCAATGGTGTTCCACAAGAAGTTATAAGGTTACAACTTTTTCCCTTTTCTTTAGAGGGACAAGCCCGACATTGGCTTGCTAAGGAACCGCCACAGAGTATTCTCTCGTGGACGGATTTGGAAACAAAGTTTATAAATTACTTTTTTCCACCCTCTCGTACTACCGCTTTGCGGAATGAGATCATAAATTTTGAACAAAAGTACGATGAGTCATTCAGTGAATCTTGGGATCGCTTTAAAGATCTTTTAAGAAAATGCCCACAACATGGTTTTACCAAAGTACATCAAATCAATACTTTTTACAATGGTTTAAGCATGAGTGATCAAGATTCACTGAACAGTGCCTCGGGGGGTAATCTATTGGCTAAGACTTCCAATGCTGCTTGGGACATCATTGAGAACAAATCTCGTGTGCAAACCAAGAGTGTTCGGACCAATGTCGCTAGTGCTAGCACTAATGACAGCGACAAGCGACTTGACAAAATCACCACGCTTCTTGAATCGCTTGTCACCCACACCGTCAGCAACAACAACAGCAACAACGCCAAAAACGCACAAGTGAACGCTGTCAGCCAACCTTGTGAAATATGCGGTGGTCCTCACTCTTACACAACTTGTACCGCCACCCAAGATTACCCTGCTGAGAATGTAAATGCGGCATATGGCACCTATCCTCAACCTGCTTATCAAGCCAGACCTCAAGGTGACCGTAATTTGCTTAGCTATCGATCCAACAACTATCTTTCACCACCTGGTTTCCCTCCTACCAACCCAAGCCAACAACAAAACCTTAACCGCCCTCCTCAACAACAACAACAACCTCGACAACCATACATCCCACCTCACAAGCAACAACAACCACCTCAACGTAACAATCAAGTCTACCAACAACCAGCTTACCAACCACCTGCATATAATGCTCCTCCCAACCAAGCCACCACTGCATTACACCAAGAGGTTGCAACCTACATGAGGACCAATGATGTGATTGTGGGAAATCTCCAAGAGGAAGTGCGCAATTTGAAGGCAGACTTGGTCAAGCAAGGAAATGATTTGAGAGCCGATATGAGAAATACGTTGGATAGCCAAACAAATGACCTGAGGAACATGATGGCTAGTTTCTTCCAAAGTAGTCAACCCTCTTCTTCGGGTACTCTTCCGAGTAACACCGTTGCGAACCCAAGAGGGGAGATGAAAGCAATCACCACTCGAAGTGGTAAAGGTACCAAGGAACCCGAGCTTCCTATACCTCCACCGGTGGTTGTGACTAAGGAGAACGAGTCACCTGCTCCTATTCCTCACCCTTCTCCTTCCCCAATTTCTCCACCTCTTCTTTCTACCCCTCCTCCACCCGTGGTTGTGAGTGATCCTATTCCCCTAAAGCCTTCCTCTTCTTCCAATATACCTTATCCTTCAAGGTTGAGGAAAGAGAAGCAAAAGAGCAAGGATGATATTCAGGTTTCGAATTTCCTTAAAATGTTCAAACAACTGAATTTCAATATCTCCTTCGCTGAGGCTCTCGCTCACATGCCCAAATACGCCAAAATGTTTAAAGATCTTCTGAGCGACAAGGAAAAGCTCCTCGATATTGCCAACACCCAACTTAATGAGAACTGCTCTGCAGTGCTCTTAAGGAAATTGCCAACCAAGCTTGGTGATCCGGGTCGTTTTCTTATCCCTTGCAATTTCCCGGGAGTAGAGAATTGCATGGCCCTAGCCGATCTAGGTGCCAGTATTAATCTCATGCCTCTAAGTGTTTGGAAGCAATTATCTCTCCCAGAGCTAGTCCCCACCAAAATGACTTTGGAATTAGCTAACCGTACGGTTGCTTATCCAGTGGGGATAGCCGAAGACGTCATCGTAGGAGTCGACAAATTCACCTTCCCTGCTGATTTTGTTGTCGTCGACTACGAGATGGACCCCCGTGTGCCACTGATTGTTGGTCGTCCATTCCTTAGGACCGGTCGCACTCTCATTGATGTTGAAGCCGGTGAGCTTATCATGAGAGTGGGTGACGATAAAGTAGTCTTCAACATGGGAAAGTTGTCTAAACAGCCTTATTCATATGAGAGCGTTAATTGTATTGACGTTCTTGATGAGGCTTGTGAAGAACACTTTAATGATGCTTGCAAAAGTATGCCTACTTCTCTTCCCAATGTTGAGACCGTGTCCTCTATTGATTCATCGTTGTCTCTATTTGGAGATAGTGATTTATTCTGGAACAATCTTGAAGATACCATGGGAGATGTGAATTTAGCTACTAATGATTCTCCCACCGAGGGGGATGAAGACATGAATTTCTTTGACAATCTTCTCACTGAAGACAAACCTTCGCCTCCATCTCCCACGGTCATTGCTATCGATACTCCGACTTGGAAAACGCCTCCCGTCGAAAATCCTCCGGATTTGGAACTTAAGGAGTTGCCGCCACATCTCGAGTACGTGTTCCTTGACGACAACAAGAAGTCGCCCGTCATTATTGCAAAGGATTTGAAAGATGCAGAGAAGACCCGCCTCGTTGCCGTGCTGAAAGCTCATAAGAAGGCTATTGCTTGGAAGATTTCGGATATTCGTGGAATTGATCCTCACTTCTGCACACACAAAATTCTCATGGAGGACGACTTCAAGCCCACTATTCAAAGCCAACGAAGGGTGAATCCAAAAATCCATGAAGTCATCAAAACAGAGGTTATCAAACTTCTTGATGCGGGTATGATTTACCCTATTTCGGATTCACCGTGGGTTAGTCCAATCCATTGTGTGCCCAAGAAGGGCGGAATAACCGTTGTTCCCAATGAACACAACGAGTTGATTCCCACTCGTCTTGTTACTGGGTGGAGAGTTTGTATAGACTACCGCAAACTCAATGATGCCACGAGAAAGGATCATTTCCCTCTACCTTTTATGGACCAAATGCTTGAACGTTTAGCAGGTAATGAATATTACTGCTTTCTTGATGGTTTCTCGGGTTATTTTCAAATACCCATCGATCCCCAAGATCAAGAGAAGACTACATTCACTTGTCCCTATGGCACTTTCGCTTACAAAAGAATGCCTTTTGGCTTATGTAATGCGCCCGGGACTTTCCAAAGGTGCATGTTAGCTATCTTCCATGACATGGTTGAACAAACCATGGAAGTCTTCATGGATGATTTCTCGGTCTTCGGGGATTCCTTCTCTTCTTGCCTTGCCAAATTAGAACGCATGCTAAAGCGGTGCGAAGACACTCGCCTTGTTCTGAATTGGGAAAAATGCCATTTTATGGTAAAAGAAGGCGTCGTGCTTGGACATAAGATCTCGAAAGCCGGTCTTGAAGTAGACCGTGCTAAAGTTGATGTTATCGGAAAGTTGCCTCCACCTTCAACCGTGATGGGTGTGAGAAGTTTTCTGGGTCATGCGGGCTTCTATCGTCGATTCATCAAAGATTTTTCTCAAATCGCTCGCCCGATGACCCACCTCTTGGAAAAAGATACTCCTTTTATCTTCTCCAAAGAGTGTCTTGAAGCCTTCAACTCGCTTAAGGATAAGCTAACTAAGGCACCCGTCTTGGTTACCCCTAATTGGGAGCTGCCCTTTGAGTTGATGTGCGATGCTAGCGATTTTGCTATTGGAGCGGTTCTTGGACAAAGAGTGAACAAACACTTCCAACCGATCCATTACGCTAGCAAGACAATGACGGGGGCACAATTGCATTATACGACAACCGAAAAAGAGCTTTTAGCTGTTGTCTATGCTTTTGAAAAATTCCGCCCCTATCTTGTCCTTTCTACCACCATTGTGTATACCGATCATTCCGCGCTGAAGTACTTGTTGACAAAGCAAGATTCCAAACCAAGACTTCTTCGCTGGGTTTTGCTGCTCCAGGAATTTAAAATCGAAATTCGCGATAAAAAAGGAGCAGAAAACTTAGCCGCGGACCATCTTAGCAGACTTGAGGATCCATACCAAGGGGATCATCCGACCAAAGAAATTAATGATTCTTTTCCCTTGGAGACCTTAATGTCTATAAACTCGAAGCCGAATGAAACCCCGTGGTTTGCGGACTTTGCAAACTACTTGGCGGGTGGAATTCTCAAGGAAGGGTTGACTTCCCAACAAAAGAAGAAGTTCTTCACCGACATCAAGACTTACTTTTGGGACGACCCTTACCTATTCAAACAATGTGCTGACCTGATTATCCGCCGATGTGTTGATGGACCGGCAGCGTCTGAAATCCTTAATGCTTGCCACAAAGGACCCACCGGTGGTCACTTTGGTCCCAACTACACCGCTAAAAAAGTGTTTGATTCCGGATTTTATTGGCCCTCCATATACCGTGACGCTCACGATATGGTTAAACGATGTGATGTTTGCCAAAAGTAAGGCAAAATCACACATACAGACGAGATGCCTCAGAATTTCATTCAAGAGTGTGAAATTTTTGATGTTTGGGGTATCGACTTTATGGGGCCATTCCCTTCGTCTAAAGGAAACAAATACATCCTTGTAGCCGTTGACTACGTTTCAAAGTGGGTTGAAGCCAAAGCTTTGCCTACTAATGACGCAAGGGTGGTTTGTAACTTTTTGAAAGCTCTATTCGCTAGATTCGGTGTGCCTCGCGCCATTATTAGTGATCGTGGGACTCATTTCTGCAATGACCAATTTGCTCGAGTCATGGCTAAGTACGGTGTAAACCATCGTCTTTCCACAGCCTACCACCCACAAACTAATGGCCAGGCTGAAATATCCAATCGAGGACTGAAGCGAATTCTGGAAAGAACCGTGGGAGAGCATCGTGCTTCATGGGCTGATAAACTTGATGATGCTTTGTGGGCTTTCCGTACTGCTTACAAGACCCTAATCGGCTATACGCCTTATCGTCTTGTGTACGGGAAAGCGTGCCACCTCCCCATTGAGTTGGAGCACAAGGCTTATTGGGCCTTGTAGTGGGCTAATTTTGATATAAACAAAGCCGGTTACCTACGCATGATCCAACTCAATGAGCTGAATGAACTCCGTAATGAGGCTTATGAAAATTCTTTGATCTATAAGGAAAGAACTAAGCTCATTCACGACTCCAAGATCAAAAACCGAGAGTTCCATGTTGGAGACAAAGTCTTACTTTTTAACTCTCGGTTGAAAATCTTTTCGGGCAAGCTAAAATCTCGTTGGTCCGGCCCATTCACCATTGCCCAAATTTTTCCATACGGTACTCTCGAGCTCGCTCAACCTGATGGACCAAATTTTAAGGTGAATGGCCAACGAGTGAAGTTATACTTTGGTGAGGACGCCTCTAAGGAGGTGATTCCATCCCTCACCACGTTCCCCATGAACTAATTTTGGGTCGAGTCAGGCTCGTGACTCGGTTATCAAAAACAAGCGCTCCTCGGGAGGCAGCCCGAGTATCTGTCCTTTTATGTTTTAATCCCCTAAGTGTAGGGGGGACTTCTATATGTGTTTGTCTTTGTGTGGTGTGATTACAGGGATAAGTGCACTCTTGGAATTTTTGAAGAACCGTACTCCCGTGTTATCCGAAATCCGGTTCTATCTCTCAACTATCGTGATTCAATTTTCTTCGTACTCACATTTGAAATTGATCACGTTAGTCGTCTCTTCCTTAGCTTGAGTTAACCAACGTGCACAATGTCATAAGTGTAGGGGAGACTTTTCCCACATGCTTAAACATTGAGGACAATGTTTATCATAAGTGTAGGGGGACTTCTATCGAAGTTTTAAGTGGTCTTTTCCATGAAAATACCTTCAATTAACCGGAAAATCATATTTTTCAACATTTTTCAAATTTTTTATTAACTTTGGCCAATTAGTTGTAATTTTTAAATTTTTATCGTTGCTTTCATATGTATATATCTCGCAATAAAGTCAAAATATTAATAAAGTGGGTAGCTAGTTTAGAAGTCTTTGACATATTAGGCCCGTTACGTTTATTTTGACTCAACCCGAATAGACTTATCCAAGTTTATTCTAGCTAGTATCCTTAACCATGTAGACCTTAATTGGTTTATTAGGCTAAGTGTCCACGAGTCTCATTACTTGAGATTTTAAATTGTGGAGGACGAGAAATGATAGAGTCAATTATAAGTCGGTATTCTTGCACAAGCTCACTTGGTGTAATTATTTGCCTATTCTCCCATCACTTGCTAATAATTTATCTGCAATAAGTAAGGTCGTACAATTTGAAAAGTTACTTAGCTTCTAGCCCAAGATCGTTTAAAAGTTGCTCGGTAATGATAAGAGTTCATAGCCAAGGCATAACTTATGAAGCGGGGCGCGAAGATTGGAGAGTCCGAAAAGGCCCTAACAAGGCATGAGGATTCAATTTTATTGCTGAAGATCCAAAGTGATGTGAAAAGCATTATTCCTAAAGTCAATATGAAGGATCAAGACTCACGACGAAAAGCAATCAACTCCCATAAAGATCATGGAGAAGTCTATCCGAAAAGACCCTAACAAGGTATGAGGATAAATAGATCCAAGTCCGAAAAGGAGGCGGATCGTTGTATCTCAAAATCCCAATTAGAGATTGAAGAAATAATCATGAAGTCGTGGTCAACAAAGTTGGAGTACCCCTCAAAAGTCTCCAAGTGAAGAAACTCTATTATGATGAGAAGACCATTATCTCAAGAACGTCTCTCGAAGATATGAAGTATGAAGTACATGCCAAATATCGGCCCGAGAAAGGTCTCAAATCATGAACCAAGTTATGCCAAGATATGAACTTTTTGATATCCCGAGAAGCAGTTTTAAGAGATTTTGTCCTTTAGCTAACTATTGATCAAATCGTCCTACTTTGCTTTCAGCCCTAATAAACTATCGAAATAAGTCCAAAAATGCATCTTCATGATCATTCTAAGACAAAAATAAAATATAAGAGATACACCTAGGAATAAGGGAGTTTAAGCATTTAATTAAGCCATGTGTGTAAGTGTTTGAATTGCTAACTTATAATAACAATGATCTCGTTTTTAAGCTTAGTTTGGGGAACGTGAAACTTGAGGGTGATAAATCTTCGCAGCACCAAAGCCCTAATGTAAGTCATCGATTTCTTTGCAAGTTATTTCCATGTAGCTATTTTCAAGTGAAAATGGTTTTCTATCCTTTTGTTTCCTTCAAAGTCTTAATTTCCTTTAGTACTTTAATTTTTGTTCAGTAGTATTTTAAATAAGGCCAAGGTTGATTGATTATGAGAAAAGTGTAAGCTTGCTTTATCACTAAGCATTGCATGAGGGCATGGCAATGATTAAGCGTAGGGGATTTGATAGGTGTGTAAACACCCATCCTTTTACCACTTAATTCGGGCTAAAACGAGACCAAAACACGTATTTAATATCATTTGTTTGGAATTATGCGTGGTTTTTGTGTTTATTGTGTTTTCAGAGCCAACCGGATGAATATTAAAGAAAACATGGGATTGCACGGGTTTTACTGAAGAAAAAGACTCAAGATAAAGTCTATTGTCCAAGAGATGCAAAAGATTTGAAGTCACTGGGCCTATTCGAAGATTTATCGAAGAAAAGGACCAAAGATGGAAGATTTATATAAGTCGAAGAAACTCAAGTCTATTAAACGAAGAAATTAAAAGACGAGTTGAATTTAATCGACGACAAATCCCAAATCAGAATCGAAAACGGAAACTTTTCTGAAAAGACGAAAAGACAAGAAGAACGGGAGAAAGCCCACTCACCAACCAAAAGAAACACCTATAAATAGGCAACCCCTCACACACATAGTTAGTTAGCTTAGTTTTTCTTCTTCCCCACTCTTTCTCTCTGTTTCGTTTCATCACCATCACCACTAGGGTGATTGGTGATTTTAATCTTTGTTTCCCTAATCTTGTTATTTTAATTCTTGTTTGATCTTGTTGAAACATTAATCATTCAATACAAAGTCTTGTTTAATCTTTCCATTTAATCTTGTTCATCTTCATCTTTATCTTCAAGTTCTTAAGTTTTTATTTTTCTTGATTTGATCTTCAAAAGTTGATGGGATTTGTGTTTTTGTTGATGGGATTTGTAGCTTATGGTTAATAGATGCTTTTTGATTGAGTTATTTTAGTCTTTGGTGAAAAACTTAGTGATTTTTGGATTAAAAACGGGTTTCCTTGTTCTTCGTTAAATGTTACTGTATCTGGGTATCCAGAACTTCCGAACCAAACATCTTCATTCGGAAGTCCATAAGTTCCGAACCAAACACCTTCATTCGGAAAGTTCCGAACCAACCAGTAAGTTCCGGATCAAGATAAGACTTTCGAACCAAACCTTCATTCGGAAGGTTCCGAACCAAGCAAGAAGTTCCGATCCAAGCCTTCATTCGGAAGTCCTAAACTTCCGAACCAAGCCTTCATTCGGAAGTCCTAAACTTCCGAACCAAGCCAGAAAGTTCCGAACCAATTGCTTTTCAAAAGTTCCGGATGAATGAACAGTAACTTCCGAATGAGTTGTCTTTGAGTAAGTTCCGAATCAAGGGTAAAAGTTCCGAATCAATTTTCTTGTAGTATTACTGTTTTTCTGTTTTACTGTTTCTTTATGTTTGTCTCACAAATTATATTTTATATTTCATTTCAATTTTAATTTTGATCCTAATTTCACTTTTAATTCACATTTTCATTAAATGTTATTGAAGTAATTGTGTTTGATTTAAATTTCCATTTTAACATTAAGTAGATTAGAAAACCAAACCCTTTTATTTAGTAACCAAGGACAATCATTCCACTTAAGACTGAGATCAATTCGAGAGGATTTCGAGAGAAATTAGAACCCATTGAAAAACATTTTATCAGGGGGGAAGCTGATTCAGAAACTTCGTCAAAAAGAAGTCTATGAAGAAAGTTTTTTAAATACATGCTGCATGAATTGGGGGGAAGTTAATCCAAATCATGCATATTACAATTGTTCCACAACAAGCAAAGACAAAGAGGATTCAAGCTGAGGTACAAGTTATGAAGACCAGAAGAATTAAAAGGCATCCTCAACATTGGAAGCGCCTTGGAAGACTTTATTTTGTTGTATTTTTACTTGTTAGGAACATTGTAAGTAATTTCGTATGTCTCCACATTGGGGGAAGATTGTTAGCCCTAAAATGTGAGCGCCATTTACGGAATTACATTAGATTCAGATAGGCAAAACGTGGAGGGACTATTATTGACATGTTGTCAAAGTTACTCCTTATTTAACCTATATATACCCCTCCATACTTCCATGGAGGGGTGAGGATTTCCCATTGTTTATCTTCACTTCTCTCTCTAAAATAAACACACTCCTTTCACCTTGTAATCTTTCTCTCTCTAAAATGTCTAAACACTTATTTTATCCTCCCCGACCTCCGGATCCCCTCTAGTTAGCTTGAATCTTATGGTTAACAGAATTAGATTACCTTGTTGTCATAAATAAATCGTTGTAGATCGGCAGAAAAAAAAATGAAAGTCAGAGCATCCACTATGGTAAACCTTTGTATAGGTTTATAAAATTGTCACATCATATAATGTCATTAATTTTTAAACTTTTTTATATCATGAACCCATTCTCATTATGGATTAAATTTTTTGAGGTTTATAAATTGTTTAGTTTATAATATGAATTAAATGCACATAAAATTTTAGACCTCTTCAAGATCCTAAACCTCTTCATGACACCTATGCATGAAATGATTTCTCACTATGGCAAAAAAAAGTTTTAGACCTTTTTCATAAAATTTTAGACGTCTTCTTAAAACACGATAGTGAATGCTCTCATATTAGGTAGTTGTTTTGAATAACATAATGAATCGCCTGTTACTAAAGCAAATAATCTATATTCATACTATTATATAAAGAGGCTAACTCCGATCTTAATCCCGAACCTAAAATTTGCAAACCTAACTCCAAACCAAAAATTAAGATATGAAAGTTAAATTTAAACCCTTAGATCATATTTTGTTAAACTGATCTCATCCATCCATATTTTTTTATAATAAACTTTTGTAACAACCTTAGTAACAAACAATTCAAAAAACTTTTATTTTTAAATTAAAATATCTTTTGATATATTTATTTTTTTATAATCTAATTTCACCATATTTTCTAAAATTTCGTGCTCTTTAATTCAGTATCCATTTTGATATAATTTTATTAAATTTTAATATTTGTTCGTTAAAAAAGTAGTTATAGGTACTCGCCGCTGCATTGCGCGGTTACGGTGCTAGTATTATATAAACTATGTTATTTCCCAAATACACACGCACACATAAGCAGTGAAGCACCGTGCAAAATCAAAACCAAACAATCAAACAACAATTCAACTAACTTCGCAAAACCACCTCTGTAAGTACATCTATTTCCACTATCTTATTTTTTATCTTTCAAAATAAACTGATTTTAATTCGATTATGTATGATATGATATAAACAGATAGAAAACGAAAACGTTGTGTTTGATATACGCCATCAGTTCTCTCTTTACTAGTTCAACAATGGTTAAGCTTGTCGAAATCAAGTCTCGGTTCCAAGACCAGACTCCGTTCGAAACTCACGGTGTCGCTATGAATGTGTATCTTGTTTCCTACTAATTGCTTCCATGACTTCATGATTCTGTGTTACGATTACTATGGTAGTTTGAAAGGATCTCCGTTCTCTTTTCCTCGTTACAGGATTGTGATGTATATGAATTGCTTTGTGAATGTTATTGCGGGTGACATGCTTGTGATTGTGCTTCTCCTACCGCGTATTGACGAATTCGGGATGCCAGTGTAATTGGAAGTTATGAGCTGTTTAGGCTCTGTTACAAAGTTTGTTATTATCAGTACGAGTTTGTTAGGTTCTGTTACAAAGTTTGTTAGTATAAATGTCGATACCTAATCTTAGTAGGACCAATCTATACACGTCACATATTTCACAATTTTTCGACACAAGGATAGATGTCTTCTAATCGAAAGCTAGAACCAATACTCATCGCCCATCTTCTTTTTCGTCACAAGGCTAGATGTCGAGACCTAATCCAAAGCTAGAATCAATCTTCACAACTCTTCACTTTCAAGTTTAGTGAGAACTCACAAAGACACATACACACATCATTTTGTAGTTTAGTGAGAACTAACACACAAGACTCGTTACAACTCAAAAACATATATCCAAGTATATACATGTAACTTGTATCTACACAAGACAAATCAAGTCTACACATATACAATGGATTTACACAAGACTAATCCAAGTATTAACAAATAACTTGGATCAACACAAGACTAATCCAAGTATACACAAATACATTAGATCTACACAAGACTCAGTTAAACAAAATGATGAACATGACTAGATCTAAGGAAGGATGATCTTCATCAAAGCTTCATATTTAATCACATCACAAATGTGTGAGTGATCTTCTCTTTGGACAAGTAAAGAAGAGGATTAAGAGGATAATTATATTTTTTTGGTAACCGTGATTTCCGACACATTCGCCGACTAATCCACAGGTTTGAACCCACCGCCACATAGACTCAAACCAGGTAAAGCCCTCCCTTTTCAGGAGGTTGGCGTGGCCACAGGATTAAGAGGATAATCATAAGTAAACATATTTAACAAATTAAGTGATCATTTACTAACGATTGAAGAACATAGAAAGAAGATAAGAAACAGAAAGATTTTGTCCAAAAAGGTTCTTGAAAAATAAAAATATGACCCACTATTTATAAGAGACAAAAAATAACGGCTCTTTGGGCGCGGTTCAATAATTAGCCTACAGTTCATTATCACTAAAGAACCGCATAGCTACTTATGAGACCGCGGGTAGTAGACTCCGCTCCTTTTTGTATTTTAATGGGGAAATATTATTTGGGGTAGTTTAAACCCTCAAAGGATATTCCTATGGTATTTGGAATATGCCATATTCAAATTTTCATTTATATTTTAATAAAACATTTTCTTAAAAATAAAGTTTATTAAAATCTTTTGTCACATTTGTGTAAATATGATTTTTGAGGTTAATCACTTTCTATGATCACTAAACATGATTAAGATATGTTTGTGTAAGACTTAAATGAATATTACCTTGATGATAGTGTTTGTTGAATAAATCGTCTTTCGGTTATCTTTGACGATAAATGTCTTTACAGTTTGTCGTGATCAAAACTAAGAAAGATTAGTTAACACTAATAATGTTTTTAGGCATTGGTTGCATTAACAATTTTTATGCACATGATGTTGTTATTTCAGTCGGAAATTCGATTTTCCAATTCTTGGCCTTGAGATGATTGAGTTCTTCAAAGTGAATTGAAAATAGCTTTCACTACACAAATAAAAAGATTTGATTTTAGTTTCAACTAGATTATCAAGTATGATATATGATAGAAGCTGAATTTTAACCAGATTATCAAATATGATATATTGCACAAGCTGAATTTCAACCAGATTATCATATATGATAATATATACACAACTAACTTTAAATTATCCAACAGGAGATCAAAGACTTGCTTGCATTTGTTTTCAAGCACATTATCATATTATCATATATGATGTATGGGGGTATCATATATGATACATCTGTTAAGTGCATCCTACAGTTTCAGCATAACTCTCCTAATAAACTTATTAACATAACTCACCTTATGCTTATCTTACAACTTGAACAACTATATCTATAAGCTTATTAACATAACTCTAGTCTAATTGATATGCTTATTCATATAACTGTCCTAATAAGCTTATTCACATTAAGCTTAACTATAACATATCAAATAAGTTTAATTATAACACCTCAAATAAGCTAACACATCCATAATCACATCAAAATAAGCTGAAAAATAATAAATTGATAAGGTAAAAAATGATATCATCTTATTCACATCAAATCTAAACTAGTACACAAATTCATGTCAAATAAGATTAAATAATAAGCTTATTTACATCAAATAAGCTAAAAAATATATAGATCTCGATTATATTACTAATATTAATGAATTTTAGAAGGGGATGATTCAGTTCCGAAAAAGATGATGATATAATAGATCGAGTAGGATCAATTCGTTATTTAAATCGAGATGATAGATCGTATATTTGTATCTGTGTTTTGTGTGTTAAGGTGTAAGAAGAGGATATAAAAAAAGGTGATATGTATTTAGGAGGTGGGATGGGTAGGGTGCGAAATGATCAAATTGATTCTCCGTGTTTTTTTAATTAATAAAAGTAAAATTATTTTGGGTTATTGATATGAATGGTGATGATCGATCGTCTTATACAATACTCCCTCTATCCCATATTAAGTGTCTATTATGGAATCTTTGGTTATCCTATATTAAGTGTCCATTATAATAAATGAGAAAATCTTGATAATTAATTTTCCATATATGCCCTTTAATATGTGGCCCATATTTAAGGTGTGTTTTTTATTTTTAACTTTTTTATTAAATGAGGGTATAATTATCATTTAGATAGCTAATAATGATGGTAGCTAAGAATTTGTGCTTTAATATGTTAAGGAGGGAGTGCAACGTATCCTCCTCATAAACTATTTACCAGTTATTTCCCAAAAACACACGCACACACAAGCAGTGAAGCACAGTGCAAAATCAAAACCAAACAATGTTGAAATCAAACAACAATTCAACTAACTTCGCAAAACCACCCATGTAAGTATTATCTATTTCCATTTTCCACCATCTAATTTTTCATCTTTCAAAATGAATTGATTTCAATTCCATTATGTATGATATTATAAACAGGTACAAAACGAAAACGTTGTGTTTGATATACGCTATCAGTTCCCTCTTTACTAGTTCAGCAATGGTTAAGCTTGTCGAAATCAAGTATCGGTTCCAAGACCAGACTCCGTTCGAAACTCACGGTGTCGCTATGAATCTGTATCTTGTTTCCTACTACATTGCTTCCATGACTTCCATGATTCTGTGTTACGATTACTATCGTAGTTTGAAAGGATCTCCGTTCTCTTTTACTCGTTACAGGATTGTGATGTATATGAATTGCTTTGTGAATGTTATTGTGGGTGGCGTGCTTGTGATTGTGCTTCTCCTGCCGCGTAATTGACGAATTTGGGATGCCAGTGTATTCGGCAGTTATGAGCTGTTTAGGGTCTGTTGCAAAGTTTGTTAGTATCAGTACGAGTTTGTTAGGTTCTGTTACAAAGTTTGTTAGTATCAGTTAGAGTTGATAGTATTGAAGATCGTCGCCATGAAATACTTTGCCTTCTAGATGTCGTTCTCTTTTTCAGGTTAGTTTCTGTCAAACAAAGTCTTCATGGCGTAAAAAATTCAGGTTACTGTGATAAAATTTGTCTCATATGCTGTAAGTTCTTAGAATTTTTGAATGTTTCACTGTCGCCTGTAAGTGTATCTATAGTAAACACAACCAGGCAACCAGCAAGATCTAAAGAATATTTTTACTTGATTTTGATGCGCGATTCAACAGTTACTAGAAAGACTGGTGTTACTTTATAGTTACAGTTTTTCAAAGCGGTACTCTTGGTTTGTTGCTCGTGGTTGCAGTCTGGCCTTGGACAGAATCAAACACTTTGAAGCCCTCACAAGTCGCAGTGGTTCGAAAACATGTCACTGTAATAAGAGTAGTCAAGCTTTTCGAGGCATTGTCAAATGCATACAAAAACTTGCATCTCATACAATAAAAAAGATTTACATTTGCTATTGACTGACTTTACTTGTGCAGAACAATTGGAACTTATTTCAAAATAAAGATTAAACACTAGATTTCCTTTACCTTTTTTTACATGCATCAAACAGATATCAACAGCCACACAAAAATCAATATATATGACAACGACTTGATGTCATCTTGGACCAGAAAGCTCCATTGCTTCACCTACAAGTGACGATTCTTCTATAAAATCTGAATATCTTTGTGGAATACTTTCTAAACCTCGAAATCGTGGTGTTTCAACACTTTGCGATGCTTCCCATCTTTCCACTAACCCGTCTCCTTCCAACATTCTCAACACTTCTGACATCTTTGGTCGATACGTAGGGCTAAATTGAGTACATAAGAGTGCTACTTGAACCATTTCTTGCAACTCAACCCGGTCAAAATCGCTTTGTATGGCTTTATCCACCATTAAGTTTAGTTTGCCTTCTTGATGGAGCTTTTTTACCTGCACAACAAACCAGATTAGTAGATTACTACCCATTTATATCCATTCATTTCAAATTTTATCTCAACATATCAAATGCAAAAGAAAAAGAATATAAGCACCTGAGAATTACTTTGAAAACCAAATTATTATTAAAAGAAGGTACAACTTTTATGATCATATTTGACATACTAACTCAACATAAAAACAAAAAATGTAAAAGCCTAGGACAAAAATGTCTAAAGTCAACCCAACCCGACCTGCACAGAATTAACCGTTTCGACCCATTACTTGACCTGCATGTATAGACAACTCTATATAAAGGGGAAGAGCATACCCAGTCTAGCATAATGCCTTTTTGGTTGGCGGCCTTTCCAAAGTCCAATGCTTTCTGACCAGTAATTAATTCCAGAAGCAAAATCCCAAAACCAAAAACATCGGTTTTTTCAGATGATTGACCAGTAGACAGATATTCGGGTGCAATATGGCCCACGGTGCCACGTACAGCTGTAGTAACATGAGAATCACGGTGGTCTAATAGTTTTGCTAGCCCGAAATCACCAACAACAGCCTCAAAATCTTCATCCAACAGAATGTTGGCTGCTTTAACGTCACGGTGAATGATTTTCGGGTCACACTGCTCGTGCAAATATAGCAAACCCCTAGCAGTTCCTAAAGCTATACTTTTTCGCCTAGTCCAGTCTAAAACAGGCCTTCCCTGATTATTCTCTGCCAAAAGCACATTAATATATGACAGTTTTTCTTTTATGTTAAAAAAAAGGAAAATATTCGGCTGTTGCAACATTATAACGAGTCAAAAGGGATACTTTTGACTACCAAGTCATGGCATTATTATTATTATTAGTACCTTCAATTTGAAACTGGAGTAATTTGTTAACAGTAGGTGCAGATAACATGTGGTATAGATGTATTAATCAAACTTTCCATCAAAACAAGTACCTCAATTCAAAAGTTAGGCCCCAATAGTCAAACATTGACTTCAAATGGCATGCATGGCTATTTAACTAATAATCTAAACGATAGCAGGAAAAAACAAAGTTAGCACACCTTTTAGTCTTGATGCCACACTACCATTTGGCATGAACGGATAAACAAGAAGACGTTCATTTTCTGTTGAGCAAAATCCCCAAAGGCGTAAAAGGTTACGATGAACAGCTAAACTTATTGTTTCAACTTCAGTTTGAAATTGAATTTCACCTCCAAAAGTATCGCTATCTTTTAATCTTTTAACAGCCACTGTTGTTCCATCGTTTAATGTCCCTTTATAAACAATTCCATATCCGCCTTTGCCCAAAATATTTTTTGCATTAAAATGATCAGTGGCAGCCCGAAGTTCTTTAAACGTGTATCTCCTCAAATGGCCCAAGCATACCTCAGGGTCATATTGTTCTGCTAAAACAATAAAGCTCACTTATTAACTAATAAAAAACTAAAGTATGACGAAATCAGATAAAGAGCGACTAACGACTAACCATTAACATCAAAAAATATTTGCTGGTTTTTCCTGTATCGCCACCATATGAGTAACGTGATGACTATGATGACTAGAAAAGCAGCACTGATACCAGTCCCAAGAGCAATAGCCAAATTGTGAGTTTTTTTATTTGACGAGGATTGATCTGGTGAAAAAAATTTGTTAGAATCGATATCTCACATATGCACATTATCAAGAGGTGGAAATTTCGACCCACGAATGGGTTGAGTCGGCCTTGTTGTATCTACTCTAACAGATCCGACGGGTGAAATTCAAAATAAAAGTTATCTACAGCATTGAGCGGGGTTTGAACGGGTCAACGACCATGTATTTGAGTGTAACAGTGCCTAAAAAGACCTCCTAAATCATGTTATGCCAAGATGAATTTTGATTATTAAATTTGCAATCATATATGACAAAAGTGACAAACAAATTATTTATTAAAACAAAACTTTGGACCCGATAACCAGTTAACCATTTTGACCGGTTACCAATATCTAATCTATCTCTAACAGTAATAATAGCAGGACAATGTACTAGGTATCTAGCAAGAAAAAAAAGTGTGGCGATAATCACCTGAGAAGCTATCAGGTGGGAAAGAGAGAGGCTCGGGATAAATATTAGAACAATTATTTGCAGAATTCTGTCCACAAAGCAAAGGGTTGCCTATGATTCTGAAGCCAAAACAACATACACATTAACGGAAATAAAAAATATGGCAATGATATTATGGATTATGGGGAAAAGAAAACGCACCTAAATGTTCTTGCAGATAGTTTCGGCAGAGGACCAGTTATATTATTGTACGACACGTCTCTACATAAGCAAATGAAATGAATAATAAGATAACATTATACTATACTATTGAACCCCGTATATACATATGTAAATTTGACGCCAAGAAAATTGACATACACAAGAGTGAGGCCTCCAACTTCTGATAAAGATTCAGGAACTAAACCGGTAAGACTGTTGTTGTTAAGACGCCTATCTTGCTCAAAGAAAGTGATTCGAAATGAGTAAAGTTTTCATATCTTGCCAAAAGCACATTAATATATGTAAGTCCATATATACATTCAAATAGTTATAGTAAACTTACAGAAAGTTAAGGTTCTTGAGATCCCCTAAAGAACTAGGTAGCTGACCAGTGAACATATTTCCTGACAGATCAAGAGTTTGAAGCTTCTGCAACTTTCCGATTGCATCCGTAATTGGTCCATATATTTCATTATTCTGAAGCGTACTACACAATTTTATCATATCGTCAACTCTTAGTCTCTTAGAACAATGGGTCAACATTTACTATTTACTACTCATTTAGCAAAGAACAAGAATGAAGCACTTACACAGACTGCAAGTTACTAAGATTTCCAATTGCAGGTGATAAGGTCCCGGATAAGTTTTGACTAGGCAAACCCCTAACCAAGAAACAAAATCCACAAATATATCAGTCTTTCGATGACTAACTTATGGCTAAGTACATAGCAAGTATCGTTGAGCTATAAAAAAAAAGTTTCAAACTTCAAAGAGTCTTACAGAGCAGAAACGGAGCGATCAGAGTTGCAAGTAACCATTTTCCAACTACAAGGATCTACAGAAGATAGATCCCAATTGTCCATAACATTGCGAGGATCGTTTAGATCACCTTTAACAGCCATTAAAGCTACAACTGCATCAATATATAAAAAGGTTCATCATAAAGCATCCAGAACTTTTTCTTTATTGTTCATTTGCGCGAATCATTAACTCTCCAATCCTTAAAAAATTAACTAGAGAGCCAATTACAACTTACAATATGAACAAGTAAACAAATTAATCTAACTATAATAAGCCTAAACAATATCTATAAAAGTAATTTAATGTCCAAATTTAGAAAGAAAACTAACCTTCATAGTTGACACCAGAAGGAGAAAGAGCTGCATAAACAGCATTGAGCCATGTGAAAACACTAAAAACCACTAATCTCTTCATCATAATCTCTTCAAATAATGTACACAAATATCAATGAACATAACACATTTTTATCACTCAAAATGTACCTAAAAACTATCTCAAAATGGAGCAATTTCACAAAAAGAACTTGACCCACTTCACAAAATCCCCTAATTAAAATAACCCATATATCAAATTTCTCTCAAAATCAGATTTTTCACTATTTTCACCTCAAATCTAGCTAAAAAATGAAGAGAATTACAAAAAGAACTTGACCCAGTTGATAAAATTGGCAGAAATGAAAAACCCAAATGGGAAATTGGCTGTTAATTTGTAAAAGAATCAAATGAGAATCTGGAGATATGAAGAGGTTAAAAGAACACCTCAAAATGAAAAAGGAATTTAAAATGAATTGTTTTACAGTAGTTTATAAAAAAGAATGAAATAATTGTTGGATTTTTATGGGGAAAACAAAAGGACAGTTGCTTTTTATTCAGTGATTGGACTCAAGGATGTAGTACATAGTGGATGTCTTTTGTTTTGTTTCGAACTGTGTGTGTGAGAGAGGAATTTTTTAAAAAGAAGAAAAGTTTTTTGCAGGTATGTTAATCTTGACAGATCACGTGCCAGGCTTGTCTTGGTCTCTCTTGGCTTTGGCCCTTTTCTACAACAAATCTAAAATTCTCAAGTCTTCTATGAATTGAATCATTTATGGGAAAAAATTTCATGTTTGATTCCTATCGTTTACACAGAAATCAAGTATAGTTCTTATCTCAAATTAAGTTCATAGATCGTCTTTATCGTTTATATTTACGATCATAAATTGTCTGTATCTTGGATGGAGGTTAGTTTTCTCCGTTAAGTTTAATGAAAAGAAGGGTATTTTAGACATTTACTTGTTTTTTTCTACATATATACACTCACTTTCTTTTTTTCTTTTATTTTTTTTCATTCTCTCTCTCTCTTTCTCTCTCTCTCTTTCTCCTTTCTTAAATCATCGCTGACACCACCAACACTACTCAAAATCAATCCAAAATCATCACCACCATTTTTAGACCTTCTGCTTGTGTTCCCCGCTGACCTAAACACCCTAACAGTGGTATTTTCTGCCCGATACAAACACACTCCCCGTGGTGTTCTTCTTGCTGAACTAAACACACCCACGTGGTGCTTATCATTCAAAACCAAGCGTACTATCTGATGTGCTTAAAACCCACGCGCAAACGCACCCCGATGGTTGTTTTTAAGCAGGAACAAACAACCTCCCATTAACCAAAACATACACCTCATCAATGGTTTGACACAACCGGAACGAACACACCACCAAAGTGGCGACCTGGTGGTAATGACGGCATGTTGTAGTTCTCTCTCTCTCTCTCTCTCTCTCTCTCTCTCTCTCTCTCTCTCTCTCTCTCTCTCTCTCTCTCTCTTGCTGGTGGTGTCGTCTATATGATGGTCGGACATAGGAGTGGTAGTGGCGTCTAACATAGATCTGACGGATCTAATGTAGATCTAATGATGGTTTAGGTGGTGATGTTTGACGAGCTGTTGGAGGAGATAGATTTGGTGGTAAGCGGCTGTGGTGATAACCACAACAGTGGTTTCTATTTATGGCGGCTTTGGTGAAGGGTGATGAATATCGACGACAACTTTGAACCTTGGTTTCTTAATCAAAGCACGGCTGTTGAATTATATTGCAAAAGAAAACTCGAGGCTCATCCGGATAACCTTGTTGCTGTAATTATAACTGGTGAAGAAGATTATCGTCATTTGGTTTTGCCTACTAATGATTTTCAGGTCGTCCAGCAAAGACTTGGTAATTACTTCTACCCATCGGACCAACATTTTGACTTAATTAATGGGAACAAGCTTTGTTGGCTTCTTTTCTCTCTCTCTCTGGGAAAGATCATCTTAATAAATGGATTGTTGTATTTGCTGGAGGTCTTCCTATCGGTTATTCAACCAAGGAGTTAAAAAAGCTTGTTGAGGGCTTAAAACAAGATAAAGGTCTAGTTGTTGATGTTGTTGATTTATTTCACGAGGTCGACACAGATAAGGAAAAAGATCTTCCAAGGCTTGTCGATGCTATGAATGAACATAGCAATGATGTGAATCGAGTGGGCCGATATCTCCTACCACAATGGTGGTGTTTTATGGCAGATAGTGGATTGATTTTAAGTAGTGGTTGGTGGGGTGATGATTTAAGAGAGAGAGAGAGAGAGAGAGAGAGAGAGAGAGAGAGAGAGAGAGAGAGAGAGAGAGAGAGAGAGAGAGAGAGAGAGAGAGAGAGAGAATGAAAAAAAATAAAAGAAAAAAGAAAGTGAGTGTATGTATGCAGAAAAAATAAGTAAATGTCCAAAATACCCCTCTTTTCATTGAATTTAACAGAGAAAACTAACCTCCATCCAAGATAGGGACGATTTATGATCGTAAATGTAAACGATAGGGACGATCTGTGGACTTAATTTGAGATAGGGACCATACTTGATTTTCTGTGTAAACGATAGGGACAAAACATGAAATTATAATAAATGGTAACACTGAAACATTTATTTAATGTTTAAAACTAAAAAGTTATTTCATCAAAGGCGTGGTTAATGCTAAGTTTTTCTTTCAAAATTAACGAAAAGCTTTTTCATTTAATACTAAAAAGATTTTGAAAAGCTTTTATAAATAAGAGAAAGCTTTTCTTAAAATCTACCATTGCATATGCTCTGATGGCGGAGTAAAGAGAAAAACTCACGAGGGGTGGTGTTTATATGGCAAATTTTTACGCACGAGTTTATCATAAATTTCATCTAAACTCCATGTGTGAGTTAGGCTTTCTAGGCAAAAAAGTCACTACCGGTAGTTTTGCTACTCTTCGTAAAACACTTCATATGGGTCCCATCTCATTATTTTTTATTTATAAATATCTCATTTAAAACACAGCAAAATCAAATTTATATACAACTTCTCAATTCTTATACATCTTCGCCATTGTTAGAAAAATTTCAACATGCAAAACATGGCTGAGTATACATTTATGTTCCTCGATTTAATAATCGACGATGAAGGAACTTTGGTGCATAGCCATCAGGTCCGGTTTCTTGCAAGAGCGATGTCGTTTTTTATAGACGACAACCAATAGTGGTCAAGAAACTCGGTTAATCGAGATCGTTATAGTATCCATGATCGTTTAGTTGCTGCGTTTTTGTGACAAGCCAATCTACAACAAACGAGAATTCTGGAAGATATTGCGAATGGCTCATTCACTTTTCAACGAGATAGTTGCGGCTGTAACTACTCACGGTCCTTACCTTATTGCAAATATCGACTGTACCAAAAGCAAATGCATTGCTCCATTGGTAAAATTCAATTTTGTAATTCGTCAATTAGCATACGACATTGTTCTAGTTTTTTTAGATGAATATCTGCAAATGGCTAAAAGAACTCCATGGGAGAGTCTTGATCGTACTGCTATAAGGGATGTTTATGGGACAGAGTGTCAGAGAAAACCAACGGTTAGTGATGTTGAATTACTATATCAACATCACGAAGAGAAACACGCTTTCCCGGGGATGTTAGGAAGTCTAGTCTGCACGGATTATGAGTTGTTTGGTTGTCCATATGCATATTAAGGGCAATTTGTTAGGCGTGATCATGGACCTAATACGTTCATTTTGTTGGAAGTTGTTGTGTCGCAAGACTTATGAATATGGCATGCTTTCTTAGGTGTTTCTGGGTCTAACAACGACATCAATATCTTACATCAATCCATTTTGTTTAGCGATTTAAAAACCGAATGAGCGCCAGAGATTCCTTTTGTGGCTAACAAGGTTACTTACCCATTCGGATACTATCTTGTTGATTGAGATATATCCCACTTGCTAAGACGATTCCGGAACCCTCTGACGATGACCACAATCGAATATTGTAGGGGAAGAAGCAAGAATCGGCAAGGAAATATGTGGAACGCGCGTTTGGTGTTCTAAAAAAGAAATAGGTTATAATCACCAATCCCGCACACGCGATGAGAAAATAAAGAATTACTAATATGAAGTATGCATGCATCATATTACATAATATGATTCGAAAACACAAAGGATGTGCGATAAGTCTCAAATGGTACCCGGGAGAAGCACGTCAACCAGACGATCTCGTACGAACCTAAGCACAAATTCATGATGTTATAGGGTACATCCGATCCTCTCAAGTGCATCATAACATTCAAGCCGATTAATCTAGCACTTGGCTAATAATAATGTTTAATTTTTGATTTAATTTTAATTAACATATAAGATTCATAGCTTTTGGGATAATCCGAAGGTCGGGGAGGATAAAATAAGTGCTTAGACATTATAGAGAGAGAGAAACTAAGTACACAAAATGATTATCCTCACCAATACATCAAAGCATGTAGGGTATATATAGGCCGAAGAAAGAGTGACTTGATAGGTGTGTAAACACCCATCCTTTTTACCACTTAACTACAATAATAACCGAGCCAAAACGTGTATTTTATGTCGTAAATGTCAGAATTATGCGTGGTTTGTGTTTTTGTTGTGATTTAGGACGAAATTGTGAAAAGGGGAGAAAACACGGGCATTCACGGGCTTTTATCAAAGAAAAAGACGAAAGACGAAGTCAAGAAATCAAGAGTGCAAAAAGAACGGAAGTCCAAGACCAATTCTGAAGATTTATCGAAGAAAAGGTCAAAAGACGGAAGTTTACTAAAAGCCGAAGAACTCAAGTCTAATTTATTGAAGAATTACAAGACGAGTTTAAAGAAATCCCGAGACAAAGTCGTTAAAGTCAAAAGATTAAGAAGACAAGGACTTAATCATGCAATTAAGGAAAGAAGAAAGAGGTGAGGAAGCTTCCTAAGCACTCCCTAATCTCCCCTATAAATAGATTAGATTAGATTTCATTTTCTCTTGTTGGCTAGTTTGACAAACTATGCTCTTCCACTTTAATTTTTGCACATTTAATTACATGTCATTTAATTAATTGTCTTGCACCTTAAATACATTTAATTTCAAGTAAGTTTTCTTTTTAATTCTTGTCAATCTTTACTTTTCTTGTCAATCTCCTATCTACCTTTCTTTAATCTTTGATATTTATGTTTATGTTCATGTTTATGTTTTTGAGTTTTTATTAAATTGATTAAAGTGGGTTTTGATTGTTTTGATTATTATTGTTAGTTTCATTGTTTTGGTTTGATTGTTTATGATTAGTTGATTATTTGTTATTAGTTTGATTTAATCTTGTGGTTGATTTTGATTAGATTAGATTGGATTAGTGTTATATTGTTCTTGCGTGTTCTTCGCTGCCTGTTACTGTTTCCAGGTTTGTTCCGAATCAAGAAGGTGTTTTGTTGATTGTTCCGGATCAAGCCACTTCTTCCGAATCAGTGGAGTTCATTCGGAACATCCAAGATATTCCGGATCAGTGGTTCATTCCAAATATTCCGAACGAAGGGTGTTCATCCGGAATAATTTATTATTCCGGATCAACGTGCTTTATTTGGAACATTCCGAACCAAAGGTCTTCATTCGGAACATTCCAAGCGAAGGCTTCCTTCGGAACATTCCGAGTCAGTGGAAGTTCTGAACCAAGAAGAATTTCGAATCAAGCTTGTTCATTCGGAATATATTCCGAATCAGAGGATATTCCGGATCAGTGGTGTTTATTCGGAATAATTTATTATTCCGAGTGAAGGTGCTCATTCGGAACATTCCGAGTGAAGGAGAACATTCCGAACGAAATGAGTTCATTCGGAACATCAAGTATTCCGAACCAAGGCAATATTCCGAATCAAGACTTTATTCCGGATAAGTGACATATTCCGAGTAAAGGATTTATTCCGGATCAAGGGTTTGGTAAATATTCCGAGTGAAGAAGAATCATTCCGAACGAAGGTGACATTCCGGATGAGTGATTATTCCGAATGAAGGATTATTCTGAGTGAGTTGTTTTCAGGTTCTTTTAACTTTCTGTTTTTAATTTTCAAGCTTTACTTTTCTCGCCTTTTTTCTTAGTGTACTTTAAGATTACTTGCCTTAGATTTATTTTAGCCTTGCCTTAGTTTAAGTTTTAGTTGTGTTTTAAGTTTGCCTTAGATAGTTTTAAGTTTGCGTTATTTACTCTTAGTGCCTTTTAATTTCTCGTCTCGTTTTAAATTCTTGTCATTTATTTTAAATTAGACTTAGATTTAAATTAACGTTATTTACTTTTACGTCTTGCACATTTATTTTAAAACAACCAAAAATATTCTTTTTCACCAAAAACAATTGAGTCGTACTTTGAACCGGAAATCAATTCGTTAAGATACCGAGAAACGAACTTTTCAACTAGTAAAATCTAAACATTAAAATGGCGCCGCTGCCGGCTCTTTTCGTAAAGATTAACGGTTTTCTGTGAGAGACGCGTTGCTTTTTTGGGATCCGTTCATTCGTGAGCGTTCTTTTTCTTGCTTAAAAATTTCAAAAAACCAAAAAAAAAATAAAAATTGTTAAAAATCCATAAAAATTAAAATTTTCAAAAGCCCAAAAAGATTTTATTTTTATTGTGTATATATATTTTCTTTGTGTTTGGTATATTTTCTTTTGCCTTTGTAGGTGTATCCGTACTAGATCTTCTAATTATCAAGAGCCCGAGACTCCTGAAGATTTAGCTATGGCAGGTGTGAACAACAACAATAATCCACCGCACCTCAATACTAACAACAACAATGTTCTTCCACAGCCTGATCTTCGGACAATGGAGGAGCTTTGTCAACCTACCATGTTTGGACGAGGAGGACCGATTGCGGCGATGCAAATCACGGCTCCGGAGTTTTCGTTGAAGCACCACATGATTCAGCAAGTGCAAACTAATCCATTCGCTGGAATGCCTGATGATGATGCCAACAAACACCTCGACAAATTCATTACTATCACTCAAAGCATGAAGTTGCCCGGTGCCACAATGGATGTTCTTCGCCTACAACTCTTCCCACATACTTTATCACATCACGCCGAGAAATGGTTTGATCGTCTCCCGAAGAATTCAATTCATACTTGGGATGACATGACTCAACGTTTTTTGTCGCGCTACTTTCCACCATCCATGGTCACGAGCCTTCGCAATCAAATCAGCGGTTTCATGCAAGAACCCGATGAATCTCTCTTTGATGCTTGGGAAAGATATAATGTTTTGGTCGATCGATGTCCAAACTACAACATGCTCCCTGTGACCTTAATTGATACTTTCTACAACGGTTTGACTTTTCGTGATCGTGATACGATTAATGCAGTCGTCGGTGGCACATTTATGAAAAGGAGACCCGAGGAGTGTAGAGAGCTTATTGAGAACATGACTACTCATCATAAAAACTGGGATTCCTCCGCTTCTTCAAGGAACAACCCGAGAGTCAATGTTTCTTCTACTTCAGCAAACCCCGACATGACCGAATTCACCCGCATGATGGCCGAAATGAACAAAAATATCTTGCTTCTCGCTACAAACCAACAACAAGTTAAAGCGGTGGCTAATCCTTGTGAGACATGCGGCAGTCCACACTCATACACTGATTGTCCTTCTACTCAAGGAAATCCGGAAAACGTGTATGCGGCTTATGGTAATTATTCACCGGAAAATTACCAAGCCCGACCTCAAGGGGATAGAAATTTGCTGAGTTACCGGTCAAACAACTACCTTTCACCCGGTTTTTCTCCTCAAAACCAAAACCCCACCAACAACTACACTAGAAGCAACCAAATCCCACCTCGAGCTTCTAATCCTTATCACCCACCCGCTCAACAAGCCCCACCCATGAATCAAGATGTTGAAGCCTTAATGAGAACCCAAGGTGAGCAAATTAAGAATCTGCAGAGCCAAATTATCAACTTGAAAGGGGATATCACCAAGCAAGGGAATGACATTAGATCCGAGCTTCGAGATAATATACAATCCTCCTTCAGCAATCAAACAAATGATTTGAAGAATATGCTGGCTAGTTTCTTGCCCACAACTCAACCCTCTACTTCGAGTTCTCTACCTTCAAACACAGTCACCAATCCGCGAGCGAATGTGAGTGCTATTACTACCCGTAGTGGAGTTACCATAGTAGGACCACCTATCCCGCCCCCATCATCTACACCTCCTCCACCACCATTTATCCCTACTCCTCCTACACCTAGTATTAGTACACCATTACCGTCTCCGCCTCGTCATGACGATGTACCCAAGAAGAACCCTTCAACATCTCAACCTTCACCAACCCCACCTTCACCTGCTACACCTTCACTACCCAACCCCAGAATTCCTTATCCATCTCGCTTAGGCAAGGCCAAAATGTACACCAAGGATGACATTCAAGTGTCAAACTATTTGAAGAAAGTTTCGGAAATGACCGTCACTTTTCCCCTTGTCGAAGCTCTAGCACAAATGCCTAAATTTGTTAAGATGTTTAAGGAATTGCTTAGTAAGAAGGAGAAGATGGCCGAGTTTGTTAATACTCGATTAAATGAAAATTGTTTTGCCGTCCTTCTTAAAGAACTTCCGGAAAAACTTGGAGATCCCGGTCGTTTTATGCTACCTTGTACTTTTAACCAAACCGACAAATTTACTGCCTTAGCCGATCTCGGGGCAAGTATTAATTTGATGCCGTTAAGTGTTTGGCAAAAGTTATCATTGCCCGACCTTACACCCACCAAAATGACTCTTGAGCTAGCCAATCGCACTCTCGCTTACCCCGTTGGTATTGCCGAAGACGTGTTCATCAAAGTTGGCACATTCACTTTTCCGGTCGACTTCGTCGTTGTCGATTATGAAATGGATCCTCGTATTCCGTTAATACTTGGTCGCCCATTTTTGAGAACCGGCAAAGCTTTAATTGATGTGGATAAATGTGAGCTCATTTTAAGAGTCGGGGATGATGCACAAGTGTTTGAAATGGGGAAGCTTACAAGCAAATCCTTTGGAGGCCGAGAATCAGCGAATATGATTAATGTGCTTGATGATTTTGTTATCTACAACAATCCTCTATTCGAGTCTTGCAATGATAATCCACTTTTTCAAGATGATGTGGATGATTCTCTCTCCAATTTGGAACCTTCACCCATATATGATTCTCCACCGATCTTTGATGCTTATGATGATGATTCTAGCTCAGATTCGGATGATTATGATGACTTTACTTCCGAGTATCCCGAAATGCCCATTTATGATGATTTTGATGAGGCCGATACTCTTTCGAGTGATTCTTCTCATGATGAAGATCCTTCGCCATCACTTGATCCTACTTTGGATGATTACTCATTTGAGGAAGACTTTTCAACTTTTCTCAATACTTACTTCCCTCATGAGAGTGATGCCCCTCCTTTAGATTTTGATGATTATGGTCTTGATCCTACTTTGGATTTGAAGAAAATTCTTTCAAAGGAGAAGCAACCGGACGACACCAACATCCGCAGCACGTATGATTTGACACCTCTTTGTCCACCTTCTGAGGACGAGGTTGTGCATTTTATTCGCGGATCATCTTCAAATTCTGCTGATCCTGAGTGCTATTTTCCCCTAAAGGAAAAGGTGTTCGACCCCGGTATCGATATTATTCAGCCATCTCAGTATCCATCTAATGAAATAAAAGGAAAGATTTTTGGAACTACTGAAGATATGCTTGCACCTCACCATACTTGCTCCCACCGTGCTCCATCTTTGCTTAAGGGAACCTTGCCTATTCTTCTTTGGCTTGCCTTGTTCACCTTAAGCTTGTGCTATTTGATGGACGAAAACTATGTCTTTGATCCGGTGGATATGCTTCATGCTTCTTCCTATGATAATCAAGGTCGAGTCAGGCTCACGACTCGGTGAACAAAAATCAAGCGCTTCTTGGGAGGCAACCCACGTATCTATCTTTTAGCTTTCTTTATCATAAGTGTAGGGGAGACCCGTTGGTGTTTGCTATTTCCTCTCTTCTCATATTCAGGGATTCGAGCGTTCAATGATCCACTCTTGATGATTTTTGACGACCCGTGATTCCGTGTTCCCGTCTTCCCGGTACTATCCTAAACTCTTTTCCATTCACTATTTTATATTTTCCAATATTAAAATAGGAATCTCGTTAGTTGTCTCTTCCTTAGCAAGATTTAAACAACGTGCACAATGTCCTAAGTGTAGGGGAGTTTACTCCCACATACTTAAATATTGAGGACAATGTTTATATTAAGTGTAGGGGGGACTTCTATCGAATTTAAGTGGCCTTTTTCTTGTATTTGTCCTCATTTTAACCGGAAAATCATTTTTTCGACATTTTTCAAAATTTTTGATCTATTTTGGCCTATTAGTTTTTCCCTTTGTATAGTTATTTTCTTCCTTATTAGAATAAATTTTAATAAAAGTGGTTTTAGTTTTCAAACGCTGTGAATCTTTTGACTCAACCCGAGTTTACTTTTCTAAGTTTACTCTAGCTAGTATCCTTAACGTGTTTAAGTCAAGTTTTGCTAGGCTTTTATATAGGGAGCTATAAAACGCGAAAGTCTTAACTCTCACGGGTTAAGAACAATAACTTTTTGCAAGTTCCTATAATTAATCCTAGAGAGTTGTTTATCAAGGGAACTTTAAAATGCGATTTCTAAACTTGAAAAAGTCTAAGAGTTTGCAAGATCCTATAGACGACTCGAAAACCCAAAACTTTGATTTAATAGGCTAAGCATCCACGAGTCTCATTCCTTGAGATTTTAAATTGTGGGGAACGAGAGATGATAGAGTCAATTATAAGTTTGGTATTCTTTCGTGAATTTATGTGAGTTAATTATGAGCCTATTCTCCCATCGCTTGCTAATAAATTTATCTGCAATAAATAAGGTTGTACGATTTGAAAAGTTACTTAGCTTTAGCCCAAGATCGTTTAAAAGTTGCTCGGTATGGATTAGAGTTCATAGCCAAGGCATAACTTATTGAAGCGGGATGCGAAGATTGGCGAGTCCGAAAAGGCCCTAACAAGGCATGAGGGCTACATTTTGTTGCTAAAGATCCAAAGTGATGTGAAGAATCATTATTCAAAGATCAATATGAAGGATCGAGACACACGACGAAAAGCAAAAACTCCCCAAAAGTCATGGAGAAGTCTATCCGAAAAGGCCCTAACAAGGTATGAGGATAAATAGATCCAAGTCCAAAAAGGAGGCGGATCGTTGTATATCAAAATCCCAAATAAAGATTGGAGAAAAATGAAGAAGTCATGGTCCAAATATGAAGAATCTCTCAAAACTTCAAGTGAAGAAATTCCTATTATGAAGAGAAGACCATTATTTCATGAACGTCTCTCAAGATTTAAAGTATGAAGTCGCTGCCAAATATCGGTCCGAGAAAGGTCTCAAATCGCGAAGCGAGTTATGCCAAGATATGAACTTTTTGAGGTCCCGAGAAGCAGTTTTAAAATATTTTGTCCTTTAGCTAACTATTGATTAAATCGTCCCACTTTATTTTCAGCCTAATAAACTATCGAAATAAGTCAACAATGCATCCTCGTGATCATTCAAGACAACAATAAAATATAAGAGATACACCTAGGAATAAGGGAGTCTAAGTAAATAATTGGCCCACATGAGTTCGTGTTAGTTTGCTAACTTATAATAACAATGATCTCGTTTTTAAGCTTGGTTTGGAGAAAGTGAAAACTTGAGGATGATGATCATTCACAACATTTACAAAACCCTAAGGTATGTTTTTGATTTCTTTACTTTGAATGTCTATAATTTTCTATCTCTTTAATAAAGGCCAACGTGGATTGATTATGATGAAAAGTGTAAACGTGCTTTGTAACTAATGCATTGCATGAGGACATTGCAATGGTCAAGTGTAGGGGATTTGATAGGTGTGTAAACACCCATCCTTTTTACCACTTAACTACAATAATAACCGAGCCAAAACGTGTATTTTATGTCGTAAATGTCGGAATTATGCGTGGTTTGTGTTTTTGCTGTGATTTAGGACGAAATTGTGAAAAGGGGAAAAAACGGGCATTCACGGGCTTTTATCGAAGAAAAAGACGAAAGACGAAGTCAAGAAATCAAGAGTGCAAAAAGAACGGAAGTCCAAGACCAATTCTGAAGATTTATCGAAGAAAAAGTCAAAAGACGGAAGTTTACTAAAAGCCGAAGAACTCAAGTCTATTGAAGAATTACAAGACGAGTTTAAAGAAATCCCGAGACAAAGTCGTTAAAGTCAAAAGATTAAGAAGACAAGTACTTAATCATGCAATTAAGGAAAGAAGAAAGAGGTGAGGAAGCTTCCTAAGCACTCTCTAATCTCACCTATAAATAGATTAGATTAGATTTCATTTTCTCTTGTTGGCTAGTTTGACAAACTATGATCTTCCACTTTAACTTTTGCACATTTAATTACATGTCATTTAATTAATTGTCTTGCACCTTAAATACATTTAATTTCAAGTAAGTTTTCTTTTTAATTCTTGTCAATATTTTCTTTTCTTGTCAATCTCCTATCTACCTTTCTTTAATCTTTGATCTTTATGTTTATGTTCAATGTTTATGTTTTTGAGTTTTTATTAAATTGATTAAAGTGGGTTTTGATTGTTTTGATTATTATTGTTAGTTTCATTGTTTTGGTTTGATTGTTTATGATTAGTTGATTATTTGTTATTAGTTTGATTTAATCTTGTGGTTGATTTTGATTAGATTAGATTGGATTAGTGTTATATTTTTCTTGCGTGTTCTTCGCTGCCTGTTATTGTTTCCAGGTTTGTTCCGAATCAAGAAGGTGTTTTGTTGATTGTTCCGGATCAAGCCACTTCTTCCGAATCAGTGGAGTTCATTCGGAACATCCAAGATATTCTGGATCAGTGGTTCATTCCAAATATTCCGAACGAAGGGTGTTCATCCGGAATAATTTATTATTCCGGATCAACGTGCTTTATTCGGAATATTCCGAACCAAAGGTCTTCATTTGGAACATTCCGAACGAAGGCTTCATTCGGAACATTCCGAGTCAGTGGAAGTTCTGAACCAAGAAGAATTCCGAATCAAGCTTGTTCATTCCGAATATATTCCGAATCAGAGGATATTCCGGATCAGTGGTGTTTATTCGGAATAATTTATTATTCCGAGTGAAGGTGCTCATTCGGAACATTCCGAGTGAATGAGAACATTCCGAACGAAAGGAGTTCATTCGGAACATCAAGTATTCCGAACCAAGGCAATATTCCGAATCAAGACTTTATTCCGGATAAGTGACATATTCCGAGTAAAGGATTTATTCCGGATCAAGGGTTTGGTAAATATTCCGAGTGAAGAAGAATCATTCCGAACGAAGGTGACATTTCGGATGAGTGATTATTCCGAATGAAGGATTATTCCGAGTGAGCTGTTTTCAGGTTCTTTTAACTTTCTGTTTTTAATTTTCAAGCTTTACTTTTCTCGCCTTTTTCCTTAGTGCACTTTAAGATTACTTGCCTTAGATTTATTTTAGCCTTGCCTTAGTTTAAGTTTTAGTTGCGTTTTAAGTTTGCCTTAGATAGTTTTAAGTTTGCGTTATTTACTCTTAGTGCCTTTTAATTTCTCGTCTCGTTTTAAATTCTTGTCATTTATTTTAAATTAGACTTAGATTTAAATTAACGTCATTTACTTTTACGTCTTCCACATTTATTTTAAAACAACCAAAAATATTCTTTTTCACCAAAAACAATTGAGTCGTACTTTGAACCGAAAATCAATTCGTTAAGATACCGAGAAACGAACTTTTCAACCTAGCAAAATCCTAACATTATGACTTTAGCAACTTAACAAAACTAGTCCCTCCATGTCTTGCCTATTTGATTCTAATGTAATTCTGTAAATGACACTCACATTTTAGAACAAATGTTCATAATGTTTTTATTTACACACGTGTACCATTTTTAATTGGATGGAATAAAAGTATTGACTTTTTGAATAAATTAAATAAAAGTGATAATGAAAATGTGAGGTGGAGGTAGGGTTTTTCCTTAGTTCTCTTGAAATGTGGGTTTTTTGTAAGTTAGTAAGAGGTGAAAGAAAGCGGATGTAACGTTGAATTGGTAATGAGTTTTTTTCTCCCAGCTCCCCAGGCTAATGTGTATACATTTTGTTTTTCATTATCACCGTTAAAGCTTTTGATAAATTTTAAGGTTTGGGGAGTGATAGGTAAAACTTACTTTTCATCTTAGCGCTATTTTAGTTTTCTCCTTTTCTTTTCATCAACTTATTAAAAACTCACAATTTTAGTATATTAAGGGAAAAAATTCACCTCAACTCATCTCTACGTCATTTTTCACTATTATTTTATTTATTTAATTATACTTAAAACTAAAAAAACATGTAAATAAAACATAAATGTAACTAAAAAACTTTTATTTATAGAGGGCCTTATAATTCATAAAGAGGCTCTATACAAGTTCTCGGACGAGGTTTTTGAATTAAACAACGTGGATAATTGAAAACGTTACATGGATAAATAAAAACGCACACGGATAATTAAAAAACTTAAACATAAGAAATTAAGAGTTTAAACGTAAATCAAATTACGAAATAACTTGTAAAACCTCCCGACAATTAAATTGCTTAAACCACATCTCGTATTTAGTTTCATAGTCACGGAAGGGCGTTATTCATCACATCCGTTTTGATGGCTCAATTCACCCGTGTATGCATTGCGTAATTGTAGAATCTAGCAAACCGACACACGTTTTGCGTTATGTACTTCCATCTCCCGTTTATGGTATCATACAGCCGTTTCCTCGGCTCCTATAATTTGTCTTCCATGTCCCAAAATCTCATCCAAAACTACGAGAATGCCTTACGTAATCTATCACGTTGGTTGCGGAAACAAAACCTCAAAGCGTTACAGAACACTATTTCTTCTTGAGTGTCCATGAAAACGGCGTCATTTTTGATAAATTAATGAAGTTGTGAGAATATTTATAAGTTTGGAGAATATGATAGAAATGTTTTATGTTGGTGTGTTTGTAAATTGGTTAATGTTGGGTATTTAAAGATTAAAAAATAGGTAAATGAATTTTTTTTAAATATTTTTTTAACGTTATAGTATTTGAAATGGGCTCACTTTTTTAAACCGAGTGGTGTGTAAGTGACCATTCCTCACTTTGAAATATTAAAGTCACGCGTGAGTTTTTAGTGATGAGATGGAAACTCACGTGTGAATTTATCCACGTAAAAACTCACCTAAACCCACCCACTCTTCCGGTCTAAAAGAAATGCATACAATGAACACAATGAAGTGTATATTTTTATCTTTATTTTTTTACGCATGAAAATACACATAAAAAAACAAAACAGACTACACGACTCGGCTTTGACATCAACCGAGTCTTCGTTTTCTAAGCTTGAAGACATGTGATACTTTCGACCGTAATAAGCCTCGCATATTTTGGCTCGTCCAAGAATCAGTCGTGGTTATGTGAGTTTGTTGAAGCTTGGCATGTTCTTCCATTAAGGCCTCAAACCGAAGCAAAACGTTGGACTGCATCTACCTTGGCATGTTCTTTTATAAAGGGCTCAACCCAAACACGACTCGTTTATTAAAAGAGAAACGAGTTAGACATGTTGACGTATTTTAACAGGAACATGTTCATCTTCGATCCGAACATATTTATCTTATGTCAATTTTGTTTCATTTATCTATGTCGTATAAAAATTGTCATCATTATGACCTCATATCTTGTAACATTATCCGTCACTATCCGCCATCGTATTCTTTTTATAGCGGTTGCGTCACACATTTTTCAAGGGTGCATATATACATCCTAACTCCAAACCAAAAATTAAGATAAACATATTAATAACTTAACCATTAGATCATTTTTAATTAAAACCTAACTTCAAATCTTAACTATCCATTTCTTTTGTAACAACTTCTTAATGACTTATTAAAAACTCATTTTTATTTTTAAATTGAAATATCTTTTAACTCATTTATTTTTTTCATAATCTAATTTCACTATATTTTTTAAAATTTTGTTCTCTTTAATTCAACATCAATTTTGATATATTTACAAAATTTTTGTTTTTTTTTCATTTTTAGTAATTTTATTTATTTTAATTCAACTTTTTTACATTTTAACGTTAATTCGATTGCTAAAAAATGGTCACTTATTATCCGTCGTTGCATTACGCGGGCATCATGCTAGTTGATACTTAAGTATGGATACATCACAACGTTCAAAACACACATTTCATCCAAGATTGAGTTAGCTCCAAACACAAAAACCAGTTTAAAAGCTGCCACAGAAATTAGTTAAATTTACAAATGCACGAACTAAAGTTATTCTCTTGGATATAAACTTATAAAGTACATCTTGGTTATCCAAATCGTTAAAAGTATATTCTAAAACAAGCAATGCAATTTTACTCACTTTTGGTTCTCCAAAAGAGAACGAATCTACTAAAAATACGTATTATTAACATCCAATTTAATAAAAAATATATATGTGGAAGAAAACGAGGTGTTAGATGACAAAACATTCTGTTGTCAATTTGTCGATGCTCAACAGCTTTTTTAATTTTAAATAATTAAAATCTGTAGGGTTTTTGTTTTGCCCCATACTTACGTCTCCCAAGCAACAAAGGTATTTTTTGTCTCTTGAATATTCTCACTTTTTATTGTATCCACGTAATGCGGTGGTGAGTACTTAATAACGAATTTTAAGATTAATAAATATTAATCTCTTACTCATTGTAAATTTAAAAAAAATCGAATTAAAAAACCTACTAAAATTGAAAAAGACTAAAACTTAATAATATATCAAAATGAATATCGAATTAAAAAACACAAAATTTTAAAAAATATAAAATTAGATTATAAAAATAATAAATAAATAAAAAGATTTTTCAAAATAAAAGAAAAAATGTTATTTTAAAAATTTGTTACAAAAGTTTGTCGCAAAAAGTTGTTTGAAAAAGGTTATAGTATATACTGTTGATAAAAATATCCACAACTTGCTTTATTTAGTAGATAAAAAAGTTTGAATTTTCAGCCTTTCTATTTTAGGAAAGTTTCAAATACTTTATAAAATAGTATAAATATAGATATAGATAATTATCTTTTGTTCTGTTTTTAATACTAGAGTATTAGTAGTATACAGTCTAATTATGTTACATTATTTTTTTTCTTTCTAATTATATCCTTAATAAAAGGGGGAATCTCGGTTCCCTATGAACAGTTCCCCCCTCACACTCCCAATATTATATTTCCTCTGCTCTCTCACACACCCACCTCAAACCTTCCTTCTTCACTGTAGATCTAATAAAAAAATTGTTTTCACCCACGTTGTCCAATTTTATCTCTTCAAACATGATCATCGCCGTTGATTTGCTAAGCATAACGGTTTACGGGGTTAACAATTGGCCTCCATTGATTGATGTATCACCGTTTTCCGTTGTGGGTTGGTGCTAAAAAAAGTGATCTTGCGGTTGAGATTGGAGGAAAACGTTATTGGTGGAAACTGGATAGATCTACGATCCCTGGGTGTTCATATACTTTTACCCCTACATCTGGTTTTAGGTGGCTTATCTGCATATTATCCCACCTACTCATTTCTCTCAACCCAATCTAATATTGAACGGGATTTTCATGTTGGTCAGATCTTTTATCTGTATAGTTTTGGTCGGTTGCTATTGTCGTCTGATTGGTTGGAATCCCTAATTTTTTAGGTTTGTTGTGGTTCAACCGTCTTCTTTACTTGGTAAGTAAGTTTTTGTCTCATCTTCTATAAATTGGGTTCCGAGATTTGCCTCTTATTAAGTAGACAATAATGTGCTTGCAGGCATTGTGTTGACGGATAATGATGGTTTTTGCTTAAAATTAAGGTTTATGCCTTTCGATACCACCGTTGCTTTTGTTGCCCCTATCTTTGGCGTGCGACGATAGTGACGGTTATGTCACGATTGCGCTTTTGCTCATATTGATCCTGTATTTGCAATTATTGACTGTCTTATCTTGGTTAATGCTTCTTTCGCAGGCCAAGTATTTGGCTGCCCGATGAGCGTGAATGGGCCAGGTTAACACAACATTCGACGGATCTTGGCGGGGCAACCTCTCGAGGTTGCAGCCATGGCGTCCGTGTCCACTTTTCCCTGAACAGTGCCCTATGTAAGCCTATAATGGACAAATTTGTTTACAAATTGTTCTTAACCCGCCTGTTGGTTAAAGGGTTTTGGTGATAACAAGAGAGGTCGATGGGATGCCTAAATCCATCGTGTGGAATGTGTATACCCGCACATTCGGCAAAGTATATTATACATGTTTATAACAGGGGGAATCTTGAGACCCAATGCGTATTATGAAAGTATATGTACATGCGTGTTTCGCATTGTGGTATACGATGTACCAGAATATAGGTATGTATCAAGGGAATATGTGGTTAATCGGGCTATGATGAGTTTTAATGGTGGCGGTTAAACCTGAGATTATGGGTATCTTTGGCGGGGCAACCTGTCGAGGTTGCAGCCATGACGTTCCTATCCGGTTTTCCCTGAACGCTACCTTATCTGAGCCCATGAGCCTATAATGGAAAGTTTTGCCCGACATGCGCTTTGCCATTTCAGATTCATGTTTCACAGTTGCTTATGCCTATTTTTGGGTTCTTAGATTGGTGTTTTTTGAGTGCTGAAGTCGGTTGTTATTGGGTGTTGTGATGAGCCCTTATATGTGGCGTGTAATGGGTGGGGTTTAGGTATTGCGATTGGCGGGTTTGAGGTATTGGAATAGGTGTGTTCAGAGCAACAAAATGAGAGTTAATTGTTTTTGCTTCTGGATTAGTAAGGTTTCTTTCACCTTAAGTTTGTGCTCATCTAATTTTTTTTATAAGGGTTCCTGGATTAGTACTCGCGACAGATGATCTTAATTAATCTTCTCAAAGATCGCTTAGTGACATCATATTTGTACAAGAAAGTTGGAATATACTATTAAGAATCAATATTACCTATTTCTTTATAAGTAACATTAGCTTTCAAGTTCAAAAAAACAAAAAAAAAACATTAGCTTTCGGTTCATACTCATGGGTCTGTGATGATGCTGGTGGTAAACGAAGCCCTTAGAAAAAAGTGGCGATTAAAAAAATACAACAACTCGATTTGACATATAGGTGCCTGCGAGTATCACTTAAGTTTAGGCCTGCACAAAGTGACATGAAAACCCACCCGACCTAACAAACTGACCCAAAATCGGGTCGAACCGAGCTTACTCGGGTCGGCTTTGGATATTTCTTTCGGCTGTAGCGGCTCGGCTTTGATTCGAGTCAGAACTAATTAGTACAACATGATAACATGTCAGGGCTATTCGGCATGCTGTTTATAAGACTTAGTGTTTTGACATCTAATGATGAACCGAAATATATGGTGGAAACTGTACCAAGCGCCCAAATACCTGCTGAATAGAGGGTGTTTGACTGTTGTTAAACCAAGAACCAAACACCTCTCCTGCTGCAAGTGGGGTGTTCGGTTGCTGTTAAACCAGGAACCAAACACCCTTTCTTTAGTAAAAGACGCGTAATATTATTTCCGGTTTGTTATATGATTATTCTCTATGTGTCCATTATATAATTGTCGTAGTCAGTCCCACACAATTAATTTATGTATATACAGTTATTAATGGCTGTCCCGAATCGGGATGGGTTAAAGTAATTGTGTTTGATCTATATTTTTAGGATAATTAGTTTAGACAATATTAAGTTTTTGTGTATGACGTAAAACTGTTTGTGCAAGGACATGAAGAGCAAGCAGAGGAGCTAAAAGTTTATAATGGAGTCTCCTTCGGTATGGTACTGACTACGACAAAAAGGTCAGTTTCACTATCTGTATCAGCATGTACATGTACACGTGTCAATTTCAAAACAACCAAATTCGAAACTACAGATAGAGAAACTTCTTTCTTATTTCATTTTGTTATTTGTGAAATGCAGGAAATATGGAGGAAATATGGTCAGCCGTAATTGGGGGCATGACAATACAAACAGCTAATATACTCTCGGTCACTTTCCGAACCGACCGTGACAAAGCGGTAATTTTCAAAAATCAATTATAGTCTTACACAGGTTTTTATTTTCATTTTTTTTGTATGAACAAAGTTTGATTGATGTTATCGTTTAACTCACATGATATACGATTGTTAATACCAAATCTTTTTTATTACTACATATTAGGTTACAATCTTTGTCATTAAGAACTTTCATCAATATTGAACAGAATCACGTCTCTAAATAAATCATTCTGTTATACAAACCAACTAACTATAATGTTCTTCTAAAATTGGTGATACAGGCCTCTTAAAAAGGCACCATTGCTGTTGAGGTTCACCCCCTGGACTTCTTCACTAACTATGGAAAGATCCGGTTTCACTGCTGGGACACAGCTGGTCAGGAGAAATTTGGTGGTCTTCGTGGTGGATATTAGTAAGTATTCTTTAGTTTGAGTTTTTGTTAATGTATTTGATATGCACATCAAACCATAACCTATAAATTGCATACGAGTTAAGTGCATGTATTAGATTTGTTATTGTGTTTTTAGTATTAGCAGTTCAAATAATTGCGCATTACAGTTAAAGCTCTTTATACTTCAAAATCGATGTAAAAATTGAGAATAAATCATCTCACTCAACTTAATTTTGCAAGTTATTCAAATGTTTTTCTGCTTTCTGATTATCGGTGGGACTTGCAATCTAAATTGTCAACTACAGCATTCATGGTCAATGTGCGATCATTATGTTCGATGTAACTGCGAGGTTGACGTACAAGAATGTTCCAACATGGCATCACGATCTTTGCCGGTGAGTAGACTTTTACTTGGTCTCTTTATATACTGCATATCTATTCAGTTGTTGACTGTTTTACGAATTGTGTGTACAGTGTGTGTGAGAATACCCCAATTGTACTATGTGGAAAAAAGGTTGAAAATAAGCCCACGAGTGTCAAAATAAGCTGAAATAACGAGCTTATGCATGCTCTTTTGTAACAGGAAAGATGAAGACTTCGAAGGACTGTCCAAAGTCCACATAATGAAGAATATAAATGCCTTACCAAAATATTGTGTCAATCAAGATCTAAAGGCTTCCATGGCTATCAATGCAGAAATACTTGCAGACTTGGTGTCTAATGCATAAAGAATCAAATGAAGGTATGCGTATATATTTTTTTTAATCTATAATCAACTATTTATCAATGTTCAGATAACATGTTTACAACTATTTTGATGGTTTGTGGTCACAGGTTGTTCATAGCGATCACAGATCTGGAAGAAGGATGTTCTCTGGTCCTTTGCAGACCTGTACTGTGCATATTGAGCGCACAAGATCAATTAACGTTGAGACTTTATGTGAGTAAACAGTTCATTCTTGCGCGCGTTGATCGATGGCACGCCATCTGGAAACGTATAACCCACTGATGTATATGCTACGCGACCCTAACAACTAATAGCACCCGCCTATATAGTTTGTGTGTTTCATATAAAAGCTAAATTTCCTTTTCTAAAACTACGTTTGCCCACCAGTTACCACTAACGCTTATTCACACCGCAAATGACAACGCCGGTATGCAAACACACTAAAACCCTTGCCAAAAACGCCCGCGGCGAAGCGCGGGCAAAAGTCCTAGTGTATATAGTCTGGTAATCTATTGCTGTCATAGGCTTTGTTACAAGAGTAAAGCAACACGTAAACACGAGATAGAAAGGACCACACGATTGCTTGACATGTATGTAGTAGCAAGTAATCTTGTACAAGAATCGATTGAACACTGATATGAAAAGCAATGATAATGATACATCCGATTATATAAAGTTATAAACTGTCATTATAAGTTGTTATGATTAGTTGAAAAACACGCAAACAAAGCAAAATGGTTTTTTTTTTTATGTTTGAAATACTCGAAATACGATTAAACATCTTAATCTATCTTTATATACTACGTATATATCTATACGAGTAATATATAAAAAAACTCATTTTAAAAGTTAAAAAAAGTTAAATATAATACTTAAATAGAAAACAAGTGTACTAGTCATTTATATTATGGGTTCGACCATCTGTATTAGTCATTACATCATGGGTTCGATTATCGGATAACGGGTTCGACCATTGGGCGACGGGTTCGACCACCGTGTCGACCCGATCGAGTCACCATGTTACGAGTTTAACCACCAGGTCGATCCGATTGAGACCGTTTCACAGGTTCGCTCACCGGGTCAACTCGATCGAACCACTGAGTTCGACTTCCGGGTTTAGCCCGATCGTGTCACCGAGTTATAAGTTCAACCACCAAATCAATTAAAATAATATAAACTACCGCTATACGCAATTACACGTCTAGCAATATAAAAAAAAATGCACAATAAAGTCAGATTCCAACTAATCATAACAACTTTCTAACCAAGGTATGCGCAGCCTCATCGGTTAATATCGAGACCATTTCATACCATTTCCTGATCACACCAATTATACACACGCAATATGGTTTTAAGTTTTAACCCTTGACACTTTGTGAGGAAATAAAAAACCCTGGCCTTCCAAGTTCCAACACAACAACAATTCATGCCTAAAAACTTGGTAGTAAGTTTTTCGGTTTTTTAATGATGGTTAAAAACACATTATCATTTAATTAACACTTCTACTATTACTCATGTAGCAATTATTAAAAAATTAAAAATGCAATAAACATGTTTTATCGAATAAATTGATGGAGAATTGATATTGTACAAAATTCAATTTAATTAAGTATTAAAGCTGCATGGGTCCAGAAAAAGAATATTTGACGTTGGGCTAAATGAACAAACAGTAGTCTGAACAAGGGCCCAGCTAAATTTGACACCAAATAACCCTAATACAAGTGGGGTCACATGTTTGAAAATCTTGAGCATCATGGAATTAGGATATGTATAATTTGTAAACTCAATTATTTTGACAATGAGAAAAGTTATTTTGGACTCTTATTTTTTGGTGAAAATCAAGGGACAAATCCCCATCATTCATTTAGTTTTGATCTAAGGGTGAAGATTAATCTAAGATTTAATTGGTTAATCTTATTTTGTTGTCCCAATGTATATACCATCTATTTTTTCTAACTAACTTTTATCACTCATTTTTCACACACATAATAACGTGCACAATTCATCATTCCCAAATTCAAAATCAACTAATCAAACTCTAACCTAATTCATTTAATCAAATCGAAATCGAGAGAAGGTTGAAGCTTGCTAACTTAATCTGTGCCGACTAAGGAGCGATCTGGTGGGTGGAGAATTTGGTCGGAGTTCCAATCGGTGGTTACGGTGATGATTGGAGGCGGTAACGTGGTTGCTGGAGGTCGCCGGTGGTGGGATACACTTTTATTGAGAATGGATTTCGTCATTGTGGTAACCTTTATGAAGCACGTGAGTTGTTGAGAAAAGTTGGTGAGGTAGACGGATGTTCACCGGATGTAGTGTCGCTACACGTTACTGTGTAATATCATCAGTGATATTTTATCACCGGTGATATTTTTATTGTTTTATCACTAGTGAAGTATCACTAGTAATAAACCAATGAAATATCACGTTACTGTGTAATATCATCAGTGATAATTTATCACCGGTGATATTTTTATTGTTTTATCACTAGTGAAGTATCACTAGTAATAAACCAATGAAATATCACGTTACTGTGTAATATCATCGGTGATATTTTATCACCGGTGATATTTTTATTGTTTTATCACTAGTAATAAACCAATGAAATATCACGTTACTATATCACCGTTGATATTTTTATTGTTTTATCACAATAAACCAATAAAATATCACGTTACTGTGTAATATCACCGGTGATATTTTATTATTTTATCACTAGTGAAGTATCACTAGTAATAAACCACTGAAATATCACGTTACTATGTAATATCACCGGTGATATTTTTGTTATTTTATCACTAGTAATAAACCAATGGTATTGGGATGGAAGGCGGGGTTGGTATTTGGGATGGAAGACGGGGTTGGTCTGAACTGCTGAGGGTGACCCATCTGCTGCTGCTATTGTGACCACCTACCTTCATCAGATTTCAAAGCACTTTCAACTTCAATTCTTCTTTTAGGCGTTTCATCAAACACCTTATCATCACCAATCAGCGTTATGAATCGGTTCGTTTTTAATCGATTTTTTTCAGGGATCGGTTGATTTAATGGTTATTTCTTCCATTTGTGTGTTTATTTCGGGATTTGCAAGGTTAATTTGTGTAGATTTATGGATTTTTTTGTTAGAGTTTGTTGTAGAGAGAGGGTTTGATGTAGAGAGAGAGAATGTTTATGAGATCTGTGTGTTTTGTTTTACAGAAATGAAGGGTAGTTGAGATTTACAACATATTTTTCGTTTTGGTCCCTCAGTCTTCTTTTTATAAATTGGCAATTTTAGTCCCTCCGTGTTTTTTTATCATTTGATCTGGTCCCTCCCAAATAGATGGTCCAGATTGAGCCCTTGGTTTCCACTAAAATACAAGATTCTTTAATAACCGGACTCTTTTGACAATAGTAAAATATTTTGAATTTGATTGTACAATTCTTTGCAAGTTTGCATGTTTTCTGTCTGAACCTTAACGTAAAGATTGGGATCTTACTTAGTGTCGTTTTCGTCTTTGCAAGATTGAGATCGTAAAGTAGGATCGGGATCGTAAGATCCTACTATAATGTAATTTTCTTAGTAGTCTTTGCAATATTTTATAAATTTACAAATTAATATACACCGTAAACACAAAATTATACGAATATTTCATAAAAATGTGGTCCTAAATTATGATTATGAAATGTATAAGAAGATTTACATGTTTTTTAAATTATACAAAATAGAACTATAAATTTGTAACTTTTTAGTTTGTCGAGAAAAAGTAAAATCGGATCGTAGTAGATCCTAAGATCCTATGATCAAGATCGGGATCGTATAAGATCTTAAGCATGCAAAGATCCTACGTAAGATCCGGATCGTTTTTGCTTTGCAGTATCGTAAAATCGTAAGATCTTAAGATTAAGATCTGGATCTTGACAACCTTGGTAGAAGTGATATAGATATATCATAGAAATTGATGGTTTATATATGTATTAGAAATCTTTTATGATAAAGCATTTGTGTTATAGATTTTTTTAGTTTACTTAACAAAATACCCCTAATAACTTTTGTGTATGTTAAGTTTGAATAATAGAGTTTTTTTGAAGTCAAAAATGGTGTATGATCAGCTAAGGTCCACAAATTTGGTTTGTTGGGTTCACAGGACAATCAATAATTTACATATTCGTTTTTTTTCGTCTTGCTGTCTTAGTTTGATTTTTTTAAATGTTGGAGCATTAAATAAATCACTTAAAGAATTTAAGATATAGTACGCATTCATGGGATTTACTATCAGAATATTGCAATTTTTGGCCTGATTAAATAAAGATATAAAGTTTTGTGACAAACCTACGATCGTACTCCGTAATATTTGTTTGCAATAAAGATAATTTATGCTCGTTACATGCATGACAATTTATGGTACGAACAAATGATGTTTTTATTTCCCTATCTCTATAAATTTATCTTTAACTTAATAATCAGATTATGTTTGAAATGAAAGTTTATGAAATCGTATGACTAACATAACCACCACTCCACTAGCAGATCTGCACCAACGGCTGCTCCACCCAATCTCACGCCCAAAGTTTTGCAGCGACCATTGTGCCCTCCTACTTATCGTGGTTTGGCTCTTGCTCCGGTCATCGGGGTGTAGGCCGCGCACTTAAGGCTAACTCAATTAATAAAAGATTAAAAACTAATTAATATTAGACGGCTAGATAGGCCCAAACTCGACTGTGGGCTTAGGTCCATTAAAGTTAGGTTGTTTAGTATTAAAGCTATGTGTTTAGTATAAATACATAAATTATCTAGCCGTCTAATAATTAATTCTTTAAACGATGTACTAGTTATAATACCCGTGCACGCGCGGGTTTTTTTCTAAAAATATTAATTATGTATTATTGTCGATTGAAAATACACATCTTACTATATTTAATCGATATTGGTACTAATATATTTACGAAAATCTAAACACACATCACTATTCCATGAATCTCTCGTCTTATTTCTAACATAATAGAAGTAACGTCATCAGAATTTAGCAATGTTTATAATTAATATAGACACCAAACTTATAGTTTTCACATACATGACACAGGCTTACCATTTGTTGATTCTTAAGACAAATGAAATTTTTTGCTTTCAAGATTAGTGACCTGGATAGATATTTTCCGTTTGAGAACAATTGTCCCGACTCTCGATTTATTATAGATATGAAGTTGTAGTATATTGAGGCAAATGAATCAGGAATAGAGATTCTCTCATATAATAATGCTTACATTTTGCTACTCCCTAGTGTGCAGACTTTTTGTGTTCAAGACAACATCAACATGAGTATAAGATGATGCAACTGTGGGTGTGTCCTTACAAACTTCTGCAGACTTACTCCGTGAATCAAATGTGATTATAAAAAATCCACTTGATCTTCAGTTAGTTATTTGTAGTAGTAAACTACAAAACATTCCAAAAGGTTACTTTTGAAGGCCTATATGGTACTTAAAAGAAAGAAAAAAACCAAACCCACTTAATCTTCACTTAGTTATTTAACGTTGTTGAATGTATCGCTAGTTCGCACTTACGTTTTCTATTGTGACTTGTTTTTTAGTAGCTCACTAAGTGCGGGTGGAGATGGAATTGTTCTTAGTTTTATCTGCCTCTTTGGAACCGACGTTTCTTGTTGTCTACCTTGAATCAACTTTCTTGATCTTTGAGTGCGGGTTTTAAATGTATTTGTTGGAAGATTTGACAACCAGTAAGGAGTGCATCATCTTACATTCATCCAAACGACTCGAGTGCAGCTGAAATGCTGGAGTTACCCATGTTCTGCAACAATCATTAGCAAAAGCCAGTTCACACACAAGAGCTCTATGGTCGCTTCCCCACACCTGCACAAAGCAAATAAAGTAAGATCTTCAGAATTTTTTATTCTATTTTCGTTACATCATAAAATAAAACTCAAATATAAAAATTCAAAGAAATACGTGTGTGTGATAAGTTTGTTACACTTCTCAACATTACATACCATCATACTTCCTTCCAAATTATAACGGTTGCATTATAAGAACATGATGCAAATAGTGATCAGAACTTGGAATGGGCACAAGCAACATGCCAGACTGGACCATTGTGACCGGTCAAAGTGGTTGGTTGAACACCGGAACAATACACGTACAAAGAAGGCAACAACGTGTCGTAAGGAACTTAGCTGATCAAAGGAAACAAAATGATAACCGCTAAAACTTTTTATCGAGCTGGATCTTCAGGAAACATTTCTTAATCAAAAGCAAGCAGTAGCTAAAGTTCAAGATTGTTATCTTAGTTTAATATTGAGGCTTCACCTATGTATCTGATTCGTGCAGTAGCCGTTGCGTGTTTGGACAAAAGTATACCCGCCATACGCATGATAACTTGAAGTCTTGAATAATAAAAAAAAATACAAACTCAAACTCAAATAAGTTTGTGGCTCTACTGATTATTACCCCCAACCGTTTTGTGAGATGTCTAACTTTGACCATTTACTCTTACCAATTAACATGCCCATTTGCAACATTTGCACCAAAAGTATCCACTTTAACATGCCTAAACAACGAAACTATCCAGAAATTAACGTAAAAGCCAAAAGGGCATGGTGCGCTCTCACGGGTGTCGAAATGCAAAATGCATAAAAGAGCTATAAAAGAGCTTTGAATTCGATCCTCTTAGTAAAATCTTTAGATCAAAGCTTTGAATTCCATATACATACTGAAACAATTACCTAACATTGTTATGGTGACTGCAAAGATGATAATATGATTACTATCTCTAAATATCTTTAGTGAATTACTTTCCCACAAATGATTATTTAAACTCAGATACCTAATGTTTATGTGTGGCTTTACAATCTATGAGAGTAAAGACATTTGAGACCCTTTTTAAAGCATACCCAAGGGAAATAGAGATGATTATCGGTCGAAAGTTCCCATTCGGAAATCACATAAAAAGATTCGTTGTTGTCACTTCCACAAAATTGGATATGAAAGGTGATGAGATCCAATCTACGAATATTGGAAGGTCCAAATTGGTTTCTACTAAAAGACATTATGCCGATACGGTAAGAACATAATCTTTATACAATACATGTAAAATAGTACCTTTTTAGAACTTTCTTTCATCATAGGTTGTTGGTGTTGAGGAAGACAATTATCAAAAGGAAGACGATGTTGATGTACCGAAAATATTACAGCTATATATGGGTGTAGAGACTCTTTTACCTTTTTCAGTTACCTTCTAAAGAAACAAAAGGGAAGACAAAGGCTTAAATTGCTTCATTTTTTGATTGCTAGCTAATAAACTTATATAAATCGAAACCTGATCGACCCAAAACAAAATCGGCGAAGATAATAATATAATATAAGCAACATTCCTTGTATCACAAATTCATATGCAAAACTAAATAAATCAAAACCTCACATAACGATCACGACTCAAAAACAAATTCAAAATTTAAGGAAAAGCTTCTCTAGGTTAATTGAACATCTCCATAACATAGAGCTATTAAAAGTAGTAATATTGTAGATGAATTTTAATCTTTAAATCCATACTTTTGAGTGAAAAAAAAATTAGACACGTGTCTAGGTTTACTCGAAAGCATACAGGCAGATACTTCTATTCAGTTTATCGGCCCATTTTTGAACCCAATATGAATCCTACCAGACCCTTTCTCGTGTAAATGACTCAAGATTCATTTCTTTTTTAAATCGAAATCTCCACGTATCATTTTCCTATGTAATTGTTTTTATACTTTATACTCTAAAGGAGACTATCAAATATACATAACAAAAAGTATGCATACATATCAATATATCAGCCAACTAACCCATTTTATACAGTTCTTGACCAAAAATTATGCTACTACTCCAATCACAAATGATAATGATGTTAAAAAACCTGCCTAGTTCTCAGCTTTGGCATACAATGATTTTTCTAGATCAGATGACAACAAAACCTACAGTTTGTGGAAATTTTGGTCATAAATAATATCGTAACACAGAGGTGTGAGAATTTATCCAATTATTAGTGAAGACTATACACATGACAGAATATCAGTTTCAATTGATAAGTTTGAACATAATGTAGAACAGGAAGACAATAACACTTTCAATAACGGAAAATTGGCAAGAATCCAATCAAAACATAAACAGATACGCATATATAGGGTATCTATTCTGCTACTCTTAACAGCACTAACACCTTCTATTTCATCAACTATAAAAGCAAAAATCCAGAATCATACCTATTTGCATTCAACCACATTAAGTCCGTAAGAAAGGATATTCAAAAACATCGACACTTGTAACATACTCCACTAATTACTAAGCTAGCATATAAATCATAGATAAGGAAAATAAAATAACAGAAGCTTTACCTTTTACGCTTTTGCCGATCTCTGAAAGAGGTGCTTGACAGTTGCTCATAGTGAATAAGAATTCAATTCGTTGCTTTCAACTGCCAACCACGTAAGCATCACTTGTTTTTCCGCTTCTCCTTCACCGCACCATCTTCAAAAAGCTTATTCCAGTCTGCAAAAGCATACAACCACAATTGAGTTGGGTTTCAATCTAATATCAACAGAAAAAAATATGCTAAAGCATATGCGGGAATATGTTAAAGGGTATTTCATTCGTCGTTTATGTATTGAATCATTGTTGAAATATTAATAATCGAAGCATGAATAACCCCTCGTTTACCAGTAGCATCGGATGAAATAAGAACCGCACCAGCAACTTCAATATGCAGATCATCTTCTGCCTACAAATACCCGGAAATTGTAAACGTTTTTCTGCTTGTTATACATAAAGTTCCAATTATCAGTACGACAAACATAATTTAAAACCAAACGACTATTATTGTTACGTTTTTTTCTTTGTGACAAAAGTAACTAACCTAAACCCGACTGATACCGATTAAGGCACTAAAATAACTATTTGATCCCTTCCACCTGCCGAAATTATCTGTGCAAAATCAGCGAGAAGTTTAGAAAAATGTGCTAACTGCAAAGATCATACACATTATATCATATCAGATAATATCCTAGCAATTTATTTTTGAAATTGACACTTTGAACAGGGGAACCGAACTTAATACGCGGGCTTTGTGCATTGCCTACGCGGGTTCAAGTAAGGGTGTTCTTGACATCATATGACCTACATAAAACCAAGTATCAAATCACATATATGTTTTCCTTATCAGTTCATTCAGTTATCATTGCTCACTTAATTTTTATAAACCAAAAATTAAGTTAATCTTTTTATCAACAAATTGATCAAGCGGTAGATTCAAATCAGCCGGAAATGCTTGAGATCTGCTAACTAATTCAGAACACCAATTCTCTTACTCATGGTGTTCTTCCTTTTCATCTTTATTAATCAAATTAGATTTTTTCGCCAAATTGAAAAACAATCAACAGCAACATCAAAAACCCTTTAAAAATATAACTAAAACCTATATTAAAATTAAAACAAAATCAATGAATTAATATTAAATTCATACCTTTACACCATTGAAAGAGTTTTTGTTCAATTCTTCTACAAATATGACCAAAATTATATTCTGTAACGATAATTAAAGTGAAACAGATTCATCCAATTTCTGATTTGGGGTTCGGAGTGAGTAAAAAAAATAGTGTTTATGTGGCTCGAATTTGAAGTCATGTGTGGGTTTATTTGTGTCTACCCCTAAAATAGCGTGTTGATTACTCCCACCTTTTTTATATTGATAATAATTCATAATAGTTTCAATTTTACATTTATCCTCAAACTATCCTGCGTCTACTCGACCCCAAACTTTACAAACATACTCGCGTTTTTTAAAAGTTACTTTCTTTTAACTTTTGACACATATAGTTTTATGTTTATTTTTTCCTCCTCAAATACATAGAAACGAAAATTATACATTTTTTACTAAATTAAGGAACAATTACACTTTTGAAAAGAATAAATTAAATGATTATTTCTTATTAAGTAAAGAATCTCTTGAAAAAGTCCTTACTTTGTGTTTTGTTTTACAAAGAAAAAGATGTCAAATCAAGAAACGAGAAAACTAAAGAGTATACTACTATACTCAAAAGATATTCAACTACTAATATTTAAAAAATTAACCGTTGAATTAGTACTTTATAAGAGCATATGCATGAAACGCCCATAAAACCCACTTGAAAATACTGTAATTTTTTTTAATACAACTCAAAATACATTTTGGCGTAACTAGTCGTATCGAGAGAAGGGTTCGAGAATCGTTCATTACTTGCGAGTAGGGGTGTCGGAAAAGTTGACCCGACCCGAACCCGAACCCAAATAATCATATTCGGGTCGGGTCACTCGGGTCCAAAAGCGTATTCGGGTCAATTCGGGTTGACCCGAATTGACCCGAGTTCTAATTAGGCTCGGGTTCAGGTTATATATATTTACCCTTGACCCGACTTGACCCGACCCGACTTGACCCGAACCCGACCAACCCGACTTGACCCGACTAAAATTACATTTTTTACATGGTATTAGTACTTAATTAAGCCACTTTTTACACTTTTTCCTTAAACTCGGGTTGACCCGAACCCGAGTTGACCCGACCCGACTTGACCCGACCCGAATTGACCCGAACCCGAGTGACCCGAAATCTAATTAGGCTCGGGTTCGGGTTATATATTTTTTACCCTTGACCCGACTTGACCCGACCCGAGTTGACCCGAACCCGACCGGGTCAACCCGAATCACACCCCTACTTGCGAGCACCACCGATAGCTAACCTGAAGCTTCCTTGCCCCCAATAGCCTTAATATTTTATGATCACCTATACAACATGGAATGAAGTAACGGTAAGCAATAAGCTTAGTGAGTTAACGAAGTATAAAATAAATTCATTAAACGACGAACATGTAAAAATGTTACTTCACTTTCACTTGAACTTAAAAAATTGGGTCGTGGCATGATCGTGAGTGCTTACTAAAGAAATGTACTCCACATAGGATGCCGTGAATTCCATATACAGAACATAAACTCCATTTAAGCACATAACATGAAAATGATCTCACATGTCCAACATAAAACGTGATAATATGACCACTTGAGTCAACATGAATCCTTCACATGATAATATGACCATTCGGGCCAGCGTGATTACTTGTCATGCATACTACGACCACTCAGGTCTTCATGATTACTAGACATGATTCATGACCACTTGAGTCAACGTAATTACTTGCCATGAACGTGTGAACACTTGGATCAACGTGAACTAACTTTAAGATCTCACTCGTCAACATGAATTCTTGACAAAATAATATGACATCCATGTCATCATGAGTACATGGCGGCATAAAATGGTGATGTGACGAGATAACTTATATATAATCCATAACTTGGATAACCTTTAATTACTAGCTTTAGTTATAACTTAATAAGCATGTTCATGAATTGTAACTACAATGTCAACACAAAAGATGATATCATGACCATACAGGCCAATATGATAGTTTAACATGGTATTATAACCACTCGGATTACATAAACTCATAATGTAGTAGTGTGACCATACGGGTGAACATGGGTAATAATCACATAACACGCACACTTGTAACATAAAGGCACATAAACGAGTATGGAAACTTAGAACCTTGCATACTGTGAACATAGGCAATATAAACAGCATGATCATGATGTATGCCAAGATAATTCATGTACTTGTGTTTACACTACGTTACTCACCTTGTTTGGTTTCGACACTCCTTGGGCATATCCTTGAATTCCGAGATCACCTAGATATATAAACATCATTACCTAACCATTAGAACATGTCCTAACATCTTTACACGTAAGCTATATCAAAATTCGCTAGTTTTATACAAGTGCAAAAATGCAAAATTTTGGATAGTCTGCTGCATTTTTCTGTTTTGACCCACTTAGGATCTGAATCAAGACCTGAGACTATTTTTGTTGGAAAGTAGACTTAAAGAGCTACGAATAGGTTCTGGTCTCATATCAATCCGATGAACGGTTGATTTACTATGATTTTTCGAACATGACACATTTCTGCGCGCAAGTTGTTGTCCTATTTTTGAACTTCACAAAGATCGTCCAAACTTGACTTAAATCTATACTTGTCACTTGCATACACAAATATATACTTGGTAACCATGTATAGAGTCATTTTCAACAAGAGTCTAGCATTCTCGACGTGTAAGCATACCTAAACTTACCGATACTACCTTGTGCCAAACATCATTCACAAGTTCTAATTAAGCATCATTAATAACTTTAACATGAGCTAGTTCATTATTCTAAATTTAAACCCCGTGAGTTATAAAAACATAGTCTCGTATAAACCACAAACCATTTTAACTTAGTCTTAAAACATAAAGCATGACATGTTCATAAGGGGGTGTTTGGCTAGTCCAAATCACATTAACCAAATTCTTGCTTTTCTTGTATTGATATCAACTAGTGATGCTAAATAACCACAATAAGTTACCCATCAATCTTATTAGCACAAATTTGTCATTCATCCAATACTATTATGATTTCTAAAACTATAAATTCTGAGAACTTGATAGGTTTTCTTCCAAAGTTCATTCTAACAACATTGATACACTTATAACTTGTTATTTAACCAAAACCCTTAATGAGCTAACTCTTAAACATAATTTAGGAGCTTCTAAAAATTCATACCTCAAAGATAACTTGATTTAGCTTCTTAATCACTTGTACACTAACTCCAAGCCTCGAATTCATCTTGATTCATACTCGAATTTGCTAAATGATAAGAAAGTCATGTGAGGGTTTTCCCCCTTCTTGAACACTATAGAACATGAAGAAGATACTGATGTTTTCTTAATCATAAGGGAACTTACACGAGTTTTTATTTAACTTTCAAAGTTTGGCGAAGTTAGTCCCTGTTAGGAGAATTATCTCATGGTCAATCCTTTTTCTATTATACTTGTTTTCATGAAATGTATTCTGAACTAAAATAGCTTTATAAAGGTACTACGAGTTGACTTAGAAGCTTTAAATATAAAAAAAAAATCTATTTTCATGAAAGTTGGAGTGTTACAATGCAATGGCAACTTGAGCAATAGCTTTTTACTATGCCAACAAGTTATTCATATGACTTATTCCATTGTGGTAATAGCTTTGAAGATAACTTTTACCAAAACCACTTGTAAATTCCAAGTGTTTAAAGCATTTATCAAGAAGCTTTTGTGTGTGTCAAACTTTCATTTTACATATACATTAGGGTAAAAGATATAAAATACCATCTTACTTATTGATTTGTGCCGACTTTAAACACTTACTTTTTTATCTCGTGACTTTACATTATACTTTCAAATTCGTTTCGAATATACCAATATAAGCATGAAATGAATATATTACCATTTGTCTTCTTTTACATAATTACATTTGTTGCCATAATTTAGTTTGATTTCGTAATGTATAGTTAATTTCTGTTTTTTGAAATTTTGATTAACAACACTACCTATGAATAACCTAATAATTAACCTGAATAATTTTTTGACATAAATTCTCATTGAGTTTTGATAAAACAAAGGTATTATGTGTATGTTAGCCCAAATAAGGAAGTACATCATCCATGGATGGCAGCTCAAACTCCAATCTTTACATCATTCTTAATGTCGATGATGATGCCTACTTCCCACCTTTCAAATTTGGTAGTAGGCTGATGTTCTTCCACTGTTACTCAAATCTGGGCTTGAGACTTTAATCCACGAGGCACCACTGTTACTCAAATTTGGGCTTGATGTTCTTCCACTTTTACTCAAATTTAGGCTGATGTTCTTCCACTGTATTCACGTAAGTGGTGCCACCTATCATCAAACCACCGCCCGACTTTAATCCACGAGGCACCACAATGGCTGTCGTCATAACCAACAGTCCTCCACCACTCTTGAACGCCACCATCAGCCACCTTTTTATGCAACCACTAACCATTCTACTACCACGGCGTCGTGAGATCTATAATCACAACCACATATGTCCGTCGCAACCACCATTAAATAGCCACCATTCGAACCACCTTATACCACCAACAACCACCAGATCCATCATCGATATGGCGTCCTTGCATCACCAGTTCACCACGATACCACATCACCACTGCCGCCGTTATATATCAACACAACCGTGACCGTTTCCCCAGATCTGTTCTGACCATCGACGACACCACCTTAGAGTTTTTTGAACCTGTAAAATGAGTAGGGTATTATTCACGTGAAGCTCTTGTTTTCGTGTACCCAAAGTTACTTTTTCCTTTTGAATGCTTCATGTAACAATAAAACCAAAACAATGGACCACAAGTTTGTGAAGGGTATATTAGTCAACTAAAATGGTAATATAGTCATTTCATGCTTATATTGGTAGTCGAAACGAATTTGAAAGTACAATGGTAAAGTCACGAGATAAAAAAGTAAGTGTTTAAAGTCGGCACAAATCAATAAGTAAGATGATATTTTATAGCTTTTACCCTATACATTAATGATGGAAAAGCTATTACAAAAGCTTCTTGCATTGGAGTGTTAACTTTTGAAAAAGTTTTTTAGTCTAAACATTTAATTGTATTAAATGCACAAAATCATAAAAAACTTGGTGCATTACTCATGCTCTAACAAAATACACACATTATGAAATCATATAGCGGATTGGTACATGTAGTAGTTAGAAGTTTACAAGTCCACTCTATATATATGCTGAACGTTTGTTATTTTTTAAGTTTACAAATTTATTTATTTAAATTGTTTTTTGTTGACTAGCAGGGTACCCGCGCGATGCGGCGGCGGGTATCCTGTGACTAAATTTTTCGATGTTATAATTCATATTTTTTAATGCATGGATCAAATGAAAAATCTAATTCAAAAATGGTTTATTGCGTTTAGTTTTTTTTTCCTTTTAATCATTTACATAACTTTTCTTGAACTTTCATCTATATATTACATATAATGCTACTATCGATTCAGAACATATAATGCACAAACTAAAGTATAACGTATTAATAAACCATTTTTCAATTAGATTTTTCATTTGATCCATGCATTAAAGTTTTTGTAATGTTATAATTTCTTTGAGAAATATATGTATATTATAGTTTGCACTAATATGGTATAGATGTTTTTTAATGTTTGTACAATGTGCATATAATATTGTATATTTTTGTAATGGGGTATTTTATTAAGAGTATTAATTACACATTAAAAAGTTTGTAATTATTGTGTGGTGAAACACTTGTACACTTGACTTTTTAAATTGTATTATTTAAATAATATTTTAGTTTGTGCATTAAAAGGAGGTACATAATGTTAATTTAGTTGTACTACTTAATTTTTTTTTGCATTAATAGGAGATAAAGTCTAAAATACATTATATGTAGTATAGATATAGATTCTACATTTGGCTTGTATATTTGGCTTGTAAAGTTGTACCTCTTAATTTTTTTTTTGCATTTAATAGGAGAGAAGGTACAATTTGCTTTATAAAGGAGTAAGATAATCAATCATATCGTTTTTCCGCATGTTTGGTTGTACACAAAATGGTTGTTTGCACAATTCAGCTTTCATGGAAAACAAATTTGAGCAACGGTTTTCATGAGTTAAAACGGGAAAGTTTGAAGCCAAACAATTTACTCCGATTATGTTAATGATTTTCATACATTTGCCAACAAGATACGAGTAAAAGCATTATAGAATTTATCCGGATCAATATCCTGTTGAAGACAACTTGATAGGTCATGTTGACCAATAAGAATTAAAATAAATGTATAAAAGTTTTTTTTAATAAATTCAAAAGGGCCTATTTGTATTTATTTTCATTGTGATTGACTAACTTTACCTATCAAGTTAGCTTTAACTTGAGAGGATCCTCCTCCGTTCTATCCTATATTGAGAAGTTTTCATTAGAGTAAAATGCACGTATCGTACTTGTGGTATGTCTAAATTGCATATTTAGTAACTGGTATTCTGAAAGTGCAGGCGGTCTCCCTGGTCTTTCAATAAGTGTTAATTTTCACACTTTGACCCTAATTTTCATTATCTTTTGACCGTTACTAAAGGAGCAGTGTTGTCTTTTTTTTTTCTTTGTGTTTCTTCTCAAACACACCACCATCACTCCTCCCACTCAACTACCATTGCTTAAGATAACTCAGATCATAATTCAACGTAATAAAGTAGAAAGATCATTTCCCTCAATTTAATATACCAATATATATATATATATATATATATATATATATATATATATATATATATATATATATATATATATATATATATATATATATATATATATAAAAGCGTGCACAATTGGGATAACCCAAAACATCCCCTAAAGTCTGAAATCAATCAAATTAGGGTTTATCAAACACTCAAAATGGGGCAAATCTCAATGAAGTCAGTAAAACAATATTAGAAAAGATAATGATGTAAAAAACGTTTATGAATTCGAAGGTTTAAGGATGGCTTTCAAAAGGCTTATGTCTTTGTTTCACGAGAATATTAAAAGAAGATAAGGATTGTCCTTTTTTACAATTTATGTTATTAGTTATTTATAATTGTGTTTAGATAAAATTTAAAATATAGTTATAGTAGAATTGTTTTGATTATCTGGTGTTATTTTTTTATTGAAAGGGTTATGTTGAGTAGAGGTTGAGTGGGAAGAGTGACGGTGGTGTGGTGTGTTGGAGAAGAAAGAAAAAGAAAAGAAAAAGACAACATTGCCTCTTTAGTAACGGTCAAAGGATAACGCGAGTTATAGTCAAAGTTTGAAAATGAACACTTATTGAAAGAACAGGGAGGCCGTCTGCACTTTCAGAAGACCAGTTACTAAATCTGTAATATGGACATACCACAGGTACGATATGTGCATTTCACTCTTCTCATTATTTGGTTCGGAAGTATGCACATTGTGGTGCTATTTTTGTTTCCATGTACGTAGAGGTGACAAATCTTGCCCATTTTGATACATATGGGCACTTTTTGCCCATTTTCAAAAAAAGATGGGCACTTTTTACCCATTCTTTATAATGAATGGGTTAAACGGGCGCATATGTAAGAAACTAAATGGGCTTAACGGGCGCACTTGTAAAATACAAATTAGTATACTCGACGAATATTTTTTATTAAATTTTTTATCCCGGCTTTCAAACAAGTATTTTTATTTTTTATTTGTAGGTTTTTATGTGTTTTTTCCCTTTTCTAGCTTGTGCCCGTTTGGCCCGCCCGTTTTGCCCGCCCGTTTCGCCCGTGCCCGTTTAGCCCGCGCCCGTTTTGCCTGCCGCCCGTTTAGCCCATTGCCCGTTTAACCCGCCGGCCGTACCCGCCCTGCCACCTCTACATGTACGTATTGTTTTAAAAACAGTCTTGTAGAAGAGGCGGGATGTCATTTCTTTTGTATTTTGCACTTTGTTCGGTTTCCTTAATATACGTCACATTTCTATAAAAAAATAAAAAATGTGTGATTCGACGTAAAATTACACTGAATATTCATTATAGATATTATAAGTATTTGTTATACTAATATTTTTGATAAATTTTCGTTGTAATCGGACAATGTAATGTTACTTTGTCATTTGTCATCTTGAAGGTTATATGGGCCAGTTGGCCCAGTTGGGTATGATAAGACTCAGTTGGCCAGTTGGGTATGGCAAGGCTGCAGTGGAACTATAACTTTGTAATTGTCCAATCTCCAATGTTCACCACCAATTCTATCAGAATTGCATAAAGACATAAACGAATTTAACATTTATGTCTATACTCTATAGTATCTGATTAAAACTCTTCTGAATATATTGTGCCACACTAGCTACTATTTCACCATGATAACATTTTATGTAATTCAAATTTACATACCTTTATATGAAAATGAAATAACAGAACTTGCCAATTTGCCATACATGTGCTTATGGATTCCTTGGTGATTTTATTTTTGGAAGAGAACCCAAGATTTTAACGCATAAAACAATGTACAGTAGTTGTTTTTCGGCCACCGTATGAACATGATTAGAAATTGAAATTCTCGGTGGACCAAGCTAGTGAGCGGAACTGTAGCTAAGGTTCAAAGCAGTGGCGGATCTAGGATTTCAACGGAAGGTATGCACTTTTCTTCGAGTACTTTCGGAGGGTATGCACTTCATGTATATGATCATAAAAAATTAAAAATTAACACTAACCCGTCGAAACGGAGGGTATGCACGTGCATACCCGTGCTATAAGCTAGGTCCACCCCAGGTTCAAAGATGTATTATTGAGCAACAGTTTTGATGATAGGGGCAGAGCCGGAAACTCTTTTGACTAACATTTGAATTTGAATTTAGGCGGGTTTGAAACCAAAAGTTTACTTGACAAATGCAAAAAAGAAAAACTACATCATTGTTTTATTTAGTTATTGTTGAATGGTTTCTTGCACACTTTGCGCCATATGTGGCTCCGAGGATATATGGCTTTGCGTTATCATTCTAGCTAGGCCATACTTACAGATGTGGGGCGATTTCTGTGTGGACTAGACGAGACTAAATAGTCGTAATCTTGTGTCATTCTTATTTGCATTTTCTCTTTACCGTTATCATACCTAGCCCAACAATCAGTATTGCAGTTCATGAGAATTATCATCAATTTATCATGAGGAATATTCATGAGAGCTGAAAAAACAGGATAACACCCTCTTTATTCTTCTCTTCAAATATATAGGTTGCCTGTGTCACCCCAGACTATCAACGAACAAATAGACAAACAGACGAGGAACTGAGAGATTTGATTGGAAGACATAATAATGGGAATGGCGAGCAAACATAGATCACCCATCTAACAGAACATTGCTGGAAAATAAGTAAAGTTCAGTATAAATGACGATTTCAATTACAAGGATTTACATCTTCTATCCTAATAACCGAAAGCATATCACCCATCACGCTTTCGTTCTAGGCCACTAACCGACTCACTCACTCACCGTTTGACGACAAATTTCCTCTCCCCGGACCTCATCGCGCCACGCAACTCCTCCATACCCACTCTACCACAACTATAAACCATCCTATCCATCACATTGACACTCCCACCTTTCACAACCATATTAACCACCTTACTCCACTTACACCCCCCATTTACAAACTCACACATAATCACCTCTTCACACCCCCACTCTTTACCATATACATACATCACATTCCCCGCCATAACCACGTCAAACGACGTCGTCATCGCCACCTCATCGTCACATCCTAAACTCATTTCACTCATCTCATCACATTTACTTAAATCATCATTAACCCAATACACTTTTATCACATTTTCATTATTTTCAATTAACATCCCTATAAGTACTATTCTGTTATAGGATTCACAGTATCCGATAACAGAATAAACAACGCGTGGATCTGGACACAGCTCGTACGGTCCATACCACGCGTTGTTTAAAACATCAAAACAACAAGTCACACCCGTACTCTTCTCCATAACAAACATTTTTTTATTTTCAACAGTAATAACCGAAAGCCACGTGGCAGAACCTGATTGGCTTAAAAACTGAGGCATCGGATTTGATCTACTCCACGTGGCAGATCCTGATTTGAGATCATAAACTTCAACAGCAAGCTTATCATCATCATCTTCATAATCACAAACACCTCCTGCAACGATGACGTAATCACCTACGTGAGCAACAACCGGATCCACGCGCCATACTTTTGGCGCCAAGAGATGGTGCCACGTCACATGCATCACATCAGACGAGAACGAAAACTTCAAAGGCGACAACATGTACAACAAGTTGGAATGAGATGATTTAAGTGATGAGATGTATTTGAGTGAAGGTTGGATGATTTGGATCCATGAAGATGAATCCGGGTCGTAGAGATGGGTTTGGGTCGGGTATGGTGGGCGTGAGGTTTGTGTGGTGATGATGAGCCATGGTTTGGTGGTGGTGGTTAGGGTTGTTACGGTGGTTGACCATGTTTTTGACACGTGTGAGGCTGATAGGAGGTGGATGAGTGGCACGTGTGAGAGGATGGAGTGGAGGGTGTCGCCGTGTAAGGGGGATTGTTGTTCGTGTGGTGATGGTGTTTCGTTGTTATTATTGCAGGTATTCATTTTTGTGGTTTTCATGGGATTTGAATTTGTTGTGTGCGAATGGTGAAAGAATATATATAGCAAGTCATGGAATTTGATACTCTCCACCCGTCCCAAAATTAAAAGGGTTTTTCTAATATGTGTGTTAAGCACATGTTAAGTCATATTTTATTGAACAAAAACATTTTTTTATATTAAAAATACATTTAACTTATATTAAATATACTTAAAACTCACTAAAAATAAATATCAATTTACGTTAAATAAACGCAAACTTTACTTTTATACAAACATAAATATGTACACTGAGGGCACATATTAAAAATTCCCAAATTAAAATTATTGACTATTTCATTTAATTGATTGATAATTATTATATTTTGAGTTAAAAATAATTAGCTATTACTATAAATAAATTAAATAAATTAAATGTGTATTCGCGTATAGTGCCATATAGTTTATGATATTCTTATCGATCTGGTGGTCAAACCGATAACTTGGTGGCTCGATTGGATTGACCTGATAGTCGAACCCGTAACACAATGACTCGACATGGTTGACGCGTTGATCGAACCCGTCACTTGATGATCTAACTCTTGATGTAGTGGCTAATACATTTATTTTCAATTTAAACATTATGTTTATATATAAAAAAATTATATTTTTGACTTTTAACATAAGTTTTTTATATATTATTATATATAAAGAATATAATTTAGTTTATTATATTACTTTTACTTGTCATTATTATTATACATATTAAAAAAGTTTTAAATTAATTATTTAAAAGTAAAATTATTATTTTTACATATACACATTTGCATTAATAAAGTGGAAAGAGAGTTTGCACATTCTTGAGCTAAATTGTACTATGTTAAATTCGTTATTTATATGGTCATTTATTAAAATATATTATCCACTCGTAGTCTTATGATACCAAAGAATGAAAAGCATTAGATTTACCATATGCAGCATTTTCAAACTTCATACTCACATCATAAACTAATAGATGAAACAAAAATATGTGGTCCTAAGAAATAAGAGGCCCTTTGTCATTGCACGGGTGGCACCTCCTTAGAGCCAGCCTTGCTTACGAACATATTCCACAAAAACAAATAAAAAAAGCTCGCACACACAAACTTCTATTTCTTTGATCTCCTGTCCGACTTCATTTCAAAGAAGGGATGTAATCGCCTTTGGTCAATCAATCCTCCACTTGGTCACCATTATGATTAGTCTAACACAACCCAAAACCTAAAAAAAGTTTTAACATTATTTTACTTTAAAAAGTCGCTTTTTCAATTTTAGGCTAGATGAATTGGTGAGTAAAAAACTCACCTTTACTTCAGCGTTACATCAGTCTTCTCACTAACCCATTTTACAATCTTATTTTACTGGCTGTGAGAAACTCACCATCACATCATACCTATATTTTTCTTCTTCTTAATTTTACGAGGATTAATGCCCGCGCTCCGCCGCGGGACATTTTAGGGCAACGTTTATAGAGTGGGTCAAGATGATCAATTTTAGAGAAGCAAGAAAACTGCTTATACTTAATTCTGGTTTCAACACCTCCTTAAACATTTTGTCGCACTTATTTGAACGTCTTTCTAATGGAGGACAATGCCTTTCCAAATCTTCTCACTTGAAATAAGGCCAAGTAACCTTTCTAATATTTGTGTCAGCGTATATGTTTAATTTGGTTTGTAACATAAGACAATGGCTTTATATCCACAATAAAATTCATTGATTTTTTACCATCTTAGATTATACATATTTCACCGTGTATTAAGTTTTTGCTTTCTACTCAGTTATTAGATTCCAGCTATGTCTCTTCTATACACCAACTGCCCGTCATTTCTGGCCAATAGTACAATCTGCTAGTGATAGTGTCACACTGTATTTTTTTGTAGTAATCCAAGTTATCACAAACCAATATGTCGATACATTAGCATACACAACATACAAAACCATTGTGGAAACCCAACATTCTAATCTCATTTTTTATTAGTTGAGAAGTAAATTGAGCGAAACAAAGCCTTGAAAATTGCATAAACTACAGCCACAAACAAAATCCTAACTTATGTGGGACTTACAATTTCAAAAATATGTTAACATCCATTGCAGCAAGATGCAGCAACAACAACGATTACTGTCAGCGGTAATTACAACGATTAGTGTCTGCGATAGCAACAGCAACAGCAAGCCAGCAAGTAGTGCCAAAAGCAAGACATATAAGAAATAAGCTTTACGTGTTTGATCTGCATAAAAAGAGAACCAAGGATCAATAAAACTCATACTTTGGTTAATGTAGCTTTCAAAATGGAAAACTCTCTAGGTTATGCAAAACAACTTCTGGCATTATGTCTTATAGCTGTAACGGATAAATAAATAAAACATGCACCACAACATCTACTGTTGTTCGAAGTAAAACACTCTTTACAAATTACTCATTTAATCTGAGCTCAAAAAATTTTCCTCGACATTTTTTCCTCGACGCCATTACAAAGGCGGCCTTTAGAGCAACTGACAGCCAATTTCCAAATTTTTATCTGATAAAAACCAATAACACGACGGAAGTGCGTTGCCTTTTTATTACATATTGTGCAGGACCAGTCTTTTTTTTTTAGTATAAGCAATTGGGAACGACCCAGTAGCAGTATTCTCATCAGTAGAAAAGCATAAGAAAGAACCTTTTTTTATCAAAACGTAAAAGAAATAATTTTTGACATAACTATAACATCACCTACCTATCCAAATCTGGTCATAATTCTATTATTTTATAAAGTGCAAATACAATAACTACCAATAGTTATGTCAGAAATTCTATACAAACGACTTTTAATAGAAAAACGTACGTTGTCGTATTTGTGTCTTCATGATGCATTAACTATATATAACAGATGTCGTTCAAAAAAATACAACTAAGATGCCTTTAAAATGTCATTTTTATTATTTAACTGGAATTCATATTATTACTTCATGTACAGGGCATTCATATCAAATTTTGATTTCATACAGAACTTTGGCTTTTGTCTACAGCCCCTATCAAAATGTTTTCCATGAGCTTCTTCACATATCAACACATTGCCGAACAAACTTCCTAATTTACCTCAGCAATAAACCATCACATCATTTGAGCTTTCAGTTTTTCAAAAATCAACATATTGCACTCACTCAATATGCTGAAAAAAAATTACCTGCCCAAAGCTCATTGCCACCATTACGTCAACCGGAAACATATAGACCATGGTCATCCTTAAAATCTTTAATTTAGAGAATATCATAGTCAATATAAACTAAACTCGATACTAACAAAAACTAAGCATATGATAAAAACTTTAGAAGTATGACATGTACCTTGGGTTCTCGATCATAAATGCCTTCCAGTTTCCTTGGTAGTTAGGGTCCTTGATTTTTTGTCAATGGAATTACATTTCAGAAAGCAGTAAATAGTTTTCAGAATGTTTGGAATTCCTAACGCAAACTACTTATTAATTCTCTGAAATAAAACTATGGTGTTTCAATTAGCATTTTGATGTTTAGCCCAAGACGATACAAAAAAAATCCAAAAAATAATTTATAATGTGGCAAGAACATGCCTTTTTGATGATCTGCTCGTTGTCTTGCGGATCATCAGTCTGAACACACGAAAAAACAACTTATAAAAATGGAACTTAAAGCAATCAAAACATAAATAGAAAACCATCTACCTTTCCTGATTGCTAACCCAGTCAGCATGATTCCAATCATCACGATTCCAAATAGCTTTTCTTCTTTACAGGTTTACGCTGAGATTTGAGGCTTCTAGGACCCAGTAGAAATTTAGCCCTCTCAACTTCAAGTTCAGATTCTTTCGCTCTCCATAGGAGGTCAATGTTTTTTCTTGTTCCGTTCGTACTCAGTTTTGATCTCATGCTGCCTCTCCATACTTGCGGTCATTTGAGGTCGACTTCTGCGTAGAAAGTGAAAAAACGCAATTCTAAGAGTCGTGATTAACATATTATACATGTAAATCAGATGATATTACGTACTTCAGACACTGTGAGATGAAAGCTCAGTTTGCCGAAGTTAACACATCCATTAAATACAGGATTTCAACGACACTCGATAATTTTCAATTTGCCCATTTGACATGACAAATAACATTAGCTGCTTAAGGAGTGTTTGGGATTGTGATTCTTGCTTTTATGCGTATTTTCCAAGTGGATGCTAATTTATGTTATACAAAAAAGATTCTCTTTATCCACATATTTTCGTGTAAAACACTTTGATTCCGTTAAGCAGATAAGGAGTTTATCGTTTCATGGAGGCAAACAAAAACATACAGTCTTGCATAATACAACTCTAGTTTCAAAATTAGTAAACCAAACGAAATTAGTGACCTGCATTGTTGAAGGACATTTAATCATTAAGTGACATCTATGTTAAAAACTATTTAAGTTTTCTGTGTTATTTCAAATCAAGATGGTACTTTTGCCTAAACCCATCCCAATTGTACCTGTTTTGGCCCACTTTAACACCCATCTCAGTCCCTATTTTAGCCTCGAACCGCATACCCATTTGATGGCCCATTTCAGCCCCGTAATTCGGCACCCATTTCAGCTCCCAAACTGACGGGTTTTGGCTCCCACCACAGCCCTGAAAGACACCTATTTTACACTTATAATGAATATGTAATGGAGGAATATTTGTATCTCTGGAATGATAAAAGTTACATGGCCTGTGTTATACATAGTGTGCATTTTTTTTCCTGTAATTGTCTGAAATTAGTAAGTCCATGTCCCAACGTTTGTTTCTTGTATCCGTTTGATAACAATTTCTAGTACTGGCATTGAGCCATTAATCACCAAGTAACCAAATGCCACTTTCAGTTTATAATAAGCTCGTAAGTCAAAATATTGTCAATATATACACAATCACATACATGTAGAGTAGAAGTATTGGGTACCTTAGCATCTTGTAGGCCATCAAATGCCTTACGATTAAGATGAGGAGTCGTTCTGTATACTTACGTCTCGGTTTTTTGTTGTTTTCCGCTGAGAGATTATCAGATTCGTAGTAGGTTCTTCATCGGATGAGATACTAAAAAAATTGAAACCCATCTTCCGCTAGCTTTGTCACTGTCCGCTTTAAACATGGTCAAATAGCATCATCACAACCTTTTTAAATACTTTTCATTCTCGGTTTCTCAAGACCGACTAATAAATAATGACAACGACCTAGAGACACAAATCTCATCCTCGCCTACCATGTAGGCGCCAAACCAAATAAAAGGACTGTCATGACCATGTAAAATACATTTATCTTAGTGTTTGAGGCTCAGAAAAATAACCAATCAATCTCATCATCGCCTACCATGTAGGCGCCAAACCAAATAAAAGGACTGTCATGACCATGTAAAATACATTTATCTTAGTGTTTGAGGCTCAGAAAAATAACCAATCAAGTATGTCGATTTTGAGGATTTGACGTCATGGCTGCAAACTTTGCAAGTTTGCCCTGCCAAGGTACACGTAGTCCAAACCTATAATCGAACCCGCTTATGGATGTTAGAATCATCATTGCCTTTTAGAACTTTACAAAAGATACACCACCACCGCTCTATACCAACATTCTAGAAAACTGATTAATACGTCATGGCTGCAAAGCTAACAGCTTGCCCCGCCAAGATGCGTATAGCCTCAAATGTGCAAAGTATAAACTAATCATGGGAACGACAGTGTCACCACACTGACACACCCCATTGATATCGTCGCCTGCCATGGAAGGCGGCAACGAAAGGAAGGGTGGCTAATTACTATTTGAGGCATAAAAATATTTCTTTCATTGGTTTTCTGGATCGAAGGTGCATAAGGTGAAAGTAAAGGCAACCCTTAACCATAAATTGGAATTTTAAACAGAAAGAAAAACCATGGATCTATACTATCGTCGCCTGCATTTATAAAAAAAAACTTCAGTATCTTTATCAACAAAAATAAAAACCTACACAGTTTTACTGTTCTTGGTTTCGGGGTAACACATATACAATTCCACCCTGCTAATCTGAAACACCCAGAAACGTGATTAGAGGTGTATATAAGCTTATTATAACAAAATGAGCTTATATAAACCAAAAAAACTTTAAAATAAGCAAAAAAAAGTGACCTCATAAAAAATTAAGTTAACAACACCATCTGGTCTAAAAAGCAATTGCACAAAATTTATGAAAAAAATCCTTAAATTAATAAAAAACGCAAGGCAAAACCCCTTAATTTTGTCAAACACCCTAATATCAATATTCAATTCTTATAAAACTATATTCTTAGTAATTATTAAAATTGAATAAAATAAAAACGGAATAAAGTAAATATATAGAACAAAAATTACCACAAAAAAGCAGTCTATAAAATCTGGAACAAAGAAGCTTCTGGAGATCGAATCAATGATATAAAACTGATTTTCTGGAACTCATACCGTTCTTTGTGTGTTCATTAAGATGAGCTATTTAACAATCAATATCTCCAAGGGTCATTAAAAAATCAATACCCTTGCACAACAAAACTTCATCAAATCCCCATCAAATGAAGACAACTCCACCCATCATCACCCGCCGATCAACAACACCACACGCCAAACGGCGGCAATGAAGAGATCGGGGCAATAAAAGGTGTTATGATATGTGGTAGATTGATCTAATCAAAAGCAGATCTGTATTATTTGAGAGAGAGATATTGAGAGAGAGAGAGAGAGTGATATGTTACAATAATACGATCCAATTATACAGGCCTCACATCAACAAATCTATGGCCAGGATGCAATCCAAAGATCTATGGCTACAAAATGGGCAGAGACTACATTTTCAACCCAACTAACGGTTAGATGTTAGTTTGGGCAATCGACGGTTGGAATCGTTTATCTCCATTTTCAACTGGAGCCATACCTCGTACATCATTTTCCACACAATATACGGGTGAGATCTGAAGTCAAGCAATCTATGGTTGAGAGAGGCTTAAATTGGAGGGTCTAGATGAAAGGGTTTGACAAATGAACGGAACATATGGTTTTGGTTACTGTTTCCCTCACATTACTTTTATTATTGTTTATTCCCCATTTATACATTCCCCTTAATGTATTAAAGGGGTAATTAATTCGTAAACCAAAACGTAAACTAATAACGTTAACGTAAACGCTTCCAGTGTTTCTCTTAATACTTTTTGATATTTGTATAGTTGATACACCTGACTGTCAGTAAGTAAGTCATTTGAGTCGTTTACAATTGGATAGGGTGGATCGGGAGAAACATTGCGGCGTCATGTTGTTGTGATGAACAACCGATATGAGTTTGAGATGAACAACCCAAGTTATTCAGCCATTTAGTATTCTTTTTCAGTTCGAGCCTCCAATTTTGTCGACTTTCTAAACAAAGATCTTCGCATGTTGAAATCGACATCAAATTTATTACTTAGAAACATGTCGATTAAATGACAGTTGTCTGGGGAAATATCACGGCATTTCACACATGTTGTGCGCATTTTTGTTTTATCTTCGTACGCAACATCGAAAACATAGGCTAACGTCGTAAGCGCATCCTGGCGACGTTGTTGTTGAATTATTTGTTTTTGAATCATAGCCTTAATCTCGTCAACGATGTGTGGAAAGGAACACACCATTTTGATTTTAGAAATTGTGTGTGAAAAATATTGAAAGTTAATAAGTATTTGGAGATAATAAATGGGATAATGTGGTCTTTATAAAGGAAAAAAAATGAATAAAACCGATAGATTGGGGGTGAGAACTCACGCCTGAGTTTCTCACTCACCGTGAGAACCCGTTACCACTCCGTTCAACCTTAATTATTACTCGAACATCCAGTATCTCTTTTTCAAAGATCGAGCAAAAATACCGTTTTTAAGGCTCATCTTACTCAATTAAAACATAAACTCAACACTAAGGGCATCCATTATGGTAAACCTTTTAATAAGTTTATAAAATTGCCACATCATATAATGTTATTATTCTACGAGACTTTCGGATCCCGTGCGTTGCACTAAGGGGCATGAGGTTGCTCTTCTTGAGGCATGATATTTATTGTTAAATTGAAATTAACATGGCGGGTTTATTGGTTGTTCATTATGATCGTAATATTACACAAATTATAATATTTAGTATTTCTAATTTTTAAATTATTTTGTACTTTTACGTTCCACATAGAATTGATCATGAAAATGGCTACTGATATGTGTACACGGTATAATTCATTTGACACACTTATCTGTCGGTAATCGTTCCAATTAAAACCATATTAATTAAAAGCGTCTCATTTTCTAGTCACCTTTCAACATCACTCCACCAAAATCATATTTGATGAGATGTAGTATTTGTAAACTCAGAAGTATTAAAAAGGATGAACACTATCCACACCGCCACCACCAAGTCCACAATCCTTTTGTTTTAACATTCATCATCGATCATCAGCCTTTGTGGAAACATTATACTTATCCATTCTCACCTTCGTCTATAATAATGTTTATTAAGAGCATAGCCGTAACACGCGTGCAACAAAACCATACTAATGGGAACCTCCTCCGTTCTAAGTGTCTCTTCTTGTGTTTACTTACTTACTGTAGTATTTTTGGCCGTTAGATTAAAATTATCATGGCGAGTTTAGTATGAATATGGATCCGAGAAGTAAGGGATTTTCGACTTGACTCTTACGTGTTTTCCGATGATCCCTTAGAAGTTTTAATAGATTTCTTTCGTGAATGACAACTTCACAAATCATCACCTATAATGAAGGGATTATATGGTTCGTGATTTTATGTTTATATATATGGATGTGATAAAGTAGCATCACTTGGAGCGGAAGAAACACTCAATTTGAGGAACGGCTTAAGTGTTCTATAGTTTAAATGTGAAAGAGTTCACTTGACCTACTATTTAAGATTATAAAAGTATTATGATAATGTGACTGGTGTCTTTTGAAAGCATTTGAGATGAGTAAAATCAGCTTGAATTGATCGTAAGGGATCACTGACATTATAATGGATCATGAAATTTAGTAATCCTTGATGCTCTTATCTCATTAACCTCAAATTGATTCTTCTTTAAGTAATCATAAATCTTATTGGAGTCCATATTATACAATTCCGTTAACTGCTTAACACGTGTGATGAAGTGTGCCCACTCGGGTTGAAGGTGATTGAGAAACTCGAGGTTTGTAAGTAAACTTGTTTTCGTCCAAGTCATTAATCAACACAGAGAATCTTTCGAAGCATGACCCTCAAGTTTTATCTTAGTTGATGTAGACTTTTCCAATTCATCTAAAAGTATAGAAGATACTCCTCTCTTCAGTTATATTCTTCAACCTTTGAATGTGTTTCCACATTTCATCTGAAGTCTGGACTGTCCACAGCCGCATAAACATCAACTGGCAATCCCTTGAGAAGAATGTGTATTGCTTAATCATATTTGAAACCACCGAATCACTTTGTTTCAGCGTGTAAACTTTTATTCAGTTAATCTTTTTATTACTAAACTATCTGACCGATTGACTTATAGATGGTTAGCTGAATTAATAATTCGCTAAGCAAACACATTATTGGCCCGAAAAGACAGCCCAAAAGAAATTTTGAAGCCCAGTCCAACTTTACGATCTATACATCAGTTACCCATAACGCCTACTCACTAAACCCTTGTATTTTTCATCTAAATCAAACGCCCCCATTCGGACCCTCTCTTCCCTTCGCATCAACCAAAATCCAACCAAACCTTCATCTAAAAAATCTCCAAACCATTTTTATAGTAAGTCCAACATAAAACGAAGCTCTCATCTCAATAAAACAGATCCATACATCAGTTACCCGAGCTTGCTAGTGGTGTTGTGGGGGTGGCAAGTCTTTGAAGAAATAATATAGCCATGCCTTTGTGGAAAACATGTTCAGAAGAATTAATTTTTTTTTAGTTTTTCATATTTAGATATTTAGATGTGGAAAACATGATTAGTAATTATATCGACATCAGGCGGTAGTGGTGGCGGTATATGACTGTAGCGATTTCAGCGTTACAATCTAATAGGAGATTAGGAGGTGAGCTCGGTACAGGAGATATTGCTAGTGGGTGTGGTAAATAGGAGGTATTGTTGGCACGTCCACAATGATAGTGGCATGGGGACGAAAATAACGGTGTTAGCAATAGGCATCGTATAATTGGAAGTAGTAGGTGGTATTGAACGGAAAAAGTGGTCGCACGTGACTATATATGCCCATTTTAATGGGCAGATCCGCAGATGACTCCCAAGGCAACAATGAAACCTTTGGGGCAGGGGCATAAGAGTTTATATACTACCTTGTAATGAAGATGAATAGTTTCTGGTGCGTTTTATTGTAGTAATTAGAGTGTGGCTTGTATTCCTTAAACTTTCAAAATGTAAACTGTGAAACTTTTTATCTTCTAATGTTTTAAAAATTTCAGATGTTAAGTTCTGGAGTAATTATTTGAGAAACAGCAAATCGTTTGTATGTCTCGGGTTTTGCTTGAAGGTTATTCAAGCATAAAACAGTAAAGCAAATTAGCATAATTATTGCCCATTCAATGATAGGACTGAATCTTTAGATATAATAGATAAACTTTTTTACATTATTAACCTACTCTCACTATAGATTATACCTTCTAAGGTTTATAAATTATTTATTTTCTAAATGAATTAAATGTATATTAAGTTTTAAACCTCTTCATTATCCTGGACCTATTCATGACATTTATACATGAAATGATTTCTCACTATGAAAAAAAAATTTAACCTTATTCATAAAATTTTAGACATTTTCTTGAAACACCATAATGAATGCTCTAATATCAATAAAAACATAGTAACAAAAAGCATCTCTTTGGTTCAAGAGTTCAAGCCATTAGCTTCGCTCACAGTTTGATGCAGTAGGATCGATATGGTTGCGCAATGATGGAGTCCGGCTACGTATGGCACCTGCTTTTGGCGACCATACTTGGCGGTCTAAAGCCGAATTTATCAAAAGTTTAAGTAACAAATATTGGTAGCATTGAACATCAAGTAAGCATTAGTTGATCACTATTTTCTTCTCTATAAATTTGTATGGTAACGTGGTTGCAATCATAATTTTATTGTATAAAATAACGCACCTATCTAACGTAAACAAATGTTATTTTTTAGGTTACCAAACGTTGAAGTAACAAATATTTATAGCATTAGGTGTTAGAAAATGTGCATTTCAGGAAAAAAATAAAATAAAACTAATCGCAGTTTATTAAACGAATATTAGAATCAGAGACGCGTTTGTTTTAAATGCTAAATACTTTGTGCAAAACTAAACTAAATGTTTTTATAAGGCTAAAGATGAAATTTTATTCTTAAATAATGTAACGCGGTTTCATTAATAGATATTTTTTTGAATAATATTAACGAGGTTAGTATGATTTGTAAGACTTTTAACTTGATATTAATTTCTTGACGACTAATTGTAATACTAATTTTGTAATTAATAGAAATAGAAATATATGACATTTAGGTGCAAGATACGACCATCTTAAAATAGAGTAGATATGAAGAAAAATACTCTACTGTGCACCAGAAATTGACATTTGGCCTAGCGCTAGTTGGTGGCTCAATAATCGCGCCTAACAACATCTCGATTTGACATTAGTGTACTACACGTTGCCTAAGCTAGGTGGTGCTCAATAATCCCGCCTAACGACATTTTGAGTTGACATTAATCCACATTACATTGACATCAATAAAGTCACATTTTAAAGTCCGTTTAGTTTATAGATGGATTTATGGTTTATATTTGATTTAGGATTTTAATTTGGTTTAAAATTTAGGTTTAGGTGTATGCGAGAGAAAATAATTTATGAAATTAATTTAAAACTAATTTAAAATTAATTAAAATACTAATATAAATAAAAAATCGTTTTTATTAATATTAATAGGAGAAAGAAAGACTCAAATAGATAATAAGAGCATCTTTAATTTATGAATCTCTAATAGTTTTTATTATTTAAAAAGATATTTTGTTAGTGTTTTTTACTATCGAAGTAAAGATTCTTTTTAAAATTTTTTTAGAAAAAGTTTTTATATGCAAAGTCTTTTTTTAAAATCTTAAGCTATTAACATGCGATGCATTAAATACTTTAAATGTTACTCCAACCGTCCTTAATTAAATGTTCATGTTTAACTTTCGGAGTCATTTTTCGTAAACTTTGACTGTAAATTATTTTGTTTGTGTTATATAATACTTGATAAAAGTTATAATAATGAAAATATATTTAAAACTTAATTCATTTATATGATTTGTATCAAGTATTATATAACACATACATCATAATTTAAAGGTAAAAGTTGAAAACAGTTGACTTTGAAAGTCAACAGTGGACATTTATTTAGGGACGGATGGAGTAAAAGTCTTTTATTACTTTTAGCATTAGAGATGCTCTAAAGGTTCGTTTGATAGAACATAATAAATATCAAATGAGTGAAATAAACGACAATAAATAGCGTAATGTAATGATTTATCACAGCTATTAATCATGTTTGGTGTGTATACTAAGATGTTATTGAATCATGTTAAAAAGACTAAAATACCAATGAATGATAAGAAGTTTATTTAATGTGGTTAATTAATTATAGAGTTTTAGCTAATTTTGATTCCGTTACAAGATGTAATGAAAAACTAAAGGAGCCTCTAATGAATGATTTTGGTGTAATTAGCCATTACTTGTAATGAATCATTAAATTTCATAAATGTAAACAAACAACAATTATTAATTACATCGTAATTATCTTTTTCATTCCTACATTGATTACGGTATACCAAACACTACTTAAAACTTACAAAAATCATAAGAGTAGTTTAATGAGGTTAGATTATAAATAATTAGCATTTTTTTATTTTGACTACCACATTTAAAACCAAAATCTGAACCAAACAAGTTTTACTTGACATCTTTCAGCTCAAAGCAGCTTATACTCAGATACCAAACGAGCCTTTAACTCTTTTTTTGTCGAGAAGTTTAGGTTTTACAGTGGTTTAGGTTATTTTATAAATCGTTTCGTGTAAAATGATAAAGCACTTAAAAAACAGACAATAAAAATTAACACGTAATTGCAAAATATTTTGTTATACCAAATTGCCGTTCAAAAATAAAAAAATAAGATTGATTTTGCGATATAAAAAAATTAGCAATGCAATTCGTTTCTCATTTTTTATGGTATTTGAAAGCTTATATAAACAAGCTTAGTGAATTTTTTGATAAAAACAATTTAGTGAATCCTTAGTCAATCTTAAATTTGAAAAGATTGAATATTTTCTCTATAAGACAATTTTTAATTATCTCATAATATTCACATAGTATATTTGTTCTTGCTGAAATTTCAAAAATGTTTCATTTTGATTCAGAAAAAATGGCATATAGTTGATTTAGGGTTGAGAAGAAAATCTCGGATTCGAAGATAGATCAAGATTGTAGTTCAGAAATTGATTGGAATAATCGTTAAGCACGTTGTTTGTTTAACTGGGATCCATTTTTTGTGAGTAAGATTCAAAAAGATTATAGAAAAAAGCATATAGAAAGTGTAAAAAAATTGAGTGAAAAGAGGTTAAATTTATATATTTATTTTGTACTCACCAAATGAAAATTTCTTAAAATATCTTATGTAACTTATTCGACTTTTTCAAAAATAATAAGAATTTGAGAAATTATTAAACTTTTTTTTTAATTTTTAAAAAAGTCGTATAAGTTGTATACGTAAGACATTTTTGAAAAAATTTCACTTAATGAGTAAAAAAAGAAAAAAAGATTGAAATTTTAAAGCATTTCAAAAATTTTCCTTAAACAAAATTAGGAGTACTATTGTGAAAGTTATTGTTTAATTATTTATGTGGGTCGAGTTAGGGGTGTTCATCAATTCGGTTTTCAGATTTGTGGATTGTTTGGTTCGGGTTCTTCAGTTTTGAGATTTTTAAAATCAAAATCAAAACCAAATCAAACCAGTTATAAAACACGTAAAACCAAACCATACTTAAAATTAGAATTCGGTTTGGTTTCGGTTAAAACCAATAAAACCAAATTCAACAAAACTTTAAAAGAAAACCAAATGGTACGGGATGTGTGTATATATATGAGTGAATTAGGTTTATCATTCTTATTGGATATACATTAGATACTTGATTTCAGGATTATCAGTTTTAAAATATTTTGAAGAAACCGGGAGAGAGCTTGTTAAAGATAAAGAAAAGATTATATATATATATAATTTAATTTTTTTTGTACATTGATAAAGTTATTCAGTTTTTTCGGTTTGGTTTGGTTTTCTATTTATTAAAACCAAAACCAAACCATACACCAATTAAATACTTCGGTTCGGTCTCAAACCAAACCATACACCATTTAAAAATTTCGGTCTGGTTTTATTCGATTTCGGTCCGGTTTCTTTTTCGGTTTGTTCGGTCTCAAACCAAACACTGAACACCCCTAGGTCGAGTAGTCGAGTCTAGTCAGCATTTATCCTTGTTTGGATAAGAAGAAAGTGAAAGCTGGAAATGCAAAAGTATCTTGTAAAAACGAATGGCTTTAAATACGCGATTGCTTACCCTACGTCCCTGTTTGACGTACGAGTCGTTTTTTATTTGGCATATATAGCTATCAATCATCTTTCATTTATAAGGCTGTCAACTATAGCGTGAGTTTTTTTTTAAAACCAAATAAATGTAAAAGCTGTAAGAACCACATTTTACTCTTAACATGTCATATATATTTTTCTCGTTATGTTTAAATTACCCGTTTAATAATTGTTTTATCGATTTTAGATTCGAGTATAATAAGCGAGGTGAAAAGTGCACATGTGTTTTCATACTATCTATCGCGAAGATAGTTATAATATAGACGAAACAAAATACATGTGCATTGTTCTAAAATACATATACCTGGCGGCCTAAAACGATGAAATTTCATGCATGTCTACTTGGTTAACTAATACAATGAATTATACATGTGCATATTAAGAGAACATAGGTGGTTCTCGCAGTTCTCCCTCCGTCTCGTATTAATAGTTTACCGATAAAAAACACGCAGTTTAATAAATACATCATTTTTTTTTGTTTTCTCTCTCTTACTTTTTATACAATAACAATTTTATCTTTAAACAATTAATTTAAATTTTTTTATTGTTTGTAATAATACTCTCAAGTGAGGGTGATATGGTAAACTTAATATAAATTTCTTATCTATTTCTGGACTAAACTATAAAAATAGTAACCTGGATTATTAATATGTGATGAAAGGAGTACTTATTAGTTATTACGATAGATAATAGTGTCATTTGCTCGTATCTATACTAATATATAAAACATTTACACATGATTATTGAAAGTGAAAAAGGTGATAAATAAAGAAATAATGAAAAGCTTAAATTTTTTATATAAAGTAGAATGTAATAATTATGATGTCAAACATTTAATATATCATCACGGGTTGAACCATTGAGTCATCGGTTCATAAGTTCAACCATCGGGTCAACCCGGTCGAGTCATCGAGTCATGGTTCGACCACCAGGATAATCAGGTCGAGTCACCGGGTCACAGGTTCGACCAACGGGTCAACTCGGACGAGTCACCAGGCACGGGTTCGACCAGCGGTTCAACTTGATCGAGTCACCGGATTACCGGTTCGATCATATGATCAATTAACATATCGTTAATTATGTGTCGCTAGCCAATTCCACCGTTATGCGCGAATAATCGTTAATTATAATAATATGCTTGATGAAATTACGCAATAAGTTTGCATGACATGAGCTTGGATGAGCTGAAGATTTATTAGAGGGCGCGAGTGGTGTGTCAAAGTTGGCGACAAAAGTTTTGACGTGAGCCAAATTTTACCCCACCCGGGCTAAGCCATTAGTGTACTAGATTTTGTATTTCATGTGTAAAACAAACAAACATGATTTTGGGCCTTCTTAAAATTGAAAACCCAGCCTTCTTCATTCTTATTTCCTCGTATATTATTTCTAAAAACTCTCAAATTAAAATATATTTTTTTTAACAACATTTTTATTATATTAGCAAAAAGTTAAAAATTACAAAGAAATTAAACACGGGTTTTTAACCATTTTGTCCAACAGAAAAACGCTTTACATCTAGCCCAGCAATTTGGATTGGCCGTTCGAAATTACACGCAAATGTTGCGAGATTTTGTCGAGAGAGTAAGAAGGACAGTAATCTCTCGGAGAAGAGAACGAATGAAATGTGTAATAGCAAAGTTCAGGAGGGCAACACAGGAGTCAAGAATTCGGGTGTTGGTAAATCTTATGTTAACGCGGTGCAGGGTAATGTCTTGAAAGGTGATAGTGGTAACTCTCCCGTCATTGTGCTTGATGACGATTGTCTACTTAATAAGGATCTGTCTTTTGCTTTAATGGGTAGGGTGAAAGAATTCAACTCTTTTTCGAACATTAAGACTGCTCTTATGAACGAGGGGTTTGTTGATATTACTATTCGCTATCTGGGTGAGCTTTGGTTACTTCTTGAATTTCCTAATAGCAAGTCAAAAGATGCTTTCAATGCCAATGTGGGTGTTCGTTCTTGGTTCTCCGATCTGTGTCCTGCCTCAAACGACTTCTCCATTAGTGGTAGAATTGTTTGGGTAGATGTTGATGGGGTCCCTTTTAAATTGTGGTCTGAGAATACTTTTCTTCGTATTGCTTCAAAATGGGGTAAGTTGCTTGACATGGATGGCCAAGAGGACAACTATTTTCACTCGAAAAGATTATGTGTGCTTACAACATCTCAATCTATTATTTTAGAGCAGTTTAAAATCATCTATCGTGGTAAGGTATTTTGGATAAGAGCTAAGGAAGTTCCTGGTTGAGAGCCCGATTTCTTGGAGGAATTGGATAATGATGTGCATTCTGAAGAGGGTGTGATGGAACCTGATGATGCTAGTCTGAAAAGTATAGATGATGATAATGGTTTCACTGAGTAGGTCCCTGAAACTTTATTTGATGTGCCTGTTGACAATTCTGAAAAGCCTTCGGAAGATCCTTTCAACATTTACTCTCTTCTTAATAAAGAGAAAGTTGATGCTAAGGTTAATACTTCTGATAGTGGAAGTCTTAAATTTCCTCCAGGTTTTACACCTCTGGATGTCGGTAACGAGTCAGGTGCTTCTGCTACTCCTGGTGCTTATGATCATATCAGTAATAAGGAAGGTGATCATTCATCTAATGAGAACAATAAGGGTACTAATCAATATCGGGAAGGCGTTAATATTTCTCCACGTGAAGGGGTCAATTATTCAGACTCGAACTGCTCTGGTCACTTCAAATCTTCTAAACTCCCTTGCTCAGGTGGCTCAATATTAAACCTTATGGATGAATTAGTTAGAGTCGGAAAGGCCATGGGTTATAAAATGGGGGGATGTGAAAATGATATCACAGAGATTATCGATTCTCAAGGAGCATCTATGGTTCCTCCATGAATTTTTTGTCTCTCAATGTTCAAGGCCTTGCCCAAAAGGCAAAACAAAATTGGGTTCGGGAGTTGTGTACAAAATTTAAGATTAATGTTCTGGCGCTTCAAGAAACTAAAATGGAGCACATGGAGTTGTTTTGTGTTAAGTCTTGTTGGGGCAATTTCGCTTTTGAATTTGTTCACGGTGACTCGGTTGGTAATTCGGGTGGGATTCTTTGTGCTTGGGACCCGAATAGTTTTCGTAAAAGTAGCTCTACTGTATCTGATTTCTTTGTAATCGTTCGTGGTGTTTGGTTACTCTCTGGAGGGAACTTGATGCTTGTGGTCGTTTATGCTCCTCATGATCCTCGAGATAAAAAGATGCTTTGGGATTATATTACTCATGTTGTAAATAATTAGGATGGTGAAGTTATTATAATCGTAGATTTCAACGAGGTGCGTTTTATGACAGAGAGATTTGATTCTATTTTTCATGCTCAAGCAGCCGAGAATTTCAATTCTTTCATTTCTGATGCGGGATTAGATGAGGTTCCTTTAGGTGGCAGTGCTTTTACTTGGTGCCACAGATCGGCTTCAAAGATGAGTAAGCTTGATCGCTTTCTCGTCTCCCAGAATCTCTTGACTTTTCACCCTAATATCAGTGTCTTCACATTGGACCGATTCCTTTCAGATCATCGTCCTATTTTGCTTCGCGAGTCTTCGTATGACTATGGACCAAGCCCATTTCGGTTCTATCACCATTGGTTGGAAATTGAGGGGTTTTCTAATCTTGTTTATAATTCTTGGCATGAGGCCCCGACTGATGCTTCTAATGGAATTCGTAACCTGTCTAAGAAGTTACATTATCTCAAAGGCAAAATTAGGGAATGGAACAGTGAATATAAATCCTCGACATCGACTAATATGTCTGATCTCAAACAGCAACTTCGTGTCCTCGATGAGTCTATTGATCGTGGTAACAATTCTGAGATGATTGTTTCTAAGCGATTGGAGGTGATTGAATCTATTCAACGTCTAAATAATATTGTCACGGCTGAGCTTGTTCAAAAAGCTAAGATAAAATGGTCGGTTGAAGGGGACGAGAACTCCAAGTTCTTTCACGGTACGCTTAATAAAAAAAGGAGTCAAATGAGTATTAGAGGGATTATGTCTGATGGTAATTGGATTGATAAACCAGAATTGGTTAAAAGTGAATTTCTTCATCACTTTAAAAATCGATTTGCGGAACCTAATAACAGGAGTATCCATCTTGACATGAATTTTCCTAACACTCTTTCGATTGTTCAACAGGAGGAGTTAGAATGCATGGTTACTAGAGATGAAATGAAACAGGCTGTTTGGGATTGCGGTGTGGATAAGTCTCCTGGTTCAGACGGCTTCACTTTTGGCTTTTACCGCCATTTTTGGTCGCTTATCGAGAATGATGTGTTTGTGGCCATCAAGTATTTTTTTATGTATGGTGATATTCCCAAAGGTTGTAACTCCTCTTTCATTGCACTGATTCCTAAAATCCCATACGCTAATCTTGTTAAAGATTTTCGCCCTATTAGTCTTATTAGGAGCATTTACAAAATTATTGCTAAAATATTGGCTAATCGGCTCGTAAATGTGTTGGATGGTATTGTCAATGAAGTGCAGTCAGCTTTTGTCGCGGGAAGACAAATGTTAGATGGTCCTTTCATATTAAATGAAATAATCCAATGGTGTCGCTCCAAAAAGAAGAAAATGGTTATTTTCAAAATTGATTTTGAGAAGGCATTTGACTCGGTTAGATGGGATTATTTGGATGAGATTTTATCCAAGTTTGGCTTTGGTAGTAAGTGGCGTGGTTGGATCAACAATTGTTTATGTTCCTCAAGAGGTTCTATTCTCGTTAATGGTTCCCCCACTAAAGAGTTCCAATTCTTTAAAGGTCTAAAACAAGGTGATCCGCTATCTCCCTTCCTTTTCATTCTTGTAATGGAGAGTCTCCATTTATCTTTCAAACGTGTGGAAGAGGCTGGTATGTTTACGGGAATTAAACTTAGCAACTCCTTGTCTATATCTCACTTATTTTTTGCGGATGGCGCCGTGTTTTTGGGGAAATGGAGTGAACGTAATATTAATACTCTTGTCAATGTTTTGGAATGTTTCCACCGTGCTTCTGGTCTCAAAATCAATATGAGCAAAAGCAAGTTGATGGGAATTAATGTGGAGGAAACTTTAATCAATCAGGCTGCTGCAAAACTTGGATGCCTTACCCTTCGTGCTCCGTTCTCTTATCTGGGATTGAAAGTTGGAGGTAGTATGTCTCGTGATTCTGAATGGCAGGAAATAATAGATAAAGTTAAAGCCCGTCTTTCAAAATGGAAATTGAAAACTCTCTCTATTGGAGGTAGACTAACTTTGATAAAGTCTGTGCTTGGCTCGATACCCATTTTTCACATGTCCACTTATCGTGTCCCGAAAAAGGTTCTGCAAGATCTTGAATCTATTCGATGTCAATTCTTTAATGGGCATGATCGTAGTCATCGTAAGGCTACTTGGACCAAATGGAGTTATGTCACTACTCCGAAAGATAAGGGGGGCCTTGGTGTTGCTAGCCTCTACGCTCTTAACCGTGGCCTCATGTTAAAGTGGTTATGGAAGTTTTTTTCTTATCCTAATTCTTTATGGGTTCGGGTTGTGAAGGCTGTTCATGGTGAAAACGGTAGCGTGGGTAAAGACTTGAAATCAGGTGCGCGTTCATGTTGGCTTAATATTGTTAAGGAAGCTTCAGTTCTCAAAGTTCAAGGTATTGATTTTTTTGAATATCTGATGCCTAAACTTGGGGATGGGTCTAAATTTTCGTTTTGGGATGACAATTGGTGTGGACATGGCGTTTTTAGAGTCAAGTTTCCTCGGATCTACGCATTAGATATGTGCAAAAATGCATCTGTCAGGAGTAAAATTTTCAATAATTGCTGGAATTCTTCCTTGCGTCATCTGGTTCGGGGTGGCATAGAGCAATCACAATTTGATGCACTTATCGAGATTATTAATGGGATCAATCTTCTTCCTCAGATGGACACTTACGTGTGGTCTCTTGATGGAGCTGGTGAGTTTTCGGTGGGTTCGATTAGGAAGTTGATTGATGATTCCCGTTCTCAAAGTGTGTCGTCTAAAACTCGATGGGTGAAGTTTGTGCCTATAAAGCTAAATGTCTTTGCCTGGAAGGTTAAACTGAATGCTCTTCCAACTAGGCTGAACATCTCGCGTCGCGACATTGATATCAACTCTCTCTCGTGTCCGTTATGCATGAAAGGGGTCGAGTCCTCTTCTCACCTATTTTTTAATTGTGATCTTACTCAGCAGCTTTATTGCAAGATTGCTCGCTGGTGGGATATTTGTTTTGATGGTTGTAGTACTTATGAGGAGTGGTTGATCTGGTTGACATCCCTTCGTCTGTCGGCTAAGCTCAAATTGATGCTGAAAGGCGTGTTCTACTCGTTGTGGTGGCATATATGGATGTTTCGGAATAAATCTCTGTTTGAAAGCAAACCTCCTTCAAAGGCGACATTGTTTGATGATATTGTTTCGAGTAGTTTTCATTGGTGTAGTTCTAGATGTAAAGCCACGTTCAGTTGGAAAGTTTGGCTTAAAAACCCTTTCCTTATTGTAGTGTAATTCTAGCTCCTTGCTAGTCTTCTAATAATATCGCCGTTCAAAAAAAAAGACTTAGAAATAACATCATCAAAAAACATAGATTTAAGCGGAATCTTCATGTCGAAAAGCTTCTTGTTACGATACCACCACAAACAGCCACCACATAACGTTATAAACCCCTCCAAGCAACGTTTTGTATTTGAGCTCCAATCTTAAGTTCACCAACCACGTCTTCCAATTCTCATATGAATCAAAATCCTTATCTGGAACGTCCCACCATCTATTAATAAGTTTCCAAACATATTTTGCCATGTCACACTTGAAAAACACATGACTAGTAGTCTCCACCCCCGTGTCATAATTCCCGCAGACCAGTGAGTTAATTTCAATACCCCTTCTAGAAATGTTGAATCTAGTTGCTAAAGAATTCGTCATCACCCTCCAGGCATGAATATTAATCTTATTAGGAACACACCGAACCCATCGAGTCTCCTGCTTCCCATTCACACTGATAACAACATCAATGATGTTTCTAACCGAAGCAATATTAAATTCCCCAGACCCATTAGCAGTCCAAATACATCTATCCTAATTTGACGAGAACGTGATTTGCTGCATAAGATCCATAAACTCCACAAATTGGGTCTCTTCAACTCCTCCCCTTGGCAACCTACGAAACGATTGAAATAAACTAGATTGAGAAAGCTTACCTTCCACAGTGATATCTTTACTATCCTCCAGAGCAAATAACCGGGGAAATCGATCTTTAAGAATGCCGCCAATATGCCAAGGATCCACCCATATCCTAGTCGATTGACCATTTCCTAAAGATATCCAAAGGTATTGCATCATATCGATTCCTTTTTTAGCCAGCAACTTAACCTCAGTAATAATACTTCTCCACCCAGATTTATTCCCTCCAACCGTTATATCCCCATTCTGAAAATTAGAACCATGAATGGCTTTAATGACATAGGACCAAAAAGATGAACCATGATGCAAAAAACGCCAAATCCACTTGAACAATAGACCTCTATTCATGTCATAAAGACTAGCCACCCCAAGACCACCATGAGACTTAGGAGATGTCACCTTATTCCAATTAACCCAAGCAATCTTTTTATTAACACCATCATGCCATTAAAGAAATTTCTACGTAGCGATTCAAGTTCATGTAGAATACCTGAAGGAACTTTGAACAGGGACATATGAAAAATAGGCATAGAACCAAGCACCGACTTGATTAACGTTAAACGACCTCCACACGACAACATCTTCATCTTCCATTTGGAAAGTTTCTTCTTAACCCGATCTACCACATACCTCCACGAATTAATTATGTGCATGTTGGCACCCACAACAGATCCAAGATACATAAATGGGATTTTAAGAACTTGGCATCCCATTCTCTCCGCGGCTTGAATAATACGATCATTATGAACATGTATCCTGTTGGTCCCTTGTAATTAGTGCTATATTTAAGAATACTAAGTATAGACCTAACCCATGGTTAAGTAATGTAATAAACACAATACAAAGTAAAGTAAATAACACAAAGGTTTTCAACATTTAACTCTTAGCTTTATTAAAGAATTATACCCTATTGTATACGAAGCTACAATAGGGATTGAATAGACAATGTGTATTTTTGTGATCTCCTCACTAACAAGCTAGTCCAATCCTAACGATTGCTAAGCTTGACGATTCTTGATATGAGTGAAATCTCATATCAATAATATCATAAATCACCCTAAAACACATAACAAATACCTAACTTTTATACATAAAAAGCAGTATTATGTGGTATGTTTTGTGTTTATGCTTGTTTAGGTAACAAGGATACAAATTTAGAGCAAACAAGTGAAATCAAGCTAAAAAGATAAAGAAAAGACAAGAGAAGGATCAAAAGTGACAAGCCTTGCAAAGAAAAGGACCTATCTTGACAACATTCAAAAGATGAACTAAAGAGCAATTTTGAGAAAGTCAAATATCAAAGTCAAATCTGGTCAATCTTCAAGTCAAACAAGTCAAAGGGCTTCAAATTTTCAAAACAAAAGTCAAAGGATCAAAATTACCAAAGAAATAAAGTTTGAAACTCAATTCTACATTCTGCCAAAGTCAAGGGACTGAAATTGTCATTTCTCATACTATTTTGATGCTTAATCCGTGTGAATATGGAATGCGCCAATGAGAGTAAAGGAAGAGGGTTACAAGGATTGCCACATATGCCCACTAGCGCCGCTAGTCATTAATAAACGAATCCAAATAGTAACATCCACTCAGCTCAATATTAACCAATGAGGACTTGCCATGCAATGTTTATTATATCCAATTTGGATAATAATTCGTGTGAGCTGCTAAAGACCAATTAAATAGTGCCACGTATCATCTTCAAGTTCATACGAGCCCAGGAACAAGATTTAGCTATACTGCATATCAAGAGGAGTTATAAACATGAAAAGTGCTTCATTTCAAGAGACGAGCTCACTCATAACATCCAATTAAGCTGAAAGTAATTCAACCAAAAATCCCCAATTGTGTTCATGAGCTGGGATTTGCAATTGGCCAAATTAAGACACGTGGAGCTTAGTTATTAGCTGCAACACGTCATCATCCCCAACAAACTCTCATCCTCACTCTATAAATACTCTGTTATCACTTCATTTTGATGTATGTAGCTTAGGTGTGAAAAACACATACACCTATTAATCTCTCTCTAGTTGTTAGCAGATTTCTAGTTATAACTACTTAGGGTGATTGACAACCACCCTAAGTCAGTTAGTTAGTCAATTAGTAACTACCTTGTAACCATTACCAATTCAATAATAAATCTCACTTCATTTCTTTGAAAATCACTTCCTAATTCTACTGCATTCAATCAGTTACTGTTACTATGGAGTTTTATTGATTTCAAATGATCAATAGAGCTTGTGTTTGAGTTTTGGAAGCTTTCAAGTCACATTTAGTATCAATTCAGTCCTTTCTAGTCCATTAGAAGCAGTGTAGCAGGGTGTTGATTACTAGTAGATAATGGTGATGATATGATATTGATTGGTTGTGAATTCATGGTGGTTTTGTAGACTCTAATAAGCTCAGCGCTTATTACTCCATCAACGGAGCCTTCAAAGCTAAAAAATGCCTAATTCCTTATTTTTGTTCCCCTAAAATGTCTCTGCATGCTCAATTCATAGTGTAAAACTTAATTGCTGAATTGATAATGTGCTTAGCTTGATTGTAGTGTAAAATTGTTGGATTGATAGTTTACTTGTAGTCTTGCAGCCTTTCATTAAGTCTTACTTGTTAAAAATTGATCTTTTATCAATATTTGTTCATTAGTGCTCATTTTGTGGTTTAATAAGTAAACCTACTAGATTTTGACTTTAAATCATTTCATTTCATCTATAGAACAAAGTTTGATAAGTGTCTTAATCAGTCATTCACTTGTGTTAAAAAGTCTTTGATAAAGTTCTTGATCAGCTTTTGTAAGTGGTGTTTGGATCAAGTCATTTTTGTTGATTCAGTTGGTAAAACTAGTTGTAAAGTGTTCATTTACACTAAGTTAGCTAGTGTGAGTCTTTTTGGTAAGTTTTGAGGTCAAGTAAAAGGTCAAACAAGCAAATGACTTTAAAAAGGTTTGGGTCAAGGTTTTAAAAAGGATTTCAGTCAAAACTTTCTTATTTTGATTCATTGCCATTGCTTTGTTACTTGATGATTCTAGCTGAAATTTGTTTACACTTGTAGCTTAACATCTAGTCTTTCACTTATTACAAGGAAACTATACAGTATTGAGATTTGAGTGAGTTCTTGGCTTATTAATCAGCTTAAGAGCAAATTGTATTCCCTGTGAAGAATAGCATTCTGTTTTCCTAGATCTCATAATCTACTTCATCAGTTACTCCATTTTCTTTCACATAACCATTTACAAACATGTCTTAAGTAAATTCTGAGATTTTGAGCTTATTGGATTTTTGGTCAACTTTGGTCAAATAAGCTGTTTTTGGCTTATTCAAGATTCCAGCTTATTTTGTTGCTCATTTTCAAAACCAAAAGACATTCCAACCTTTTTGAGGCTTGATTAATCAGTTTTTGCAAGAAAATCGAATAGTGGATGTCTGGATTTCTTTTTAGCTTATTTTGAGCTTATTGTGATAAGCTAAATAGAGATTTAACAGTTTTTAGACAAAATCCTTTTACCAGTCAGCTTATTTTCAATTTTAAGCATTTTGCAAAAGATTAGAGTCATTTTGGTTAAAAAATAAGCTCAAACGAGCTTATTGTTACTAGTGTGCCCGTTTTTGATTTTAAGTCTTCTATGTTTGCACTTTGGTCCCTAGCTTTTCTAAACCTTTGTAATCAGCTTTTAATTTTCAACTTTTTAGGGTTTCCAAAAGTTAATCCCTAGAATTTGGTTTGTTGCTATATTAGTTAGTTAGTTTTCAAAATTGTTAAGTGTGTTGACTAGTTTGTTGTATTTTACATATCTGGTCCCTATAGTTTCTGATTTTGCACATTTAGTCCCTATACCTTCATTTTGTTTACATTTCAAGCACTTTTACATTTCATGCATTAAAAACTTGTACTTTTTGAATATTAATTAGTAATTGCACTTTGTTTTACGGATAAATAGTTAAATAATATTTTCTCTTTTTACGTGCTTGTTTGAATTAGACCTAGATTCCAAATAAACTTTAACAACCAAAAACAATTTAAAGCTTGATATTAGTAGACCTTTCAATTTGTCTTGAGTCGAGAATAAACGAACTTGCAAATACTCAATATTAAATGGCGCCGCTGCCGGTTCATGACATTACGAGAGACTATTGATTGGCGGTTTCGACTGGATTTTGGGATCGGTTCCCCGAGTGGACGTTATTTTTACGTATCATAAATCCAAAAGATAAAAATATAAAAATATAAAAACTAAAAAAATAAGAAAATCAATTCTTTTCCTAAAGAATTGAACCAAAAAAATAAAGAATCCAAAAAGCAATCTTTTTCCTAAGAGATTGCACCCAAAAATATATATTATTGGTTTTCATCGGTTTTTACGTACATATAGTATTTTCTTAAAAAACCCAATAAATACAAAAATATTTTTGATATATTATTATATGTAGATACGTATACGGACACTCAATACACATACTTCCATAAGTATTGCTTTTGCAATACACCGTGTTCGGGAGCGTTCCGGTCCTTGACACGTGTATCGATCAAATTTAATTAAAGCAAGAATAGATAAATACTTCCAATAGGCAAGAATTCGAAGAATACAAACTACAAAGTGAATAGAAAGGTGACGTGCTATAAAATTCTGTCTAAGGGTCAATAGGTACTTAAGTGCTTCGTGTCACCTAACCCCCGTTCACTAGTGAGTATTCTAAGAAGGAAAGCTTGATTGGGGGTCTTGCACCCAAGTATTACTTACATATACTATACTTTCTTGTGGATATTACTTATTGAACCTCGGAAAGGATAATCCCTTCTTTTCCAAAGTCGAACGAGAGCTTCTCTCTCACTCCTTGATTTGAGTTGCATGCTCACCCGAGGGCGTGCACAAATACCTTTTGGTGTACAACCCCTTCCTCCCAAAAGGAAGAAAAAAAGAAAGAGTAAGAACAACACCGTCCATCAAGCCAATCCCAAGAATCGTGCTTTGATCCACACACAAGAAGCCATGGCCGCCGTTGACAATCGACCTTTGATGGAGCACCTCCAATCAAATGTGCAAGGATATGATGATGCTATTGTTATACCCGAGATACCCGCAAACACCTTTGAGCTTAAGACATCCATGATTACCTTGGTTTCAAACACACCATTTTTCGGGAGACCTAATGATGATCCACATGATCATATCAAGAAGTTTCTATCTCTTTGCAATACCCTTAAGTACTATGGAGTTCCCCATGATGTCATTAAGTTGATCCTAGTTCCATTCTCCTTAGAGGGCAATGCTAAGTATTGGCTAGATAAGCAACCACCTAAGAGCATTACCACTTGGGATGACTTTACTAAGAAGTTTTTGAACAAGTTCTTTCCTCCATCTAAGACTATGACTTTGAGAAACCTAATTATTGGATTTCAACAAAAACCTAGCCAAACCTTTAGTGATGCTTGGGAAGAGTACAATGAGTTATTGATAAAATGCCCCAATCATGGATTCAATGAAGTTCACCAAATCAATACTTTCTACAATGGATTAAGACCACATTATCAAGATTCCCTCAACTCTTCCGCGGGTGGGAACATTCTTTCCAAATCTATTCAAGAGGCATGGGACATTATTGAGACTAAATCCATGGTGCAAACAAACACTCAAATTGATGAGAGAGTCCATGTTGTTCAAGAGGGTATTTCCAAATCATTTGAAAGTCAACTCCTTTCACAAATGCAAGAATGGACCCAAAATCAAAAGATGCAACAAGCAATAATGCAAGATACCCAAAAGATGCAACAAACAATGATGAAAGACTTTATGAAAGTTTCCTTGGGTAACACTTCCACCAATGATGTGAATGCCATTGCTATTTCATGTGAGACTTGTGAAGGTCCTCATTCTTATCTACAATGTGACAAGGTTCAAAATTACCAAGGTGAATGTTATGCTTATCAAGATGAACATAGAGAGCACTTCAAACCTAACATCAACCCAAACAATCTCTCTTACAAGTCAAATAACTACCTTGCTCCGCCCGACTTTCCACCCCATCCACCCACCCAAAATCAACCAAACCCTCCTCAATTGCTTCAAAGAAATCAAGGGCCTAAGCCAAACTACCAAGGAAACAACTATAGAGCACCCAACAACTTTCAACATCAAGGAAATAACTTTCATGCAAACAATCAAGGATTTAACCAACCCTTTAAAAATCAAGGATACCATCAAGGTTATAATCAAGGATATGGGCAAAATGATACCTTTGATCTATTTCAAAAGATGAACCAAGAAAACAAAAGAAGAATTCGTGAAAGTGAAAAGAGAACACAAGATCAAATGAGAGCCATGAATGCGGAGACTACCAAGAGGATTTTGATAATGATTAATCAAAGGCCACAAGGAGCTTTACCTTAAAACACACAAACAAATCCAAGGGCTAATGTCAATGCTATCACAACAAGAAGTGGAAAGACAACTAATGATCCTTCACATCCTACACCTACTTTGGTTAAGCCTACTATGGTTACACCTTGTGATAAGCCTTCAACATCAAACTCACCACCTTCAAGCTCTACAACTTCAACACCTACAACTTCTCAACCTACACCCAATTCTACTTTACCTTCCACACCTACTAATGAAGAAACCAAAAAAGAGAAACCTTCCACCACAACAACTACTCAACCCACACCAAAACCAAGCCTTCCATATCCATCAAGATTGAGAAAGGAGAAATTGAAAAACAAGGATGATATTCAAGTGTGAAACTTTTTGAGAATGTTCAAGCAACTTAACATTAACATATCCTTTGAGGAAGCTTTTGCATATATGCCAAAGTTTGTTAAAATGTTCAAAGATCTCCTCTCAAACAAGGAAAAGTTGGTGGATTTGCCTAACACATCACTTAATGAGAATTGCTCCGCCGTGTTGCTCAAAACCTTACCTACAAAACTTGGAGATCCGGGGCGATTTTTGATTCCTTGTAATTTTCCCGGGGTGGAAAAATGCATGGCACTAGCGGATCTTGGGGCAAGCATTATTCTCATGCCTTTATCGGTTTGGCAAAAACTCTCTCTTCCCGAGCTCACTCCTACTAGGATGACCCTTGAGTTAGCTAACCGTACCATAGCTTATTCGGTAGGCACAGCGAAGGATGTGTTTGTAGGGGTTGATAAGTTTACCTTTCCCGCCATAGTGGTTGATTATGATATGGACCCGAGAGTTCCTCTTATTGTTGGTAGACCATTCTTGAGGACAGGTCGTACTCTTATAGACGTAGCAGAAGGAGAACTAATTATGAGAGTTGAGGATGAGAAAGTGGTGTTTAAGCTAGGAAAAGTAACTAAGAAGCCTTAAGGTTGTGAAACAATTAACATAGTGGATGTTCTTGATGAGGTTTGTGATGAGCATTTTCATGAAGCTTGTAAGAATGATAGTGAAAACATGCCTCATGTAGAGACCGTTGCCTCAATTGCTCCCTCCTTAACACCATTTGGAGAGAGTGATTTCCTCTTGGAGGAATTTGAGTCCAACTTCCTTGGTAATGATGATTCTTCCATCAATTGGGAAGAAGACATTCTCACTATCCAAAAGTTGCTCAATGAGGATCTCATTCCTTTACCTACTCCATAAGAAGTTACCATTGATGATCCATCTATAGTGAAACCTTCCATAGAGAGTCCACCTTCCCTTGAACTTAAGGATCTTCCATCACACCTTGAATATGATTTCTTAGAGGGAAAAGACCAATTACCCTTGATCATTGCAAAAGACTTGAAAGATGATGAGAAGGAAAAACTTGTAAAAGTCCTTAAGAAACATAAGAAAGCCATAGCATGGAAAATATCCGACATAAGGGGAATTGATCCAAATTTTTGTACACACAAAATCCTTATGGAGGATGATTACAAACCCGCCATTCAAATCCAAAGAAGGGTTAACCCAAAAATCCATGAGGTCATTAAGAAGGAAGTTATGAAACTCCTTGATGCGGGCATGATTTACCCTATTTCCGACTCTCCATGGGTTAGCCCGGTACATTGTGTTCCTAAGAAGGGTGGAATCACCGTAGTACCTAATGAGAACAATGAGCTTATTCCTACTATACTTGTCATGGGTTGGAGAGTTTGTATTGATTATAGGAAGCTCAATGATGCTACTAGGAAAGATCATCTCCCATTTCCTTTTATGGACCAAATGCTTCAACACTTAGCGGTAAATGAGTACTATGGCTTTCTAGATGGATTCTCGGGTTATTTCCAAATACCCATTGACCCAAAGGATCAAGAGAAGACCATATTCACTTGTCCCTATGGTACATTTACTTATAAGAGAATGCCTTTTGGCTTGTGCAATGCACCGGGGATATTCCAAAGGTGTATGATGGCAATCTTTCATGACATGACTGAGCACACTATGGAAGTTTTCATGGATTATTTCTCGGTCTTTGGAGATTCATTCACTTCTTGTCTCTCCTATTTGGAACGTATGCTTAAGAGGTGTGAAGAAACATGTCTTGTTATTAATTGGGAGAAATGCCATTTCATGGTCAAAGAGGGGATAGTTTTGGGACATAAGATATCCAATAAGGGTTTAGAAGTGGATCGTGCTAAGATTGATGTTATCTTGGTTTAAAAATACGCGCATCATTGCGTAAATTGCACGCATTAATGCATTGCATTTAAAATTTCGCAACGAGGTGCCTAATGCATTACCATCCCAGATTGCGTTCGCATTAAACCGCAATTTACCGCATTTATGTAATGCTAGCAATGGTAGCAATTGTCGCAATCTAGTACGTTTGTCATTTTTGTCAAATTTTAAGCATATAAAAGATACCTACGTATTTTAATGGATCGTTTAGGATAAAACTTGTTATAAAACATCTAAAACAAACACAATAACGAAAATATAGTACCTTGCGTTTACTAAGTGTTTTTTTCAAGCTTTACTTTTGACTTATTTGTGTTACAAAGGGATTATAGGACGAATCTCAATATCTTAGTAACTTATTTTGTAGCTTTATTTCACATACTTCGAACTTGATAGACTATACTATTTCTAAATAATTTTTTTACTTTATTTTATACTAAACGCATCACATCCAAATTGCGCTCGCAATCGCATCACGCATTACGCAATAGCTTTTAGGACCTTTAGCGCAATGGATCGCAAAACACATTTTTAAACCAAGGATGTTATTGCTAAGCTTCCCTCACCTACCACGGTGAAAGGAGTTAGGAGTTTTTTGGGTCATGCGGGTTTCTATAGACGTTTTATACAAGATTTTTCTAAGATTGAAAGACCGATGACCCACCTCTTAGAAAAAGAGGCTCCTTTCATTTTCACCCAAGAGTGTTTAGACTCTTTTGAGATTCTTAAGGAAAAGTTGACTAAGGCTCCCGTTTTGGTTTCTCCAAATTGGGATTTTCCTTTTGAGCTCATGTGTGACGCTAGTGATTATGCAGTGGGGGCCATGTTAGGACAAAGAGTGAATAAGCATTTTCAACCTATACACTATGCTAGTAAAACCATGACGGGTGCTCAACTTCACTATACCACCACAGAAAAAGAGTTGCTTGCTATAGTCTATACCTTTGAGAAATTAGACCCTATCTTGTGCTCTCCAAGACCATAGTGTATACGGATCATTCCGCTCTCAAGTACCTCATGAAAAAGCAAGATGCTAAGCCTAGACTTTTAAGATGGGTTTTGTTGCTACAAGAGTTCTCTATTGAGATATGTGATAAGAAAGGGGCCGAGAATTTAGCGGCGGATCACTTGAGTAGACTTGAGCATCCTTTTCAAGGTGAATTGCCTCATAAGGAAATTAATGAATCCTTTCCATTAGAGGAGATCATTTCTATCTCTTCACAAGAGGATGACACCCCTTGGTTTGCGGATATTGCAAACTATCTTGTGGGGGATGTGCTAATAGAGGGTCTCACTTCACAACAAAATAAGAAATTTCTTAAGGAAGTAAAATACTACTTTTGGGATGACCCTTACCTTTCTAGGCAATGTGCGGACCAAATCATTAGACGGTGTGTAGATTGGCCGGAGACATTTAAAATCTTAGAAGCTTGTCATAAAGGACCTACGGGTGGTCATTTTGGGCCCAACTACACCGCCAAGAAAGTATTTGATTCGGGTTACTATTGGCCTTCCATATACAAAGATGCCCAAGAGATGGTGAAATTTTGTGATGTATGTCAAAGACAAGGAAAGATTAATCAACGAGATGAGATGCCACAAAACTTCATACAAGAGTGTGAAATTTTTGATGTATGGGGAATAGATTTCATGGGACCTTTTCCATCATCTAAGGGAAATAAGTACATACTCGTAGCCGTGGACTATGTTTCAAAGTGGGTTAAGGCCAAAGCCTTGCCTACTAATGATGCTCGAGTTGTAGTAAAATTCTTGAAGCAATTATTTTCTAGATTTGGTGTACCTCGGGCTATTATAAGTTATCGTGGGGCTCATTTTTGTAATTGATCAATTTACAAGAGTCATGAAGAAGTATGGTGTTAACCATAGACTTTCTACCGCTTATCACCCTCAAACCAATGGGCAAACCAAGGTCACAAATCGTGGTTTAAAGAAAATTTTGGAAAGAACGGTGGGAGAGCATCGAGCTTCTTGGTTGGATAAGCTTGATGATGCTTTGTGGGCTTTTAGGATGGATTATAAGACACCAATTGGTTGTACTCCATATAGGTTTGTCTATGGAAAAGCCTGCCACCTCCCATTTGAGTTAGAGCATAAGGCTTCATGGGCTCCTAAGTGGGCAAACTTTGATTTAAACCAAGCCGGTTCACATAGAAAAGACCAACTCAATGAAATGGTTGAATTGAGAGCCAATGCTTATGAGAACTCATTGCTTTACAAGGAAATGACTAAGCAATTGCATGATGCTAAGATCAAGAACCCTGAGTTCAAAGTTGGAGAGCCGGTTCTCCTCTTTAACTCAAGGTTGAAACTCTTTGCGGGCAAGCTTAAGTCAAGATGGTCTGGTCCATTCACTATTGCTCAAGTATTTCTATATGAAACTATTGAGTTGTCACAACCAATGTAACACCCCATTTTGGTAAATGGAATGTCACGCCTGATTATGGCGTGTCATCAAAGCATACAAGGATAAATGTATAAAACATCACATGACCATAAGGAAATACCGGAAACAAACATCGGTACCCCAAAAGTAGAACTCATCACACACAAACATAAGTACTGTAAATAAAAAGGACTAAACAATGTCCATGGAAATGAGTATCAAAAGTAATAAGAAATGCAATAAGTAATGAAGGCTAGGAAGCTTCCAATCCATATGCACGTACGCTTAAAGTCTACGAGCGTCTTTGAGTACCTACCGTTTTGGGAACATGAAAGGAAAAACGACTGAGCATAACGCTCAGTGCACGGATATACAAATATAGCATGAATAATATAAGCATATAAGCATAAAGCAACGGAAAAGACTAAGTCCTGAATAACCTGGTATATCTTAGTAAAACTGGTTTTATAGTTTGAAAAGCCTTATGTTTATCTTATAAAAATTGTTTAACATGTTTACCATTTAGCCAATATAGGTCATGAAATATCCACGTGCATGAATACTTTGAGGGGTGACCTCGTCATGCAATTAGAGGGGTTGCCTCTAATTAATATAAGTTTTTGGTAGGAGGGATCAACTCCTTGTGAAGGATGCAAGGCACACACCACATTCACCTGAATAATCTGCTGAAAACATGTAACCTAGGATGCACCCATATGCCCCACATGATAATATAATAATATGGCCAAAAGCTGAAAGGGATGCCACGAGCTATCACTCCGCCATGGTGAAGTCATAACACTGGTGCCTCCAGTGTTATGGTTATGGTACCTCCATAACTAGGTGAAACTGGTCATGCAGGTATATGGCTTTAGGTATCTAATTAAACATAAGCAATTCCACAACATATAAAACATATATCGGGGAAAACAGTTGGCTGCATACGGGGAACCCTAATAAGGAAGAATGTCCATACTGAAAGGACGGAGAATCCGTACCTTGTATCCAGTGAACGAAGAAGACGAACGGAAGAGAGTCCTACTTCGATATCACTAAAGCTACATAAATAATATACGTATATAAGTATTCTGATTACCGAGTACGTAACTGGTTTTATGTCATGTCTTAGCTTGTTTTATATGTTCATGTCTTGTTTTACTGATTCTAACATTATGTTGTGTTTATCATGTATTCTGTCTATTCTGATTAAGTATTACTTGTATTTCTTGTACCATTAGACTTGTTGTGTAATAATAAGTAACTTTCTAAAAATAGCAGGTTTCCTAACATAGAAAGTTTCCAAAAATATATTGTTTCCAAAAATAGAAAGTTTCCAAAAATAGAAAGTTTCAAAAAATAGAAAGTTTTCAAAAATAGAAAGTTTCCAAAAATAGAAAGTTTCCAAGAATAGAAAGTTTCCAAAAATAGATTAACTGCCTTAATTAAATAAGTTTCTAAAAATAGAAATTTTTTATAAATAGATTAGCTGCTTTAATTAAATAAGTTTCTAAAAAAAAGTTTCCATAATTAGAAATAAGCTGGATTATTTAGCTAATAATATATAAGCTTAAGTTTTACTGATTAATATTCTAAGTCATGTGATATATAGTATAGTTTATTAATTATTACATGTAAATTAAATAAACTATAGGTTATAAGATTTAATTAAATATAACATGATTTAATTAAATAAAAGGTAAAACTACTTAGGTTAAAACATGTATTAATATTTATTATTAATATAACCTAAGTCATGAAAATTAATTAATTATAAGTCATGTTTTAATAATTAATTAATTTCTTAGTCTAAATTAACTAATAAAATACTTAGGTTAAAACCATGTATTATTAATATTAATAATATAACTTAAGTCATGTCTAAATTAAATTAATTACATAGCATGTTAAATTAATTTAATAAATCTTGTAATTATTTAACTTGTAAAATAAATAATTAGTCTTGAAAATAAACCGTGAACCGAACCCGTGTTTTAAAACTAAACATGTCATGAACCGGACCGTGAACCCCATGAACCGGATCTACACCCTTAACCATGGCAAACCGCCACCGGCCTACACCGGTGGTGCGTGTGGTGTTCTAGCCGAGACCCCCTAAACCACCAAGGATAACCCCGACATGCGTCAGGGTCCCTTGATCCTCTCGGCCGAGCCTCACAAACCAAACCGAGACCTTGTGGTCTCGGTTGGTGGTGATCAAACAACCACCGAGAGCCCTTGCTCTCGGTTCACCCACTAGCCGAACCAAACACCCCCTTAAACCATGTACTTTTAATACCCCTTGATTAGATCTAGATGCTTATTAACTTGTTTTAATAACCCCATGTTTTCATGTTTTTAGATCTAATAAATAATTAAAATGAAAATGTTTAAGAAGATTACCTATACGTGGATCAAAAAGAAAACTAACACGAACGATCTTGCAATAAATTGGATTAACCAAGATCAACAAACACCTCCCTTGTGGTGGTTATGGGCGGCGGCTACAAGGAAGAAAGGAGGAGCAGGGTTTTTGATTTTTTATCTTTCTGTATTATGAAATCCTTCCCTTCCTTTTTGTTAAATTTAAATTAGGTTGGGCCCACTCTCTTGTCTATGTCACACCTATGTGGGCCCCACATGGGAAACCAGTTGATTTTTCCCGTGTTTTATTATTTACGTGTTAACGTGTCGTGTTTACGTGATTTAATTATTGTTCGTTCGTGTCGTAAATTATATTTATTCGTAATCTTAATAAATATACGTAAATACATAATATTAGGTTCATGATTATTTACGTTCATGATTTTCATATTCGTGATTATAATTATTGTTGATAATAATTATCGTGTCTTAATACGTAAATAAATACTTATCGTGTAATAACGCGTATGTAATACTTGTAAATCATATTCGTGAAACGTAAACGTGTTAAATTATGGAAGTTCTAATCATGTACATACGATCATAAGGGTACTTTTCATGGTAAAAGTATGCGGGTTTTACAACTCTTCCCCCTAAAAAGAATAATTCGTCCCCGAATTATAGATAATGTAAACTGGAAAAGAAGAACATACCCGAATTCAAAACTTGAAATGAGGGTAAGAAGCCCGGATAGACTCCTCTATTTCCCAAGTGGCTTCCCGCTCGGTATGATCCCTCCAAAGGATTTTTACGAATGGAATCGTCTTCCTTCTCATGACTCGTTCTTGTCTGTCAAGAACTCGTTTGGGTTCTTCTAAGAAAGTGAGATCTTCACGAATCTGTTCCAGTGGATACTGAACCATGTGAAGGGGATGACACTTGTACCCTCTAAGTAAGGACACATGAAAAACATCGTGAACATGAGAAAGCTGCGGAGGTAAGGCTAAACGGTAGGATACTTCACCGACTCTCTCAATGACATCAAACGGTCTGATGAATCGAGGACTGAGCTTCCCTTTGATTCCAAAACGTCTAACACCACGTGCCGACGAAAACGTAAGGAAAACGTGATCTCCTACGTTAAAGTGTAAGTCCCTATGATGTTTGTCTGCATAACTCTTCTGTCGTGACCGTGCTTCTTGCAGTTTCTGCTTAGCTACTACCTTCTCGTTGGTCAACTCAATCATTTCTGGTCCTTCAAGTGTTCGCTCACCAACCTGATCCCAGAAGATTGGGGCACGACACTTTCTGCCATACAACATCTCGAATGGAGCACACTTGATACTTGCGTGCCAAATGTTGTTGTATACAAACTCTACCAAACAGATGTATTCGTCCCAATCTCCCGTCCATTCCAACGCACATGACCTCAACATGTCTTCTAATGTCTGAATCGTTCGCTCCGATTGCCCGTCTGGTTGAGGATGAAAAGTCGTGCTAAGCTTAAGTTTTGTACCCCAAGCTTTCTGCAGAATTCTCTAGAATCGCGAAGTGAAACGAGGATCTCTGTCTAAGACGATGCTGGATGGAGCACCATGTAGTATCATCATCTCCTTCTTGTAAGTATCAACGAGTTTACTGACCGAATCTTCCTTGCGGATCGGTAAGAAATGAGCTGACTTGGTAAGTCGATCAACGATAACCCAAATCGCATCGTGCTTCCTCTTTGTCCGCGGAAGGCCGGTAACAAAATCCATGGTGATCTTGTCCCACTTCCACTCTGGGATATCTAAAGGTTGAAGGAGATCGCCAGATCGCTGATGCTCGATCTTAACCTGCTGGCAGGTAAGACATTTGGAGACGTAAGTCGCAACATCCTGTTTCATACCACTCCACCAAAAGTATTGCATGATGTCATGGTACATCTTGGTCGAACCAGGATGAATAGAGAATGGGGAGCTATGAGCCTCAGCTAACAATGCTTCCCGGAGTTCTTGATCATCAGGAACACAAAGTCTCGTGCCATGCCATAAGATACCATCTGCGTCTACTCAAAATTCTGTCTGTTTCTCCAAATTCTGAATTATCGCCCAGATTTCACCATCATCCTTCTGAGCTTCCTTGATCTTAGAGAGTAACTCGGGTTCCACTCTAAGATTAGCCCAGTAACCGTGTTGTCCACGTACCATGTTCTCCATGTCTAGTCGCTCCAAGTCTCTAATAATTTCCTCCTTTATCACAATGTCGTTGATCATTCCGAACTTTCTACTAAGTGTATCTGCCACTACATTTGCTTGCCGGGATGATACTACAGATTAATGTCATAGTCCTTCAACAGCTCTAACCATCTCCTATGTCTCATGTTCAATTCACGTTGAGTGAAGATGTACTTCAAGCTATTGTGGTCCGTGAAAATGTCACATGATTCTCCATACAAGTAGTGCCTCCATATCTTCAATGCAAACACGACTGCTGCGAGTTCCAAGTCATGCGTAGGGTAGTTTTCCTCATAAGGCTTAAGCTGCCGTGAAGCGTACGCGATCACTTTCCCATGTTGCATGAGAACACAGCCAAGTCCCTTCCTCGATGCATCACTGTAGATCTGAAATCCACCTGCACCAGATGGGAGAGTAAGAATCAGTGAAGATACTAACTTCTGCTTCAGGTCTTCAAAGCTCTTCTCTCTTTCTTCAGTCCAGACGAATTTCTCCCCTTTCCACATCAGTTTGGTCAATGGTAGTGCTAAACGGGAAATGTTCTCCACGAACCTACGGTAGTAACCAGCTAAGCCTAGGAAACTACGAACTTCAGTCGCTGATGTCGGTCTTGGCCACTTGGTAATAGCCTCAACCTTTGCTAGATCCATTGTGATTCCTTCTGCTGATACAATGTGACCTAAGAATGCCACCTTGTCTAACCAGAACTCGCACTTGGAGAATTTAGCATACAGCTGCTTCTGGCGAAGAATCGGTAATACTGTACGAAGATGGTCTTCGTGTTCCTCCTTGGACTTAGAGAATATCAAGATGTCATCAATGAAGACAATGTAAAACTTGTCCAGAAATTCATGGAAGATTCTGTTCATCAAATCCATGAACACTGTTGGAGCATTGGTAAGGCCAAATGGCATGACTACAAATTCGTAGTGGCCATAGCGGGTACGGAAAGCAGTCTTGGCGATGTCCTACTCTTTAATCCATAGCTGATGATAGCCCGACCTTAGATCAATCTTAGAGAAATGTTTGGCCCCTTGGAGTTGGTCAAACAGATCATTGATGCGTGGTAGAGGATACCTATTCCTGATGATAATTTTGTTGAGCTCGCGATAGTCTATGCAAAGACGCATACTGTCGTCCTTCTTCTTAACGAATAAGACCGGTGCGCCCCATGGAGATGCGCTCGGTCGAATGAAGCCTCGTTCCAAAAGTTCTTGCAATGATCCTTCAGCTCCTTCAACTTTATGGGAGCCATGCGACAAGGAGCCTTGGAAATCGGCTCATCTCCTGGAATGAGCTCGATATTAAATTCTATTTCACGTGCAGGTGGTATGCCCGGAAGTTCTTCTGGAAATACATCTGGAAATTCTGACACTATCGGCTGATCCTGAATTGATGGGGATTCAGCATCCATGTCATGAACAGTAGCTAGATAGCCCTCACAACCATGTGAAAGTAATGCACGTGCTTGTAGGGTTGATATAATTTGTATAGATCTTCCGGGTACGAAACCGTTGTGAATGTACTCTGGCACATTAACATCACCTAAGATGACCCTATATGTATGGAAATCTATGGTGGCATGATGTTTGGATAGCCAATCCATGCCTAATATCATGTCATAATCATTCATGTCCAGTAGAAGTGCGTCTACGGGACGAACCTTATCATCAAACTCTAAGGGAAGGCTCTTGTACATATGGGTTATGCGTAAAGAGGCTCTTATAGGCGTGGAAATATTCAGTATATTCTTTAGTGGCATGGGGAGTATCCTAACATTCTTAGCATAAGCAGTAGAAATGACCGAGTGAGTAGCACCCATGTCAAAAAGAACACATGCAACTTGACCATACATATACAAGATTCCAGTGATGGTACCTGTAGACTTGTTGACCTGATCGCGAGATGTCGTGTAAACGCGTCCACTAGTAGGAGGCGGCTTGGTATCAGCATGTCCCGATGTTCCCTCCATCTCGCCCTTGCGGCAGTCCTTCATGCGATGGCCAGGAAGACCACAATTGAAGCATGCGTCGCTGTCGCGGCGACATGGCCCTGAGTGCCTACGGTTGTAGGTAGTGCAGAGAGGATGAGTATATCCTCCAGCAGGTGTCCTTGATGGCTGAGAGCCTGATAAGAACAATATACATGAGACATGATAATAGGTACAAAGGACAATGCGGATAATTCGTAAGATGGAATACCAGTGATAGCTGGACGGTTAGGCTGTGAACCTCTCTGGTTCTGGTCCCTCCCGTTACCGTGATTCCTGGTAGAAGATTGCTAATGTATCAGAATTATGAACCATAACATGTAACATAAGAAAATGAGTAAGTGTAAGACCTACTGTTGTTGGAGTGTCCAGCGTTGTTACGGTAATTATCATTACCGCCACGCCTATCCGTAGCAGAACGGTCATGAGTCTAACCGTTTCCCTTGGGCTGAGTAGGCTGTTGCTGAGTATCCGGCTGAGACCGGTCCCTAGTCTTCTGCCTGGAAGATACAGTTTAAAAGAGATGAAATTATTGACATATACTGAAAGGATACGATTAGATCACCGCTGAATACGAATGTTTACCTCTTCTCGGGTCTCTCTGCTTCCCCGAACTCTTCTCTTTCCTGTAGCATCTCCAGCTTACGTGCTGCATCGGCCACTTGTGCCACCGTGTTGAACGTAGCACACACCAAGTTGTTTGCGACCGATGTATGAAGAGCCCACCAGAAGTGGTATGCTTGCTCTTCGGGAGTACCTGCTGCTGCACCAAGAAAACCAGCTAAACGGAGAAAGCGCTGCATGAACTCGTTGCTATTCTCCCCAGCTCTCTGTCGGATTCCATGGTACTCTCTTCAGCTTGTCTTGCTCAGCCTTGGGAAAGAACTGTTCCATCACCCTATCCCTGAACTGAGCCCAAGTCAAACCAGCCACCCAAGTATCACCTCCCTCAAACTGCTTCAGTGCCATCCACCATGATATACATCACCTTCGTACCGATAGCAGGCCAGGCCAACCTTGACTTGAAGATGGGGTCACAGCCCATGGCATCGAAGATCTTCTCAATGTGAGCCAACCAGCTTTCAGTTTCACTAGGGCTATCTGTTCTCTCGAAAGCTCGAGGGTGTAGCTTATTGAATCTCTCCAGCCATGTGACCAATGTTGCTGGAGGAGGAGGAGGAGGATTAGGCTGCTGATGCTGGTTGTTGTCAGCCTGCACTTCAGCCCTGATTTCATTCCTTAACTGAGGAAGTATAGCTTGCATTGCAGCTTGAATCGCTGCATTAAGTTGTTCCTGCTCACGTGTGAGAACCATCTGACAGTATAACATAAAATACATGATTAACTGATCAAAACATAAATATATACATGAAAAAAATTTATACCAAATAAATCATGAGAAAAATTTTATGCAGGAAAACTAGTACATGAATGCATGATGCAGTTTTATGAAAGAATTTATATGCGCGAGAGTGAACGCCTATGGTCAGTTTACTCAAAACAAAAGACATGGCGAGGGGACGCCAATGGGTCGATCCCAAAGTTAAAAGTTTCGATAAACACATGCGACTAAATAGGGCCAGTCCTGTACCAACCATTACTTAGTCATAAACCTGCGACAATGACATATATATGTATGCATGAAAATGATGAATGCATGAAAACCGACTATCAGTTCTAGGAAGACCATAGTGACTACCCACTAATCACAGGTCGTGTTTTGAGAGCCTACAGGTCGAAGCCTTGGCTCTGATACCATAATTGTAACACCCCATTTTGGTAAATGGAATGTCACGCGTGATTATGGCGTGTCATCAAAGCATACAAGGATAAATGTATAAAACATCACATGACCATAAGGAAATACCGGAAACAAACATTGGTACACCAAAAGTAGAACTCATCACACACAAACATAAGTACTGTAAATGAAAAGGACTAAACAATGTCCATGGAAATGAGTATCAAAAGTAATAAGAAACGCAATAAGTAATGAAGGTTAGGAAGATTCGAATCCATATGCACGTACGCTTAAAGTCTACGAGCGTCCTTGAGTACCTGTCGTTTTGGGAACATGAAAGGAAAAACGGCTGAGCATAACGCTCAGTGCACGGATATATAAATATAGCATGAATAATATAATCATATAAGCATAAAGTAGCGAAAAAGACTAAGTCCTGGATAACCTGGTATATCTTAGTAAAACTGGTTCTATAGTTTGAAAAGCCTTATGTTTATCTTATAAAAACTGTTTAACATATTTACCATTTAGCCAATATAGGTCATGAAATATCCACGTGCATGAATACTTGGAGGGGTGACCTCGTCATGCAATTAGAGGGGCTGCCTCTAATTAATATAAGTTTTGGGTAGGAGAGATCAACTCCTTGTGAAGGATGCAAGGCACACACCACATTCACCTGAATAATCTGCTAAAAACATGTAACCTAGGATGCACCCATACGCCCCACATGATAATATAATAATATGGCCAAAAGCTGAAAGGGACGCCATAAGCTGTCACTCCGCCGTGGTGAAGTCAAAACACTGGTGCCTCAAGTGTTATGGTTATGGTAGCTCCATAACCAGGTGAAACTGGTCATGCATGTATATGGCTTTAGGTATCTAATTAAACATAAGCAATTCTATAACAGATAAAATATATACTGGGGAAAACAGTTGGCTGCATACGGGGAATCCTAATAAGGAAGAATGTCCATACTGAAACGACGGAGAATCCGTACCTTGTGTCCAGTGAACGAAGAAGACGAACGGAAGAGAGTCCTACTTTGGTATCACTAATGCTACATAAATAATATACGTGTATAAGTATTCTGATTACTGAGTACGTAACTGGTTTTATGTCATGTCTTAGCTTGTTTTATATGTTCATGTCTTGTTTTACTGACTCTAACATTATGCTATGTTTATCATGTATTATGTCTATTCTGATTAAGTATTACTTGTATCTTGTACCATTATACTTGTTGTGTAATAATAAGTAACTTTCTAAAAATAGCAGGTTTCCTAAAATAGAAAGTTTTCAAAAAAAAAAGTTTCCAAAAATAGATTGTTTCCAAAAATAGAAAGTTTCCAAAAATAGATTAGCTTCCCTAATTAAATAAGTTTCTAAAAATAGAAAGTTTCCATAAATAGATTAGTTACCTTAATTAAATAAGTTTTTAAAAATAGAAAGTTTCCATAATTAGAAATAAGCTGGATTATTAAGCTAATAATATATAAGCTTAAGTTTTACTGATTAATATTCTAAGTCATGTGATATATAGTATTAATTACTACATGTAAATTAAATAAACTATAGGTTATAAGATTTAATTAAATATAACAGGATTTAATTAAATAAAAGGTAAAAATACTTAGGTTAAAACATGTATTAATATTTATTATTAATATAACCTAAGTCATGAAAATTAATTAATTATAAGTCATGTTTTAATAATTAATTAATTTCTTAGTCTAAATTAACTAATAAAATACTTAGTTTAAAACTATGTATTATTAATATTAATAATATAACCTAAGTCATGTCTAAATAAAAGTAATTACATAGCATGTTAAATTAATTTAATAAATCTTGTAATTATTTAACTTGTAAATAATTAGTCTTGAAAATAAACCGTGAACCGAACCCGTGTTTTAAAACTAAACATGTCATGAACCGGACCGTGAACCCTATGAACCGGATCTACACCCTTAACCATGGCAAACCGCCACCGGCCTACACCGGTGGTGCGTGTGGTGTTCTAGCCGAGACCCCCTAAACCATCAAGGATAACCCCGACATGCGTCGGGGTCCCTTGGTCCTCTCGGCCGAGCCTCACAAACCAAACTGAGACCTTGTGGTCTCGGTTGGTGGTGATCAAACAACCACCGAGAGCCCTTGCTCTCGGTTCACCCACTAGCCGAACCAAACACCCCCTTAAACCATGTATTTTTAATACCCCTTGATTAGATCTAGATGCTTATTAACTTGTTTTAATAACCCCATGTCTACATGTCTTTAGATCTAATAAATAATTAAAAAGAAAAGGTTTAAGAAGATTACCTATATGTGGATCAAAAAGAAAACTAACACGAACGATCTTGCAATAAATTGGATTAACCAAGATCAACAAACACCTCCCTTGTGGTGGTTATGGGCGGCGGCTACAAGGAAGAAAGGAGGAGCAGGGTTTTTGATTTTTTTTTATCTTTCTGTATTATGAAATCCTTCCCTTCCTTTTTGTTAAATTTTAAAGTGGGCTGGGCCCACTCTCTTGTCTATGCCGCGCCTATGTGGGCCCCACATGGGAAACCCGTTGATTTTTCCCGTGTTTTATTATTTACGTGTTAACTTGTCGTGTTTACGTGATTTAATTATTGTTCGTTCGTGTCGTAAATTATATTTATTCGTAATCTTAATAAATATACGTAAATACATAATATTAGGTTCGTGATTATTTACGTTCATGATTTTCATGTTCGTGATTATAATTATTATTGATAATAATTATTGTGTCTTAATACATATATAAATACTTATCGTGTAATAACACGTACGTAATACTTGTAAATCATATTCGTGAAATGTAAACGTGTTAAATTAGGAAAGTTCTAATCATGTACGTACGATCATAAGGGTACTATTTCTGGTAAAAGCATGCGGGTTTTACAACCAAATGGCCCAAATTTCAAAGTGAATGGTCACCGTGTTAAGCATTATTTTGGGGAGGACATTTCCGTGGAAATGGTCCAAGAAATCCCCATTTTCCCCATGAATTAATTCATTGTGGGAAGAGTCGAGCTAGAGACTCCATAAATCAAGCTTGAATAACTAGGCTTAGAGTTTTTAGACTTAGAGTGTGGTAGGATAGAAATAAGGGTATAGAGTTGAGGATAAGTGTAGGGGGAGACCTTCCTTTTCTCTTCATGTTGTTTGTAGGGTTGCTCTCTCTCATCACGTGCTTTGGAGCTTATGGAGGAGGCCCTTGTATCCAGTTCACTTCGTTACTATTGTGATTTTTCATAACCTCATTGTGCGTAAAAATGACATCACTATAGTTGATCTTTCTTTAGCTTGGGTTAAGCAAAGTTGTCAATGTCCTAAGTGTAAGGGAGTTATCTCCAATACTCTTAAACATTGAGGACAATGTTTATCTTAAGTGTAGGGGGTCTTCTATCGAAGTGACCTTACCTAGAACTTTGCTATTGACCTTCATGATAACTTAGAAATTATTTTTTCAAACATTTTTCAAATTTTTGATCTACTTTGGCCACCGAAAATATGCATTCATAATTTTTGCATTAATCGTTTTTCATTTGCATAATACATTTGCATTGTATATATTTTTCTTTTATTTTCATCAAAAATATATAAAAAGAAAAAAAAATATAATAAAGGATATGATTTAACAAATTTAGACTTCTTTGACATATTAGGCCCGCCATGGATACTTTGACTCAACCCGAGTTTGCTTATCCAAACATTCTCTAGCTAGTAGCCTTAACCATGTAGACCTTTATTGGTTTATTAGGCTAAGCGTCCACTAGTCTCATTATTTGAGATTTTAAACTGTGGAGAACAAGAGATGATAAAGTTTGAAATAACTGTAAAGGGCTAGATAATCCTCATATTCATTAATTGTGGCTTTTATATCCCCTTTCGTAACCTTTACTTTCTTGTCAACGCATGTATATATGTTAATAAATAATTAAGAACGATTTTAATTGGTTTGTAGTCTCTTATGCATTTTTGATTAATCATTCGTGGTTGGTATAAGTACGTCTTAAGATTCCAAGTTAGAACATTTTATGTGTACTAGACTTATGTCATGCTTAATATTTAGCGGGTGTTTTTCCTTTTATTCTTTTCAATTTTTTTTGTGAGGAATAAAGAAAAATAAGAGCGGCTTATGAAAAAAAAATGAGTGGATAGAAAAAAAAGAAAAAAAGTAATTATACAAGACTCCCAAGAGGGGCAGTGAAGTGTTAATTATAGTAACTATTGAATTCCAATATTACTCTCACAAGGGTTGCGGGGATTTAATAGTTGCTCAAATCCAATATTACCTTGACGGGTTGCGGGATTGAAGATCCAAAGTCCCAAAAAGGCGAAGGATATAAATTATTGCGTGAGTTTTATTTTGCTTTCCTTAACGAGTGTGTAGCTACTTATTAATGCATGACATAAGGATCTTACACATAAGGCGGATGACTTATTACTCTTGAGTCGGACTTATATTAATTGTGGGCGGTTTTTCGAGTAATGAATAAGATGGTTACTTAGGATTAAAAACCGTGCTTCCTTATTTTGAGATTTTATATTTCTTATATTTCACGCTTTAAATAATGACAAATTTGCTCCCAAGCAATTTTCTCAAATAATAACCGGTCTTAGAGGCATAATAAGTGAGGGTATGAGAGTAACACAATTAATCTATATGAATAAGTTGACGCACTTTCACTTGTGGATAACAATGATCTTGTTTTTAAGCTTGGTATGGGGAAAGTGAAACTTGAGGGTGATAAGTGTCCATGGTACCAAAAGCCCTAATCTAAGTAATTGATTTCTTTATAAGTTATTTACATCAAAACCATTTTAATAAAATCCAAAAATATATTAATAGAATTGTTTTCCTTTGCATTACATTGTATAAAACCAAAATCATGCATCATATAGTAGAGTAGTGTAAAAGCATTTCATATTGGCCAAGGTAGATTAATTATGAGAAAAGTGTAAATTGGTGCTTTAAAATATGGTATTAAATGAGGTCATGGCAATAATCAAGTGTAGGGGATTTGATATGAGTGAATCTCATATCAATAATATCACAAATCACCATAAAACACATAGCAAATACCTAACTTTTATACATAAAAGCAATATTATGTGGTATGTATTGTGTTTATGCTTGTTTAGGTAACAAGGATACAAATTTGGAGCAAACAAGTGAAATCAAGCTAAAAAGATGAAGAAAATAAAAGAGAAGGATCAAAAGTGACAAGCCTTGCAAAGAAAATGACCTATCTTGACAACATACAAAAGATGAAGGTCTAAAGTGCAATTTTGAGAAAGTCAAAGATCAAAGTCAAATCTGGTCAACCTTCAACTCAAAGGGCTTCAAATGTTCAAAACAAAAGTCAAAGGATCAAAATTTCCAAAGAAATAAAGTTTGAAGCTCAATTCTACATTCTACCAAAGTCAAGGGACTGAAATTGTCATTCCTCATACTATTTTGATGCTTAATCCATGTGAATATGGAATGAGCCAATGAGAGCAAAGTAAGAGGGTGACAAGGATTGCCACATATGCCCACTAGCGCCGCCAGTCATTAATAAACGAATCTAAATAGTAATATCCACCCTGCTCAATATTAACCAATGAGGACTTGCCATGCAATGTTTATTATATCCAATTTGGATAATGATCCGTGTGAGCTGCTAAAGACCAATTAAATCATCTTCAAGTTCATACAAGCCCAGGAACAAGATTTGGCTATACTGCATATCAAGAGGAGTTATAAACATGAAAAGTGCTTCATTTCAAGAGACGAGCTCACTCATAACATCCAATTAAGCTGAAAGTAATTCAATCAAAAATCCCCAATTATGTTCATGAGTTGGGATTTGCAATTGGCCAAATTAAGACACGTGGAGCTCAGTTATTGGCTGCAACACGTCATCATCCCTAACAAACTCTCATCCTCACTCTATAAATACTCTGTTATCACTTCATTTCGTTGTATGTAGCTTAGGTGTGAAAAACACACACACCTATTAATCTCTCTCTAGTTGTTAGCAGATTTCTAGTTATAACTACTTAGGGTGATTGGCAACCACCCTAAGTCAGTTAGTTAGTAACTACCTTGTAACCATTACCAATTCAATAATAAATCTCACTTCATTTCTTTGAAAATCACTTCCTCATTCTACTGCATTCAATCAGTTACTGTTACTATGGAGTTTTATTGATTTCAAATGATCAATAGAGCTTGTGTTTAAGTTTTGGAAGCTTTCGAGTCACATTCAGTATCAATTCAGTCCTTTCCAGTCCATTAGAAGCAGTGTAGCAGGGTGTTGATTACTAGCAGATAATGGTGATGATATGATGTTGATTGGTTGTGAATTCATGGTGGTTTTGAAGACTCTAATAAGCTCAGCGCTTATTACTCCATCAACGGAGGCTTCAAAGCTAAAAATGCCTAATTCCTTGTTTTTATTCCCCTAACATGTCTCTGCATGCTCAATTCATAGTGTAAAACTGATTGCTGAACTGATAATGTGCTTAGCTCGATTGTAGTGTAAAATTGTTGGATTGATAGTTTACTTGTAGTCTTGCAGCCTTTCATTAAGTCTTACTTGTTAAAAATTGATCTTTCATCAGTATTTGTTCATTAGTGCTCATTTTGTGGTTTGATAAGTAAACCTGCTAGATTTTGACTTAAATCATTTCATTTCATCTATTGAACAAAGTTTGATAAGTGTCTTAATCAGTCATTCACTTGTGCTTAAAAAGTCTTTGATAAAGTTCTTGATCAGCTTTTGTAGTGGTGTTTGGATCAAGTCATTTTTGGTGATTCAGTTGGTAAAACTAGTTGTAAAGTGTTCATTTACACTAACTCAGCTAGTGTGAGTCTTTTTGGTAAGTTTTGTAGTCAAGTAAAAGGTCAAACAGGCAAATGACTTTGAAAAGGTTTGGGTCAAGATTTTGAAAAAGGATTTCAGTCAAAAACTTGCTTATTTTGATTCATTGCCATTGCTTTGTTACTTGATGATTCTAGCTGAAATTTGTTTACACTTGTAGCTTAACATCTAGTCTTTTATTGATTACAAGGAAATTATACAGTATTGAGATTTGAGTAAGTTCTTGGCTTATTAATCAGCTTAAGAGCAAATTGCATTCCCTGTGAACAATAGCATTCTGTTTTCCTAGATCTCATAATCTACTTCATCAATTACGCCATTTTCTTTCACATAACCATTTACAAACATGTATTGAGTAAATTCTGAGATTTTGAGCTTATTGGATTTTTGGTCAACTTTGGTCAAATAAGTTGTTTTTGGCTTATTCAAGATTCCAGCTTATTTTGTTGCTCATTTTCAAAACCAAAAGACATTCCAAGCTTTTTGAGGCTTGATTAATCAGTTTTTGCAAGAAAATCGAATAGTGGATGTCTGTATTTCTTTTTAGCTTATTTTGAGCTTATTGTGATAAGCTAAATTGAGATTTAACAGCTTTTAGACAAAATCCTTTTACCAGTCTAGCTTATTTTCAATTTTAAGCATTTTGCAAAAGATTAGAGTCATTTTGGTTAAAAATAAGCTCAAACGAGCTTATTGTTACTAGTGTGCCCGTTTTTGATTTTAAGTCTTCTATATTTGCACTTTGGTCCCTAGCTTTTCTAAACCTTTGTAATCAGCTTTTAACTTTCAACTTTTTAGGATTTGCAAAATTTAATCCCTGGAATTTGGTTTGTTGCTATATTAGTTAGTTAGTTTTCAAATTTGTTAAGTTTGTTGACTAGTTTGTTATATTTTACATATTTGGTCCCTATAGTTTCTGATTTTGCACATTTTGTCCCTATACCTTCATTTTGTTTACATTTCAAGCACTTTTACATTTCATGCATTAAAACTTGTGCTTTGTGAATATTAATTGGTAATTGCACTTTGTTTTACGGATAAATAGTTAAATAATATTTTCTCTTTTTATGTGCTTGTTTGAATTAGACCTAGATTCCAAATAAACTTTTAACAACCAAAAACAATTTAAAGCTAGATATTAGTAGGCCTTTCAATTTGCATTGAGTCGAGAATAGACGAACTTGCAAATACTCAATATTAATTCTATCAACGAGAGTTTAGAACTCAAGTGTTTGATCGTATTTGGAGAAGAGAAACTTTGTTTGTGAATGTATAAAGCATTTAGTGTACAAACTTATTTCTCTCCTTTTACCTGCATCCTATTTATAGAATAGAAGGAAGATACAAGATAAAGAATTGCCCATGTGCAATTCTTGTCTTATTGGTACACTGTACAATCTTGTCTTAAACTATTCTAAGTATTAGGACATAACTCCTTTTACACTTGTTAGTACTCTATCTATCCTAAAAGGGTAAGTCACGCTAATTGTGTGATGTACTACATCTTATCATAATTCAACTTATCCCGCTTTTTCTTCGGTCTTTGAGGATGCTTGTTTCTTCAGGGAGATCGTATGGGGTTCAGTGAGTCTATTGCCACAACTCACTGAACCCATCACCTTCTTCTTCGTCTTAGAAGTCATTCATTGAGCTTCGCCTCTCTGAATGCTCGAGTCTTTCTTTTAGACTCAGTCTAGGAACTCGAAGGTAACTCACTGAGTGACTGTTAACTCAGTGACTTCATTATGTTCAAGGTTAATACTTCACTTAGGTTGATTGTTATTCAAATCCAATAGTTGATCATTAGGCACTGAATTGACCTAAGAATCTCCCCCTATTTGGATATAAAATATGCCTAAGTGAAATTGTTATAAGTGAGCAATGAGTCTTCTTCTTACACAAACTATTCTACTGATGAAAAGACTTGTTTTAACAAAGTACTTCATTTTTATTCATCATTACAAAGACTGAATAGTCTGATACAAGAAACATAAATAAAACAAAAGATTACAATTATTCAGGAATCCATTGCTTTCCTCTTCACCCTTGATGACTTCAACACCTTTTCCTTATCAGACCTCCTAGCAATTATCTCCCTGAGCTTCTCAGCAAATCTCTTATTCTCATCAGTCTGGATTTGTCCAGCCATCACCAGAAAGATGAGAACACTTTCAGTGGTGCATTTTTTGATGTCACTTATTCTTTGAAAAGCTTGGTCCCTGAATACATCAATAAAGAAGATACCCCACTCAGGTTCATCCATGACCATATTATTTACAAAGGGGACGTTTTCAGGGAGGGTGCGATTGTAGTCTAATCCAGGGATCTTAGTCTCAGCTTCAAGCTCAACTCTTTTCCTTTTTCTTCCCTGAGTCTTAGAAGGATCCTGTTCAGCTAAAGGAAGATCTTCAGTGATCCCTAACTGTTCCTTGATCTGATTCAACCTATCATATCTCTTACTAAGAGAGTTGAGTATCTCAAGGACACATTTATTCGTCTTGGTCCTAAAGATCCTACCCATTTCATCCCACTCACTGAGGCCAAAATCACCAAATGAAAATTTCTTCATTACTTTAAAATTCCTTTCATCATTGTTTCTGTAAACCGATACTGAGACTGGTGTGGTATGAGGAATAATTTGAAGGTTGGTGATTGGTTCAGGCCTTCTTCTTTGAGTGACAACTTTGGTGTATTGGTCATATAACTTTTTTAGTTGGGTGGTTCTTTGTAGTTGCTTCAAGACCATTTCATCCTAAATAGCCTTGAGTTCCTCCTCTTGCTTCTGAATGAACTCCTATCCCCCTTTCTTACTTAACTAGGCCTCAGGGTTACCACCCACTTCCTTAACAAACTCAGTGGACACCCTTAGAATCCCAGCCCTTGTTGCTTCACTAGTCTTAGCTATCTCCATCCTGTCTAAGTACTCTTGAATTTGACCAGGAGTCATCTTTTACATCTTTCCATTAATCTCATAGGGTATCAAGACAATGGCATCAAGATCAGGCCTTCTTTCCTTTGAAGCTTTTACAAGCTTCTTGGGTGGAGGTGTTAGGGTTTCATTAGCTATGCCTTTACCCCTATCTAAATTAGATACCGAGGGCTCAGGGTTTGGAGTAATTGAGTTTAAGGGTTCTGGTGTAGGGATCACAGGCAGCTGAGGTTGAGGTTGGCAATTTTTTCCTGCTCCCCCTCAGTGTGAGAGGGAGGTTCAGTCCAAGTGAGCATCATTGATGGCACATTCTCCCCCTCAAAAGTTGAAGGATCAGCCTGAAGAATCCTAAATTTTGCTCTCTGTGATGGTCCTGAAGTGGTGGTGGATGACCCCTTGAAAGCCGGAAACATCTCAGTCACCATTTCCTTCATGGACTCAGTATCAGCTTTGATGGTCTTAACATCCAATTGAATGAGTGACTGAGTGTTTTATATGGTGGTGAATCTGGTCCTGAGGCGAGAAATATCAACATCCTTCAGTGACTTGGAGATCTCAGAAAGATTGGAAGCATTAGCCATATAACCTTGTGCAGCCTTGCTCAATCTAAATTATGCCTCAGAATCCATGTGAACATCTTCATAGATGGCATCACACTTAACCTTTACCATTTCCAAATCAGACCTGAGAGAGTCCAACTTGGTGAACCTTAGTGAGCCTATCCTCTTTCAACAACTCTAGAAGTTGACCAACCCTAAAATTGGACTCAGTAGTACTAGTGATTAGTCCATCCAAGGTTGTCTTTAACGACACATTCGCTTCAACAGTTAGAAGAGCATGGTTGAGGAAGTTGTTGAGCTTCTTCTCTTGATTCTCATGACTACTATTAACAGAGCTGATGAACTCCATTTGGTTGTCAACCTGAATTCTCATCTTCTCCTCAGCCATATCAAAACAATGACCATACATCCTGAATTCATCGAGGAGTTCATCAGCCTTGGAGGCAAGGTCTTCATGATTCTGAGTTACCTCAGCTTTCAGGGTGGTAGAAGCACGATTTAAGACACCTTTGAGGGCTTCATACAAAACCTTCTCACTAACAGGTTTGGTGTCATCAAAAATGGAATCCAGAACCACAGTCTGAGTCCCCAGCTAAGAGGTGTCAAATTTTGCCTCATGGGAGGGCTTGTTAGTTACCTCAGGGAAGGGCTCTTTTTGTTCGGATGCCTCAGGAGAGGGCTTTTGTTGAGCCTCAGGGGAGGGTTGTATGTCCTCGAATAAGGGTGGGACTGTGGCTTCTGGTCTGATTGAGGAGGGGCCTGAGTGTTAGGTTCATCCCCATCCTCAGTCATGTCATCGTCGTCACTGAAACCTTGGAGTAGCTCTTCACGCTCCTCTAGCAGATTTACAAAATCTCCAATGTTCAGTGACACCCTGTGGTTTGTCTAGCTTCCCTCCAAAATAAGGTTTGCCTTGGTTATCGTCACTCCCTGCCCCAAATCCTGAGGCTTAGGTTTAAGCCAGCTGATGCCTAGGGGTAGTTTGCGATTGATCAGTGGTGGAGGCGAGATCCCTATCAGTGAGGTGTGTTACCCGTAGGCGTCTCCCTGAGTCTTTGGGATCAGTAGGGTTTCCCTCAGGCGAAGACTTTTGATTTAGTATGCCTTCATCGGGAGTTGTGGAGGTGAGATTCCTATCAGCGGGGTGTTTTACCCGTGGTCGTCCCTCTGAGTCTAAGGAATCGAGTTTTGGGTCCTCAGGCAAAGACTTGTGAGTTAGTGTGCCTTCATTGGATTTGGTGGAAGTGATAGGCCTATCAGCGAGGTGTGTTAGCCGTAGGCGTCTCTCTGAGTCTTTGGCCTTAGTTTTGTCCTCAGGCAAAGGTTGTGATTTACGAGGGCCATCATCGGACTGAGTGGAAGGCAGTCCCGTAGGAGAAGGTTGTATGTTTCCTTCTCTATCAAGAGGACCAGTATGTTGGCCCGTCGACCCTGACTATGATGTATCAGGGCCTCCCGAAAGCTCTTTCCCTTGGGGTAGATGAAGCTTGGTCTGAACAAGGGTGGTCTTTTTAGCCTTGGCTTTTTAGGACGTACCTCGGAAGCCTCAGGGCCTTGTGTCGTTGTTGGTTTGGTCTTTGACACAGTCTGAGACTTCTTGCTCCCCTCCTTTGGTAAGAAGGAATGGGAGACACGGATGATTCACGACTGATCACCTCAGTCATGTGATCCATCAATACAATTGGGTTGACTTCAGATGGGTTCTTTGAAAATTTTATGGAACTCGGGATTGGAGTAGAAAAAACATTGAATTTATCCTGAGTGTAAAGGGAACCCAGTAACCGTTCTAAGGCGCATGATATGAATCTTGGGTAAGAAACATACTTTTGCCTAGACTCCTTCAGGAGCCTGGTTACGAGATCATTATAAATGATCTCTCCTATGTCAATCTTCAATCCATTAATTAGACTGTAGATTAGCATCTGCTGAATAGAATTAACTTGCTCAGTAGATGAGTAGTTCCCACCGATCACCTGAATCACAAAAGTGACCAGGATCCTCCAAGCCATGGGGAAAGCAGTTTTGATTAATGGGGTTTTAGTCACAAGTAACTCAGGGACCCTGATTTCTTTTAAGCCTTTTTTTAACTTAGTCTATGTCAGGATGTGCAACATACTTTCCATTGTTATAATCGAGTCCACTAGTTTGACAAAAAGTTTTAAAGTCTAAAATCAATGGTGTCTTCCCATTGTTCACAGTGAACTCAATGACACAATTCTTATATGACTTGGTCTCAGACCCCTGAGACCCCTCAGGCCCTTGGGTAGTGGGGGTTACAACTACAGCCGTATACCAGAACTCCCTGAGATATTCATGGTAGAAGACTGAGGGGGTTTTAGTAAAGGCATCAGCCCAATCACAATTTTTCAAAAAATTTCAAATTGGTTTGTAGGCTGATGCACTACTAGAGTAATTGAAATTTCCCTCATAGTTGTTTCCTTCAAAAAATGGACACCCTCATTGATGAGATGCTCAGCCTGAGTGGCATATGTTATAGTCTTGGATAGCGCATTTAAGTTTTTTTTAACTTTGAAGAAAAAGGACAATGGCACTTTGTGGAAATCAAATCAAGACTTGTTTCTTGTTATAATACAACAATGGTTCACCAAGTGACTTAATGCAAACTTTTGCCTTGTGAAGAGGATCAAGAGTTAGAAACACCAAGTACCATTGATTGTTTGTGCTATATAACAATAAAACAAGTGATCAATGCGATTAACTTTTACGAGAAACTTTTTCTGGAAACAACGTTTGAACATACACACTTTTCTTTGAGAGAAAATTTTGGTAGAGTAAATTGCTAAAGTCTTTGTGTGTGTGTGTTTGTTTTGATTGTAGGGTATTCATAGGCCCAGATGCGAAAGAGAGTTTATTTGTTATAATTTCTTTTCACATCCGTATTTAATGAAAATATACAAGTGGTCCCCCTATTTTCTTGGCAACTGTTCTGTTCCTGCAGAGATAACGCTTCTGCAGAGATGACGTGAGGTCACGTGCATTTGAAAGGACGTTTTTACAACGTATTTTTCTAGAAAAAGGGCAAGCATTTAATTCTTAGTGAGATACTTGACATTTGGTGACCCCTTGACTGGTTTTTGACAATTTATTGAAGGAATATATGTTCCTTATTTAATATTATGACTCACCAACCTATGAAATTAAGTAACTATATTCTTAGAGCATTTAGTTACATCATTTAATGTACCTCAGTGTTAAGGGAGAGACAATAAGAGATATTTAATCAGGGAGAGGATTAAGAATATACATTATACTGAATACGTTGTCATCAGGGAGCCTGCTTAATCAATATTCAACATACCAAGTTCAACTTTCAGTCTAGTGAACGTTGGTTCATCCAAAGGTTTAGTGAAGATATCAGCTAGCTGATACTCAGTGGGGTTGAAATGTAACTCAATATCTCCTTTTAAGATGTGGTCCCTAAGGAAGTGATATCTTATGTCTATGTGTCTAGTCCTTGAATGTAGGACTGGATTATTTGAAATGGCAATCGCACTGGTGTTGTCACAAAAGATGGGGACTACTTTGTATTCCACATTGTGGTCCCTGAGTTGACTCTTAATCCAAAGGATGTTTGCACAACAACCAGCAGCTCCCACATACTCAACCTAAGCAGAGGACATTGCGACTGACTGCTGTTTCTTTGCACTCCAACATACTAGCTTGCCACCTAGGAATTGACATGCACCTGAGGTACTTTTTATATCCATATTGCAGCTAGCATAGTCTGAGTCTGAGTATCCTTTAAGATCGAAGCCTGAGCAACGAGAATACCATAGACCTAGTGAAGGAGTACCCTTCAGGTACCTGAAGATTCGTTTAACAGCAGTAAGATGTGATTCTTTGGGATCGGTCTGATATCTTGCACATAGAATTGGTTGAGAACTATATATCAGGCCTGGTTGCTGTTAGGTACATTAATGATTCAATCATTCCCCTGAATAAGGTTTGATTGACTGGTTTACCAGTGAGATTAGGACCTAAGTTGTTAGGGGGAACCATGGGAGTCTTCACTGAAGCACACTCAGAGATGTCATATTTTTTAAATATTTCTCTGGTGTATTTTTCTTGACAGACTGAGATCTCTTTGTCCCCCTGTTTGATTTGTAGTCCAAGAAAATATGTTAATTCACCCATCATACTCATTTCAAACTTCTTTGTCATAAGTTTTTCAAACTTTCTACAAAGGTCATAGTTAGTAGATCTGAATATGATGTCATCAACATATATTTGAACTAACAGAACATCCTCCTTGGTTCTAAAGATAAACAAGGTATTGTCTATCTTCCCCTGACAAATTTGTTCATTATCAGGAAGGTAGAAAGAGTTTCATACCATGCCCTTGGTGCTTGTTTAAGTCCATATAGGGCTTTGTCAAGTTTACAGACATGGTTTGGGAACTCAGAACTCTCAAAACCAGGAGGCTGAACAACATAAACTTCTTCAGTGATCTTTCCATTCAGGAAGGCACTTTTTACATCCATTTGGAACACTTTGAAGTTTATGTAAGTAGCATAGGCAAGGAAGATCCTGATGGCTTCCATCTTGCTACAGGGGCAAAGGTTTCTTCATAGTAAATGCCTTCAAGCTGACCACGCCCATGAACAATAAGCCTAGCCTTGTTTTCTTATGACAATTCCATCTTTATCAGTCTTGTTTTTGAACACCCAGTTTGTACCAAGAGCTGATTTCCCTTTGGGAGAGGAACAAGTTTCCAAACTTTGTTCCTGAGGAATTGATTGAGCTCTTCTTGCATAGCCTCAACCCACCCTGGATGTGCCAGGGCCTCTGAAACCTTTTTGAGTTCAACTTCAGAGAGAAAGTCTACAAACAGACATTCATAGGCTGAGGCAGTAGAACGTTTAGCAGCCTGACTGTGTGTGAGCATCCCCTCAGACACATCACCAATTATATTTACAAGCTCTATGTGTTGTTGTCTTGACCATCTGTCCTGAGGACTTGGATTAGAGCTTGTATATAATTGATGAGTATCAGGGACTGGTGGTTCAGTACATCGTACTGGGACATCACTTTTCACTGAAGGATTTTCAGTGATAGGAAGGTCAATATTCTCATCAATTGTCCTATTAGTGTCTGCATGGATGAGATAATCAGTTGATTCTTCAGCCTGAGTAGAGATAACTTCAGGGACATGTTGATTTGTAATTAAGTTATCGATTAACCTATTGTGAGGTGTTATATGGAAGGATATGTTAGCATCAGTTTGATACTGCTTTGAGGGGTTATTTTCATACTCATCAGGAGGATATCTTGATGAGTCATTGATCCCAATATCTTCCATTAATTGATTTGTGAAGTTAATGGCATCCATAATTTCATAAAAGGTGACATGAAATGACTCCTCAACTTGTTGTCTCCTTGTGTTAAAGACCCTGAAGGCTTTCGAGACAAAAGAGTATCCATCATCAGCTTTTGCATCAAATTTACCAAGGTGGTCCTTTTGATTGTGAATGAACACAGGACATCTAAACACATGAAATTAGCTGATATCTGAAATCCTTTCCCTGAATATTTCATAAGGAGTCTTATCATGCCTTTTGACAATAATACATCTGTTCTGAGTATAGCAAGCTATTTTCATAGCCTCAGTCTAGAAGTGTTTTGAAAGATTGGATCCATTTAGCATGGTTCTTGCAGCTTCAATAAGAGTTCTATTCTTCCTTTCAGACACACCATTTTGTTCAGGTGTGTAGGCAGAAGAGAAGTTCTGAGAAATTCCTTTATCATCACAAAAACTCTCAAGCTCTTGGTTCCTGAATTTTGTTCCATTATCAGTCCTTATTTGTTTAACTTTGGTGTCATTTTGATTTTCTACTTGCCTGATAAAAGACATTATGAATTCAGGAGCTTGACTTTTCTTTTTAAGGAAGTATACCCATGTGTATCTAGAGTATTCATCAACAATCACAAGGTTATATTTCTCATGATTTATAGACATTGGATTGACGGGCCCAAATAAGTCCATATGAAGAAGATGAAGGCACTTCCTGATAGAAAAGTTTTGTTTTGGCTTAAAAGAAGCTCTCTTGTGTTTACCTTTTTCACAGGCTGAACAAGGTTTGTCTTTTGAGTACACAAGAGATGGTAATTCAAGAACTTTGTTTTGTTTAGCAAGTTTGTTCATGTCTTTGAAATTGAGACGTGACAGTCTCTTGTGCCAAAGCCAATTGACAGAGTCTGAGGCTTTAGCAAAGAAACATGCTCTTGAGTGAGTTACAGATGACATATCTTGGACATATACATCATTTCTTCTTGGAGCAGTCAGCATAATTTCTTTGTTCGCATTGAAGATTGTTCCTTGCTTATCATCAAACTGAACTGAACGATGTACTTAGCATCACACAGTTGGCTGATACTGATGAGATTATACTTCAGACCGTTTACAAACACCACTTTTGAGAAAACTATTCAACCACATTTTATTGAACCATATCCCTCAGTAACACAAGATGAGTTATCACTAAATACTACCTTAGGACCTGGTTGCTCCACGTATTTGTGTAGATAACTTTTGACCCCTGTCATACTTCTTGAACACCCATTGTCTAAGTACCAGACAGGCTCCTTGAATTGTTTCTGCACAAATAATGAGGTGGATTAGTTTCTCTTGTGAGGCCACTTTTTAGTAGGCTCTTTGGCTCTAGGAGCCTGACGTCTTTCACCTCGTTTGAAGTACTCAAACTCAGCATGGTCTGAGGTAGAATGAACATTGCTTCCACATGTGTTGCAGCTTAGTCCGACCGAGGATTCAGTGCTTTGAGATGACTCAACTAGCATACCCCTTATGACCATAATTATCTTATTGTGTCCTGAGGTAGTATGATCATTGCTTCCACAAATATCACACTCAGGGTAGTATACATAATCATCAGGCCTATGATCAGGGATGCCACAATGTGTACATGGTGGGAAAAGCTTAGCCTTGGATTTTCTGATTTGTTTAGAGGCGGGCCCATAGTTGTAAGACTGAGCATTATATCTATTAGCATTTCTAATAGAAGCCATGTGTACCTCATGATCTGCTGTCCTGTGATCTTCACTTTTACACTTCATGTAATAGAGAACTCTAAAGCAGTTATCAGTGGTATGATTTGTGTAGTGACATAGTTCATAGGAAAGTTTTTTTGTTTTAACTTTCTTGGAAGACTCAGGTTTAATTTTGTTACTTGTTGATGATTCAGGCTGTAAGGACACAGATGTTTCACCCTGAGTTTTAGAGGCTTAGTTCAGCCTCTCTTCCATGAAAAGTTGGAACAATCTACTTAACTCCTCTTGATTTACAACATGGATAGAGTTGATTGAGTTTGTAGGAGTCCCTGGGGGAGAGATAGGTTTGGTTTTTTTCTCAGTGACAGTTCCTGACTCAGTGTGATTTGATGTCACTTTTGAATCAGGCTTTGTTTGTTCAGTACAACCTAACCCAACTCTTCCTCTAGGTAAGTGTTCTTGATAAGATAGTGGAATTAGTTCAGAACATGGACTTGCCCCTTGAAGATTTTTCAAAGGAGGCAGAGGAGTCTGAATGTCCTTAGCAACACTAAGTGTTTCAGTGTTACTAGATTTATTGGGGACATCAGTCTCTTCATTAAGACCAAGTTTTTCATTAATAGCCTGAGATTCAGGTATAAATATTTTTCCAGTATCAAAGTTAGGCAACATACTCTCAAGATTTGATCTTTCAACCCAGTTTTTTGACTTTGGAATCATTTCTTGATCAAACCCTACTGAGGCTGGGAGAAATGCTTTTTCACTCATTTCCTTAGTAAGTGGCTTTTCAGTGAGTTGACGTGCCCCAAGAATTTTCTTCTTTTGGGCAGGAATTTGACTGTTTATACACTGAGAAGCTAAGGTAGAGCTATTGGTCCATTTCTCATTGATGCGTTTTTCTTCCTTAAGTTTTTCTTGAAGAGCATGATTAATTTTAGTAAGTTCTGTGTTCTAAAGTTGACAGCTTACTGCTTTAAGTTTGGCTTGTTTCAAAATCAATAAATCTTCTCTACATTTGTTTAATTCAAAAACAAGTTTATTATATTTTGAAAGAAGGTTTAATCTCTGCTCTTCAACAAACGATAGGTCAATGTTTATATACTTAAGGAACCTTAGCCAATCAGACTCTTCATCCATAGAGAGGAGCATATTTACCTTTCTCATTGTGATGTCAACCCGTTCTCCATTTCGAGCATGACTCTTCCCAACAGATAGTTCATCATCAGCTAGAGCCATCAACACTTGATATCTAATTTCCTCATATTCTGAGGATAAGTCTTCATCATCCCAATCAAAGGTTTCAGCTACAAGACCTTTGGCTTTGTTCTGAGGAGGCTTTTGATTCTGAGTACTTGTAGGTTCAGCTTCTAAGAGTGCAAGCTTTGCTTTAACCTTTTTATACTCAGACCTATAATCCTTCTCAATTTTCTTACTATTCTGAAAGCTTTGGTTAATTGGAGAAGCCTAAATCAGTTTTGGTGTAAGCTTAGGTTGAAAATTAGCATTACCTGATGAGTAATTTTGACTTTTATATGAGGCCAATGGAGTTTTTGAAAGACAATATTTTGAAAAGTGCCCAGTTTTACCACATCGGGAACAATCCACTCCCTCAGTGGATTGATTTCCAGCCAATCTAGTTCTTTTGATATAACATTTGGTATTTGCCAACATTGCCCCTTGATGATATTCTCTATTTAGATCCCTTATGTATTCAGTACTAGATCTTTCATCAACCTCATCATCTGAGTTCTCCTGAAAGTCTTGAACAATTGCCTTTAAGTAAAAAGCAGTTGTAATGGGTCCATGATAAACTAAGGTAGGTTTGGCTGAGGTGTCTGTTATTAAGGCCTTCTTAAACTCAGGATGTCTTCTATTTATTAGATTATCTTCATAGATAAATCTTCCATAAATGTCTGCAAGATCCTGAGTCTGTATGTGATTAGCATTTCTCAGCCCTTGAGAAAAACCAAGCCATTTTTCAGAGAGACTGTTCATAAAACCAACATTGATTTCATGCTTAGACAGTTTCACCCCGTCATTTGATAGCTCATTGAGCAAGGTCTTATATCTGGTATAAGTTTGAGGAAGTGTTTCAGATGGTTTGGCCCTGCAAGTGTTATATTCTAACTTCAGGTCCATAATCCGATTTTCCTTAGTGTCAGATGGTCCTTCGAAATTATGAACAAGATCTGTCCAAGTCTCTTTGGCCGTCTCACACTCGATGACAGCCTCCATAATATCGTCAGGAAGACAAGATATTATGATGCTTTTGAGACGTTGGTCTTGATTGACCACTCCCTTTTCATCGTCAGACCATTGGTTTTCAGGTTTGTCATCACCAGCTGCTGTTTTTGGTTTGAATGGACCATTCTTAATACAAGTGATGTAATAAGGTTCCATTCCCATCAAATGACACAACATTATTTTCTTTCATTTGTTAAATCTTTCAACTTCTAACTTGGAAGCGTTAACAGAGTAACTTGCTCCCTTTTTGTTAACAAGTTGGGGTACATTACTTTCAGCCATAATGGATCAAGGTTTTGAAAACTTTGAGACGGTAGTTAAAAAGTTTTATAATCCTACCGCTCTGATAACACTTGTTGGTCCCTTGCAATTAGTGCTATACTTAAGAATACTAAGTATAGACCTAACCCATGGTTAAGTAATGTAATAAACACAATACAAAGTAAAGTAAATAACACAAAGGTTCTCAACGTTTAACTCTTAGCTTTATTAAAGAATTATACCCTATTGTATACGAAGCTAAAATATGGATTGAATAGACAATGTGTGTTTTGGTGATCTCCTCACTAACAAGCTAGTCCAATCCTAACGATTGCTAAGCTTGATGATTCAATCAACGAGAGTTTAGAACTCAAGTGTTTGATCATATTTGGAGGAGAGAAACTTTGTTTGTGAATGTATAAAGCATTTAGTGCACAAACTTATTTCTCTCCTTTTACAAGCATCCTATTTATAGAAGAAAAGGTAGATACAAGACAAAGAATTGCCCATGTGCAATTCTTGTCTTATTGGTACAGTGTACAATCTTGTCTTAGCCTATTCTAAGTATTAGGACATAAGTCCTTTTACACTTGTTAGTACCCTATCTATCCTAAAAGGATAAGTCACGCTAATTGTGTGATGTACCACATCTTATCATAATTCAACTTATCCCGCTTTTTCTTCGGTCTTTGAGGATGCTTGTTTCTTCAGGGAGATCGTATGGGGTTCAGTGAGTCTATTGCCACAACTCACTGAACTCATCACCTTCTTCTTCGTCTTAGAAGTCATTCATTGAGCTTCGCCTCTATGAATGCTCGAGTCTTTCTTTTAGACTCAGTCTAGGAACTCGAAGGTAACTCACTGGGTGACTGTTAACTCAGTGACTTCATTATGTTCAAGGTTAATACTTCACTTAGACTGATTGTTATTCAAATCCATCAGTGGATCATTAGGCACTGAATTGACCTAACATATCCCCGTAATCATACTTTTGCACACATTAAGTTTTAAACCAGGTTGTGAAAGCAATCCAAAACATGTGTTAAAGTAGTAATATTGATCACTCCATTGTCCAACGAACACCGCATCGTCCGCATAGAATAAATGTGAAATATTCATTGTATCATTAAGTTTAATACCATGGAACAATCTAGCATTGACTACCCGCTAAAAAGATAAATGTAAGCTTTCCATGGTCAACAAAATAAGAATGGTGAAAGTGGATCACCTTGCTTTAGGCCTTTACCAAATTGAAACTCATCCGTGGGATTCCATTGATAAGTATAGAACCTCTCGACGAATGAAGGCAGCTTTGAATCCAACTCATCCATTTTACTCCAAAACCAAAGTTACACAAGACGTCATCTAGAAAATCCCAACGAACCGAATAATATGCTTTCTAAAAATCTACCTTGAAGATAAGAGCATGTTTTTTCTTCGCTTTACACCAGTTCATGACTTGATTAAGAATGAACGTGCCGTCAAGGATCTACCTATTTGCTATGAACGCTGATTGAACTTCATTAACCAAATCTGCCAAGACATTAGTAAGTCGGTTTGCCAAAAGTTTGGCAATGATTTTATATAAGCTTCCTATTAAACTAATAGGTCTAAAATCTTTAACAAGGCTCGCATCAGGAATTTTCAGGATTAATGAATAAACGATGAATTAAAACCCGATGAAAAGTTACCTGTAGCAAAAACATACCTCACTGGCATACATACGTCCTTCTCCACAAGATACCAAAAATGATGATAAAAGCCAAACGTAAATCCATTTGGACCAGGCGCCTTATCCAGACCACAATCCCACACCGCCCTTTTAATCTCATCATTGGACACCTCCGCTTCCAACTCACGTGTTTGCTCCATGCTAAGTTTATTCGGAAATTCCATGTTAAGAGTCGCACGCCAAGTGCTAGGATCACAAAATCTGTTCCTAAAGTGGTCAAAAAACTGTCTCTTAGCATCTTTTGGCTCGTCCACCCAACTCCCGTGTACCATCACCCCCTAATATTCAGGATATTGCGCTTTTTATTAAGAGAGCCGTGAATGTTTTTGAATTCTCATCTCCTTCAATCGCCCACTTAATCTTCGCCTTTTGAGCAATCTCAAGCAAATATATCTTGTCGCATTCCTGAAGCTTGACAATTAACTCTGAACGACATTGAATATTTACCTCAGAATCAATGCCCATGTCAATCAAACAATCAACAGCCTCCAAATCTTTTAAGTATCTACTTTTCATGTTTTTCCTATTCATCAGATTACCAATATTCCATTTTCGAATACCTTGGTTGAGAAATTTGAGTTTACCCATCAAATTTTTCATATCATTAGTACCTACACGCGGACTTTTGTTCCAATAATCCACCACTATTTTCTTAAACCCCTCCACATCAGTCCAGTATTGGAAAAACCTAAACGGTGTAGGACCATAGTCAAATGTACATTCCCTCAATAGAATTGGACGATGATCCGAAAGGTATCTCTCTAGAGTAATAGTACCAATATGAGGACAAATACTTAACAAATTCTCCGACACCATAAACCTATCCAATTTACTCATTTTTCCCGATTTATGACACCAAGTATATTGACTTCCACCAAGAGGCACTTCTACCAATTCAGATGTAGAAATGAACGAATTAAAAAGTCGCGCACCATGATCATTGAAAACAGTACTGAATCTATCTGACATGTATCGAACTTCATTGAAATCCCCCATAATAATAGCCTCCCCATTCCATCTCCTGATTTCCAGCTGTAATAATCCCACGCCATTTGCTTATCTGTACTATCATGCGGCGCGTACACAACAATCATAAGACACTCCAGACCCGAAGCTTTCCAATGACCTCGGATAATAACAAAGAAATCAGACACCATAGCACTACTTTTAATAAAACTATTCGGATCCCATATACACACAATACCCCCTGAATTACCTACAGCATCACTACACACATAATCAAAAGTGAAGTTACCCCAGCATTGTCTAACGCACACGTCATCTATGTTTTCTATCTTCGTTTCTTGAATCGTCAAAAAATTAACCTTATATTTATTGCACATCTCTTTTACCCAATTTTTTTGGCCTTTTGGGCAAGACCTTGGACATTGAACGATAAACAATTCATCTAACATCATCGTCCCCTCCTTTAGAACTGATAATATCCTCCATATTATTCGTACACCCTTTCATATTATATCCCATTACCTGAACTACTTTAATCACCTCTTCTAACAAATCAAAAATGGAACGACCAAATCTAGGGCATTTAGATTTTTTGAAATGTCCTGATGAAATAGATTCATCCCCACCCTCTTTATATGACTTACTAACATGATCCTTGTCCCCTTGAACCTTACTCGCCTTGGAAATATCATCACTGGAATGTACATTAATCTTTGTATCCACTTCCTTATTCTCCATTGTTTCATGAATAGGTGTAAAGCCTGGTGGATTTTCCAAAGATGTTTCAAACCCCTTGTTTTCTCCACTTCCATTATGCATGTCACTGTCACCATTAACCTTGTTGTCGTTGAGTATCGGGTAAATCAAAAAAGGATATTCTGATATAACTTGATTAGAGCTTAACTAATCACCCTCGCACTTAGTATTCGTGTCAGCATCCTGGCCATCTGGTATCACCTCCAATTCTTCTTCATACTCAACATCACAGTCATTGTTATTACTCCCTATGTCACCCTCACCAAGTATTGGATCTTTATTAGAGTCTGGCACATATTCCAATCCTTCATGCTCTTCATCGTCGTCAGTGAAATCAGGGACCCAACCCGGAGTCTCATTCACAGGTATCCAATACTTCTTTCCTTTGAAGATAATAGGATAATCTTCCTTAATACTGTCCCCATTCAGCAATTAAATGCATAGCCGTTTGGAGTGGTAACAATTATCATCTTGATCATCTATATCCATTAATTTCCCCCATTTATTAGCAATCCGTTTAAAAGTATTTCCAGTCCAAAGTTTAAATGGTACACCTTCAACTTCAACCCAAGCAATCCTTCCTTCAATTTCAAAGTCCGAAGATGCCTTCATAATTTGGGAAAACCACGACTTGATACTAACATTATCCTTAAATTTATTCAAAACTTCCATGGATTGGAATATAAGCATTACCCACAATTCACCCATGTATTTGATACACACGTCAGAAAACCCCTCAATGCCAATAGAAACTTTAAGATTAGCCAAATAAGCAAATTTATTGATTCTCCCAAAGAGAGATATCGGCTCCACTTTAGAGTTCAAACATTCTTCCCCGATTACTAGAGGTGGATTACTCAGTTTGTCCTTACTATTATGACGATCAGTTGCTTTAACAGCCTCCACGAACGTATTATCCCCCTACTTCATGTCAGAATGTTTCTGAAAAGAATTACTAGGTATATTATTCTCAGTACCTTTCCTTTCCCTAGCTCCTCCCCTAGCATGGACCCCTTGCGTCCTTTGGAAGTACGATATATTAGCTTGGATTCTATATCGATCAATCCAAACCGTGCATAAATTCTTCACCAATCTCTCTGTGTTAAAAACATTAATAAATCTAACGAATCCAAGGCGCTTACCAAACTTATCTCTTTTGAATGGTATGAATGCATCCACCACATGACCGTATTGCTTACAAGCATGAAAAATATCCTTGGCGTTAATTGAATAAGGGATATTAGATATGTAAATGGTTGTGGAAATCCTTGCCAAATCATCCTCCTTGGTTCTAAACGCGCCAATGATTAAAGAAAACTTACCCGCAGACAATGAATGGAAAAAAAAACCCTAAAAACAGTAATGAACCCTAGCAACGCCCATAACTCAGATCTTAATATCCTCGTCGATCCTCAATAAAAAGAGATTAGAATAAAATAAATGGTAACAATTACCTACGCATTGATCAATGAATATCAAGCCGGAATAAGTAAGATCATATCAAAAATATACCCCTCAACTACGTCGAATCAATCAATGGATACACAATTGAAAAACCATAAATAATCCTTAATAACCTAATGTTATGGAGTGAATGCAGAATAAACAAGATCGAATTAAAAGCACGCCAAGGAAAACCCCCTGACAGAACCTAGATCCCTATTACTCCGCTCTTAACAAACGCAAAAAGAAGCTCGTAGCAATCCACCACGAGGGCTAATCACACAAGACGACAGGTTCGTTTTATGTACGAAGATACAAAGGGTAGTAGATCAGATCTTCAGAAGGAAAAAGATAGCCGTCATTTTTAGGGTTTTTTATGACTACTTCCGTAATATTTAAAGTTGTGTTGGTAAAAAAATGCTAGCAGTAGCTATAACTTGAATAATCTCAAATTAAAATATGACACTGATAATTTAATGGAACCCTTTCTTTGTAACAATGGAACCCTTTCTTTGTAAGTTTTTTGTTTGACTTACATTTTTTTGGTACTAAGTTCTCGAGTCATACAATACCGTTGCCTAAAAACTATCTGACCTGTAACAGAAACATTTTGGCGAAAAATTAGACTCTAATGAATCGAAAAATAAAAAAGTTTAATTCGCTTTTGGAAGAAATGAGTGTTATGAGTGGGGAGAACGGTGAATAGAGAAATACATAAGTGTAAAATAGCAAATATATTGTATTGATTGAATCCATTACATAAGATATGACATATGTATTTACTATTTATACATGATACATAGCTTTGAGTTAAGCAACCTACTCAAAACCCTAAACCTAATGGGCCACAAGCCCACAAGGTCTTAAGCTTATCGTCTAACACGCCCCCGCAGTTTGAACGTGAGGCTTCCGAACGTACAAGCTGGAATAAAAACGCTTCTTCTTTTCTTCATCGTCTTTGTTTGTGCGAAAATATAATTGTATTCTATGGCATAGTTGTTTGTTGTTTGCGGCTTCCTCCTTTGCGTGGCTTGCTTTGCCTTTAGGTAGGAGTGGCATTTTTTTTACCAACTATTTTCGAAAATGGCAATAATCTCCGACGGCAAAACAAATAACAATGGTGATAAGAAAAAAACAAGAGATGTGTTATGACGGCTAGGGTTTTAGTTGCTAGGGTTTACTTAAAAAAAAATATTATTGAAATCAATAAAGCGGAAAAAAGTAAGTGAGATCCTTCCGAATCATCAACGAGTGGCCGATGACCGGAGGATAACTGCTTTGTGATAGATGTACCTAAAGCTCTGATACTATGTAAAATACTGAATGAGCTTTATTGATTGCATCATTAAATTATAAGGTCTCGAGTCCTTCGTCTAACAATAAGAGCGTTTGAAACTTTTAAAAAAACAGACACAAATGAAAAAGTCACGATTCTAACGAAATCATTTTTGGTTACTGAAGATGAACTTGACGCTTTGCTTTTTTTATTAATGTAAAGTTTTTTTTTAATATAATGTTTTTTATTTTTAAATTTAAAATAGATAATTTTTTATTTAACCTTTTCTTTTCTTTGACATCATATTTTTTAGTGCTAACCAATACCATTGAAAATGTAATGTTAAATAATTTTTGATACCAAATCAAGTTTATCTTATAGTTTATCTTTTGTAACACTTACTTTTTTTCTTGGGCACGAGCCTGGTCACTCTTGGGTGCTCCTAGGTAAAAAAACTATACCCACTGAGTTTTTATGACAATCCATACAAACTACCGAGACATGCCTCGCAACCTAAACACTCAAAGTCAACACTAATCAAACTAACGTCTAATGATTCGAAAGCCCGCTATAGTGCTGGAATTTGGCACCAAGTAGGGGTGTCATGGCGTGCGCCAACAGGACTTTGGCGCCAATGAAACTCGATGGCACCACCCTGTTACTGTTGACTCGAATGCTTTTTATTGGCATCCAAGATTTTGAGGCTTCAGTCTCAGTCTGGTTTTATTCTTTTCAGCTATACTAAACACAATGTTTAAATGTATATGAATACCAAATTCATCCTGCACATACGTCAGGCAAAAACACAACATCGTTTAATATCCTTTTCTTTTCACACACGATCTCCCTAGGTATGTAAATCTAAAGAACCATGAGACGAACAAGTACATCAAACTCGCAAATACATATACAAACAGGTTGCTGTCAGAACATTCTTATTACTAGCTTTTACTTTTTAGAAAAAAATGTAAACATTATGAGGGAACATAAGCTAAAAGAGATCCACCAAATCTAAGCAGCAACTGTGATGCACTCGATTGCTTGTTTGCATATTCCCGTCATTGTTGCCTCAGGCCCGTATACCTACAGCATAAGTATATCATTAATTACATTTAGAAAGTTTAGAAAGTAAATTAAAGAAGTGCCTAGCAAACAGAAATAAGGTGGGGTTTACCTCAATAGGAATGCCAAGTTCAGCTCCAAGTGCACGCATTCTTGCAAGCCCTCTTTGGTAATTTGGACCTCCACGTCGCACATAGATGTGCATGTTCGCAGCTTTCAACTTGGATTCCTAGATATATTCGGTCGAGACAAATATTTAGTTTTGCCCTTTTAATTTAAAAATATGAGATATGGGTAGTTGCAAATGAATTTGTAAACTTTAGTTACCTTCTCCTTCATTGCACGGATGATGCCATTGAAGGTGGCTGCAACATCGGTGAAGTTGGCAATTCCACCTCCGACAACAAGTGCCCTCCTTTGACCATCAGGATCAGCAGTTGCACACTGAAAATTTTAGAAAATGTAGTTATCAACTTATCATGTCTTTAATATCCCAAAACTAGCTTCATATTCTATTTTAGTACATCTCAACTTTCAGTATTAATCGAGAAAATGATTAAGGTTCAAAATGAGGGATCTTGAACGTTCTTATGTTTCATTTTTTAATCAAATTTAGAAGGGTAAAACTGTAAAATGTGAAAATTCTGTTTCGGTTCGGTTTTGCGGTTTCCTCTGGGTTATCCTCAAATTATGAAAGATGAGCTCTCAAATGAAATTAAGAACGCGAAAAAACAATCACTTTAGTTAACGCAAGATGGAGAGCCACTAACATCAATGACAACTCGAGCATATTGCAGGACTTCATCTTCATTGGGTGCACCACTGTATTCTGCATAATTTCCAAGCTCAGAAGCATAACCAAGATCTCCAACTGTATCAGCATAGATGACACTTGCACCACCACCAGCAACCATGGTCCAGATTCTTCCTTTAGGATTAAGAACCGTGAACTTCAAAGATGCACTAGTCTGCAAGAAAGAAAAAAAATAAGTTAAACTAAATATTTCTACTCCGCAATTTAAATTAAAGCTTTTTTTTAGGAATTTTTAAAGCATAATGGCTAAGGGCCTCCCTGTTGGTGTTTCATTAAACGACTTTACCCTAATTTGTTTTATTTGTTACCCATTTGACCCGTTAGATAGAAAACATAACCCAAATCAGCCCAATTAGAAATAATATGTACCTTTTCATCGAGTCCATGGATAAAGCTTTCAGTAGAACTCATAACTCTACCGAAAGGCATTGGGAACTCAAGATTACCCCACCTGCGAATTTAGGTAAGAGGTTAGAAACCAATATAAAGCTTCCATCTACCACAATGGCCATGATTCTATTAACTTTTAATAATAGATAACTACAAAACTCAAGGAAATAAACAATACTTTTTGAAGTTTTTAAAAGCAGCAGTGTCATCAAGCTCGCCTCTCATATCAAGAGGATATGGCATTCCTTCTACTAGGGTGAATGGATTCATCTCTAGGAAAGTGAAGTCAAGATCTAAATGCAAGAAAACAAAACCAAAAGATCGGTTAGATTTACAAATATATACACGTATGCAACTTAATTAGAAAGTTTTGAAAGAAATATATGATATTACCTATAAATAGGGAATATGTGTGTTTGATGAAGTCCTCAATCACGGTTTTAAACTACATTACGGAAAAAAATAAGCATTAGAAAGTTGAAAGGCACAATTCAGCACATATACATATAAAGTAAAGTAATAACCTCACCTCTAACGGTAGTGTGGCAACAAGTGGAGCACATATCTCTCGACTCAACGACACTCCTGTGGCCAGAAAGATTGTCTTCACCTGTATACCAGCGAAAAAGAAGGTGTTTTTTACAACTTCAGATGCCAAAAAATAAGGCAATGAAGAAATAAAGTATATATAACGCGTATACACCCATGCACCTTGTCCCAGTTCTCTTCAATGTCGATTCCTCCACATTCTGAAAAGCTAATGCTGCACCCTAACCGTTCAGAAACAATGTTGATGTAAAACTCTTCACTATGTGGAACAAATGGCTCAACAATAAATGTGGTTATGGGTCCTTTGCATCCTCCCATCTCAACCTATCAATTCCAGAATAGTTTTATCAGGAAGCACATTTCAGATTCTAAAATGTTAAATAAGGATTGCTCAGCAACCCTGAACTACATGAAGCATTTACACCGTTTATCAGGTGAAAGAATCTATCATTGGTATTACTCGGAGGTCAAATGGAATCAAATAATCAATCGTAATAAACAAGTTGTAGGAGTGTGTTTAGAAGTGCTTTTGTTGTTTGGAGCTGTAACAGTAAGATAAACATTGTGTGGCTGTTTGACAAATTCTAATTATATGATTAACTTAAACATAAAGAAGACATTCTTGTGAACAAGGCGTGTCTTGTGTCATTCAAATTTGAATACAAGAAGAGGTGATTGGCTAGATCCATTTAACCCGTAATTAGATCTGTGCAGATACTAGTATTAGGGTGTGTTTGGCACAAAGCTTTTAAGAGCATTTTTTAGCAATTAGCATTATTATTACAAAGATCGTTTGAAAGAAAACAGTTGGCATTTATAAAACTATGAAAACGCTAACTTATCAATACTCTTTGAATAAGCAAATAGCATTACGGCATTTTACATATTAAAATTACACTTTACTGCTTACTACTAGGCTAGTTTCAACAAACACACCCTTAAACCAATGATACAAAACTGATCATTTAACCCGTAACTAATCACTAGCAGAACCTGTTTCACCAAACATAAAAAAATCGCAGTAATTAGATTATTATCTTTAAATCATGACTCCAAACACCCCTTAATTATGAAAATATGGACTATCGAGTACTAGATTCAGATGCATAGTCCACTTTTAGGACACTTTTCAATATAGTGTTCTTTTTTTCTTTTAAATACAAAGTTTCCTTATCAATGTGAAACATGGAGTGATATTTGATTCGATCTAATAAAGAATTACCTCTTTGCCAAGTCGCTCCTTAACAAATTCAGCAACTTGAGCCAAATCAAGATTCAATGCGACAAGTCCACTCTTACCACGCTTCCCAAACAACATGTCGGGTTTCACAACCAGCTTAGATGAAGATAGCCATGGTTCCCTCTCTACAAGCTCATTGAAGTCTGTTGACTCTGTAACCTGTTGCATCAATAAGATACCGATAAAGTAAGCATTTCACTGATCAACACCCTTTAATTTATAAGAATAAAAATATACAGCTACTGCTTATGCATCTTGAACCCTCCATTTTAAGTATTCATTGTGATTTACATCTAGTGTAAAAATCAATTTTTATAGCTATTAATGATTCTAAACTTGCAAATCACCCACAAGTAGGTAATTGCCCAATGTTAGTACTTTCAACAAGGTGAATATCATAGTCAGATATCTTGAAACAGTGAGTTGTGAATTTGTGACTTAGGATCCAGAAAGAAGCTAAATTCTTAACTCTTTTTGTGAATATTTAGCTTTTCATCATTTAACTACATTCAACCAGTCTAATCTGCCGATCTCGAATGAGAAAAGTCCCAAAATTCAGTAGGGTAAATTTTGCATATAACGGTTTGTTTAAGCTTATATGGGGGCTTATGAGCTTATATGAATATGGCTTATATATCTTATAAGGCCATTTAGGGGGTGTTTGGCTATGTTTGGCAAAACTAGCTGTAAGCTGTTAACTGTAAGCTGTAAGCTGTTAACTGTAAGTTGTAAGTTGTTTGATAAAAAGCTCTTAATTTTAATAAAAGTGTTTGGTATATTAGCTGTTAACGGTAAAGGTAAGATATAAAATGACTTAAAAGGACATTCTTTTAATAAATTATAATATGGTTGGAAGTTATATCAGTAATTTACAGCTTTAACAGCTCTTGACAATCTAAAAAGCTGTATGGAACAGCTTTTTACTTAAGAGCTATTTTGTTAAAATAAAAAGCTAACAGCTCTTAAAAAATGTTGTGCCAAACAGAGCTATTAGATTATTTTTTTACAAAAAAGCTAACAGCTCTATAAAAGCTTTAGAAAAGCTCTTACCAAACGGACCGTCTAAGTTTATGTTTTGGGTCTAGGCTTATAGTATGTGGCTTATCAACGATTAGCTCATAAGCCGTTAATTAGTGTTTGGTTTAGCTTATTGAGTTAAAATTACAAAAAAGTGCATGAACATCTAAAACTTCTTAACATCCTTATATAAGCCCGCCACTACTCAAAAGTCACAAAACTTGGGCTTATTAAAAACCACTCTTATAAGCTTGTAAGCAGAGGCGGAGGGGGGCAGGGGCCCTCCTAGCAAAAAAATGAAATGTAAACTTTTCAAAATATCTGGCTATATTTTATAACTTGCCCCTAACGAGCCGATTTATAGTGTTGTTTGTAAAAATATCGAAGTTTTCCCTGCTCGACCATATAACTTTCTGGCTCCGTCCCCAACATATAAGCTTAACCAAACACTTGTTTGGACTAATTTTTTGGTTTATGAAGTTATTTTAATCTTTAATTCCTGATAAGCTCATAAGACAGAAAATATGGTCTTTTAGTGGAACTTGTATAAACTCATATGGGGCTTTTTGTTTTAACGTAAGCTTATTTCGGTTTATATAACATAAGCCTTAATTTTGTGGCTTACTTGGAGAATTATGGGCTTATCTAAGTTTGTTATAATATAATAAACTAATATAAGCTCATAAATCACCAATAAGCTTAAAAAAAAATTAGGTTTTATGAAATATAAGCCAAAATATGGCTTATTTTCGGTTTATAAAACATAAGCCCCAATTTTGTGGCTTATTTTGAGACTTAGGGGCGTAGGGAACAAAAAGGATATGATACTTTTTCAAAAAAGGATTGGATTTTTTGCCCATTCATTATTATTGATAGTCTAAACGGGCGCACCTATAAGAAATAAATGAGCTTAATTGGGGCAGATGTAAACGATTAGGCTACTTGGCGGATCTTTTATATTTAATTTTTTATCCCGGCTTTCAAATAAGTATTATTATTATTTATTTTTATGTTTTTATATGTTTTTTTCCTTGCGCCCGTTTTGCCACCTCTAGATTAGATCTTAAATATTTTTATAAAAAAAAAACAACAAAAAACATAAAACCTGAGCAGATTTGATAGGCAAATCAGAACCAGAAATTCTTTTAAAATGCTCCTTCACCAATCTCTTAGAATCATACTCTCTAATCTTCTTACGTGCCATTTTTCTTCCTAAAAAAAACACAAACAAACACATTGATTTATAACCAAAAAAACCGATATCATAAAATGGAATTTTAATAAATGAAACTTACTACACACTTGGGTGGGTGTTTGGTTTGGTAGTTGTGTTGTGTGATCAAGAATGTTGAACTAACACATTACACATGCCATATTTATAGTGATATTTGGTGGGGTTTTTTTAATATATTATTTAATTTTAAGTTACGTTTATTTGACAAAAATGCAAAATGGGTGGTATTAATTATTTTAGCGGGAAGAAGAGTAATGTAGACGCCCAGACAGACAGCTCCACTCTTGAGATCTATAATAATTAGGTAAAACTTGTATCACTCCACCTAAATAAATAAATCACACTACTAATTGCAATTTACACAAGTTTGTTATAAACTTCAACAAATTTCACTTAAAAAAACTAGTAGGTACCCGCACGTTGCGGCTGCGGGTATTCTGAAAAACTAAAATTTTGCAAGCGCAATGTTTTATAGTTATATTAATAAATAATGACGATAGATTTAAGTTGGAATAACTTTGAGTAATAATAAACCATTTCATATAGAAATAAGATGATTGATAATGAAATATATTTGCAAATTCGTGTAACATTCGTATATAACATATACATATAGAAAATTTTCTTAATTTATATATTTACACGTTTTCATACATCGTGATAACCTTAAAATATTCCTACTTTCATGTGTGCGACTTAATCGAATTAATTAGCAAAATGATCGGTATTCGAAAATGCAAATTTATAAAAAAAATGGAATGGTTCAAAACCAAACACAGAAATTTGATATTAAAATAATTTGAATAATTGTATGTAAAAATTAGAATTTATAGCGATAATTATTTGTAGATGTTGTATTAAATTTTTCATTAAATGTGTATTTTCCACCAATTAATATAAAAATAAGTTTATTAAAATTTTGTGTTGTAAAGATTTGTACCTTTTTTATAAGTATTACAAATTTATGTGTTGTTAAAAAAAGTAATTCAAATTAATTTAACGCTGCTATTTTTAACAGTTTTGGTGGTTCCTTTACGGTTCATCTTCTGACGGTTTTTATTGGCTAGTTGAACCGACTGTGACTCTGGTTCTCAGTTGAACCTCATCATTTTAGGTAGACAATATGTACGATTTTATAAATATATGATTTTAATTGTTGTACAATATGAATATATACTAATAATATTTCTAAATAATAAAGTGTATTAATTATTTTTTTTAAATGTGTATTAATTATTATTATGTATTAATTACTTTTAATATGAGTATCAAATTATGTATTAATTAATTTTAATATTATGTATTAATTAATTTTTAATAATGAGTATTAAATTATGTATGAACTAGTTTTTAATTATGTTTATGTATTTGTACAATATGCATATAATCTTTAAAGTTAATTTTGTAACATTTCTATAAGGGTGTGTTTGGTAGAAAGAATTGAAAGAAGAGAAATAAAATGATTTCATTTCTATTGTTTGGTTGATAGAGAAATAAAAGGGTGGAGAGTTGAATTCTTAGGGAATTATATCCTTTGTAATTTGTGTGGAAATCATTTTCAGTATGTTTAGTGTGGAAACCATTTCCTAATTATATAATAATAATAATGATAATAATAATAAATATAAAAAATAAAATAATAATAATAATAATAATAATAATAATAATAATATATAAGCGGTTAGCTGGTTGTCATTCTAATGACGCGAGGAGGAGGCGATGGGTACTCTCTCGCGTCTTAAGCGGTTAGCTGGTTGTCATTCTAATGACGCGAGGAGTGGTGGTTTTTTTATGTCTAGACTTAGTTTTTGTATTCAAAAAGGGGTGGGCGCGCAGCTTGTTTCGCGGCTCCCTTCCAATTTTGTGTGATTAATAAAATTGGAATTTCGAATTAAAAAAAAATAAAAAAATATATATATATATATAATATAATATTAATAATATTAATAAATAACAATAAAAATAAATAATTAATAATTATTATTATTATTATTATTATTATTATTATTATTATTATTATTATTATTATTATATTATATTATTTTTTTATTATTTATTAATATTTTTATTATTATTATTATATTATTACTATTATTATTATTATTATTATTAATTATTATTATTTTTATTATATTATGATTATTTATTTATTATATAATATAATAATAATTATTATTATTATTATTATTATTATTATTATTATTATTTTTTTTTTTTTATAAACTTCACTTCATTAGAATAAAAATATCTTACAAAAAGTTAGTGGGGAGCCGAGATACTATCTGAGCCCCCACTCCTTTAGCAATAGCGAAACTTATCCTATTAAATATATGAGCAGCAGCACGTGCTCCAATGTCCTGAACCATAGAGAACTTTCGGATCCGCTTCAGCAAGGTAACCGCATCCTCCTCTAATTCCCTAAAGAAAGAGAAAGAAAATGGGAGAAACCCATAACCAATAGCCGCACACTTAGCCATATACTTGTTATTTATTATTATTATTATTATTATTATTATTTTTTTTTTTTTTTTTTTTTTTTTTTTTTTTTTTTTTTAAAAAAAATCTCAATTTTATTAATCACACAAAATTGGAAGGGAGCCGCGAAAAATAATAAGATTTATAAAAAGTTAGTGGGAAGTCGAGATACAATCTGAGCCCCCACTCCTTTAGCATTATTATTATTATTATTATTATTTTTATTTTTATTTTTTTCTTTTTTTTTCTTTTTTTTATTATTATCATTATTATTATTATTATTATTATTATTATTATTATTATTATTTCAATTTTTTTATAAAACATCGCTTTATTAGAATAATAGGATTTACAAGAAATTAGTGGGAAGCCGAGATACTATCTGGGCACCCACTCCTTTAGCTATAGCAAAGCTAAAAATATAAAGAGCAGCACGCGCCCAAATATCTTGAGCCATGGAGAACTTTCGGATTCGTTTTAGCAAAGAAACCGCATCATCCTCTAATTCCCCCAAGGATGAAAAAGAAAATGGGAGAAACCCACATCCAATAGTCGCACATTTAGTCATATAGTACTTAGCACGTTTACGTTTTGCAGCATCGACCACACTACGACCGGGCACAAAATTAGCTATCCCGGATTGCGTCAAGGGTGAAGATCCAGTCAAATCCACACACACATCCAACCCTTCATCCCATGAGTAAAGTAGCATATCTGTTGGGCGAAGCGGTTCATCACTCCTTCCATCCAACCCGATATCAACTTCCTTACCAACTGAAATCCCCGAACGATAACATATGTCGACCAGGGTATCACGCACAATATTATGACGGTGTTTGATACCAAGAATCCCAGCACACGATACAACATGATCTCCATAAATATCCCCATTAAAAACCCTTGAGCAAGCGGAACAAGGCTTCAGAAAATAAAGGGATACCTAACCGATAACACAAAATATAACGGTAAGTCTTACCGTTCATAGTCTGTCCCAACCCCGAAATAAGAACCGCCCTAAGCTAGTTGGGGGGGGTGATCCTCTCTTTGAGATTTCCATAAGGCCATCTGACGAGGAGATAAGGAAAACTTGGATCCGCATTTTTAGTAACCTTTGTGAAATATATATCTGTCATGTTCTTCATGAGTTTGGGGGCAACGATCTCACTTGGATTACTCAAATGATCAGTCTCCATTGATGTATTAAACACACATAACACATCGTCAAAATTAGGTCCAGGAGCTACAATATAAGTATGCCAAAGAAGCTTAGTCTGCAAACTAGCAGACTGTAATCGTGATGCAACAAAGGCATAATTCAAAACATCCCCTGCAGAATAAACACCAAGCCCTCCCAAAGCAAAGGGTAAGGTGGCAAGCCTCCATTTCCAGTCACCAAAACCAGGTCCAGAAGTAGTGACAATACGTTCTAGAGAAGAACGAAGAGCCACATCAAAGAACGTTAGGCAGACTGAAAGAAATGAGGGGGCATGTGCGCATAGTAAAATATAGTCTAGAAATACCCGTACAAGAACGAAAAAGCAACAACTCACACTGAGGATCATTCATTTTGGCAATAGCATCCATAAGCGCAATGGTCTTAGCCACTCTCTTCGTCACAAGCTCATTACAAAAGTCAAAATCCACACTAGCGGGTCCACCAAGTAATTTAACACCATGTAAAGGTCGAGCAATATTAGGCGGGAAAACACCCATAAGTTTGCTTCGAGGGTCTTCTTTTGGCAAAAAAACTTCAGTTTTGTCAACATTAAGATGTAAGCCACACCCGGATCCATCCTTCATTATTAACTTTAAAACCTCTCCTACAATTAGAGTATCCCCAACAATAGTACCATCATCCAAATACCAAGCATGTAAAGAGAGGCTAAAGGAATCTCGAATCTTACAAATCAAAGGATGTAATACCAGGGAAAAAAGCAAAGGACCAAAGGGGATCACCTTGTTGTACCCCCTCACACGACCATAGTACGTGCTCCCTATAATACAATCTAACTGGGTTAGCGTAATAGAATTCTACCCAACGAGAGATAGCCGGATAACGAAGGCGAACTTCTCGAAGCATAACTTCTCGATCTACCAAGTTGAAGGCGTTCTTAAAATCCACCAACAACATCGAAAGACCAACATCATCGCCACAACCCTTAATCAAGCGATTCACAGCATGCAAAATAGCCTCACTTCCTCCTGACACCCCAACCTCGAACTATAGACCATCAAAATAATCATCTAAAGAATGACCAATCAAAATAACACTAACCTTGGAGACCAGACGTCTCCAGACAGTACCCACAACTATTGGACGAATACCACCACCCGGCTTAACAAGCGGTGTAAGAGGAGCACTGGCAATATACTCGCCCAAAATTTGAGGACAGTTCCCGGCAAGAAAAAGATTCACCACATTGGTGATAGAGGAGAAAACTCATCAAATATAGCAACAGCTGCTTCACTAAAGCAATCCATGAGGTGTTGGGCATGTAACCCATCACGCCCACAAGACGTACCACAAGGGAAACTCTTAATTCTGTCAAGAACAATAGTTGAAGATGCGATGAGAGAAAGATGATCAAAAGATGTATGTGGCAAGGATGGAGCAGGTTGGAAAGGGTGCTTAATCTTTAAGTCCTCAAGGGTAGCATCACTATAATGAGCAACATCAGAAGACGAAAGAACTCTCACTGCTGCTGTATAATATCCATCACAAATCTTCCTCTTACACTTCTTGATATTCCGCCCACTCAAATCAAGGTATTCGTCATCAACATCTGAAAAATTGTGAGACGATTCAGCCAATGTCCCCCTCAAAAGCTACAAACTGCCACCTGCCAAACCCCAAGATCGAATGGCATTAACGATACACTCTTCTCGACGTTGTTGCTTAATAGCAGACTTGCACTCAAGATTGCTCCTCGGACGGAAGGTTTTAAGGAGGCACAGAGGCAAGACTAACAAACTAACCCAACAAGAGATATCATTAGGCTTGCAAATCACCTTATCAAGAGCTCATTTTAAGACACGAGAAAACCTCAACCGACACTTAGGGGGGATAGATTTGACAGTTTGCAACCCCTTGGAAAACAACTTATCAAGAATAGCCAAAGTAAAACCTTCATGTAAGTCATATACATCATCATCAAACTGAACAGATTGCTCGTGACAAGAAGGAACCACGGGCCGAATAAGATCAATGTTAGTGATATTATATTATATAATACAATTTACAAAAAGTTAGTGGGAAACCTAGATACTATCTCAGCTTCCACTCTTTTAGCAATAGCGAAACTAATCCTATTATATTATTATAACATTAGTTTATTATTTTATTATTTTATTATTATTTATTATTTTTTGTTATTATTAATTATTAATATTATTAATATTATTAATACTATTATTAATTATCTTTATTTTTATTTTATTATGATTATTTATTATATATTATTATTATTATTATTTTATTTATTCACTTATTTATTTATTTTTATTTTATTATATTTATTATAGTTATTATTTTATTATTATTATTTATTAATATTTATAATTATTATTTTAATATTATTATTTTTATTTATATTTTTATAGTTTATTATTATTATTATTATTTATTATATATTATATATTTTATTGTTGTTATTATTTATTATAATTGTAATAATAATTTTATTATTATTATTATTTATTTATTATTTTGATTAAATAGTTTTAAAAAAAAAAGATGATTTGCATAAGTATTTTTTTTCAAATAGATAATGTTACCAAACAAAAGAATTTAATAAATCATTTTCTTGGATTTCATTTCCAAGAATACAACTCTCTATTTTATTTCTAATATTTAAAGTTCTTTCTACCAAACATGCCCTAAATAAAAGAGGTTTCCTTTTTATATATAGTAGATATACCACTGTCACGGCTAATCGTGGTTGAGGTGTAAACCCGGCCCTGGTTAGCCGGGTTTGGTACCCGAGATCAGTATGATTTTGATTCAGTTTCGGAATTCAGGTAAAAATGTTTATCCCAAGTGATTAACATTTCTTGGATAATCCTAAAAATAGCTATTTTTCAAGGTATTTTATTTTGTTTTATTTCAATAAAATTGAGTATTTTTTTTATAAGAGTTAAAATAATGAGTATTTTTGTGATTCTCAAGTTTCTAAATATTTTAACAAAGTATGTTATCGATTATGAAGAATTTTGTTTCATTGCGTTATATTTTATTCAATAAAATTTCCCACACGATGAGTAAACAAATTGACAAGAAAATAAACGAGAAAGATCCAAAACCCCTCCTATTTGACTGTTTTTTACCAGTTTATAGTTGTCGAGCTAAGCTAAGAGCTAACCAACTCATTTCGGAGTCAGAGAGGTCTTGCGAGTGCTCAGGATATCTAATGAGTTTTTCTCATGTAGTTAATATTTGAGGAAAACATCGATCTTTTTAAATGTATTTTAAATACATCTGGTCAATCGAAATGTGTTTTTAGTATTCGTTACAATTAACTTTTTACATTTGTCATATTACGGTTAAAAAAGTTTATAAATCCGATTATATTTCGTTATGGCTTCGTCTCTGCTTCCAACGATTGAGATGAGATTGTAGAAGTGCAAGCATTAAACAATCAACTCAGTCTCACGCACACACGAAAAGAAGCAACCATCTTCTTGGAAAAGTCCTGGGTTCAAACCTTGCTAGATAAACATCTTAGCTTGGGAAAAATTAGAAAACTGCCACATGAATACCGTCTAAACCGCCGCGTACATCATATTTACAAAAGACTCGATCTCTTCGGAGGACCCCTGTCTGTTTTCGTGTCGTAGTTTGAAAAGCTAAGAACTAGAAGTCTATCAAGTTTACATGAACATATGTTTTACATGAAGATCGATAAACTAATCTCAATCATTTCAAAATGCCATGCTATTGTTAGAAAACGAAGCAATCGAGGATCCGTAAAACTTATATTATTGGTTATTAGAATTATATTTTTTACCATAAGATTGAAAGTGCAGATAAACCTATTGATCGCGCGTCCATAACAAAAATGTATCAAATCTATTTACAAAAACACGGATATAAATAATAGACTTTTACTAATTTTTTTGCTTTCTAACGTTTATCATACAACAGAAATGTAAACGCAACTAGAATCCTAATTATATCATCACATAGATGAAATTCTGCATCTTTTCATTAATGCCAAATCCTGCAAAACAGCTGTGTATACTGTATATCAGATACAAGATTGAAGTTTTCATATAGTCTGAGCAAGTACATAACGTGACTCAATAAAATAGAGAAGAAGTTAAAGAATGATATTAGGGGAGAAACTAAACTGGAATAGACCGAACCAAACTGGAGCCGAAAACAGAATTTAAGAGAACTGAAAAAGGACCAATGTAAGCCGCTTTAGTGTTAGGTCCCCAAGTCTAAATTTAATAGGCCAGTTTGGTTCCAATTCTGAAACATGTATAGCTGGTTCCATCTGGACCAGTTCAGTTTTGTTGGTCTGGACAGATTTTTGCACACCCGTAGATGTCACTAATAAAGAATGTTTCGGGATACCCTTTTTTGAAAGTATCAAAGTACAAGTTTCTATTCATCATTTATAAGTCCTTACAAACATCATTGAATTGGGCTCGTCAAGAAAAGAAACTTACATCTTGGTGTCGTGCAGGCGTAATTCATCTGTTTTATTCATAAGCGGTTAAGCTCCTGCGGTACATTAAGCTCTATGTGTGCCATAATATTTTGATAATATAAGCTGCTTCCCCCTAACTATGAGCGCAAAGATGCCATATGCAGGAAAATGAATCAATCCCACTCCTAAATACCTGCAAATTAGTACTAATCCCGTAAGTTCAAGTGTTTAAAAAAATCCACAGGCGCAAAAGTAACAATTTCTACTATCAACATTATTCAAGATTCCTTGTTTATCATTACAGAAGGATTATTATATTACAAAGGTTGTATATAAGTTGTGACATATATAGTATGTTATGTTGGTTATATGGGTGGTTGCGGATTGAAATGGCATACGATAATAGTATCACAAATTCAAATTCATATTGCTATAGGAACATACCATAGGGGAGCAAACGGAGATGATAAATCGAGGAAGGAATATGGCCACCTGCAATATTAAGAACCGTGTAGATATATAAATACACACTTGCGCAAAAGAAAAGGTGTAGCAACGTTTTAAATTTAGGATATGGAAATGCAATTGTATGCATATAGTATAACTGCAAAAGTTCATCACGAGATTCACGAGGAAACTAAACAACCATGCGCATAAGAATTGTAACCTAAATTGAGCTTAAGTAGAACTAAAATGAATATAAACATTCGAAAACAAAGATAAGCAGCCAGAAGTTGGACATGGAGCAGTGAAAAGCAGGAAACTTGTGGTAAAGAGATCCAACTTCACATGGTCACAACTTTTGATCCTAGTGTAGTTATGATATGATCTTGCAAACAGCCAAAGAAAGACTGCAATTTGTGAGGGGGCGGATTCATAAGTAAATGACTTTCAGCGGTTTGGCTCAACTGTCAAGCCCAAGGTTTCCCCAAAAATCTAGATTTTCTATTTTTTTATATTTTCTATAGACAACAGTACAGTTTGCCTTCTATTTTGACTAGACCTTAAATTATGATATTACATAACTGATTTTGGGTGCTATTTGTTCAATGGTATGATACTGTAGCAAGAAACATACCACGCTGATATTGACACCCCTACCGATATGTAGAATGTCAATACTTTTCAAGTTGTAAAAGACTAAAATCCATAACTTACTTGAAAGAAAGTGTAGTTATATTGCTTTAGATAAGGTACAGCAATCATTGCAACATATAAAATCAAGATCTCAGCTTACCACATCGACACACAGACATGGACGATCCACTGGAAGATGACAAATAGACAAGTCCACAGACCAAAATAAGCCAAACGAAAGAAAGGGAACCGCTGATTAAAGACAAACAAACACTCCAGTTAGTCAAGCCGATAGCATAGAACCACAACTTGGAATAAGAAAAAGGCTGACACACAATATACAATCAGATATTCTGCAACTCACCAGGCGATTCAGAACCATATCGATAAGGAGGAGAATAGCATTGACAGAATGCATGCTAACATCCAACTGTATTAACAAGAAAAAAGTACCTCTCAAATAAGCTGATATAAAAGGAGATTATGTATCTTGACATCAGCCTAAATGCATAGAAGATCAAAAAGAAACATACAAAGTTTAAACTGTAATCGGTAGGAGTGAGAAATGGATAGATTATGAACCAAAACACACTATCAGTGAGTCCAACAGCACCTGAACAAGTCTGTTTAAATAAGAATATAAGTGAGGACGAATGTTTTTCAAACAAAACACCAGATGCAAATAACACAAACTTGCCTGAAAGACTATTTGAAAGAAATAGCCCAATATACCAGCTGTCTTTCTTGCATGTGTTACTCCATGATTAATCGGGTTAATGGGCTCGTTGTGGGAGCTCAAACCATCAACTGATGGAGCCACATAAGTTCCTCGTTCTGGATCTAAAACGGCCTTATTGATATTATCATCACCAACCTCATTCCAGTATTTGTAACACCCGTAAATTGAGAACGAAGACGCAAGCTACAGATAGTAGACAAACATAAGTATAACTGAAATATTGGATAGTACAGATAGTAGGACCAGGTTCGATTGTTTCTTACCCCAAAATAGAAAGTGACGAGAGTGAATGTCCACCTGTTCATTATCATAAACGTCAGATTAGAAAATATGTAAATGAGTTAGCAAGTCTGGGTAATAACAACTTACTGAGTGTAAAAGAAAAGCATGTCGGCTCCATCAAGGATCAGATTAGTGATAAGCAGTGCCAACATTATACTGAATGCAAATAACCTAAAAACAAGAAGCCAGGCGGGATGAACTGCTTTGATAGAAGTCCTCCATGTTTCATCTTCATACAAAATCCCGACAGGTTCCACATCATGCTCATCTTCTTTCCCATGACTTCTCTTTTTGTTGAAAACTTCATATTTGATTAATAAGACCGATGCAGCTATCAGAGCAATGAAGATCCATAATGCACAGAGGAAGAACCTCCAGTTCAACCAGTAACTTGGGGCGGTCGTATCATCTGCCATCAGTTGGTCCCAACTCCCAAGTCCCAAGTCCCAACTAACTTGCTGCTCTCCTATTTTTAAGGCTTCATTGTTATATCCTTAAGTTTGAAGCTAAGTGTATCACAATTTACAAATGACATGTAACAAGCTTCATGAGATGACATGTTTCAAATCCAAGTTACATTTTCTATGGACTACCTGCTTGCATTATAAAACTAACATATGCAGGTTGATTTACAGCGTTACATAGACAGCCTCATACCATACAACAAAGTCTAATTGTTTATTATCTTAACAGTTCAAAACTATCAAAGAACACAAACCAGCACTCGAGTCTTTGACATAAAAAGTATCGCTTAATAAAATTGATAAAAATGTCATAAGCTCATAATCTAGATTTTCTATCTTTCTGGGTGTTTGGATTTTGCTAACTTTAAAGTGTTTATTGCAAGTTCTTTTATCCCAACACTTCGTACAGTTCCCATTCTGAAAATAAGCAGACAATCACTGAAACGGGCGTTTGGGCATGCTTATTTATGAGTTTAGCTTATTGCTTTATGTGTTTGGATTGAATAATCAACTTAGTTCAATAACCTGAAGCTTGCCCAATTAAGCTAACTATCTATATCCAAACACTAAATAGCACTTGTTATCTATATCAAAATACTTAGAAAAAACCATTATTAAAAAGTCTTGTGACTATCATCTTTAAAATGGGTAAGTTCCCAAGTTCAGTTGGCCCTGTGTCCGTGTGTGGAGGCGGGCTCAAACCCGTGGACTAGTCGGCCAAAAAGTAGGAAACCAGGTCACCCAAAAAAAAACTCATCTCATACTAGGCTCTAATTGGTTCATAAGTCCAAGTGTATCACTCAAAAAACTAGCTTGCAAGAGAAGGGGGGTGACACCTAGACTTATAAACCACCACCCAATCCAATACTTGGCCGATGTGGGATCGTAACAGATTCATATACAAGCAATACCCATAGGCTATTAAATGGTCCAGAACTGAAATTAAACTGAAATGATCATAATCTTATAATATTACTTGACATGATAAAAGCTCAAAAACTTAAAGTTGTTAGTAAGTTACCTGTGGGAGTTGTTCTTAGAGTTTGTTGGTGATCAGGAGGAGCAAGAAGAATGGAGAGTTGTTGGGGTTTAACAGCAATTTATATAATAATGGTTATATTATCAGGTGTACTTCTGTGCAATGTTTTGAAACCCGGGTCGACCCGGCCGGTTCAACCGGTTGGACCGGTTCCGGCCGAAAAAACGGGTCAAATTGACCCGGGTCTTACATTTTGGAAACCCGGTGTGACCCGCCGGGTTTGAAGCGACCCGGGTTGACCCGGTTCGTGCGACCCGGCCGGGTTTTGATTTTTTTCGATTTTTTTGTTTTTTTTTTTGTTTTTTTTTTCGTTTTTTGCGATATAATTATACGTATTTGTTTCGTAACTTTGTTTTTACGTGTTATATTTGTTAGTAAATGGTGTTTAGGCTAAATATATGAAATATTCATGATTTATATTTATATATATATAATAGTATTGAAAATATATAAATAATTTTTTTTAATTGAAAACCGGGTCGATCCGGCGGTCCAACCGGTTGAACCGGTGACCCGGTGACCCGGTGGCTCGACCGGGTCGATTCAAAACCCGGGTTTTAAAACATTGCTTCTGTGAGTGGAGGACTCTAACAGCAATTTCAACCACAAACTAACTCACCAATTAATGTCAACCATCATTCTATTCATATTCATATTCTTATACTGTTTTGTACTATATATAAACTCTACTATATTTGACTTGACTCATCCAGAATCTTAATTCATATTTTGATGTACCATATATGTAATAGTTGGTGGAAAATCATTGTTTCCTGTGTTACCAATGTTTTAAAACCCGGGTTTTGAATCGACCCGGTCGAGCCACCGGGTCACCGGGTCACCGGTTCAACCGGTTGGACCGCCGGATCGACCCGGTTTTCAATTAAAAAAAATTATTTATATATTTTCAATACTATTATATATATATAAATATAAATCATGAATATTTCATATATTTAGCCTAAACACCATTTACTAACAAATATAACACGTAAAAACAAAGTTACGAAACAAATACGTATAATTATATCGCAAAAAACGAAAAAAAAAACAAAAAAAAAAAACAAAAAAATCGAAAAAAATCAAAACCCGGCCGGGTCGCACGAACCGGGTCAACCCGGGTCGCTTCAAACCCGGCGGGTCACACCGGGTTTCCAAAATGTAAGACCCGGGTCAATTTGACCCGTTTTTTTCGGCCGGAACCGGTCCAACCGGTTGAACCGGCCGGGTCGACCCGGGTTTCAAAACATTGTGTGTTACATACAACGTTTGAGCAAGACATGTCATACATAAGAAAAGTTGTAAGAAACACAAACACATTACCCAAATGCAATTAAACAACTACTTGTAACCCGGTGACTCGATTGGATTGATATGCTGGTCGAATCAATGAACTAGTAACTCGACCGAGTTGATCCGGTGGTCGACACCGTGACGCGGAGACTCGATTGGGTTGACCCAATGGTTGATCTCATAACGTAGTGACTCGACTAGGTTGACTCGATGGTCGAATCAGTAAACCGGTGACTCGACCCGTTGACCCGGTGACACGATTGAGGTAACCCGGTGGTCGATCTCGTGACCCAGTAACTCGATCAAGTTGACCCGATGGTTATACCCGTGACCCGGTAATATTCAACATTCAAGACATTTAAGACCGGTTGACCCGGTAATCGAACCCGTAACCGGTGACACGATTGAGGTAACCCGGTAGTCGATCTCGTGACCCAGTAACTCGATCAAGTTGACCCGATGGTTATACCCGTGACCCGGTAATATTAACATTTAAGACATATTAAAGGAAATGTTGAAAAATTCAGAGTGGTAAACCATTTATAGATAGCATGGATTATTATTTTCTTAGAATGTTTTTTTTGTAAGATACAGTCTTTTTTGTTTTCTTTTTACATTTGAATTGAAACAAAAGAAATAGAGAAAAAGTTGAGCTGAATCTAGCCATTGTATATACACTCGAGTCTGAGTCCTCATCTCCGATTTTGGTTTGGTCTCGGTCTCCATTGATCGCCGTCGCCGAACTGGTCTACTAGAAAGTCAACCGGTAAAGATCCTGGAGGAGCCGACTTTTCACTGTAGTCAGCATACTCGTCATTGGATTCTTCATCGTCAAAGTAGTCCTCATCTTCACTATAATCTTCCTCGTTAGTTTGAGTTTCTTCATTTGACACGATCACCGCAGGATATGAATGGTCTGCTACTTGTGAAACCGTCTCAAATTCTTCAACCACCTTTAATAGATCATCGGGGCCCAGGTCAATATCTTCCAGCAACATCGCCTTGCTCTGCTCAATGGCGCGCTTCCATAGTGCTGTCATTCTAGGACTTGAAATGAATGTTCTTAATTCTGACTTGTAAAAATCAGCTTCTGTGTGGTCTGATGCAAGAAAATGAATGATCAGACGAACCAAAAGTGCCACAAAATCGAATCTAGAAAAACGAGTAAATACTTTTGCAAAAGTTGACAAGTAAAGCTTCTTATTGTGACTGTGAGTATTTGATTTATTGGATTTTAAATAAACACATCACATCTGGGCATTTGGTCTAGTGGTATGATTCTCGCTTCGGGTGCGAGAGGTCCCGAGTTCGATTCCCGGAATGCCCCATTTGCACTTTTAATTTTTTAATTAAACATACATTTGTATTGTTAACCTATAATTGAAGTTTTAATCACTGAAGTAACATATAAATTATAGATGAAATTATAAGAAGTTTGTGGATTCACCCAACCCAGCCTGAACCTTTTAACTTGTACTAATATGTACCCGTTTTGACCCTGACCTGTTTTGACTTGTTACCCGACCCACCCATTTTGTCCGTCTACTATAATGAGATGATAAAGTCGAAATAGATCTCTTATCACAAAGCAGCCAACGCTATTGCATAAACACAAGTGCCACAAAACCTAGTCTACAAAAACAAGTAAATAAAAGTCTTTCGCAAAAGTTTACAAATAAATTTTCTTCATGTGATTATATAGTTTATTGGATTTTAAATAAAGATATCACATCTGGGCATTTGGTCTAGTGGTATGATTCTCGCTTCGGGTGCGAGAGGTCCCGAGTTCGATTCCCGGAATGCCCCCTTTACATTTTTACTTTTTTAATTAAAAATAACAGTATTTTTAACCTATAATTAAAGTTTTATTGCCGGCATTGTAAAACTTCTTATTACTATTTGTTCCTCGTGATCACTAATCAGTAAGTAACATATAAATTGTTGATGAAATTATAAGAAGTTTTCGGATTCACCCAACCCAGCCAGAACCCTATAACTTGTACTGATATGTACCTGTTTTGACCCTGACCTGTTTTGACTTGTTACCCGACCCACCAATTTTGTCGTCTACTATAATGAGGTGATAAAGTCAAAATAGATCTCTTATCACAAAGCAGCCAACGCTACTGCCTAAACACAAAAACTTAATAAACGATGAATAAGGTAATCAGTACTTACCTGAAAAACTAGTATCATCCTCAATGTTACGCGATGAAGAAGATATAGGCTCACCGTGGTACATAGATCTCCAACTATGACCTCTCCAAATTAAGATTTGCTCATCGTCGAAAGACAGTAGGACACAAGGAACCAATTCCTATAGAACACAATTGATTTGGTTGCATCAAATATCAAAGTAAATCAAACAAAAGATAACTAGTCTCACAAACATCATATGCGCTCTTCCTAGAATCAATCCATAATATATCGGGTACTGCATTGTGAAAGCTAAAATCAACACACACCTTTAACTTAGCTCCAATCTTCTTGTAATCACTTGCATGCATCCCTCTACAGTCAATCTTCACCAATGTAGACTCTTCAAAAGCATGTCTCACGTCTTTTACTAGAGTAAGGTACACTCCGTTTTTTGCTGTCAAATGGGCAATTAATAGGCACATAAGTCACTTTAGGTTTAAATATATAAATCAAAATGCCATGTATACCCTTCAATGACGACGAAGTAAGATTAAACTTCTAAACTGTAATGATTACAACACAGTGAGAAGATAAAAGTTTACCTAGTTTACAAATTGGGGGAAGCTTTTTCCCTTTCATTCTCAATTCATCAGCTTCTTCTTTAGTCAGACCTTCTGGTGCGTCTTGTATGAGCTTGGGGTATACCGGAGTTGCGGGTTTCCATAACATAACAGGGTATTTTGGACGATTATGAGGATCATAATGTCTACCACGAAAAAGATATAGCACACCACCCGTTCTAAGAATGATCTTACCACCTGTTTTCTCCTGTAATTTGAGCTAATCTTTAGCATACCATAGAGTGATAAATGAAGTTTAAAGATGGGTTGCTTAAAATTGAGTTAAAAAGAACCTGAAGAACACGAGAAACGTTTCTCATATCGACAGTGGGAACTCCAAGACATTTGACTTTACAAACAGGATCCCTCCTCCAATGAGAATGTATCAATTCCAACATATTATGTGTCAATCCATCCCTACCTACAAAACGCGAATTACAAATTAAAAACACAATATGCATGCATTACAAACATTTAGCACTCCTTTTCCAAAATCCCATTTAAAAATAAGATTGAAGGAGTGTTTGGGATTGTTTACTCAAACACCTTATCACTTTTTTTTTGGAACGGCAAATGTTAGTGGTTAGTGGGTCGAGTCGTGCAATGACATCCAAGCGGCAAAATGTCTTCTTCGAACCCTCGCCTAGCTATGTTAAACTGAAAAGCCCTTGGCAGGGCTTGAACCTAAGACCTCCAGGGAACCTCCCCCAAGGAAACCACTTAGTGGAACCTTGATGGCCAACTGAACTAAGCCAGTTGGTTAATTCGAGCAGATAAACAATTTCTAGTTGACTTAGAGGCAGGGGCGGACATACATAGAGAGTTCGGGGGGGGGGGGGGGGGGGGGGGGGGGGGGGGGGGGGGGGGGCGGCGCCCCCCATGACTAGCCCGATAAAATGAGATTTTAGTGTTAAATTTTTTCGATTTTGAGTATTTTTTGAACGTGCCCCCCACTCATAAACTAAATTGCCCCCCACTTACTTATTAAAACTCAATATTCACTACGCCAACACCTTATAAATCTCTCATTTCTAAGTAAAAATACTCGATTTATCATTTCGATAATAATTTTTTTTTCCGTATTTTGATGTCATTGTCCAAAATTTTTTTTTTTTGCCCCCCACTTTCTATATTCCTGCGTCCGCCACTGCTTAGAGGTTCCTCATTTCAAACTGATTTCTAATGGATTTGAAATTATACATTGATCAATGAAATGATGAGATTAAGATGTTTTTATGAACATTCCTAAACACCCTTAACACTACATTATGTCAATCAATAAATACATTCCTCTACATGTGGTGGGTAAGAGCTTTTAGGAGGCATGTGGAACGTTTAGAACTGCAAGCTTGTTTGGCAACAAACGTTTAGCTTTTGTATTATTTGTAAAGACTCATAATGAAACGCAAATGAAAGAAGTCTAGCTCATCGCGTTGTATCGTTTTATGCTTTTATTGGGGAGTAACCATGTTTCCGACCTTGTGTCCGACTAATCAATCTGGTTTGAGCCCACACCCGACACAAACACAAACCAAGTAAATCTCTCCCATATATTGGAAGGTTGGCCGACTACTCAACTTGTTTGCACCAATGATGGAACTGAACTTGACTACTTGAGACCTCTCACATTTACCACTACGTCACCCCTAGGTAGTCCCTAGGTCGCCCATCGAGTGGATATTGTATGCTTGTTTTACACTACATACCGCTACAGGCGAACACCTACAACTAGTTTTGCCAAACATACACAACTAAAATCGAAACCATTTATTCGCCGCCTATATCAAACATTCTCAAAAATGCACCAATATACATAACTTAACTCACCAAGATTAACCTGCCTATTACTCGAAACATGTCTTTTAACCAGCTCCAACCTTTCCGCTCTACTCAACGCCTTCCCAAGCACCTCCTCTCTCGACCTGACCTCATACCGCCCTTCACCAATCTCCAACTCCCTCATCATCTCCATCACCTTCCCCACCCCCTCATTCCCTCCATTCCCACTCTCAAACAGCTTAACCTTCCTGACACTTTTCTTCAAAGGCGCCTTACCCGTCCAGGGCCTGGGCATACTCTGCGGCGCGAAAGGCAGAAAAGCGGGCTCCCGTATCGCAATAGGTTGAGCTCGCGGCACCTCACTGTAACTAAACTGGAACTCAAATGGAGCTCCAGGGAGGTGGTAGGAGACACCAGACTCGCCTATGACGACTTTACGGTTGGTGGTGTCAGAGGTTAAGGTGGTGTTTGGTTTGATGGGTTTGTAGTATTTGGTACGGTGGTGGAAGGTTTTGAAGGGTTTAGGGGGTGTTTGGGAGTGGGGTTTGGGTTTGGGTTTGGGAGGGGGGTATTTGGGGATGGGGATAGGGGGTTTAGGGGTGTTTGGAATGGGGGTTTGGGAAGGTGGGGGTGAGGGGAGGGAGGTGAAGAGGTTGGGGTTTGGGAGGGAAGCTAAGATAGGCATGTTTTTATGGGGGTGTTTGGATGAGTGAAGGAAATGAAGTATGAATGAACGTTGAAGATGAAGAAGAGGAGGGAGATATTAAACCTGTTACCAGATTTTTTTGACACGCAAATGATGATAGGGGTGTGTCAAATAATTTATTTTTTTTTTCTTTTCTATTTCAAGAGAAAAAAAAAACAAACATTCCATTCGTTCTATAAAGACACTGCTAAATATACATGTTTTTCGAAAACCAGCTTCCCTCGGGAAGGTTCTTCCAAAAAAAAGCAGTAGCGATGAAGCTTAATATAAAGACACTACTAACACTAATGTTGTTGCTGAGACAAGTAGACAACATGTTTGTGCAATCTTCTTCGTGAATTACACGTATCACTATTTGTTGGGAATTTATAAAAAAAATTAGGGGTCGTTTGGTTCAAGATATTAAAATTCTGAAATTCTAAATTTTAATATATTAAAATTTCTCAGAATTTAAAATGACTAAGCCTGTTTGGTTGACAGAATTTAAAATGACTAAGCCTGTTTGGTTGGCAGAATTTATAATTTTTTGAAATCTTGATTTTAGATTGAACCAATTAACGAATAAATATTTTTTTATATATATTTTCTATTTAAAAGATTAAAATTCGAATTTTCATATTTTATATAAATTTTAAAAAAATTATATAAATTTTATAAAAAATATATAATAATTTTATTTAAAGTTTATAAAAATATATATATAAATATTATAAGAATTTATATAAATTTTATAAAAGCATTATATAAATTTTTTAAATTCTTATACAAAATTTATAAAAAGTTTATATAAATTTTATAAAAATATATATATAAACCTTATAAAAAGTTTATATATTATAAAAAAAATCATAAATTTTATTTAAAAAATTATATAAATATTATAAAATAATTCATTAAGTTTTATAAAAATTTAATAAAATTTTTAAAAAAAATTATATAAACTTTATAAAAATCTTATAAAAAAATTATATAAGTTTTATAAAAAAATTCATTAAAATTTAAAAAAAAAATCATTTAATTTTATAAAAAATTATATATATTTTATAAAAAATCATTAATTTTATAAAAAAAAGTATTTAAATTTTTTAAGAAATTTCAATAAATTTTATAAAAATTATATATATTTATATTTCATAAAAAAATTCTATATAAATATTTACTTAAATTTATATAAATTTTATAAATTTTATATAAATTTTTAAAATTTTATAATTTTTTATTTAAACATAAAAACCGAAATAATAACGACAAGAAAAAAAGTTTATGAAAAATAATTTTCAAGTAAATTAAAATTCCTCACTTTTTGGAGGAATTCTAATATCCCTCATTTCGGGAATTTAAGGAATTTTAAATTCCTTCTTTGGTTATACCAAACACAATATTTGGGGGATATTAAAATGTAAAATTTTTGAATATCCCCCAATATCCTTGAATATCCCCGAACCAAACGGCATCTTAATCATATTAACATATTAATAATCACGAGTACGTAGCAGAATAATTTATACTGCGTATATACAAGTAATTAACATAAACGATAAAGAACATTGTACCTATTAGCAATAGATTAATTCACATTTATAGAACAATCAAATAATCGAAAACCCAATAAAAATCAAACAATAATCTCTGTAAGTATACACATACAATACGTTTAAACAAGCAATAAGTATGTTAGTACGTAAGTGTTAAACAACCAATAAACCACGCTTCTTGAATTAATCAACAAATCGAAACTTTGTGGTTTCTTGCTCGTCCGATCGCCAAAACCAAAACAACCCTTTAGGAGTTTGGGTTGTGTCGTTCGATCACACCAAAAGAGGGAGAAGAGAGAAAGCGATTTTAGAGATTACAAGTAAATAATGATGTATCCAAAACCTCCTTATATATTTGTAATAACTTGGTGATCAAGCAACCAAGCTCAAAAGCTTCATGAGGGGCTTTTGTTTCCTTTTTCTTTACTTTATATTCTTGGTTTATTTGTTTAAGTATAATTAATATTTAATATAATATCAATATATATTGCTTAACGATTTACGTGTGCGTCTTCTTAGGTTCGGGACGAATTCCGGACATATATTAATTTATGTACATATTCCTTCAGCTCCCACTTGGACATGCACAATAATATAATATACTAACATTGCTTAGCGTCTAATAACACGCCAATGCTCCCGGAAACTCCCGAATGTAGTTTTTCATAAAGTACATTTGAATGACTTTAAACATTTACAATCCCTTTATTTCTCAAATGCCATGTTAATAATGGATATGGATCGAAGTCATTCCATTCTAACTATTTTGTTTCTCGTATTACATAATTAAATAAAGATTATCAATCTAATCAAGACAATTCTAGATTATCATTGGGTACGGCCAAACACACATCCGATTAATTAAACGAGGGGCTCAGTAGCATTATTCTTCAAGCCTTGTTGAATGAACAAATTCTATCTTGACTACACGTGCCTCTTACATGCTTCAAGATACAAATGATTATAGCCTTTATTACTACCTTGTTCAGGATAATGTTAGAACTATAGAAAAACATACCATCCACATATATAAGGTCTGCTTGCATCTCAAGTCAAAGGATTTAATACTATAAATCATTTACAAGTTTCACTTAATGACGATGATCCATAAAGTGATTGACTTGTTGGTTCTAGCTTTGGATTAGAACTCGACATCTAGCCTTGTGTCATAAAATGGTGAAGTAGGCGACGTTGTGTAGATTGGTCCTAGCTAAGATTAGGTCTCGACATTTAGCTTAGTTTCGGAAAATAATGTAAGCGACGTTGTAAGGTTTTCTTCGCCAAGAAGGGAGCTTGTGGATATAGTGGAAATCTCGAGTAAGGTGTACTCGAGGAGTGGAGTAGGAACGAGGATAGAGCCTCGTTGTCGAACCACTATAAATCTTGGTGTCTTCCTACTAGGTTGTTTCTTTCCTTACTCATTACTTACGTTCATTATCATTATACTTACTACACATTGTTAATGCATTAGAATTGAACCTAATCATTATGCAACTAGCTTTCAAGTAAAAGATAGTTTTGTGCACTCACCTAATTGAAAGGAATTTTAATTAGGAGATAAACCGATGAGAAACTATTCAACCCCCCCTTCTAGTTTCTACAATTGGCATCAGAGCGATGGTGACACAAGATCTTTGAAGTATATTGTACTTTAAAAATTGGATTGATCCATTGTCTCCTCAGATTAGAAGGTTAAGTTGTACTAAAGTTTTTCTTTGGTCAAAACTATTTTTTGATGAAAATAAGCCTTTTAAGTTGATAATATTACATCTCATTTAGATTAGTAGTATTAATGCATTTTAGATTTAATCTTAAAATGTATCTACTAGTTTTCATCTTGTTATGTGTAGATACTCATGAAGATAAATCATTCTATTGATTGTGGATTGAGTTACTTACACTTGTAGAAGACTCATCTTCTTTGATTTCCAACATCATTGAATGATGATATCAAGATGGGTAGGAGTGATACTAGTCCTTGAAGACTTAGTAGTCACTATTAGTCATTTGTTGGGCTTTGCATTGGTTCCTTGAAAGCTTGGAATGCAAATTGTGGCCAAGGTACGTTTTCGTTCTTCCACACGCCCTATTGATCATTCTTTTGATCATTAATTGACTATATGCTTGTTCTTGGCATCCTTGCCTTGACATTTATTTGTGGTTTGTGATTCTTCCCTTTACCCCTCTCAAACCTTTATTGCTTGGATACTTGACTCACTATGGAGATGTAGGGTGAGTTAGTAGAAGCTTAAAGTATCAAGCATGATTTCCATAGTTTGCACCCTTACGGTTAGTAGGCCCAATATCATGTGTAACTTGTGAAATTAAGCTCATCTCTAGGATGATTAGTGAATCCCTTGAGATACCAAACTACTTCATTAAGCTGTAGGTGGATTTTACACATTTGGAATTGAAATATTTCAAGGATATTGTTATTGTTAATCCTAGCAATAATTATCCGATCATGTGGGAGAGAAAGTGAATTTATACCTCGCTCATGTTTTGAAATAGAATAAGACTACTCTTGAAAATGATCGTACTCTATGCATCAAAATTGCTTGGTATAATTCATTACCAAAGCCGTTTAGACATTCGCCGGAAAGGCACGTCTTAAACCACTATATATGACACAAGCTCTTTGTAAAACCCGCATGCTTTTACCATGAACAGTACATATATGATCGTACGTACATGATTAAAACCTTCCTAATATAACATGTTTACGTTTCACGAATGTTAATTACAAGTATTACGTACGTGTTATTACACGATAAGTATTTAAGCATATTAATACACGATAATTATTATCAACAATAATTATAATCACGAACATGAAATCATGAACGTAAATAATCACGAACCTATTATTATGTATTTACGTAATAATTATTATGATCACGTATATATATATAACACGAACAATAGATAAATAAGTCACGTAAACACGACACGAGAACACGTAAATAATTAGAACACTATAAAACAATGGGTTCCCCTTGTGGGCCCCACCTAGCCGCGACATGAACAAACAAAGGGGCCAAGCCCACTTTGTTTTTAACTAAATTGTAAAACCCGCACGCTTTTACCATGAACAATATATATATAATCGTACGTACATGATTAGAACTTTCCTTATTTAGCACGTTAATGTTTCACGAATAGGAATTTACAAGTATTACGTACGTGTTATTACACGAAAAGTATTTATTACGTATTAAGACACGATAACTATTATCAACAATAATTATAATCACGAACATAAAAATCATGAACATAAATAATCACGAACCTATTATTATGTATTTACGTATATTATTACGATTACGTATAAATATTTGTTACGACACGAACGATAGATAATTAAATCACGTAAACACGACATGAGAACACGTAAATAATTAGAACACGGGAAAACAACGGGTTTCCCCTTGGGGGGGCCCACATACCCACGAAGTATAGGGAAAAGGAAGGGGCCAAGCCCACTTTTAATTTAGTTAAAACAAGAAAAAGGGAGAACATATTTTCATTTACAGAGATTTAGAAAAAAAACACAAAACCCTAGCCTCCTTCTTCCTTCTCTTTTTGGCCGCCACATATGAACACCACAAAGGGGTGTTTGGTTGATTTTGGTAGATCCAATTCTTGCTAGATCGTTCGTGTTAGTGATTTCCTTTCGATCCACGAATCGGTAATCTTCTTAAACCTTTTCTTTTTAATTGTTTATTAGATCTAAAAACATGAAATCATGGGGTTATTAAAACAAGTTAATAAACATCTAGATCTAATCATGAGGTATTAAAAACAAGTTAATAAACATGTAGATCTAATCAAGTGGGATTAAAAACATATGGTTTAAGGGGTGTTTGGTTCGGCTAATAGGTAGAACCGAGAGCAAGAGCTCTCGGTGGTTGTGTGATCACCACCAACCGAGACCACAAGGTCTCGGTTTTGTTGGGGTGTTTCGGCCGCAAGTAACCAAGGGACCCCGACGCATGTCGGGGTTAGCCTTGGTGATCATGGGGAGGGGGGGGGGGTCTCGGCTGAAAACCACACGCACCACCGGTTTAGGCCGGTGGCGGTTTGCTATAGTTAAGGGTGTAGATCTTGTTCAAGGGGTTCACGGACCGGTTCATGACATGTTTAGATTTAAAACACAGGTTCGGTTCACGGTTTATTTTTCAAGTTAATTATTTATTTTTACAAGTTAAATAATTACAAGATTTAATTAAATTAATTTAACATGCTATGTAATTGATTTAATTTGGATATGACTTAGGTTAATTATTAGTAATAATAATACATAATTTTAACCTAAGTATTTTAAGAAGTAATTATTAATTATTAAAACATGGTATGATTAATTAATTTCCATGACTTAGGTTATAATAATAATAAATATAAATACATGTTTTAACCTAAGTATTATTACCTTTTATTTAATTAAATCATGTTATATTTAATTAAATCTTATAACCTATAGTTTATTTAATTTACATGTAATAATTAATAAACTATACTATATTTCACATGACTTAGAATATTAATCAGTAAAACTTAAGCTTATATTATTAGCTTAATAATCCAGCTTATTTCTATTCATGGAAACTTTCTATATTTAGAAACTTATTTAATTAAGACAGCTAATCTATTTATGGAAACTTTCTATTTTTAGAAACTTATTTAATTAAGGCATCAAATCTATTTTTGGAAACTTTCTATTTTTGGAAACAATCTATTTTTGGAAACTTTCTATTTTTTGAAACTTCCTATTTTAGGAAACCTGCTATTTTTAGAAAGTTACTTATTATTACACAACAAGTATAATAATACAAGAAATACAAGTAATACTTAATCAGAATAGACAGAATACATGATAAACACAACATAACGATAAAATCAGTAGAACATGACATGAACATATAAAACAAGCTAAGACATGATATAAAACCAATTACGTACTCAGTAATCAGAATACTTATACACGTATATTATTTATGTAGCATTAGTGATATCTAAGTAGGACTCTCTTCCGTTCGTCTTCTTCGTTCACTGGACACAAGGTACGGATTCTCCGTCCTTTCAGTATGGACATTCTTCCTTATTAGGATTCCCCGTATGCAGCCAACTGTTTTCCCATTATATGTTTTATATGTTTTTGAATTGCTTATGTTTAATTAGATACCTAAAGCCATATACATGCATGACCAGTTTCAATAGGTATGGAGGTACCATAACCATAAAACTGGAGGCACCAGTGTTATGACTTCACCACGACGGAGTGATAGCTCGTGGCGTCCCTTCAAATTTTGGCCATATTATTATTATCATGTGGGGCGTATGGGTGCATCCTAGGTTACATGTTTTCAGCAGATTATTCAGGTGAATGTGGTGTGTGCCTTGCATTCTTTACAAGGAGCTGATCCCTCCTACACAAAAACTTATATTAATTAGAGGCATCCCCTCTAATTGCATGACGAGGTCACCCCTCCAAGTATTCATGCACGTTGATATTTCATGACCTATATTGGCTATTGGTAAACATGTTAAACAGATTTTATAAGATAAACATAAGGCTTTTCAAACTATAAAACCAGTTTTACTAAGTTATGTCAGGTTTTCCAGGACTTAATCAATTCCGCTGCTATATGTTGTATATGCTTATGTTATTCATGCTACGCTTGTATATCCGTGCACTGAGCGTTATGCTCAACCGTTTTCCTTTCATGTTCCCAAAATGGCAGGTACCCAGGACTCGAGCATGTGGAGGACGTGCATAGGATGGAAGCTGCCATAGACTTCTTCCTTTGCCTTCATATACCTATGCTTGTTTAGTCATTTCTCTTTTCTTTTACTTTATTTATGTTTTGGGCTTATGTTTGGGAACCGATGTTTGATTCCGGTTTTCCCTATGGTCATGTATGTTTTACTACATATTACCTTGCATGCTTTGATGACACGCCATAATTACGCGTAATGGTCCACTTATCAAAGTGGGGTGTTACAATTATGGTATTAGAGACAGGTTCTTCGACCTGTAGGCTCTAAAACTTGACATGTGACTAGTGGGTAGTCATCAGGAGCTTCCTAAGCCAACGCATGTTATTCCATGTATTGATGTGTTCAGCGCATTGTTGTTTTAACCATGATGTTTTCAGCACCTTGATGTTTAACCTTGATGTTTTCATCGATATTGTTTTACTAATATGGACTGAACAACTGTCATCCATACTTAGTTACGTGTCATTGTTTCATGCACGATGTCCCTTGTGAACTAGGACTAATGTGAACTGAACCCCAGTAGCTCATAATTGGTCACATAAAAAAAATCTGTTAAGTTTTGACAGTTGAGTTTCATTTATTTATGTTTCATGTGTAATTGTTTGCAGGAATTATGACTAAGTAATCGTTGGTACAAGACTGGCCCTATTTAGTCGCATGTGCTTTTATCGAAACTTTTAACTTTGGGACCGACCCATAGGCGTCCCCTCGCCATGTCTTTTGTTTTGGGACCGACCCATAGGCGTCCCCTCGCGCATATAAAGGTTTTTTAAACTGCATCATGTATTCATGCACTGTTTTCATATATAAAATTTTTCTCATGATTTATTGGCATAATTTTTTTTTTCATGTCCCCTCATAAGTTACTATGTTTTTATGTAAGTATGTTTTGATACTGTCATGGTTAACTTCAGTTTCATGCTGATTATGTAATACACTCCTTCATGGTAAGTTGTTTCATGTTTCTTCATGATAATTCCGTCTTCATGTTGATTACGTCTTACGCCTCTTTTGTTATTTATGCTTTCATGCAAGACATTGTTGGATTGCATTGAATCCTGCTTTCATGATAGTCATGGTTGGTTTTCATTGATCATGCTTTCAGGTAAATCATCGTTGAATTTTGTGTAACCACACTTTAACGTTTCTCTATGAAACCAGAATGATGTATATGCTGGCATTGCCAGGTTATCATGATGGGTTTTTCTAACCGTTTAACCGATTATAGTTCCTTAAAATCATGACAAATGATCGACCCCATACCGATCATTTCATGTGCATTCCATGTGTACTCCATGTACCGTATTCCATGTGTATTACACGTACCTTAATCCATGTGTATTTCACTTTCAATACTTCACGAATATTCGCTTGTCGATTCTAAATCATCCCAGGTGTACTCCACTTGATGATACTCTACAAGGTTGCTGATGCCGCTCATAAATTGGAGATGTTAAGAAAGTCGATGTTGCTGATTAGTTTGGAGACACTACGAGATGCTGATGCTGTTCACAACCTGGAGATATTACAAGATGAAAACAAAGGTGTTAGATCAAAGCGATCGGACGAGAAGATGCTTTACCACCAGACGATTCCCATCAATCATTATCCCTAATTCTTAGTTGCATGTCATACGTCATTCAATCATCGTTTCAGTCATATAAGTGAGAACCGGTACCAGCCGGCCACTCAGCTGAATAGTTACATGAATCACAGTCATGAGAATGACCGTCATGAGCTGACAGACAAGACGATAGTAACCACTACTATGACAGCAACTATTCTAGCAATCGAAACCGAAGCTCCGGCCACGGACGTAATCAGAAATACAAAGGATCAGTAGTCCAACCGATCCGCCAATTCTGGCATAACAACCTAATATTTGTAGTTCTATTTGTTTCACATCTCGAGACACATGTCAAGACATCAGTCAAGACACATGTCTCATGTATACTTTCCGAATACACATGTTAAGACATCAGTCAAGACACATGTCTCATGTATACTTTCCCAAGACACGAGTCAAGACGCATGACTCACGTCCTATTATGGAACATCTCTAAGAAATTCAGGTTACCCTCCAAAGGGTATATCCTTTTTGTTGTGCCATGTATTAATCAGGCCACAAGAATTTCAGTACCATCACCAGCGTATCAGTAAGATCTGTCACGTTTGCTTGATGACACTTTCATTTTTTTGTGCACCCATATTTCATATATTCATGACCATAAGGACGCCATTCGTATTCCCATGTATACGAAGGTTTTCCTTCAACATAATGATGAGATCCAAGCTGCTAATGCATTACCTCGGACATACATGAGTTGAATTTAATCTTAATTATGGACTACAAACATCACACCCTGCTACGACTCATGATTTTGTATAGAAATGTTCAGGCTCCTGAATACATTCAGCATGGTTTTCCATCAGGAAAATATGTACAAATTATCTATGCTTTCCAAGCACGCGCTTTGTTAGCCATGACTGCTAAATTTTCTAGCTGTCAGTTAATACACGACCATTGAAGTTTCTTTTACGCATAACCAGCCGATTATACTAAAATATTCCCATAGATTCTAGCAGAACCCTCAAGGAGGAGGACGGTAACATGAGATTATGTGTTGACCAGCGTCGATGTAAACAAATCACCATTCATAGCCGTTATTCTCCTCCATGTATTGAAAACATGTCCAATCGACTTTTGGGTGTTAATCACTTTTCCAAGATCGGACCCATGATCATGCTGCCAATAGTGACGAGTGAAAGAGCAGGACATGTCCATGACTGCTATTTCGGTCATGTTAGATTCATGATTTTATATTAGTCTCACAAATGCCCCAGCAACATTATGGACTTAAATTGAGTTTCCATGAATTCGTAAACAAATTCATCAGTGTTTTCATCAAGGACAACCTGATTATCTTTAAGTCTAGAGAAGAGCAGGAAGATCATTTTTGCATTATGTTGCAATATCTATAACGAGAAGAATTTCACCCTGGAATTTTTCAATATAAATTCTGGTTGATTACAGTGACATGCTGAATTGCATGGATTCTCACGTTAATCTTACCATGACTCAGCTTATGTGTGAAGGTGAGAACCCTACAATACGTTTGGTGTTCCAAGAAAATCATACGCTAAGAAAAGTCTAATTTCGGAGACTTATAGTTCCGCAAATTTCTATGTATCAAGTTTCTACGAAGCAAGATATAGTTACGTTCATATCTAAGTACTTGACATACCAACAGGTTAAGATAGAACACTAACAGACTAGGATGTTTTTTTCCATCATCAGAAATCGTGAACAGAAATGGGACAAGATCTCCATGGATTTTGGTTACCAGATTAACGCAAACCTAGAAGAAGCATGGTGCTATCTGGGTTATTGTCAACTGTTTGATCAAGTATGCAGAATCCTTACATCCACAAGGATTTCAGAACCAGCAGATTTATCGGACGTGTTCCAGCCAGGGCTCATCCAATCACTTGGTAATCCCTCAGCTATCGGGCCAGACAAAGGTTCGCATTTGTGCTCCTTATTTATGATTCACGTCCTTATTCTAATTTCACGACTTGCTTTCACACTCACGTTCATGACACTATTCACGTTCATGACACTATTCACGTTCATGATCGTATCTTGGCTTACGATTTTATGTTCATCTTCGTTCTGGGAAGTTTTGCAAGAACTGGAGAGACGAGACTCAAGTTTAGTATAACTCCTTATCCTCAGATAGACGTTTCACGTCATATTCCACGTCTCACCTTGTAGCGTTTGGTGTACCGCAGTTATATTCCATGTTCACGATATGTTTCACATGTCATGTTCATTCCACGTTTCTCATATCACGTTCACGATATGTTACACGTATCATTGATCACGATATGCTTGCTTATACTACACTCACCATGTCTCCACGTATCACGTTTAAATTTTTTCACGTATCACGTTCAAAATTTTCACGTACTACATTTCAATATATCTCGCACATCGTTGCTAATTATCAGTTAGGTTAGATTATTTTGCATCGTATAATTTCAGTTACCCTTGCACGTTAACTCTTATTTCCTCGGTCGAATTCAAGGGATCTATCTTACGTAGATAACAATGAACTTTTCGTGTTTTCAAGTCAAGGTCAGGAGGACCAAGATTTATCATTTGTGTCAAGATCTTGAGAAGGAACCGTTCCAAGAGGGAAGCCACTTGGAAACGGACAAGTTCATCCGGACTTCTTATCCGTTTTTCTCTTATCGATTAGATATGTCCTTTCAGTCACGTCACGTTCCATTTCCTTTTAAGACATGTCACGTTCCACGTTCCTTCTACCATGTCACCTGCATGTCCTTTTATCTTACATACCCTCTCAGTTTGATCCGGGTATGTTCCTCTTTCAGCTTACTTTATCTATAATTCGGGGACGAATTATTCTTTTTAGGGGGGGAGAGTTGTAAAACCCGCACGCTTTTACCATGAACAATACATATATAATCGTACGTACATGAATAGAACTTTCCTTATTTAGCACGTTAATGTTTCACGAATAGGAATTTACAAGTATTACGTACGTGTTATTACACGATAAGTATTTATTACGTATTAAGACACGATAACTATTATCAACAATAATTATAATCACGAACATGAAAATCATGAACATAAATAATCACGAACCTATTATTATGTATTTACGTATATTTATTACGATTCCATATAAATATTTGTTACGACACGAACGATAGATAATTAAATCACGTAAACACGACACGAGAACACGTAAATAATTAGAACACGGGAAAACAACGGGTTTCCCCTTGGGGGGCCCACATACCCATGAAATATAGGGAAAAGGAAGGGGCCAAGCCCACTTTTAATTTAGTTAAAACAAGAAAAAGGGAGAACATATTTTCATTTATAGAGATTTAGAAAAAAACACAAAACCCTAGCTTCCTTCTTCCTTCTCTTTTGGGCCGCCACATATGAACACCACAAAGGGGTGTTTGGTTGATTTTGGTAGATCCAATTCTTGCTAGATCGTTCGTGTTAGTTATTTCCTTTTGATCCACGAATCGGTAATCTTCTTAAACCTTTTCTTTTTAATTGTTTATTAGATCTAAAAACATGAAATCATGGGGTTATTAAAACAAGTTAATAAACATCTAGATCTGTTAGCCTCAAAATATTGAGTCAAACAAGAATGCTCGGTCATATGTGTATTATGTATCGTATATTAGAACGTTGTAATAGGTAGTAGATTAGTCGTGTATTACGGGATTAACTTTAAGCTAAGGTTCATTCATAAGTAACCAAAACCCAAAAGGAAAGCCCGGCCCATTATCATATAGCTCATTATACCACATGTAGGCAAGGCTATATAAACCTCTCCTTGCATGTAAGGAGAGGTTGGTTGGTCATTCATTTTTCTTTTAATCTAATATTTCACAAGTTCACACACTTCTTTCTCTTTTCTCTCTCTAGTTTCTCTCTCTAAAATTCATCTCATATCTACCTTTCTTTCTTCATTAATCGTATAGAATCATCATATATTAGGGACAACAATTGGTATCAATCGCCATGGGGTAGTTTTTGTGATTCGTTGTTGCTATTATATTGGGTTCGTGTGATTTACACATTCCGAATTCAAGTTTTTTCTTGTGTTTTTCGTGCTCTAAATCATCCTTTATTCATCTCTACATCTTTAATACGTGTGGTACGATTTTGGTTACATTTGTTTGGTTAGAATCACGAATTCCAAGGTAAAAATCTATTCTTTCTTGTTGCTTCCAAGTCTCGGATTGTTTTTGTGCTACGATCTGATTTTTGTGATTGCATAAACCCTGGGGGTTTCTACTTGCGATCCAAGGTCACGATCACCTCCCACGATAACTGAGTACGATCTGTGAGTACGATCACTCAGTACGATCTGTGAGTACGATCACTCAGTACGATATGTGGGTACGATCACTCAGTACGATCAGTGAGTACGATCGTTGGATACGATCAGTGAGTACGATCGTTGGATACGATCGTTGGATACGATCACTGGGTACGATCTAGGAGTACAATCAGAGTGCGATCAAACTACGATCTAGGAGTACGATCAGAGTGCGATCAGACTACGATCATAGAGTACGATCAGAGTGCGATCTAAGAGTGTGATGGGTGACATTGCGATGGACATCTAAATTTTGTTCGAGTATTTTTTAGACTTAGCCACTATCTAGACTAGTCTCGGAACGTAGTTTACACGAAGATTAAAAAAAAGAAAAAAAAAAGAAAAAAAAAAGAAAAAAAAAGAGTTAAAAATTTTAGGTCAAGTAAAATCAAAATTTTTCCATACTAGTTTTAGGCTATTTCTAGCTCGATTTCAAAATTTGGTGATTACAAATTTTTTAGGTCTACCGTTTTGTCGGACTGAGGAATTTATTGTCGGACTGAGAAAAAATCGTAATTTTCGGAATTTCCACAACAACTCAATCACAATACAACTACTTAAGATCCACAATCAGTTCATCACTTAAGAGTATATTGAGATGGATTCTACTGCAGAATATCGTGTGACAAACAATAACATCATGGTGGCGGGTAACAAAGAGAGACCACCAATGCTTGTGGCCGGTCGATATGCTCAATGGCAATCACGTTTTCTTCGTTATCTTGATACAAGACCTAATGGTGATGCATTGAGGCAATGTATTAATAGTGGACCATATGTTTTCTCCGATATCACTGTTCCTCATACACCAGCCACTGACACTACCACAGAAGTACCCGCAACCACAAGAAAAGAAACTTTATCTGATCTTACACCAGAGAAGCGTGCTTGGTATGACGTAGAAAAAGAAGCGATCTATATGATTCTAAGTGGAATTGGAGATGATATTTATTCCACGGTTGATGCATGTCCTACGGCACAAGAAATGTGGACGGCTATTGAACGCTCACAACAAGGAGAATCACTCAACAAGCAAGATGTTAAAACAAACTTGTTTTGGAACTTTGGTAAGTTTACTGCGTTGGATGGAGAATCAATTGAGTCTTATTATTCACGATTCTACAAGATGATGAACGATATGACAAGAAACAACTTGGAGGTCTCCACCATGTAAGTCAATGTGCAATTTCTTCAGCAACTTCAACCAGAGTGGACACGTTTTGTTACTTTGGTGAAACAACAGAAGCAGTTAGACAAGGTAAACTATCACACCCTCTTTGATATCTTGAAACAATTTCAGCATGAGGCAAATGAAATTCGAGCTGAACGAGTTGCAAAGACGGCTAATCCACTTGCTCTAGTGTCTACCACTCAAGATCATCGATCTCGTACTTCAAAGTCATACTCCATTCAATCATCCTCACCACGATATTCCACATCATCCAAGTCTTCATCCTCCACAAGATCACGCGAGAAAGAACCAAGAGCACCATCACCACCATCTGAGTCATCATCTGAAGAGGATAGTGATGAAGATCAAGCTCAGAAGAATCGGGAAATAAAACAACAAATTGCTTTCATTATGAAGACCTACAAGAAAATCTTCAAACCCACCAACAACAATCTTCGAACATCATCCAACACAAAGAACCAATATGTTGAGAACCCTTCAAGGTATGACACACGTCGACGTGGTGAAAGTCCTTCTAGGTATGATCGACATAATCCAACACATGTTGAGGGTTCTGCAAGGTATGATCGACAAACTGCCAAGTATGATACTCAGAGGATTGCTGCTGCTACTGGGAATAGGGAAACTGTTGGAACGCAAGTGGTTCAACAAAGTGGGATTCAGTGTTATAATTGCCAAGGTTATGGGCATATGGCAAAGGAATGCAGAAAGCCAAAACGGGTTAGGGACTCTAGCTATCATAAAGAGAAGATGTTGTTATGCAAGAAGATGGAAGCAGGGGTCAAGTTGTCAGCTGAGGAAGGAGCAATGCTTGATGACACTAATGATGAAACCTCCGACCAAGAAGTAGAAGCACATTACTCGTACATGGCAAAGGTTGACGAAGTTCTCCACGTCACTGATGATGACAATGGACTTATCTTTGACACTGAGCCACTCGATAAGGTACACACCACTGATGAATATAATGTGTTTGGTGATACTCATGAGCATAGTGAGCTACCCAATGCCATTAATGACACATGTATGACGGAAAAGGTTGATAACAATACCACACCCGATTCATCAGACATGTGCAATAATGAGTTTGAGGATGATCAACATGCAAATGATTATGATGATGAGGAGCGTGTCGTGCTTTCTAATTTAATTGCCAGTTTACAAAAAGATGTCAATGAAACTAGAAAAAGTCAAAAGCAATTAAAGAAGGCAAACGCAGCGCTCACTCAAAATTTTGAAGAATGCAAAGCCGCATAATTACATCTAGTGAGACCGTTGAACACTATAAAGATGAGCTTCTTCAGAAAACCAAAGAACTTGCGTTAAAAAGTCAAAAGGACGATCTTGAAAAGAAATACAACGAAACTCTTGAGTTATTAACCAAAGAGAAACGTCAATTTAATGTTTTGTTAATGGATGAACGTCAAAAAACGTACCTTGCTACCACCAAAGTTAACGAACTTGAACAACGGCTTTCGTTCGATAACACCGAGTCTGCTAAAATTCTTGATGTTAAGAAACAAGAGGTTGAAACGTTAAAACAAGATTTCAAAAGTTGACATGAAAAAGATACTGAAAAAGTAACGGAACTAGAAAAACAAGTCGAATTTTTGAAGAAAGTTGTTTATAAAACGCATGACTCTATTCAAACCGTAAGAATGTTAGCACCTCCGTCTATGTTTAAGGGTTAAGCTAGCTTTGCAAGTCCTGATTATCTTGCCCAAGCTCAAGCTGCGAACCCACGCATTTATAAGGATGAGTCCGAATGGACCTGATGAGACTGCTTTTATACATAGTATCATCGTCAAAAATGGGCTTAAAATGCATTAAATATCATTAAAACTGCCAAATATATGCTCGTGTTTGTTGCTTGTATATTTTAGGTACGGATATTGAGGAAAAGACAAAAATATCACAAGAATCAATCAAAAACGAACACGGGAAACGAAGTCGCACAATGAACCGGACCCGAATCATGAATTTCCAAAATGGTCCTTGAAGTTTTGAAGATTGGCAACTTTAGTCCCTCATTTTTGAAGATTTGGCAAGATAAGACCTTGAAGAAATCATCTTTGGCAAAAGAAGACCTCCATGTTTGAAGATTATACAAGTTATGCCCTTGAAGAATCCAAAATATGCATTAATGGTCCTTGAAACAAGTTTGCAAAATAGTTGTGCCAGATTTGACAAGTTAACCAAACTTGTTAACAAAGGGATTCAAGGTTGTTGCTATTTATTACAAAGTGAACATCAAAGGAATATAAGGGGGCCTAACTTGACCAGACAAGAAACTAATACCCACCACTCCCCACACGCCACCTCACCCACCCAACTCCCTCCACCAATCAGAACACATCACCACTCCACGTCCACTTTCAACTTTGTTAAGTAAATAAACTTAATTAGTTTATTACCAATTTCCCACTGCTAGTATTAAAGTTACCCCTGCTTTGCAAAAAGACAAATCCTATGCACATGTCACTTTCAGTAAACTAGAATTTTGTCTTTAGTGGCTCTAAACAAGAATTAGGACCTGATTTTAATTGCTATATTTTTCTAATTTAATTTTTGATTTTTCTGTTTAATTAGAATTTTTGTTACTGTTCATTTTATATTTTTTAGATTAAATTGCTATTTTTAATTAACTTTTTACTTTCTGTTATTGTCTTTTAGTGACAAAAATATTTATTTTTCAGTTTTAAAATTTTTCATAGATTAAGAAAAATAATTTAAGATTTTTGGTTTAAAAATTTTTTACTATTCACTTTTTAATTATTTTTTAGGATTAATTTAGTTTAATTAGGGTTTTTATTATAACTGTTTTTGTCTTCTAGTGAAAATTTTTATATTTTTCAAACTTTTTCATTTTTCTACTGTTCTTTAGTATAAATTACGATTTTTAAAATTGTCAAATTATTTTTGGCATTATTTTATTATTTTTTATAATTATTTTAGTTTAAAAATAGTTTTTAGTGATTTAAAAATAGAAAAATAGTTTTTAAAATTTAGGAAAAATACTTTTTAGTCTTTAGATAATATAAGTAAGTTATTTGTTCAATAAAATAATATTTTGGACATTTTGTTAATTATATTTAATTTTAGGGCTTTAATTAGCATTTAAAATTAAATATTTAATTAATAAAAGGTTTTAAAATATTTTTGTTGGATTTTTATTCTTATTTATATTATTTTAGACTTATTTTAACTTTTAATTTATTTTTAGGTTTAAAATTTTAATTTGTAGCTTTTTACGGTTTTACGTGAACGCCTTTTCGACTTAGCTTAATCCGTCTTCGTAACTGTCATTCTCTTCGAATCTCATTTCTTTCTTTCTTTTTCTCAATATAATCACAAATCATTAATCAATTCATTACACAACGCACTAGCCTCCTCAAGAACGAACTCACTTTAGGGTCATTTACACACGGTTTTTCTAAATCGTCGTGCTTACTTCCCTATTTGTTGCTCTTTTCCTAAAGGGTATACAAAACTCAACTATCATTTTGGCGCCGCTGCCGGGGAGGCGTGTTGTGTTTTGATTGAAATTGTTGTTTTTATATACTAACCATAATTAGTATTTGTATTAGTAGCACTCTACTAATACGTATTATCGGTTTTCGGTTTTTTTGTGAATACTATTACTATAGTGTATACGTAGAACAATAAATTAACAAGTACTCCAAATACGTGAGCAATCACAACTTGACTTGGGAGGTCATTACCCAATCATTGTATTCGAATCTCAAACCAAAGAAAAAGGCAAAAATAGATAAATACTTTCGTGAAGCTCGATTTTGAAAAATAAAAACTATAAGGTGGGTATAAGGCGGTTGTATTTCACGACCTAAAGGAAAAAGGCTCTTAAGTGCTTCGCGCCGCCTCGTTTCCTCCGCTTGCTTGTGCGTATTTTGAGATTGAGAGCTAATCGAGGGTTTTGCCGCCCAAAGTATTACTAAGTATCATATATATTTTCTTGGTTTCCATTGATTAAACCCTATTGAACGTTTTGGTGTTCCACCAACGTTCTAAAGTCATCGAAGGCGTTCACTTCACGTGACCGTTTTCATTCCTTGAGGCTTCTTTAATCGAGAGATTTGATTAAAGAGGAGATTTGTAGATTTGTGTCTACCTAATACAATCACCAAGATCAAAAGAGGTTAATACAATCAAAAACCACAAAAAAATTGAAAAATACAAAACACCAAAAAGAATCTTCTTTGCTCGTCCCCTCGTTGTACGTGACGTTTATGCTAACTCGTAATCAAGCAAGACGTGCACGTAAACGAAAGAATAAAACTCCCACTCCAAATCATTCTAGTGAGGAGTCTCCTATTGACGAACCCATTGTAAGAGAAGCACCAACCATGGCGAATCGAACTATGATGGAGTTACTTCAAGCACCCACCGAGGGTTATGGAGAGGCTATTGTGATTCCCGCTATCCTTGCGGAGAATTTTGAGGTGAAAACGGGTTTGTTGTCGATGATCCAAAACAACAAATTCCGTGGTGATGAGAAGGACAATCCCCACAACCATATCCGCCAATTCAATCGTCTTACCGCTACTTGCAAATTTAAGGATGTCTCGAATGACTCGATTAAGATGATGCTTTTTCCGTATTCCTTAGCAGGGCCCGCTAAAATTTGGTTAGAGAAAGAGCCACCCAATTCTATATTGACGTGGAAGGATCTCGTTTCAAAATTCGTGAACCAATTTTTTCCGCCCTCTAAGACTACGCACTTGAAAAACGAGATTTCAAAGTTTTCACAAGAATCAAATGAAAGTTTTTCAACGGCTTGGAATAGGTTTAAGGAGATGTTACATGAATGTCCTCATCACGGTTTTTCCGACTTGCATCAAATTGACACGTTTTACAATGGACTTAATGATCATGAAAGGGATTATTTAAATGCCGCCGCGGGTGGTAATTTTTTGTGTAAAACGGTTGAGGAAGCTTTGGTGATAACTGAGAATAGGTCTAAGGTTTATAGCCCTCGTAACACACCGAGTGTTGCCAAAATGGGCTCGTGATCATCTCGTAGCATTAATGCCTTACATGATGAAGCAAATGAAGAAAATCGGTTTTTTGATAGATTTGCTAACCTTATGTCCCATTGGAAAGCTCAAGAAGCTTCGAATTCCGCTTCGGTTAAAGCGGTTGCTAAGAGTTGTTTGTCTTGTGGTGGAGCTCATGATCTTTCCGAGTGCATTACCGCGGATGGTAACACTTCGAGTGCTTATGTAGCCATGGGAACTTATAACCAAAACGGTCAAGGTTCCCGCCAAAATCAAGCTCCACCAAATCAAAATGCTAATAACTATCGAAACAACAATCAAGGTGGTAATTATCAAGGCAATCAACGTAACTACAACAAGGGTAATTATCAAAGTGGAAATGGGCAAATTTCAAACTACCACACAAGGTTTTCAAAATGATCACACCAAAAATATTCAAGGAGAATTTTTGAATTATGCTAAGGCAAACGATGCTAAGTTTGATAATATGCAACGTGAAATGGTTAGCTTAAGATCCGAGTTGAAAAACGAGCTTAAAAACGAACTTGCTAATGAACTTAAGATTCATGCTAATAAAATGGAAGGAAATGTTCAACGACTCCAACAAAATCAACAAAAAATGGAGCAAGGTCAACATGAGATTAAGCAAGAATTGTTAAAAGCGGATGCTAGGCAATCTAAGTTTGAAGACCGAATGGGAAAAATGTTTGAAGCTATCATGTGTAAACCTTCTTCTTCGGGTGGTCTTCCTAGTGATACCATCGTGAACCCGAAAGGAGAATTGAAGGTTATTACTATTCGAAGTGGTAAAACTTTCAAAGAACCCATTTCTCGTCCAAGTACTTCTATGGAGAAGGAAAAAGAGAAAGAGCCCGAGGTGGTGGTCGAAAAGGAGCAAATTCCAAGCCCACGAAGTACCGCTCAAACCACACCTACGGTTGAACCAATACCAATCATGGAACCCGAGATTCCAAGGCCTTTTCCTATGGCCCAACCCACACCACCCTTACCTTACCCTTCAAGACGAAACAAGGAAAAGGCACAAGAACGAAATAATTATCAATTTGAACTTTTTATGAAAATGTTTCGTGACTTGCATTTTAATATAAGTTTTGCCGACGCCTTGGTCATGATGCCTCGATTTGCCGCGAACTTCAAAAGTATGTTGAATAACAAAGAGAAATTGCAAAAGTCGTCTAGTTTTTCATCGGTTTTTCTTAGCCACATACCTCAAAAAGTCGGTGATCCCGGCAAGTTTTTAATCCCATGTGCAATACAAGATATGGAAGAATGCTACGCCTTGGCCGATCTTGGTGCTAGTATTAATTTGATGCCTCTTGAGATTTTTAAATCGCTCAATCTTCCCAATCTCAATCGAGATGGCCGATCATTCTACGATTCTAGCTTGTGGAGTAGCCGAGGACGTCTTCGTGAAAGTTGGAAAGTTCTACTATCCCTTAGACTTTATTGTTGTTGACATTCCCATCGATCCTAAAGTTACTCTAATTTTAGGTCGATCATTTTTGGATACCTCGAGAGCACTTATCGATGTGCATGCTAGGAAAATCACTCTTCGTTTCAATGAGGAAGAACTCGTCATAAATGCAACTCAAAACTCCACGCTTTCTCATGTGTATTCTATCACGTCTTTGAACAATGTTAGTTCCATCAAAAACATTTGTAAAAAGATTTCAAAAAGAGTTTTAGGAGTTGATGATAAAAACGATTTTCCGTCCCCTCCGCCGGTGGAGGTTAAGAGTGTTAAGCCTACGTTTCCAATCACGAATGATTCTTCGGATGATGAATATGTTAATCCCGATGGGGGATTTTTCTTTGTTGACAAATGTTTTGAGAACTTGCCACCACCTAAACCAAAACGGTTTTCAAATGTGAGAATTTTTAGTGTGACTAATATTGCTTTAGAAACGCCAAATATTTTTGACATAATTAAGTCGGGTTTTCATAAGGAGAGTTTAAAAGATGAAAAAGGAAAAGATTTTGATTTGAATTTAAAAGATTTTTCTACAATGCTAACTCCGTCATCACCACGTGTATTGAGTACTACAAGCTCGTCTTTTCCTTTTGACGATGCTTTGTGTGGACCTAGTGTGGGGGTAGCCCCTTATGTTCCCTCCCCTTTCTCCACCGAGGACGAGATATTTGATCCTGGAATTGCTTATAAAGGGAAATCTCGGTCTTCCACCGATGCAATAAATGGAAAATCTTTCTATTTGATTGGTGCGAGTCTACCTCGAGTAGCTCAATGTTTTTATGACTTACCCATTGTCCCACCCTTCTATTTCTTCTCATCTATTTTCTTGAAAACCTTTGGGTTTGTGTTGACACACGATGAAGTGGCGTTGATTTGTTTTTCCAATGAAAACGAGAACGCCATCTTCGATCCCGGTATTTTTCACCATCAAAGGACTTAGTCCTTTATACCGGTTGTTTTTGGGCCTTGTTTATCATGTAAGCCCCACCAAAAATTAACCATACCATGATTATCCCTAAATGATCACATTTATGGGGATTCGAGTCGAGCTTTTGACTCGGTTATCAAAAACAAGGTGCCTCGTGGGGGAGACCCATGCTTATCCATGTACATATTATTGCTTTCTAATTAGTTTAATGTGAGGGGATTTGTGCCCTTCCAACCTTTGTTCCGTGGTTGTTTGTGAATTGTGGTTTTTAGATCATGATCTTCACGATTGGAGCCTCTCGTGTTCGTTTTATGGGAGCACTCGATCGTTTGCTTTGAAGACTTTCTCAATATCCAAATATATATCCTTTTGATGTTCTAACCTTAGGTTATTAGCACACTTCATAAACGGCTATTGATTTATTGGTTACACCCTTTCCATGCTAGATTAGGCATTCGACTACGTCTCTAGTATGGGGGTGTTTACACCCCTAGACTCGAAACATTGAGGACAATGTTTAACTTTAGTATAGGGGGTGAATAGATACTTGCCTTGCCAAACCTTCACGCTTTCCAAAGTTTATCTTTTTGTTATCGTTTTGTTGCAAAATAAGGCTAAAAATGGCCAAATTTTAAAATTTTTCTCATGTTTTATAAGTGTTTGAAGACACGAATGTAGGTTTTCCGATGGCGAGAATAAGAGTAATTTTTGACTCGACCGTGCGTGTTGAGCACTTAGCTTTGATTCCTTAATTTCACATTAGGCTAAGTCTCTTAAATGAGGACGAGAAATGATAGAGTTAATTATAAGTTACTATGCTAAACGTAGAGTACTCGTATTCTTTCAAAAACTCATGTGTTCTCGTTGTTTGCTTATTCTCCCTTCGCTTGTAAATATTTTTTGCTTAATAAATATTGACTTAGCGGTTTAGTTAGGATTGTTGGGTTTCTAGTCTTTCTAGTAGCTTCCGTGTAATTAAATTGGGAAGACATCAAGGTATCGTCAGCGTCACGGTTTTGAAGTATTGGCACCCGAATAATCAAAAGCTTCACCCAATAATAAGATTTCAAGTGCTCACCTAAATCAAGCAAACAATTTGAAGCCCCACAAGGCCTAAAATCTATGCAAAATTGAAAGTGAATCAAGCCTTAATCTTCGAAGCTTTAAAGATCCAAAATTCGCTTTAGCGTGAGGATATACGTCTTTGGCTAATAAAACCATCGATGAGGCGGATAATAAAAGGCAAGGCAAGACCGAAGTCATAATAAAAGCTTCATGGCGAAGTTGAATAAAAGATGGAGGTAAACCAAAGATAATAAGGCCCTTCCGTTAGGGGGCGTATAAAAGTCTTGGTAATAAGTCTCATGTTCATAACCGTTATAAAACCGTGTTTATCGATTCTTCTTGTCAACTTAATTTTTTGACATCGTTGTCTATTAGGAGGGGTTATTGATTTGATGGTCTTAGTTACACCGTTAGGACTCTAACTTTAGACCTAAATCTCTATTATCGCATAAGTCAACAATGTATCCTCGTGAAACATTCAAGACAAAATAAAATATAAGAGATACAACTTAGGAATAATGGGAGGATAAATACGTAATTAGGACATATGAGTAGTGTTAGCATTACTAAATTATAATGACAATGATCTTGTTGCACGCTTGGCATGGAATTGGGGTGAAAATCGAGGACGATGAAATTATTTCTAACGAAGCATTCACGTGTTCTTATTCTATGAACCTAAACGTCCCATTTTGCGATGAAAATCATACATTATGTCTAAAACGCAAGTAGTAGTAGCAATAATAGTAGTGTGGCTAGTTTATCATTCAATAAAGTGAATAAAAATAAATTTTGGATGTGCTACGATACTTTATTCTAGCATTGCGTGAGGGCACGATAATGGTTTAGTATGGGGGAGTGATGAGACTGCTTTTATACATAGTCTCATCGTCCAAAATGGGCTTAAAATGCATTAAATATCATTAAAACTGCCAAATATATGCTCGTGTTTGTTTCTTGTGTATTTTAGGTACGGATATTGAGGAAAAGACAAAAAGATCACAAGAATCAATCAAAAACGAACACGGGAAACGAAGTCGCACAATGAACCGGACCCGAATCATGAATTTCCAAAATGGTCCTTGAAGTTTTGAAGATTGGCAACTTTAGTCCCTCATTTTTGAAGATTTGGCAAGATAATACCTTGAAGAAATCATCATTGGCAAAAGAAGACCTCCATGTTTAAAGATTATACAAGTTATGCCCTTGAAGAATCCAAAATATGCATTAATGGTCCTTGAAACAAGTTTGCAAAATAGTTGTGCCAGATTTGACAAGTTAACCAAACTTGTTAACAAAGGGATTCAAGGTTGTTGCTATTTATTACAAAGTGAACATCAAAGGAATATAAGGGGGCCTAACCTGACCAGGCAAGAAACTAATACCCACCACTCCCCACACACCACCTCACCCACCCAACTCCCTCCACCAATCAGAACACATCACCACTCCACGTCCACTTTCCACTTTGTTAAGTAAATAAACTTAATTAGTTTATTACCAATATCCCACTGCTAGTATTAAAGTTACCCCTGCTTTGCAAAAAGACAAATCCTATGCACATGTCACTTTCAGTAAACTAGAATTTTGTCTTTAGTGGCTCTAAACAAGAATTAGGACCTGATTTTAATTGCTATATTTTTCTAATTTAATTTTTGATTTTTCTGTTTAATTAGAATTTTTGTTACTGTTCATTTTATATTTTTTAGATTAAATTGCTATTTTTAATTAACTTTTTACTTTCTGTTTTTGTCTTTTAGTGACAAAAATATTTATTTTTCAGTTTTAAAATTTTTCATAGATTAAGAAAAATAATTTAAGATTTTTGGTTTAAAAAGTTTTTACTGTTCACTTTTTAATTATTTTTTAGAATTAATTTAGTTTAATTAGGGTTTTTATTATAACTATTTTTGTCTTCTAGTGAAAAATTTTATATTTTTCAAACTTTTTCATTTTTCTACTGTTCATTAGTATAAATTAGGATTTTTAAAATTGTCAAATTATTTTTAGCATTATTTTATTATTTTTTATAATTATTTTAGTTTAAAAATAGTTTTTAGTGATTTAAAAATAGAAAAATAGTTTTTAAAATTTAGGAAAAATACTTTTTAGTCTTTAGATAATATAGGTAAGTTATTTGTTCAATAAAATAATATTTTGGACATTTTGTTAATTATATTTAATTTTAGGGCTTTAATTAGCATTTAAAATTAAATATTTAATTAATAAAAGGTTTTAAAATATTTTTGTTGGATTTTTATTCTTATTTATATTATTTTAGACTTATTTTAACTTCTAATTTATTTTTAGGTTTAAAATTTTTAATTTGTAGCTTTTTACGGTTTTACGTGAACGCCTTTTCGACTTAGCTTAATCCGTCTTCGTAACCGTCATTCTCTTCGAATCTCATTTCTTTCTTTCTTTTTCTCAATATAATCACAAATCATTAATCAATTCATTACACAACACACTAGCCTCCTCGAGAACGAACTCACTTTAGGGTCATTTACACACGGTTTTCCTAAATCGTCGTGCTTACTTCCCTATTTGTTGCTCTTTTCCTAAAGGGTATACAAAACTCAACTATCAGGACCGATCCTGAATATCCTCTTGGTTATGATGAGACATCCCTTTGGGAAGAGGAGAGTAGATCATCGGTCAATAAAGAGTTTGTGAAACCATACAATTATGCTTATGAGAATAGTCTATATGGTCTTTTCACTACACAAAAACAAAAGTTTCGTGAGGAATTGTTTTTAGAATGCAAACAAAGAAGAATTCAATGGAAGAAAGCTTTTGCTACTAAGAAAACAAACGTTTCTAAGTTTATCAACTACTTGCCTCTTGATGCTTCTAAAAGCAAGAGTAGGCAGACATTTGGGTTTCCACAACATTACATTGATAATATTAAATCCATTGTTGACAATGAATGGAAACAACGAGAAAATGACGAGTGGAAAAAACCAATTCCTCAAGATATAACTGTGCTTATCAAACAAATCTTAATACCGAACACGACCACATTAAAAGAAAGTATGCTTGAATTTGAAAGGTTAATTCGGTCTGAAATGTTTGATGATTTAAAATATGTTGAGTCTATTGAGAAAGAAATTGACGATCTTCAAATGGACAAGTCCGTTTTTTTGATGAATATGATTTACTCTTAGAAGAATATCTCTCCAAAGATATTTTGTGTGTTACTCTTCAATCTTGTGCTGATATCGATGAATATTCTGATGTTGCATGCAAATATCTTGATAAAATCAAAGAATGTGAGCGTCTTGAACTTGAGCTTTCGAAACATAAAGAAAATGTTGATAAAAAGGCTTTTGAGTTACTTCAACACAAAACTGATTTCCTTCAAAAACATTGTCATTCTCTTGAACTTGCTTTGCAAAAAGACGTTGGTCGTTTTCCACATGATAATAACTTGCAAGAAAAACTTTCCATAACGTTTCGAGAAATGAATGAACTGAATTTGGAAATTAAAGGGTTGAAAGCTCAGTTACAAGATAGGGAAATAGCGATAGCAGAGTTGAAGAAACTCGTTGCTAAGATGGGTGGGAAAATTGTGGAACCTAGTGTTAAGAAACCTGTTGTAAGACAACCCAATGCGCAAAAAGTGACTAGACCCTCTGTCTTGGGAAAACCATCTGTTTTCTCTAATTCTGCATTTGCAAAACCTGCGTTTGCCCCCAAGACGGATGGGAAGGATAGGTTACCACAAAATACTCCCAAAACACATATTCGATCACCAAGCATTAAGCACACAAATGTGATTAAACCAGGGATGTATAGATTGGCCACTAAACCCACACAAAACAAAGAAAGTCAATCACCTCAGACTTCTAGAAACACTAATAGACGTGTGTCTTTTACTACAGGAGTAATCCCCACTGATAGTGTAAGCCGGCCTCAGCTTAAGAGCACTCACATGAATGAAAAGGTTTGGCAAAACAAAAGTCAAGGGAAGATGAAGACAGTAGAAGACCACCCTAGGATTTTCAATGTTTTTAAGAATAAAACGTCTGTAATCATGTGTAATGATGATTTGAATGATTCGACTTTGAATGCTTTGAATGTTAAGTTTGTTTGTGTGAAATGTGGAAAGTGTGCTAATGCTAATCATGCTATGTGTGTTTCGAATAATGTCAAAGGCGTAGATACTAGAACTAAGAAGCAAACTGCGATGCCTATTAGTGCTAGAAAACCCAAACGCAAAGTGAACCATTCTGGTGTAACCCCCTTGAGAAAAGTATTGCATCAGACTCCACCACTAAGACCACTAGAAGCAGAATTAGGGAATTATATGAGTCTGCTAGCAAGTCGTGGAAATGGTGGTTTGCTAATCAATGTCCTCCTGGATATAAATGGATGCCTAAAGTTAGGACAGAAAATGTGACAACGAGTGTTAGTGTGCCTTTAAATGTTGCTAAGGACACTAATGATTATACAATCACAACTACTGTGGTATCCAATTTAGCAAATGCTCCATCGTGTTCTAACTCTTCTGCAGGTGATACAAATAATTCTCTTCATACTGGACTCCGGATACACGAAGCACATGACGGGGAATCTCAAGCTTCTAATTAACTTCGTGGAGAAGTTCCTGGGTACGGTCCGATTCGGAAATGATCAATTTGCACCGATCCTAGGATATGGAGATTTGGTTCAGGGTAATATCACGATAAAACGGGTATACTACGTCGAAGGGCTCAATCACAATCTTTTCTCGGTTGGTCAATTCTGTGATGCGGATTTGGAGGTTGCTTTCAGGAAGAAGACATGTTTTGTTCGTGATTATGATGGGAATGATTTACTTACCGGTACACGGGGTACTGATCTCTACACTATTTCACTCCAAGACACAACTTCATCAACTCTAATTTGCTTCATGGCTAAAGCTTCAACGACTCAGGCATGGTTATGGCATCAACGTTTATCTCATCTTAACTTTGATACCATCAACTTGCTTTCCAAGAAAGATATTGTGAGAGGCCTTCCAAGTTTAAATTCATCAAAGATCATCTTTGTTCTTCTTGTGAGCTTTGTAAAGCTAAACGAAGTAGCTTCAAACAAAGACCACACCAAGCTCTAAAGGACGGTTAGATCTTCTCCATATGGATCTATGTGGTCCCATGCGTGTTCAAAGTATCAATGGGAAGAAATATATTCTGGTAATTGTCGATGATTACTCAAGGTACACATGGACTCACTTCTTGAGGTCCAAGGATGAAACACCCGAAGTTCTCATCAGCTTCCTTAAACTGATACAACGTGGTCTTCAAGCTCAAGTTAAAGTGGTTCGTACTGACAGAGGTACAAAATTTTTGAATTCAAATCTGAGAAACTACTCTGAAGCGGAAGGAATTGAACATGAAACATCTATTGCTCGAACACCCGAACAAAACGGAGTTGTTGAAAGATGAAACCGTACTTTAGTTGAGGCTGCTCGAACATTATTATCTGCTTCAAAACTTCCACTATACTTTTCGGCCGAAGCCGTGTCAACCGCATGCTACACACAAAACCGCTCCTTAATTATCCCAAGACACGAAAAGACACCATATCACATAATTCATGATCGAAAACCTTCACTCAAACACCTTCACGTTTTTGGATGTACGTGCTACATTATTCGAGATGGTGAAAATCTGGACAAGATGAAAGAGAAAGGTGATGCATGCATTCTAGTGGGATATGCAACTCAGTCTAAGGGATATAGAGTATACAACAAGAGAACAAAATTGATTGTCGAGACCATTCACATTCGATTTGATGAATTACAAGAAATGGCACTTGAACAAAACAGTTTAAGTCCCGATCCACAACGAAAAATGACTTCCGTTCACAACCGCACGGAACTCAGAACTTAAGATCACATCAATGAACCGTCAAGTTCAATGCTGGTTCCAGAACATGTTCCTAGAGCTGATATGACAGTCGCCACGACAATTGAAGAGTTGGAAATGTTATATGGACCAATGTATGATGAATATTTCACGGGGGAGAAACATGTTGTATCGAAGTCTTCCGCTGTCACTCATGATAAGAATGATGATACCGATCATCGTCAACAAAAGGATACAACTTCATCTACTTCAACACGAGTTGCTGCAGATTTATCTCCTCAGAATATCACATCAACAACCGCTCCTACAACATCCACAACTACTGCCATTGCTCCAGAGAACACAAATCAAGTAGAAGATGCATTATCTGACGAAGACGAATTTATCAACCCATTCGGTACACCGATACACGAAACTGGAGAGTCTTCTACTTGCCATGTTGATCCGTCAAATATGCATACGTTCTACCAACGACATCCTTCAACACATCATTGGACACGATCATCCTTTGGTTCATGTAACTGGAAACCCTTCACAGCCCGTTCGTATAAGACGACAACTTCACACGATGGCGATGTTTGTATGTTCGCACTCGCCGTGAGTTCAGCCGAACCAAAAAACATCAAAGAAGCCATGGCTGATCATGCTTGGATTGAATCGATGACGGATGAACTTCAACAATTTGAAAGACTTAAAAGTCTGGGAACTTGTTGACAGACCATACGATGTAACACCATTAAATCTTCATTGGATCTGGAAAAACAAGATGGATGAAGAAAACACGGTCATCAAGAATAAATCTAGGCTAGTGGCTAAAGGGTATGGACAGAAAGAGGGTATTGATTTTGAAGAATCATTTGCACCAGTAGCTCGAATGGAAGCGGTCAGGATTTTCCTTGCTTATGCTGCACATAAGGGATTCATTGTCTATCAAATGGACGTAAAGACGGCGTTTCTTAACGGTCCTTTGAAGGAAGAAGTCTATGTCACGCAGCCAGAAGGATTCGTCAATCCTCATTATCCTGACAATGTGTATCGTCTCCACAAAGCACTATATGGACTCAAGCAAGCTCCAAGGGCATGGTACGACGAGCTCTCGAAATTTTTGGTTTCCAAAGGTTTCTCAAATGGTTCCATTGATTTAACTTTGTTCACTTATAAATATGGGGATGACATTTTGCTTGTGCAGATTTATGTTGATGACATTATTTTCGGGTCTACAAACCCAAAACTTTCAAAATGGTTTGAAAAAGTAATGCACAACAGATTTGAAATGTCTATGATGGGCGAACTGAAATTCTTTCTAGGAATTCAAGTTCACCAATCCCCATGTGGTATCTTCATTAACCAAGCTAAGTATTGTCAAGAGATAATCACAAAGCATGGTATGACATCATGTGACCCCGTTGGGACACCATTATCAACCACATCCATAGATGCTGATTTGGAGGGATTACCCATAGATCAAACGAGATATCGTTCCATGATCGGGTCCCTCATGTACTTGACATCAAGCAGACCTGATATTCATCATGCTACATGCTATTGTGCACGATATCAAGCACGACCCACTGAAAAGCACCTCAAGGAGGTTAAACGGATCTTTCGGTACCTTAAGAATACCATTCACATGGGACTCTGGTATCCGAGGGAAACCGGTTTCTTTCTAACGGCCTATTCAGATTTTGATCATGCAGGGTGTCTTGATACACGTAAAAGTACTTCTGGTGGTGCACGATTTCTAGGTCAAGACAAGCTTGTGGGATGGTCTTCCAAGAAGCAGGATTGCACGTCACTTTCATCAGCCGAAGCGGAGTATGTGTCTCTATCTGCGTGTTGTGCTCAAGTTCTTTGGATGAGAACACAACTCACGGATTATGGCTTCCATTTTGATAAAGTACCTATGTACTGTGACTCAAAGTCGGCCATAGCCATCTCCTGCAATCCGGTACAGCATTCCCGCACGAAGCACATTGATGTCAGATATCACTTCATTAAGGAACAAGTTGAAAAGGGTATTGTTGAATTATACTTTGTTGGAACTGATTACCAATTAGCTGACTTGTTTACAAAAGCTCTTTCGAAAGAGAGGTTTGCGTATCTTGTTAGGTAAATTGGTATGAGATGTTTGACTCCAACAGAACTGGAGATTCTGGAAAAGAAGCCTGCTTGATTCATCTATCAAACATCTATCTTGTAAATATTAATGAAAAAGCAAAACACAAAATTAAAAAATCTTTCAAAATCCAAAAATATTCTTCTCGACATGTCTTTCAGTATCGATAATATGGACGTACCTAGAAATGTCGCTCAATAACGACACGGGTGTGTACATAAAGCTCGAATGAAAGTTGTAAATATTTTTCAAAACATGTCATTTCTTTTAATAAAGGAAATTGTCTATTTGGGACAATATTTCCAAACAACGGGTAGAGCAATCTATCACGGGTTGAGCTTGTCACAAAACATTCCACGTTTTGAGCTCAACACAATAGCTTGTAATCACTTTCAGATTGCAACCCGAATCTAAATTCACGGGGGAGTGTACGCTTTAGTGCCCTTACCCTCAGCAAAAGAAGAGAAATCTTCTTACACTTGAGTGGATTCGTCAAGACATTCAAAGTCTAAGAACTTAAGTTTATGCTTTAGAAAAACCTCTTCGCCAAAAAGAAATAGGATTTTTCAAAAAGCGTTGAACATAATTTTTTCAAGAATTTTTCAATGATAATTCAAAATCTTTCAAAAATTGTGTGTTCAACAACTCCCATCCTCAAAAAGCGAAATGTGGATAAAATCCTCACAATGACAATTCAATTGGATCAATTTTTGAGGGGGAGCATTTCAACTTCATGCAAAAGATTAACACATCTTTCTCCTGGAGATTTTCAAGACTATTTTTCAAAATATATTTCAATCAAATTTGGTATCTCTAATATCAAAAGATTTTATATATTCAAGATAGGGGAGAAAATGTGATCTTATATAAGACTCAAGCACTTTAACTCTTACCTACATGTGCAAAACACTTTTGATTATCGATACACATGTGAAGGGGGAGCATTTCTGAAACGACAAAACTATCAAGGTGTTAAATGTTTTTCAAACATCTTGTTAGACATTTGAAGTGGTTTTCATGGTTATGATCAAATACCCACAACATCTTTAATTCACGACGTTATTGGTGTCAAAAGGGTGGTTAGGTTTAAGTCCTATGATCCAACCAGAACCGGAGGGATCTTCCCAGGGACAATCCAATAGATTATTAAAAGTCCTTAGGAAAGATGGAGTAGAATGTGAACGTAGCTGAATGCCGACTAAGTACTGATGCTAGCACTTGAACAATCACAACAAGGTGCTAGTAATGATGTCTTGGTAAGCATTGAAGGGGTTGAAAAATGAAAAAGAAATGTAAGGATAAAGGGTGTAAAGAAAGAAGCCCTCCATACAATTTAGGCAGAAACCGGGTTAACACATCATGAAGACAAACTCATCATGGACCCAGTGATGTATGCACAACCCTTTCCTAGCTACTCAGGCTTCTCTCAAAAGAAGTTTGTTTTATTGTCACGGAGAACAACATGACTTCTATTGACTTTCTCACTTCGAGATAGTTGATATTGAATAGGTGGCATCTGCTCCAGCCTCCGACCACTAAAAGTGCACAAATCGAGTCTAGAGCCTAGAGATCAATCAAATCTCGTTAGGACACACGGATGAAGATCAAGAGAGTCCTATGCTATATCCTTGTGATATTGCTAGAACACTCAGAGTGATACTACTTAGTATTCACAATGATGAGTGGAAATCATTCCAGTGTTAACATCAAACAACACTGCGGTAGGTCATATGTAAGATTCTTTATGAATTGAACATGTGTAAAACTGAAAAGCAACAGTGGTTTGATTCTGAATTGATTCAAACTCGTTTCAGGTTTCTACGCAACATCTTTATGATCTTGCCAGAACATTCAGAGTGATATTCATTAATATTCACAATGACGAATGGAAATCCTTCTAGCGTCAACATCAAACAGCGCTACGGTAGGTAACTTGCGAGATTCTTATGAATCTAGCTTGTGTCAACTGGAAAGCAACAATGGTAAGATTCTTTATGAATCACACTTGTTCTAGGAAATTGAACTGATGACTTTAATCAAGCGGATATTTATCCAATTGATTCACTCTTTATGTTCGCAGTCTTGCTTTGAGACGGTCAAGTAAAGAGAACGGCTAGTACAGCCGCGAAACCCTGTCAAGGAGATTCTTAATTGAATCTACCTATCACATGTACAGTATTTAATATCGTATAACGGTCTTCACCGACCGGAGGTAAAACGCTACCGATTTAGGACGAATGTCAAAGCCATTCAGTCCGTGTCTATGTTTTGTCTCGAGAAGGTGGCGTCATGGTGTACTCAGCAAAGTCAAAGATTAAAAAAACCACATACTCATGCCTAAAGACATATTCAACAATTAATAGTGTGAGCATGTGGATAAAGACACAAGATCGTAAGATGGCAAGGACAAGTCAAGGATGATTTGAAGATCTCAAGATAAAAAGACAAAGTCGAAAGACAATGACAAAGGCTCAAAGATCACGGCATGAAGAAACAAGACTACTATTACACGTTCAAGACTCATTTATGGCGAGATTAGTAATCTCTACAATTCTCCAAATGACAAAGGGTAATGACCTCTCATAAAGGATAGTGACCTCACATTGGGGGAGATTGTTAGCTTCAAAATATTGAGTCAAACAAGAATGCTCGGTCATATGTTTATTATGTATCGTATATTAGAACGTTGTAATAGGTAGTAGATTAGTCGTGTATTACGGGCTTAACTTTAAGCTAAGGTTCATTCATAAGTAACCAAAGCCCAAAAGGAAAGCCCGACCCATTATCATATAGCCTATTATACCACATGTAGGCAAGGCTATATAAACCTCTCCTTGCATGTAAGGAGAGGTTGGTTGGTCATTTATTTTTCTCTTAATCTAATATTTCACAAGTTCACACACTTCTCTCTCTTTTCTCTCTCTAGTTTCTCTCTCTAAAATTCATCTCATATCTACCTTTCTTTCTTCATTAATCGTATAGAATCATCATATATTAGGGACAACAAGATCTAATCATGGGGTATTAAAAACAAGTTAATAAACATGTAGATCTAATCAAGTGGGATTAAAAACATATGGTTTAAGGGGTGTTTGGTTCGGCTAATGGGTAGAACCGAGAGCAAGAGCTCTCGGTGGTTGTGTGATCACCACCAACCGAGACCACAAGGTCTCAGTTTGGTTGGGGTGTTTCGGTCACAAGCAACCAGGGACCCCGACGCATGTCGGGGTTAGACTTGGTGATCATTGGGGGGGGGGGGTCTCGGCTGAAAACCACACGCACCACCGGTTTAGGCCGGTGGCGGTTTGCCATGGTTAAGGGTGTAGATCTGGTTCAAGAGGTTCACGGACCGGTTCATGACATGTTTAGATTTAAAACACTGGTTCGGTTCACGGTTTATTTTTCAAGTTAATTATTTATTTTTACAAGTTAAATAATTACAAGATTTAATTAAATTAATTTAACATGCTATGTAATTAATTTAATTTGGACATGACTTAGGTTAATTATTAGTAATAATAATACATGATTTTAACCTAAGTATTTTAAGAAGTAATTAATTAATTATTAAAACATGGTATGATTAATTAATTTCCATGACTTAGGTTATAATAATAATAAATATAAATACATGTTTTAACTTAAGTATTATTACCTTTTATTTAATTAAATCATGTTATATTTAATTAAATCTTATAACCTATAGTTTATTTAATTTACATGTAATAATTAATAAACTATACTATATATCACATGACTTAGATACCTAAAGCCATGTAATAATTAAATCTCTTCCGTTCGTCTTCTTCGTTCACTGGACACAAGGTACGGATTCTCCGTCCTTTCAGTATGGATATTCTTCCTTATTAGGATTCCCCGTATGCAGCCAACTGTTTTCCCAGTATATGTTTTATATGTTTTTGAATTGCTTATGTTTAATTAGATACCTAAAGCCATATACATGCATGACCAGTTTCACCTAGTTATGGAGGTACCATAACCATAAAACTAAAGGCACTAGTCTTATGACTTCACCACGGCGGAGTTATAGCTCGTGGTGTCCCTTCAGCTTTTGGCCATATTATTATTATCATGTGGGGCGTATGAGTGCATCCTAGGTTACATGTTTTCAACAGATTATTCAGGTGAATGTGGTGTGTGCCTTGCATCCTTCACAAGGAGCTGATCCCTCCTACCCAAAAACTTATATTAATTAGAGGCAGCCCCTCTAATTGCATGACGAGGTCACCCATCCAAGTATTCATGCACGTTGATATTTCATGACCTATATTGGCTATTGGTAAACATGTTAAACCGATTTTATAAGATAAACATAAGGCTTTTCAAACTATAAAACCAATTTTACTAAGTTATGTCAGGTTTTCCAGGACTTAATCTATTCCGCTGCTATATGTTTTATATGCTTATGTTATTCATGCTACGTTTGTATATCCGTGCACTGAGCGTTATGCTCAGCCGTTTTCCTTTCATGTTCCCAAAACAGAAGGTACCCAGGACTCGAGCATGTGGAGGACGTGCATAGGATGGAAGCTGTCATAGACTTCTTCCTTTGCCTTCATATACCTATGCTTGGTTAGTCATTTCTCTTTTCTTTTACTTTATTTATGTTTTGGGCTTATGTTTGGGAACCGATGTTTGATTCCGGTTTTCCCTATGGTAATGTATGTTTTACTACATATTACCTTGCATGCTTTGATGACACGCCATAATTACGCGTAATGGTCCACTTATCAAAGTGGGGTGTTACAACTAAATAGAAAAAGAAGGAAACATGTTTTCATAATACAGAGTTTTTTAGAGAAAAAAACACAAAACCCTAGCCTCCTCCTTTTTCTCCTTTGGCCGTCGGGTATACACACACAAGAAGGGGTGTTCTTTGATTTTTGGTGATCCAATTCTTGCAAGATCGTTCGTGTTATCATTCTCTTTTGTTTCACGTATCGGTAACCCTTAAACCTTTTGTTTTTAATTATTTATTAGATCAAGAACACATGAAATCAAGGGTTTGTTAAAAACTATTAGTAAAACATGTTAACTAAATCAACGGGTTAAAAACATGGTGGTTAAAAGGGTGTTTTGGTTCGGCCGACGCGTAGAACCGAGAGCCGAAGCTCTCGGTGAGTTTATGATCACCACCAACCAAGACCTCAAGGTCTCAGTGGGGTTTTGGTGTCTCGGCCGCAAGAAAAACAAGGGACCCCAACTCATGTCAGGTACCGTTTGGTTTGGGGGTCTCGGCTGGAAACAAACAAACACCACCGACATAAGCCCGTGGCTAATATGAACAAGAAGGGGGAAATGCCGCATGGGCGACGGCTAGCCAAGGACCAAGGGGCACCGGCTTAAGCCGGTGGCACCTTTACACAAACAGTGGCAACCGGCCAAGCCGGTTCGCCACTGTTAAGGGTGTGTTTGTTGGTCCGGTTCAAGGGGTTTCACAGACCGGTTTACGACATGTTTAGATTTAAAACACGTGTTCGGTTCATTTATTTTTACAAGTTAATTATTTTTACAAGTTAAATAATTACAGGATTTAATTAAATTAATTTAATATGCTATATAATTAATTTAATTTAGACATGACTTAGGTTAATTATTATTAGTAATAATACATGATTTTAACCTAAGTATTTTATGATTTAATATTAGACTAAAGTTATTAATTAATTATTAAAACATGGCATATAATTAATTAATTTTCATGACTTAGGTTATATTAATAATAAATATTAATACATGTTTTAACCTAAGTATTATTTACCCTTTTATTTATTTAAATCATGTTATATTTAATTAAATCTTATAACATATAGTTTATTTAATCTACATGTTATAATTAATAAAATATATTATTAATCACGTTACTTAGTATATTTATTCAGTATAACTACGCTTATATTATTAGCTGATAAATCCAGCTTATTTCTAAATATATAAACTTTCTATTTCAGGAAACTTACTATTTTTGGAAATTTTCTATTTTTAGAAACTTATCTATTTTAAGAAGTTAATCTATTTTTGGAAAATTTCTATTTTTAGAAACTTATCTATTTTAAGAAGTTAATCTATTTTTGGAAACTTTCTATTTTAGGAAACCTGCTATTTTTAGAAAGTTACTTATTATTACACAACAAGTATAATAATACTAGAAATACAAGTAATACCTAATCAGAATAGACAGAATACATGATAAACGCAACATAAAGATAAAATCAGTAAAACATGACATGAACATATAAACAAGCTAAGACATGATATAAAACCAGTTACGTACTCAGTAATCAGAACACTTACACACGTATATTATTTATGTAGCATTAGTGATATCGAAGTAGGACTCTCTTCCGTTCGTCTTCTTCGTTCACTAGACACAAGGTACGGATTCTCCGTCCTTTCAGTATGGACATTCTTTCCTTGTTAGGATTCCCCGTATGCAGCCAACTATTTTCCCAGTATATGTTTGATATGTTTTGATTTGCTTATGCTTAACTAAATGCCTAAGCCATATACATGTATGACCAGTTTCACCTGGTTATGGGTGTACCATAACCATAACACTGGAGGCACCAGTGTTATGACTTCACCACGATGGAGTGATAGCTCGTGGCGTCCCTTCAGCTTTTGGCCATATTATTATTATTATCATGTGGGGCGTATGGGTGCATCCTAGGTTACATGTTTCAGCAGATTATTCAGGTGAATGTGGTGTGTGCCTTGCATCCTTCACAAGGAGCTGATCCCTCCTACCCAAACTTATATTAATTAGAGGCAGCCCCTCTAATTGCATGACGAGGTCACCCGTCCAAGTATTCATGCACGTTGATATTGCATGACCTATATTGGCTAATGGCAAACATGTTAAACAATTTTTATAATATAAAATAAGGCTTTTCAAACTATAAAACTAGTTTTACTAAGTTATACCACGTTTTCCAAGACTTAATAAATTCCGCTGCTATATGTTTTACATGCTTATATTATCCATTCCATGCTTGTATATCCGTGCACTGAGCGTTATGCTCAGCCGTTACTTTCCTTTCCATGTCCCAAAACGGCAGGTACTTAAGGACAGACTCGAGCATTTGGAGGACATGCATAGGATGGAAGCTGCCATAGACTTCTTGTAACACCCCATTTTGATAAATGGAATGTCACGCGTAATTATGGCGTGTCATCAAAGCATGCAAGGTAAATGTACTAAAACATACATGACCATAGGGAAAACCGGAATCAAACATCGGTTCCCAAACATAAGCCCAAAACATAATAAAGCCAAAAGAAATGAATGAAAGACTAAACAAGCATAAGTATATGAAGGCAAAAAGGAAAAGAAGTCTCTAGCAGCTTCCATCCTATGCGCGTCCTCCAAATGCTCGAGTCTTCCCTAGAGTACCTGCCGTTTTGGGGACATGGAAAGGAAAGTAACGGCTGAGCAAAACGCTTAGTGCACGGATATAGACATAGTATGAATGACTAAAACATAATAAAGACTTAATAGCAGCGGGATTGTATAAGTCCTGGAAAACCTGGAACATGTTCATAAAACTGGTTTTATAGTTTGAAAAGCCTTATGTTTATCTTATGAAAACTGTTTAACATATTTTACCATTAGCCAATATAGGTCATGAAAATCCACCGTGCATGAATACTTGGAGGGGTGACCTCATCATGCAAATTAGAGGGGCTGCCTCTAATTTAATATACTGGTTTTTGGGTAGGAGGGATCAGCTCCTTGTGAAGGATGCAAGGCACACACCACATTCACCATGAAATCCTGACTGAAAACATGTAACTAGGATGCACCCATACGCCCCACATGATAAATATAATAATATGGCCAAAAGCTGAAGGGACGCCACGAGCAATCACTCCGCCGTGGTGAAGTCATAACATCAGTGCCTCTAATGTTATGGTTATGGTACCTCCATAACTAGGTGAAACTGGTCATGCATGTATATGGCTATAGGTATTCTTAATTAAACATAAGCAATCAAACACGTAACTTATACTACGGGAAAACAGTTGGCTGCATACGGGGAATCCTAATAAGGAAAGAATGTCCATACTGAAAGGACGGGAATCCGTACCTTATGTCCAGTGAACGCAGAAGATGAACTGAGCGAAATCCTACTTCCGTATCACTAGTGCTACATAAATACATACATGAATAAGTATCTACTTACTAAATACGTAGCTGGTTTCGTGTCATGTTTTAGCTTATTTTATGTGTTCTTACCATGTTTTACTGTTTTAAAGCCTTAAACTGTGTTTATCTTATATTCTGTTTAATCTAATTAAGTATTTCTGGTATTTCATGTATTATTATACAGACTGTGTAATAATAAGTAACTTTCCAAAAATAGCAGGTTTCCTAAAATAGAAAGTTTCCAAAAAAGAAATTTTCCAAAAATAGAAAGTTACCAAAAATAGAAAGTTTCCAAAAATAGAAAGTTTCCAAAAATAGAAAGTTTCCAAAAATAAAAAGTTTCCAAAAATAGAAAGTTTCCAAAAATAGAAAGTTTCCAAAAATAGAATTACTGCTTAAAATAGATAAGTTTCTAAAAATAGAAAGTTTCCATAAATAGATCAGCTGCCTTGATTAAATAAGTTTCCATAAATAGATTAGCTGCATGAAATAAATAAGTTTCTAAAAGTAGAAGGTTTCCATAAATAGATTAGCTGCCTTATTTAATTAAGTTTCTAAAAATAGAAAGTTTCCATAATTAGAAATAAGCTGGTTAAATAAGCTAAGTATATAAGCCTAAGTGTTTTCATGATTATTTTCTAAGTCATATAATATAATGTATAGTTTAATAATTATTTCATGTAATTAAATTAAACTCTAGGTTAAAATATTTAATTAAAGTATAACATGTTTTTAATTAAATAAAGTTAAATACTTAGGTTAAAACATGTATTATTATTTATTAATAATATAACCTAAGTCATGTAAATTAATTAATTATAACCATGGTTTTTAAATAATTAATTAATTATAAGTCTAAAATATAAAAATACTTAGGTTAATTATGTTCATGATTATTAATAATCAAAATAACCTAAGTCATGTTATTAAATTAATCATGTCATATTATTAATTTAACTTTAACATAAGATCATAAAAAAATAAAAACTAAACATACACCATGAACCGGATCTAGACTAAAAACCATGAACCGGACATGAAATCGACACCGTACCCCGAACCAAATCGGGGTACCCCTTGTCTTGATGCTGCCGTGGGACCCACACCAACCAACCGGGACCATATGGTCTCGGTGGTGGTCGGATGGCCAAACCGAAACCCCCTCGGGTTCGGTGTAGGTTGCGGCCAAAACAAACACCCCTTAAAACATTACTTTTGATTTTATTAAATCCCAATTCATGTTAGATCTATGATCTATTTAGGTTTTATAAAAAAAACATAACATGTTCTTAATTAATAAAAGATCAAATCAAAAGAAAAAGGTTTAAAAGGATTTACCGATTACGTGGATCAAAAGAATGAAGAACAAACACGAACACCAACAAGAATTCCAATATCCAAGATCAACAAACACCTCCTTTTGGTGTGTTTGAAGGTGGCGGCCATAAGAGAAAAAAAAAAGAAGGAGGAGGAGGATTTTAGGTTTTCTGTAAAATTCTTCTGTAGAAAAAAAATGAGTAGTGTAAATTCCTTAACCTCCTTTTAGTGAAAAATTGATGGGCTAAGCCCATCCTCCCTCCCTAATTTCGTGGTAATGGGGCCCAAAAGGGGTAACCCGAACGTTTTCCGTGTCTAAAATATTGGTGTGTTCTCGTGTGTTCTCGTGTTCGTGTTTTACGTGTTCTCGTTAAATATTAACCGTGACTTTATATATTTATTCGTGTTCGTAATCAATATATATACGTAATTAATAATAGTTCGTGATTTAATTACGTTCATGATTTCATGATCGCATGTTCGAGATTAATTATTGTCAAATAATTATTACGTGCTCGTGCGTAGTAAATACTTATCGTGTTTTAACACGTACGTAATACGTAAAATCCTAACACGTAATCGTAATCATGCTATAATAGGAAAGTTTTAATCTAGTACGTACGATCTTAAGGGTACTATTCATGGTAAAAGCATGCGGGTTTTACAACTCTTCCCTCCTAAAAAGAATAATTCGTCCCCGAATTATAGATAACGTAACTGAAAGAGAAACATACCCGAATCAAACTGAGAGGGTATGCAAGATTAATGAACGTACAGGTGACATGGTAGAAGGAACGTGGAACGTTACATGTCTTGAAAGGACATGGAACGTGACGTGACTGAAAGGACATATCTAATTGATGAGAGAAAACGGATAAAACTCCGGATGGACTTGTCCGTTTCCAAGTGGCCTCCCTCTTGGAACGGTTCCTTCAGAAGATCTTGACACAAATGATAAATATTGGTCCTCCTGACCTTGACTTGGAATACGAAGAAATTCTTGGTTATCAACGAAAGGTAGATCCCCTAAATTCGATCGAGGAAAATAAGAGTTAACGTGCTAGGGTAACTGAAACGTTACGATGCAAGACAATCTGACTTAACTGATAATTAGAAACGATGTGCGAGACATAAAGAAACGTAGTACGTGAAAAATTTTGAACGTGATACGTGAAAATTTTTGAACGTGCTACGTGGAGATATGGCGAGTGTAGTATGAGTAAACATATCGTGATCCATGATACGTGTAACATATCTTGATCATGATATGAGGAACGCGGAATGAACATCACATGTGAAACATATCATGATCATAGAATACAATGGCGGTAACGTCAAACGCTACAAGGTGAGACGTGGAGTATGACGTGAAACGTCTATCTGATGATGGAGAGTTATACTAAACTTGTGTCTGGTCTCTCAAGTTCTTGCAAAACTTCCCAGAACGAAATGAACGTAAAATCGTATGCCCAGATACGATCATGAACGTGAATAGTGTCATGAACGCGAGCGCGAAAGCAAGTCGTGGAATCAGAATGAAGACGTGAAGTAATTTAGGAGTACAATTGCGAATCTTTGTCTGACCCGATAGCTGAGGGATTACCAAGTGGTCGGATGAGCCTTGGCTGGAACATGTCCGATCAATCTGTGGGTTCTGCAATCCTTGCGGATGTAAGGATTCTGCAGACTTGATCAAACTGTTTGCAATAACCCAGATAGCATCATGATTCCTCTGAGTTTGCGTTAATCTGGTAACCAAAATCCGTGGAGATCTTGTCACATTTCAATTCACAATTTCAGATGATGAAAACATCCCAGTTTGTTGGTGTCCTATCTTAACCTGTTGGTATGTCAGGTACCTAGATCTGAACGTAACTGTATCTTGCTTCGTAGAACTTGATACATAGGAGTTTGCGAAACTCTGAGTCTCTGAATCTAGACTTCTCCTAGCGTAGGATTTTCTAGAACACCTAATGTAGTGTAGGGTTCTCTCCTTTACGCATAAGCTGAGTCATGGTAAGATTAACTATAGAAACCCATGTGATTCAGTGTGTCACTGTAATCAAACAGAATTGATATTGGAAAAAAATTTCCAGGGTAGAATTTCTCTTGTCATAGAATTTGCAACATAGTGCAGATATGGTCTTCCTGTTCTTCTCTAGGCTTAGAGGAAATTAGGTTACCCTCAATGAAAACACTGATGAATTTGCTTTGAGTTCATGGAAACTCATTCTTATAATGCCGTTAGAGCATTGATGAGACTAATTCAAAATCATAAATCTAGCATGACCGAGTCGTGTACGAATAGCAGTCATGGACATGTCCTGCTTTTTCACTCGTCACTGTTGGCAGCATGATCATGAGTTCGATATTGGAAAAGTGATTAACACTATACGGTTGATTGGACATGTCGCCAATACGTGGAGGAGAATAACGGTCATGAATGGTGATTTGTTTAAGCCGACGGTAGTCGACACATAATCTCATGGTACCGTTCTTCTCCTTGAAGGTTCTTCTGGAATATCTGGGAAAATTTTGGAATAATCAACTGGTTATGCGTAAAAGGACTTAAGTAGTCGTGTCTTACTGACAGGTAGAAAATTTTAGCGACCATGGCTAACAACGCACATGCTTGTAAGCATAGATAATTTGTACAGATTTTCCTGATGGAAAATCAAGCTGCATGTATTCAGGAGCCTGAACATTATTGTACATAATTATGAATCGTAGCATGGTGTGCTGTTCATAGTACATAAAAATTCATCTCGTGTATGTCCGAGGAAATGCGTTAGCAGCTTGGATCTCACCACTAAGCTGAAGGAAAACCTTCGTATACATGGGAATACGAAAGGCGTCCTTCATGGTCATGAATCAATGATTTATGGTTACAAGAATGAAAGTGACATCGGCAACATGACAGTTCTCACTGATGCGCCGGTAATGGTATTGAAATTCTTGTGGCCTGATTAATACATGGCACAACAAAATGGATATACCCTTGGAGGGTACCCTGAATTTCTTAGAAATGTTCCATAGTTGGACGTGAGTCATGTGTCTTGACTCATTTCTTGGAACTATAAGCATGACATATGTCTTGATTGGTGTCTTGACATGTGTCTTCAGAAAGTATACGTGAGACATGTGTCTTGACTGATGTCTTGACATGTGCCTTCAGGAAGTATACGTGAGACATGTGTCTTGACTGATGTCTTGACATGTGCCTTCAGAAAGTATACGTGAGACATGTGTCTTGACTGATGTCTTGACATGTGCCTTTAGAAAGTATACGTGAGACATGTGTCTTGACTGATGTCTTGACATGCGTCTCGAGACGTAATTCAATAGAACTACAATATTAGGTTATTATGCAAGACTTGGCGGATCGGTTGGACTACTGATCCTTTGTATGTCTGATCATGTTCGCGGTCGGAGCCTCGGTTGCGATTTCTAGGATAGTTTTGTCATAGTAGTGGTTACTATCGTCCTGTCTGTCAGTTCCATGACGGTCATTCTCATGACCGTGATTCATGTAACTATTCAGCTGAGTGGCCGGCTGGTACCGGTTTGCACTCATATGGCTGAAATGACAGCCGAATGACGTGTGACATGTAACTAAGAATTAGGGACAATGATTTATGGGAATCGTCTGATGGTGAAGCATCTTTTCGTCCAATTGCTTTGCTCCGACGCCTTTGTCTTCGTCTTGTAGGATCTCCAGGTTGTGAACAGCATCCGCATCTCGTTGCGTCTCCGAACGTCAGCAGCATCAACCTTTAGTAACATCTCCAAGTTATGAGCGGCATCAGCAATCTTGTAGAATATCAGCAATTGAAAATATGCCTGAGATGATTCAGAATCAACTAGCGAATACTCGTGAAGTATTGCAAGTGGAATACGCATGGATTAAGGTACATGTAATGCACATGAAATACGGTACGTGGAGTACACGTGGAATGCACATGAAATGATCGGTATGGGGTCGATCATTTATCATGATTTAAGGAAAGTATATCGGTTAAACGGTTAGGAAAACCATCATGATAACCTGGCAATGCCAGTATATACCTCATTCTGGTTGCATAGAGAAATGTTTAAGTGTGGTTACACAAAATTCAAGATGATTTGCCTGAAAGCATGATCAATGAAAACTGAAATGTGTATAGTTGAAGTTCGTTTTTCTCAGTTCTTATCAAACTGAAAGTCCTAACAAGATTGGGGTATTAATTGTTTTTAGTTGGTAATGTTTTTTTGGATATTCTATTGCTAATTCAAACAATGCCTTGCAAAAATGAAAAATATCGTCTACTTATATATAAAACACAGTGCAAATACCAAGTTTTTATTCAATTAAAATGCAAAATGTAAATTCTATAAACTATAAGGACTAGAAATGTAAATTCTATGAAATTTAAATGCTCAAAATGTAAAGCTGAAAAGTATAAGGACTGAATGTGTAAAAACAGTTAACTATGAGGACTGAAAATGAAAACTATCCAAACAACTTAACTAATTCTCAACAAAATTAAAACTTCCTAACTGATTTTGAACAAACTTGAAAATATAGGGACTGATTATTAGCAAACCCTAAAAAGTAGCAAGTTTAGCCATGATTTCAAACATATTAATACCTCAAGGACCTAATTGCAATTTCCAACAACTTTTCAACAAAAACGGGCTAAGGAGTAAAATAAGCTCGTTTGAGCTTATTTCTAAACTAAATTCGACCAAACAACTTGCAAACTACTTAAAATCAGATTTAAGCTAGACCTATCCAAGGAAATTGGCTAAAAGTTACTGAAAAGCTGATAAGCTAATTTCAATAAGCACAAAATAAGCTATAAGCTAAAGCAGACTTGCACAACTAGATTTTAGCGAAGATTATTGTTAATAAGCTCAAAAGAAAGACGGGAAATTAAGTCTCATGAAAAATCATCCAGTAATAAGCTCAGAAACTTAAAATAAGCAAAAAGAGTGCTTATGTTGACTTTCGTTGACCAGATTTTTCAAAAAGCCCAAAATCTCAAAATTCAACCAGGAACACTTATTGGTTGATTTTGTGAAAGAAAATTGACTAGTTAATGAAGTGGAAATTGAGATATGAAAAAGCAGTTTGCCCAATTACAGTAACTTGCACTTGCTTAATGGCTTCAAACTTTTGCTTATTTCTTGCTGAATTTTGAATACTGTACAGTTTCCTTATACAAGATGAAAGTTCATATATTTAGTGAGATTTGAGAGCTGGTTTGGTGTAATTTCATCAACTAACAAATAAATGCCAGGCAAATCAAAATCATCACTTTCTGAAACAAAGCTTGAAGAAAACTTACCCAGACTTTTTCTGTAACCAATTGCCTTTTTAACCTAACACTTGACTAGAAAATGACTGAAAACTACTTTTAATGACTTGTTAACTGGAAATCAACCAAAATTTGCCAAAAACTAATGCTTGAGAATCAATCAAAAGCTAATGCCAAACACCAATTACTGATCTTTTTGGAATTTTTGTGAAAGATTATTGAGCAAATGGCTAAACTGAGTTAAAAGCTTTATCAAACTAAGTTTAACTGACAAATTGAAGTAAATGAAAACTAATAACAAGAAGTGATAACAACTAGAACTCAAAATGGATAGCAAAGCTAAAGTGACTGAAATATGTAGAAAACAGGACAAGTAACAAAGCTAATAAGCAGATTAAGCTTCAATGAAGCTACAAAATCACTAAGATCAGATCAGAAACAGGCTAAAACAACTTTTATCATGCAATCAAGCAAGTTTATCTAAGAATGAAGCAGGCAAGCAACTGTTTAGTGGAATTGAAATCAGAAAATGAACACCTTTAGCAAAGGCCTCCTTTGGGGAGTAGAGGAGCGCTGAGCTCTCTATTCTAGTGCTAACCACCACCTTAGCACTAGAACACACTAATCAACAATCAAATCAACAGCTACAACCATCAAGAATCAACATAACTGACTGAACTCATCAAAATCTGCTAATACTTGGACTGGATGAACAAACAGCTACAATCTTCAAACTTAGTCAGTTATGATCAAGTGGTGATCATAACAAACTAACAACAGCAACAAAAGGATTCAATGAAGCAAAGATGAACAGTAAAGTAGTATGAGAGTTTTTGGAGGGAAAACTGAAATTTGAATTTTATTGAATGAGAAGTAGTTACAAAGGTAGGTATATGTTACAACTAACTATAACAGACTCAAGAGTGTGTCAAACTCTTGAGTTGTTAAGCTAAGACTAAGAAATGAATTGAGAGGAAAAACTAAGTGTGTGTGATTTCACACTTACTACAACTACAAGAAATGAAAGCTGAACATGGTATTTATAGACTTCAGGAGTAGAGCAGTTGGGGTTGGTGACGTGTTGGAACCAATCCCAGGCTTCCACGTGTCAAAAATGTGCCAAATGAATTTTGCTGATGAAGAACAGATTTGGGGATTTTATCTTGGTTTGATTTCAGCTTAATTGGTTGTGACCATTGAGTTCGTCTCTAAAAAACAAGCAAGTTTCATGTTTATATCATCCCTTGAAATTGCTTCTAGCTCAAAGTCGATTCTGGCAATACGTTTTGATGAAGATGACACGTGTCATGTTTATATTGGTTGTGAGCATGAGTTGCGGATCACTATCCATTTTGGATAAATTGATTATTGCATGTCTTAATGCCATTGGTGGAAAAAGTCTGAGTGGGATTGACTGTTGAGATTGAGTAATTAATGCTTTGGCGGCGTTAGTGGCCAGCTGGCGCCTAGGTGGTGATCCGTGTGACTTATTTCTTAGCTTCCCATTGGTTGCAATGTAAAAAGCTGGATCAAGCACTAAACTTGGTATAAAATTGACAATTTCAGCCCTTGTAGTTTATGTAGAGTATAAATCAGTCCCCAAACTTCATTCCTTTGACATATTTGACCCTTTAACTTTCATCTTTCACATTTGAAACCCTTTTATTTGTTTGACTTGAATGTTGACCAAATTTGACTATGATCTTGACTTTTCCAAAATTTTCACTTTTGGTCCTTCATCTTTGGCAAATTGTCAAGATAGGTCCTTTGTCTTTAAAGTCTTGTCACTTTTGATCCTTCTTTGTCTTTTTCATCAAATTAAGCTTGATTTTCCTTTGTTTGCTTGAAAATGTATCCTTCTTACCTATTTGAGCACAAACACAAAATATACCACATAATTCCGCTTTATAGCACAAAGTTTAGGTATTTTTATTGTGTTTTAGGGTGATTTGTTGATAAATTGATATGAGTTTTTGCTCATATCAAATCCCCTACACTTGAACATTGTCACGTCCTCATGCAATGCTATATATTTAAGCACAAAATTTACATTCTCCTCATAATTAATCCACCTTGGCCATATGGAATGCATTTACACTACTCTAAACTAAATGATGCATGATTTTGATTTTTAACAATGCAATGAACAAAATACAATTCTATCTATATCTTTTTGGTTTTTCTTGAAATGGTTTTGATGGAAATAACTCATAAAGAATTCAATGACTTTGATTAGGGCTTAGGTACCAATGACATTTATCACCCTCAAGTTTCACTTTCCCCATACCAAGCTTAAAAATGGGATCATTGTATTCACAAGTAAAAAGTGCATCAACTTATTCATGACAATTAAATGTGGAACCGGTTATTATTTGAGCAAATTGCTTGTGAGCAAATTCGTCATTATTTCAAGTGTGAAGTATAAGAAATGTAAAATCCAAAAATAAGAAAGCACGGTTTTAATCCTAAGTAATCCTCTCATCCATTACTTGAAAAACCGCTCACAATTAATATAAGTCCGTTTCAAGAGTAATAATTCATTCGCCTTATGTGTAAAATCCTCATGTCATGCTTTCATAAGTAGCTACACACTCGCTAAGGAAAGAAAAACTCACGCAATAATTTACTTCCGCCATCTTTTTGAGACTTTGGATCTTCAACCCCGCAACCCGTCAAGGTAATATTGGATTGGAGCAATCTATTGAATCCCCGCAACCCGTCAAGGTAATATTGGAACTCAATAGTCACTATAATTAACACCACACTGCCCCTCTTGGGAGTCTTGTATTATTATTATTTTTTTTTCTTTTTCTTTTTCTTTTTCTTTTTTTTTCTAGCCACTCATTTTTTTCATAAGCCGCTCTTATTTTTATTTATTCCTCTCAAAGAAAGTTTAAAAGAATAAAAGGAAAAACACCCGCTAAATATTGAGCATGACATAAGTCTAGTACACATAAAACGTTCTAACTTAGAATCTTAAGACGTACTTATACCAACCATGAATGATTAGACAAAAATACATAAGAGATTACAAACCAATTAAAACCGTTCTTGATTATTTATTAACATATATACATGCGAAGAAAATAGAGGTTAAGAAGAGAAGGGTTTAGCCACAAGTAATTATCAGAAGTTTATCTAGCCCTTTAATACTTGCTTCAACTCTATCATTTCCCATTCTCCACAAATTTAAAATCTCAAATAATGAGAGTGGTGGATGCTTAGCCTAATAGACCAATGAAGGACTACATGGTTAAGGATACTAGCTAGAGAATGCTAAGACAAGCAAACTCGGGTTGAGTCAAAATATCCATGGCGAGCCTAATATGTCAAAGAAATCTAAATTTGTTAAACCATGTTTTTATTATATTTTTTTTTCTTTTATATTTTTTTTATGAAAATTAAAAGAAGAAATATATACAATGCAAATGTGTTATGCAAATGTAAAATGATTGATGCAAAAATTATGAATGCATATTTTTGGTGGCCAAAGTAGATCAAAAATTTGAAAAATGTTTGAAAAATTAATTTTCCAAGTTATCATGAAAGACAATGACAAGTTCTAGGTAAGGTCACTTCGATAGAAGACCCCCTACACTTAAGCTAAACATTGTCCTCAATGTTTAAGAGCAAAGAAGTATAAAAACTTCCCCTACACTTATGACAATGAATAGATTTTGCTTAACCCAAGTTAAGGAAAGTACAACTATTAGTGAATTCATGTTTAAGCACAAGGTGTCAATGAAAGATCACAATAGTAACGAAGTGAACCGGATACAAGGGCCTCCTCCATAAGCTCCAAAGCATGAAATGACTGAGCCACCCTACAAACAACATGAAGACAAAAGAAGGTCTCCCCTACACTTATCTCCAAGTCTATACCTTTATTGCTAACCTACAACACTCTAAACCTAGTTATACGATGCTTGAGTTAATGAGTCTCTAGCTCGACTCGTGCCTCAATGAATTAATTCATGGGGAAAATGGGGATCTCTTGGACCATTTCAACAGAAATGTCCTCCCCAAAATAATGTTTCACACGGTGACCATTCACTTTAAAGTTTGGACCATCGGGTTGTGACAACTCAATAGTTCCATATGGAAACACTTGAGCAATAGTGAATGGACCGGACCATCTCGACTTAAGCTTGCCGGCAAAAAGTTTCAACCTTGAGTTAAAGAGGAGAACCGGCTCTCCAACTTTGAACTCACGGTTCTTGATCTTAGCATCATGCAATTTCTTAGTCTTTTCCTTGTAAAGCAAAGAATAATCATAGGCATTGGCTCTCAATTCACCCATCTCATTAAGTTGATCTTTCCTATGTGAACCGGCTTGGTTTAAATCAAAATTAGCCCACTCGAGAGCCCAAGATGCCTTGTGTTCTAACTCGAATGGGAGGTGGCACGCTTTACCATAGACAAGCCTATAAAGAGTACAACCAATTGGTGTCTTAAAAGCCGTCCTAAAAGCCCACAAAGCATCATCAAGCTTATCCGACCAAGAAGCTCGATGCTCTCCCACCGTTCTCTCTAAAATTCTCTTTAAACCACGATTTGTGACCTCGGTTTGACCATTGGTTTGAGGGTGATACGCGGTAGAAAGTCTATGATTAACTCCATATTTCTTCATAACTCTCGTGAATTGATCATTACAAAAGTGCGTACCACGATCACTTATGATGGCCCGAGGTACACCAAATCTAGCAAACAATTGCTTTAAGAACTTCACAATAACTCTAGCATCATTGGTAGGTAAGGCTTTAGCCTCCACCCATTTGGACACATAATCCACCGCCACAAGTATATACTTGTTTCCCTTAGAAGATGGAAAAGGTCCCATGAAATCAATGCCCCATACATCAAATATCTCACACTCTTGAATAAAATTTTGTGGCATCTCATCACGTTGCGTAATTTTTCCTTGTCTTTGACACACATCACAAAATTTCACCATCTCATGGGCATCTTTGTAAATGGAAGGCCAATAGTAACCCGAATCAAAGACTTTCTTGGCGGTATAGTTAGGCCCAAAATGTCCACCCGTAGGTCCTTTATGACACGCTTCTAAGATCTTAAATGCCTCGGGCCCATCTACACACCGTCTAATGATTTGGTCCGCACATTGCCTAAAAAGATAAGGATCATCCCAAAAGTAGTACTTAAATTCCTTAAGAAATTTCTTCTTTTGTTGATAAGTAAGACCCTCAATAAGCACATTGCCCACAAGATAGTTTGCTATATCCGCAAACCAAGGAGTGGCATCCTCTTGGGAAGAGATAGACATGAGCTCCTCTAATGGAAAGGATTCATTGATTTCTTGATGTGGAAAATCTCCTTGAAAAGGATGCTCAAGTCTACTCAAGTGATCCGCCGCTAAATTCCCGGCTCCTTTCTTATCACGAATTTCTATCTTAAACTCTTGAAGCAACAAAACCCATCTCAAAAGCCTAGGCTTAGCATCTTGTTTTATCATAAGATACTTGAGAGCGGAATGATCCGTATACACTATGGTTTTGGATAGCACAAGGTATGGTCTAAATTTCTCAAAAGCATAGACTATAGCAAGCAACTCTTTTTCCGTGGTAGTGTAATGAAGTTGTGCACCGGTCATGGTTTTACTCGCATAGTGTATAGGTTGAAAATGCTTATTAACTCTTTGTCCTAAGACGGCCCCCACCGCATAATCACTAGCGTCACACATAAGCTTAAAAGGTAATTCCCAATTTGGAGAAACCAAAACGGGAGCCTTTGTCAATTTCTCCTTAAGAGTCTCAAAAGAGTCCAAACAATCTTGGTTAAAAATGAAAGGAGCCTCTTTTTCCAAGAGGTGAGTCATCGGTCTAGCTATCTTAGAAAAATCTTGTATAAAGCGCCTATAAAATCCCGCATGACCTAAGAAACTCCTCACACCTTTAACCGAGGTGGGTGAGGGAAGCTTAGCAATCACATCAATTTTAGCTCGATCCACTTCTAATCCCTTGTTGGATATTTTGTGTCCTAAAAAAATTCCCTCTTTCACCATAAAGTGACATTTCTCCCAATTAAGCACTAAACGTGTTTCCTCACAACGCTTAAGCATTCTCTCTAGATTGGTGAGACATGAGGTAAATGAATTTCCAAAGACGGAAAAATCATCCATAAAAACCTCCATGGTTTGCTCTATCATGTCATGGAAAATCGCCATCATGCACCTTTGAAACGTCCCCGGTGCATTACATAAGCCAAAAGGCATCCTCTTGTAAGCAAATGTACCATAGGGACAAGTGAATGTGGTCTTTTCTTGATCCTTAGGGTCAATGGGTATTTGGAAATAACCCGAAAAGCCATCAAGAAAGCAATAGTACTTATTTCCCGCTAAGCGTTCAAGCATTTGATCCATAAAAGGTAATGATAAATGGTCTTTGCTAGTAGCCTCATTGAGTTTCCTATAGTCAATACAAACTCTCCAACCGGTTACAAGTCTCGTAGGAATAAGCTCATTGTTCTCATTAGGCACTACGATGATTCCACCCTTTTTTGGAACACAATGTACCGGGCTAACCCATGGAGAGTCGGAAATGGGGTAAATCATACCCGCATCAAGGAGTTTAATCACCTCCTTCTTAATGACCTCATGGATTTTTGGGTTAACTCTTCGTTGACTTTGAATGGCGGGTTTGTAGTCATCCTCCATAAGGATTTTGTGTGTACAAAAATGTGGATCAATTCCCCTTATGTCGGATATTTTCCATGCTAAGGCTTTCTTATGTTTCTTAAGGACTTCAATAAGTTGCTCCTTCTCATCCTCTTTCAACTCTTTAGCAATGATCACGGGTAATTGGTCTTTGCCCTCTAAGAAAGCATACTCTAAGTGGGATGGAAGGTCCTTAAGTTCAATTGGAGGTGGACTCACTATGGAAGGTTTTACTATGGACGGATCCTCATTGGTAACTTCTTGTGGAATAGGAGAAGGAATAGGGTCCTCATTGAGAAACTTTTGGATAGTAAGAATATCTTCTTCCCAATTAATGGGAGAATCATCATCACCAAGAAAGTTTGACTCAAATTCCTCCAAGAGGAAATCACTCTCTCCAAAAGGTGTTAAAGAGGGAGCAATTGAGGCCACAATTTCAACATGGGGCATCTCATCACTAGTACTCTTGCAAGCATCATGAAAGTGTTCATCACACACCTCATCTAGCACATCAACTATGTTAATAGTCTCACAAGGTCTAGACTCCTTAACCTCTTTTCTATCACAAACTTTCCCTAACTTAAACACCACTTTCTCATCCTCTACTCTCATAATTAGTTCTCCTTCAGCCACATCTATCAAAGTACGACCCGTCCTTAAAAACGGTCTACCAACAATCAAAGGAACTCTAGGATCCATGTCATAATCAACCACTACAAAGTCGGCCGGAAATGTAAACTTATCCACACCTATAAACACATCCTCCGCTATACCTACGGGGTAAGCTATGGTTCGGTTGGCTAACTCAAGGGTCATCCTAGTGGGAGTGAGCTCGGGAAGAGAGAGTTTTTTCCAAACCGATAAAGGCATGAGGTTAATGCTTGCCCCTAGATCCGCCAAAGCAATGCAATTTTCAACACCTTTTCAACAAAAACGGGCTAAGGAGTAAAATAAGCTCGTTTGAGCTTATTTCTCAACTAAATTCGACCAAACAACTTGCAAACTACTTAAAATCAGATTTAAGCTAGACCTATCCAAGGAAATTGGCTAAAAGTTACTGAAAAGCTGATAAGCTAATTTCAATAAGCACAAAATAAGCTATAAGCTAAAGCAGACTTGCACAACTAGATTTTAGCGAAGATTATTGTTAATAAGCTCAAAAGAAAGACGGGAAATTAAGTCTCATGAAAAATCATCCAGTAATAAGCTCAGAAACTTAAAATAAGCAAAAAGAGTGCTTATGTTGACTTTCGTTGACCAGATTTTTCAAAAAGCCCAAAATCTCAAAATCCAACCAGGAACACTTATTGGTTGATTTTGTGAAAGAAAATTGACTAGTTAATGAAGTGGAAATTGAGATATGAAAAAGCAGTTTGCCCAATTACAGTAACTTGCATTTGCTCAATGGCTTCAAACTTTTGCTTATTTCTTGCTGAATTTTGAATACTGTACAGTTTCCTTATACAAGATGAAAGTTCATATATTGAGTGAGATTTGAGAGCTGGTTTGGTGTAATTTCATCAACTAACAAATAAATGCCAGGCAAATCAAAATCATCACTTTCTGAAACAAAGCTTGAAGAAAACTGACCCAGACTTTTTCTATAACCAATTGCCTTTTTGACCTAACACTTGACTAGAAAATGACTGAAAACTACTTTTAATGACTTGTTAACTGGAAATCAACCAAATTTGCCAAAAACTAGTGCTTGAGAATCAATCAAAAGCTAATGCCAAACACCAATTACTGATCTTTTTGGAATTTTTGTGAAAGATTATTGAGCAAATGGCTAAACTGAGTTAAAAGCTTTATCAAACTAAGTTTAACTAACAAATTGAAGTGAATGAGAACTAATAACAAGAAGTGATAACAACTAGAACTCAAAATGGATAGCAAAGCTAAAGTGACTGAAATATGTAGAAAACAGGACAAGTAACAAAGCTAATAAGCAGATTAAGCTTCAATGAAGCTACAAAATCACTAAGATCAGATCAGAAACAGGCTAAAACAACTTTTATCATGCAATCAAGCAAGTTTATCTAAGAATGAAGCAGGCAAGCAACTGTTTAGTGGAATTGAAATCAGAAAATGAACACCTTTAGCAAAGGCCTCCTTTGAGGAGTAGAGGAGCGCTGAGCTCTCTATTCTAGTGCTAACTGTAACACCCCCAAATTTATACAACTCAATACAGCGGAAGACTAGTTGGTGTTACGGGTTAGCACATTACTCACATCATAGACAACGCATAAAAATCGCGTCGTTTATTAATAAAGCATTTCCATTCATAAATATCAAAGTTACATAGGTCCCAAGTCATATTATTTCATACAAAGTTTTACAAAGTATTTGAATGGAAATTTATTGTTTAAGTGCGGGCCATGAATTCTTGTTGTCTTCCCGAGAATTACCTTCAAGTACCTGAGATAAAACATGTTAAAAGAAAAGGTCAGCGATAACGCCGAGTGAATTCATAGAGTTTAATAAAATCCATCAGTATAAAATTAATACTGAAAATCATTTTTGTACAAATCATTTGTAACAGGCCATAAAATAGCCAAAGTCATTTTTATACAAATCTTCGTCAAAATCATAATATAGGCGTTTGCCTCAAAAATCATTATACGAGCCAATGTCGTAAAAACATCATACAATACGTCTTATGACGTTGTAAGAAAATAAAAACCGTTATACGAATATGGTTATGAAAACCAAAACACGAACATAATATCAATAGTATGACCCTGTATTGCTAGTCAGGCAATACATCGTAATTCGGAGCGTCTAGTAGTATTTCGTTAGTTTGGATTATTATAAGCCGCATGACATTGTTACCTTACTAAAACAACAACGGGTAGCTAACCCGATACTCAACTTGCCCATATAAAGTAGCGTGTCGTCACAAAGGTCACGCTATGGAAATCTTCCCATACATAAATTCGCTTACCAATCAATGTGGCACGACGGGGATCAACCGTCAAGGCGCGAACTGGGGTGATCGTCCCCAAATAGTACTATTATATGCACAAGCGTCTACCAACTCCCGGTAGTTCACAATTCATGCTAATGGGACTTTTAGTGACATAACCTAACTTTAATAATCCATTTAATTTCATCTATCGGGTCCATTAATCATTTATTCGGGTCATACAATCAGGTCATTCAATCATTCGGGTCCAAAATCAATAAACAAACAATCGGGACAAATGGTGTCCTATTTTATAAAAACTAACATGTTATCTCCCTCGTGGGTTTATAAAAAATTTATAAAAACATTTAAAAGAGTGCGAGGCTATGAACTCACGTTGATGTGGAAAAGCGGGTTATCGGCAATTCGGTTGTACGGTACGTGCTTCAATCACGGAAACCTAGACAAATAATACTCGTCTTAGACTCATGTCCAACGACTTTATAAAAATAACAATTATGTATACATATGATGATTTTATATATATGATGATCAAGTGGGTTTACATATTCTCTTTTACTCATTTTAGTGTTATGTGTCGATAACTTTTATACTAGTTTACTAGTTTTACCTATTTACGTGTTTTAGGTCCAATAAACTTATTATAAGTTCTTTAACTTGTATTAATCCATGTTATACTTATATTATCAGTATCTACACTTTACAAGTTGGGCCTAAATAGGTTAAGCCCAATAAATAAGTTTATAAGTGTTTTAGTCCATTTTGTTGTATTATTAGTCCAATATCGTTAACTTAGCCCGTTAATGTCCGTATGTTATATAGTTTGGGTTTTATCGGTTTTTACTTGTTATATATGTTTATATATCAGTATATGAGTTTTATAAAGTCTACATTAGACGGGTCCAACCATCTAAGTTTTATTTAACAAAAACGTTAATTTTACGGTAATAGCCGAAAAAGTCGTAAAAATCAAGTTTATAGTTTTTATAACTTATAAATATTATTCCACTACCATTTTTATAATTTATCCATTTATTTAACCTTTAACATATTTATATAAATAAAATTCATGAGTTAGTGGGTTTTAATTTTACATTTATACAATATAATTTTGAGTGCTTATATAATAGTAATAAACATTAATTCTCAAAATCTGATTTTTATTTTCATCTTCACCATTTTTATCATATCTAGAGTTCTACAATGAATTAGAAGCTAATTTTTGGATGGCATGATCTTCATATTATGTGCTACATTTAACTTAGTTATAGCTACTGCTCATTTTAAGTTTATCTATGCTTAACAGTCCCGACAAAACAGCTTATTCAGATTAGCACACCCATCTTGTTTTGATCATATCTCACTCATTATAATGATTCCATTGCATGGCCAACTCTCACATGTGTATAACATCTTGTACTTACTGTAAATGGATTCTACCATGCAAGTTTATCAGTTCAAGTTTTAGTTACATACTGTTTTTATATAGCCAACTATTTTAAGCATGATTTAACCATTTTACATGTAGTTTTCAATCTTTTTATCCAAGTTTATCAACACATGATCCCCACACAATATTTTTATCATCATATATCATCATATATCATCATATACATATACATTAAGAAATAAAATACATGGTTACATATTCAAAATAACAAGAGGATAGGAAGAACAATCTCTATACCACCATTAGTGATGAAATGACGAGCTTTTTGATGAACAAGACTTGGTTTTTGTTGGCAAAACTTGTGATAAACCAATATCATCTTCAAGTACACCAATCTTTATAAACTTCTCATGGAAAATCAGCCCTATGACACCAAGAAATCTCCTTTTTGGATGTTAGAATCACCTCCAATCTTTAAGGCTTCAAAGGGGCATCATCATGTGTATGAATAACACATGATTTTAGGGCTAAAATAGATCAAATGAGGGTTGTTTTTGATGAGTTTGGGACGAAAATTGAGAGAGAGAAAGGAGAGTATTAGTGGTTTTGCATGTAAGGACTTGTGAGAATGGTTTTGTAGAAAATGGTTTTATAAAACTTATAAGACAAGTGTGAGTATGTTTAGGAGGTTTTGACACCTCATGTGTGTGTTGGAGCCTTCTTGGCCATTCCATATAGTGGGATGGGAAAAAGTAAAACTTGTCCCATCCCACTAATTTACGGGTACTCCTCGATTCTAGTTTCCTTAATTTGCGTGCCCTCGGGTTGTTTTACGAAAAACGTTTTTATAAATTATGAATCAACGGCACAAAACAAATCTAATAAAAATTGTCTCATCAAAAACGGAGTTCAAAAACGTAAATACGTAATCCTAAGGTTTCCGGTATAGTCGTAAAGGACGTTAAATTATAATCGTAAGTCCTAATCTCTTCTCGTAAATTAGTGAGTTTATGAACCAACACAAATTTAAAACTCCAAAATAATATTCATGGACAAATTTATTTTCTGAAATGTCGGACTGTCACCAAAGACGGTGTATGTAAACGTAAGCACGTAACGTAGAATCCTCCGGTTTAAACGTAGTCGATGCTACTTCAAGACGTAAAATCCAAATTTCTTCCCAAAAATAAGTGAGTTCATATTGTAACATTAAAATTAATGTTTTTAAATAATATTCGAGAATAAAATATCAACCATAAATTGACGGATTGTCACAGCATTTACCCCTAAACAGGATCTTTGTCCTCAAAGATCATCTTACCTTACTACTCGCTTCTTATAGAGTTAAAGCCATGTGGGTATTTCCTCTACATTTGGTCTTTTCTCACTAGTGTAATCCATTATAATACGCGAGTTTCATCAAACATAACTACGGGAATAAGATCAGGCTAAATGTTGGCTTACTTTCTCTATCCATGATGTTCACGGGTTTCTGATGAATGCAACTTTTCGCCGATCTAAGCTTTACTAAGAACAATCAGATTTTCACTTGATAGATATTCCATCAAGTTCGATTTATGAAACATAATTCACGCAGTCTTTGAAGTCCTAGGGTAGATCCAGCTTATATGCCTTTCAAACCCAACTTTTACATCATCTCAATGGTCCCATACAACGGGGACTTATATCCCATGATTTGTCAGATCATGAATTCATTTTTCCAAGGTTAAAAATTGTGGCATAGCTTCGCTACACATTTGGCACTTCAAGATCTACATTTCATATTCACATAACCTCCTGCCCACTATCGGCAGTCAATAATCGAATCCTAATTTCAATAATCATTTCAGATCTCGCGGGTCGGGTATTCTGTAAGGTTAGGTTCGCCATTATAGGAAACCTTAAACCTAGAAGACATGTCCAACTCACAGTGGGTGTATGTCGGGTGTCTTTATCACAACTCCTGCTTACAGATGCTCTAATTTCTAAAGCTTAACAAGATTCGATCTCGATCCTAATACGATAGTTATCAATGATAATCCTTCCAAAAGAAAACGATAATACGGTCTATTACCAAAGGTCAATCATTCAAACATAAAACAAGACTTCTAGTGTTTTGTATTGTTACTTTACCTCGTCCCTTCGATTTGGGGTGGTAAACAGTACTCTCATCAAGGTTCGTTCCCAACGACTTCTGAGCAAATCTCTAGAAATTCGATGCGAAGCGAGGATCTTGATAAAGATGTTCGATACAGGCACACTATGTTTACATAACTCTTTTGCATTTATCATTAACGAGAATGATATTAGCAGATTTGGTCAGTCTGTCGACGATGACCCAAATCGAATCAAATTCAGATGATGACCTTTGCAATAGCTAGACGTTTACTAATGTATGAGGCGATGTCTGCCTTCATAATTGCCATCAGTACAACTTTTTCAGACAAAGATACTTTTAGTCATAAATGACATAAATAGAATACTTATACTTACAAATTCCAACATAACTCTATCTCACAATCCTCCATATTTATACAACCACAAGTGGCCTTTAAAACATTTAACGCTATTGGCTTCTCAATTTTAATGGTTCACATTAGCCGCGAAACCTTTCACTATTTATATTATCCTTTCTTACAAACATCGTTTATATTTAAATTGTTCGGCAATTTATTGTGCACCTTCATTATTAAGAAATATATCCTAATTGGTTCTTTATCCTTTTTATATAATACGTCAGTATCTATATTCACTTCTCATGATGATATAATTATCATGTCCACAATTCACTCAGATATTCTTTCTATATTATGCGTCAGTAATTACGTTCACTTTCCTGATGAAATAAATATCACAACCGTATTTATTCAAAATTCTTTCTTCATATCTTCTCTGTTTCAGTTTCGTCTCATCTATCATCTTTATCCGTTTTACTCAATCCGTCGTCTAAAGCGTCGATAATTATTATAACTAATTAAATAATTATTAGTTAATTTTTATGAAGCGTAAATGTAAAAATTTTAAATTTCTTAGTTCGACCAATTATATAAAATGTTCAAAAATAAATTTAAATTTAATTAACAAAATTTTTGTTGATTTATCGAAAATATTTAATAAGATTTCGTAAATATTCGAAAAATCTTTGTTTATACTTTGGTCAAAATTTCCTTAGTTTGAAAAGCGTAAATTATCGTTTCAAATTTCAAGTCATGTTTTAAATGGTTTACTCAATCCTTATTAAGTTATCTTGAGGTATACACAAACATTTACCCCTAAACAGAAGTTTAGTTAAATGGTTTGTGTATAAGGGAATAATCCCTTAAAATCCTTTGTTAAAACATTTGTTAAAACATTTGTCAAAGCATATTTCCATTTCTTTTTGGTAAAATCCAAAGTCTTAAAAGGGCTCTTAATTTTTGAAGAGTCTATATGCATACATCTTACCATTATTAATCCAACGGTCATTTTATGTAAAGGATTAAGTTTTTAATCCCTAAGCGTAAATGGTTCTAATCCTTGAAAAGTCAATATAGCTTCCATTATCTATTAATCACACGGTTAAATCATATAAAGGATTAAGTCCTTAATCACATGTTAAATATTTAAGGTACATGTTTTCATTGTTCGGCCAGTTCAGGGCAAACTATAAATAATTATTAACTCATTCTTATTCTTATATACAAACAATTGGTCCTTAATGATCACGAGCATGAATTTATCAAATTACATTCTACACACGCGATTCACCAAATTTATGAATACTACATGTGCATTGTCAATCCAAACGACATCACGTGGAACTCATAATGTTCATTACAAGTACCGGATGTAGTGATTGGAATAGATAATCCTTTTCGCAGATGCGATGTTGATGATAAGCATGCCGAGGATCAAAAACCTTGTAAATGATCGAACAAATCTTCCATTTCGAGTTATGGATATCGTTTTTGATTGTCAATTTACTCAGTTCACAGTAATCTATAAATATAAGGAATGATAACACCATAGCTCTTCATGATGACAGGCTTGGTATAATGATATCTTTCTCCGACAACTCTTTCAGTTGTACGGTAATTCCTTTAATTCAGATGGTGCTGACATACAATGCACAAGCCACAGGTGCGGCACCGGGAATAGAATCAATACCAATTTCAACTTGCCTTAGTGGCGAAAGTCTAGGTAATTCATCAACAAATACTTACTAAAGTTTCAGATAACATAAACATCTTTTAATACATTTATTTTAAATTCTTTCTAGGTTACAATATCTATGACTAATTCACAACCACTCATGGTAATATTTCAAGTCTAAATGAAGGATATGGTCATCCATCAAGAATTATTTAGATCACTTTTGATAATCAACATCTTATCATTTAGGGGAATTCTACTCGAGTTCCCATCAATTAAGACAATGTCGTCATGTCATAATCAATCAATCCATTCTACCGGCACTATCAACTTTCCAGTTTTATTGCCGTCGATAAGATGTGAACTTCTCAAAAGACTAATAATAGTTCATGATCCTTCACAAATTCAAGGATATATGGAGACATAACTAACCTTAAAAGAGTAAGGTCAACGCATAATCTACGCGATAGAATTTCAAATGAGATACAGACGAAAACATTTAACGAATATGATATATCCCATGTTTTCATGATTCGAGTACGCATTCGAAAGCTCCTCGGATCGTTACCCAGGTCATTCAAATGAAATCAAGTCAAAAGAAATGATAGGAACGTCGATACATCCAGTCGGGTATCAACACTCGGTAATCAAATACTTTTCCTAAGAATCTCACTACGGGAGAATCGGAAAAGAAAGAATTGTAAGACAATTTCCACAGATGAATAAATTCGACTCAGAAGAATAGATGCTACAGGCACATATGTAGATGTCTCTAACATTATGTCCCTATTTTGTACTTCTTGCAGATCTCATAAAATTTTAGTCTTTCACAATCTTCAAAGAAAATGTAGTGTTTATTAATCAGTTTTATGGTGACTACTAGTCAGCCTTGCATGGTCCATTCCAAATTGTATGTAGGCGCGCAACTATATACAATTTCAAGATTAACGATGCAATACTCAGTTCGTCAAAATTTTATCATCATGTTTATAATAAAAACATTTTCATGCTTAATTCTTAAATAAGAATCAAGAATAAATTTACAAACATTTTCTTTGTTATGAAAACAATTAGGTTTTCCAAAGTGTTTTATAAACAACTTCATTTTGATATCAATCACTTATATATCTCACTTTGAATAATCCTTATTGTGATGAAAATTAAATTTTCTCAAAGGATACCGTTTTAACTTTACAAAAACAATGTGTGATCTGCAAAAGAGTGATGAAGAGTTGTTCACCAAGAACTAACTATAATATGATAGGAAATGAGCTTAGCCAATTAATCATGAGGTTCATGACCTGATGGCACTCAAAAGAGAATAATTCACAACGTAACTCAATTCGATATGAGTACTTGTTCAATGGTTGCATCACTAATGCGAGCATTAGAGGCAAGCAAGAAAAGATAGATAACATCAATACATGTAGGATTTAGCAATCAAAGGTAGTCTTTTCATTAATCACAAACAAGTCAAAATTGTACCGTAACACATTACGTGTCACTATGTCATACAATTCTCAGAACTCATCCTACCAACTGATATCTCAGTTAAGTTAGGGATTTTTAAAAGATACCACAATGAATACTAATCTAAAAGAGTCATTAGGTGTTCCACATGTCCCGGAAGATCCATCGATCTCAATTCAGAAGAAGATTTCTTCAATTTATTTCTTGGACACTGGGCATCCTCATTAGTGGACAATGGCCTAGGAACAACCCTTAACACGAATCAACAATCATTTAAAACCTTATAATTCAATCACAGAACTTAATGACTTCCTCTTAACAATTTCATATTCCATACAGGTTAAATTTTACTTTATCCAAGTTTCAACCAATTTTATACTCAAGTCGATATCCTACTTCATTCTCCAATACTTTCAATCTTATTCTTCGGCCTTGTAAAGGCAATACGATCTCAATATGAATCAACACTTAATTTCCAATCCTATTAGCTCTTACAACAACAATTATCAAATGAGTCATTAATATGAAATGACTTGATCATTCAACTAGACTTCTCGGAAAGGTATTAGTGGCATGAGGCTTTTGGGTACTGGTTCCAATGACAGCCTCAAGTGCAACATTCACCCTTTCGATTTCAATTTAAGAATTGGATGACAACGAATCAGATGACATCTTCCTAGGTGGTAACGTTTTGTCAAACTCCACTCTATAAGAAAGATCGTCATGACATCGATATCAGTTTTAATCTCGCCAATTCTTTTTCAATATCACAATCAACTAATATCTACATTTATACGAATATCAACCATTTGTTGGGATCATAAATATCCACAACTTGGTTTAGATCTAGGATAGCTAGAATTCCTACGAGAATAGCTTCGATTAATTTACTAGGGGATTTAGGGTTCCTTGTGACAATCTACGTCGTATAAAAACCTCGTATAAATATCAAAATAATCATCAAACAATCATGTAATAAAAGTACATCATGTATATATATATATAATCCAAGTTATATATATATTAAAATAACACTTCCCAGTCTGGCCTTGTCGGTAACTCGGGAATTCTTCGGCACCGTTATAGTCAAAAGATTTTTAGACATTTTTAGAAAAATGTTTATTGTAAAAGGATTTTGAAATGTTTTATTCAAAACCTTAGTTTTAAAAATCTTTCGTTCTCTATAACGAGAGCTCTGATACCAAACTGTAACACCCCCAAATTTATACAACTCAATACAGCGGAAGACTAGTTGGTGTTACGGGTTAGCACATTACTCACATCGTAGACAACGCATAAAAATCGCGTCGTTTATTAATAGAGCATTTCCATTCATAAATATCAAAGTTACATAGGTCCCAAGTCATATTATTTCATACAAAGTTTTACAAAGTATTTGAATGGAAATTTATTGTTTAAGTTCGGGCCATGAATTCTTGTTGTCTTCCCGAGAATTACCTTCAAGTACCTGAGATAAAACATGTTAAAAGAAAAGGTCAGCGATAACGCCGAGTGAATTCATAGAGTTTAATAAAATCCATCAGTATAATATCAGTATAAAATTAATACTAAAAATCATTTTTGTACAAATCATTTGTAATAGGCCATAAAATAGCCAAAGTCATTTTTATACAAATCTTCGTCAAAATCATAATATAGGCGTTTGCCTCAAAAATCATTATACGAGCCAATGTCGTAAAAACATCATACAATACGTCTTATGACGTTGTAAGAAAATAAAAACCGTTATACGAATATGGTTATGAAAACCAAAACACGAACATAATATCAATAGTATGACCCTGTATTGCTAGTCAGGCAATACATCGTAATTCGGAGCGTCTAGTAGTATTTCGTTAGTTTGGATTATTATAAGCCGCATGACATTGTTACCTTACTAAAACAACAACGGGTAGCTAACCCGATACTCAATTTGCCCATCTAAAGTAGCGTGTCGTCACAAAGGTCACGCTATGGAAATCTTCTCATACATAAATTCGCTTACCAATCAATGTGGCACGACGGGGATCAACCGTCTAGGATCCATGTCATAATCAACCACTACAAAGTCGGCCGGAAATGTAAACTTATCCACACCTACAAACACATCCTCCGCTATACCTACGGGGTAAGCTATGGTTCGGTTGGCTAACTCAAGGGTCATCCTAGTGGGAGTGAGCTCGGGAAGAGAGAGTTTTTTCCAAACCGATAAAGGCATGAGGTTAATGCTTGCCCCTAGATCCGCCAAAGCAATGCAATTTTCAACACCTTTTCAACAAAAACGGGCTAAGGAGTAAAATAAGCTCGTTTGAGCTTATTTCTCAACTAAATTCGACCAAACAACTTGCAAACTACTTAAAATCAGATTTAAGCTAGACCTATCCAAGGAAATTGGCTAAAAGTTACTGAAAAGCTGATAAGCTAATTTCAATAAGCACAAAATAAGCTATAAGCTAAACCAGACTTGCACAACTAGATTTTAGCGAAGATTATTGTTAATAAGCTCAAAAGAAAGACGGGAAATTAAGTCTCATGAAAAATCATCCAGTAATAAGCTCAGAAACTTAAAATAAGCAAAAAGAGTGCTTATGTTGACTTTCGTTGACCAGATTTTTCAAAAAGCCCAAAATCTCAAAATTCAACCAGGAACACTTATTGGTTGATTTTGTGAAAGAAAATTGACTAGTTAATGAAGTGGAAATTGAGATATGAAAAAGCAGTTTGCCCAATTACAGTAACTTGCATTTGCTCAATGGCTTCAAACTTTTGCTTATTTCTTGCTGAATTTTGAATACTGTACAGTTTCCTTATACAAGATGAAAGTTCATATATTGAGTGAGATTTGAGAGCTGGTTTGGTGTAATTTCATCAACTAACAAATAAATGCCAGGCAAATCAAAATCATCACTTTCTGAAACAAAGCTTGAAGAAAACTGACCCAGACTTTTTCTATAACCAATTGCCTTTTTGACCTAACACTTGACTAGAAAATGACTGAAAACTACTTTTAATGACTTGTTAACTGGAAATCAACCAAAATTTTCCAAAAACTAATGCTTGAGAATCAATCAAAAGCTAATGCCAAACACCAATTACTGATCTTTTTGGAATTTTTGTGAAAGATTATTGAGCAAATGGCTAAACTGAGTTAAAAGCTTTATCAAACTAAGTTTAACTAACAAATTAAAGTGAATGAGAACTAATAACAAGAAGTGATAACAACTAGAACTCAAAATGGATAGCAAAGCTAAAGTGACTGAAATACTTAGAAAACAGGACAAGTAACAAAGCTAATAAGCAGATTAAGCTTCAATGAAGCTACAAAATCACTAAGATCAGATCAGAAACAGGCTAAAACAACTTTTATCATGCAATCAAGCAAGTTTATCTAAGAATGAAGCAGGCAAGCAACTGTTTAGTGGAATTGAAATCAGAAAATGAACACCTTTAGCAAAGGCCTCCTTTGGGGAGTAGAGGAGCGCTGAGCTCTCTATTCTAGTGCTAACTGTAACACCCCCAAATTTATACAACTCAATACAGCGGAAGACTAGTTGGTGTTACGGGTTAGCACATTACTCACATCATAGACAACGCATAAAAATCGCGTCGTTTATTAATAAAGCATTTCCATTCATAAATATCAAAGTTACATAGGTCCCAAGTCATATTATTTCATACAAAGTTTTACAAAGTATTTGAATGGAAATTTATTGTTTAAGTGCGGGCCATGAATTCTTGTTGTCTTCCCGAGAATTACCTTCAAGTACCTGAGATAAAACATGTTAAAAGAAAAGGTCAGCGATAACGCCGAGTGAATTCATAGAGTTTAATAAAATCCATCAGTATAATATCAGTATAAAATTAATACTGAAAATCATTTTTGTACAAATCATTTGTAATAGGCCATAAAATAGCCAAAGTCATTTTTATACAAATCTTCCTCAAAATCATAATATAGGCGTTTGCCTCAAAAATCATTATACGAGCCAATGTCGTAAAAACATCATACAATACGTCTTATGACGTTGTAAGAAAATAAAAACCGTTATACGAATATGGTTATGAAAACCAAAACACGAACATAATATCAATAGTATGACCCTGTATTGCTAGTCAGGCAATACATCGTAATTCGGAGCGTCTAGTAGTATTTCGTTAGTTTGGATTATTATAAGCCGCATGACATTGTTACCTTACTAAAACAACAACGGGTAGCTAACCCGATACTCAATTTGCCCATCTAAAGTAGCGTGTCGTCACAAAGGTCACGCTATGGAAATCTTCTCATACATAAATTCGCTTACCAATCAATGTGGCACGACGGGGATCAACCGTCAAGGCGCGAACTAGGGTGATCGTCCCCAAATAGTACTATTATATGCACAAGCGTCTACCAACTCCCGGTAGTTCACAATTCATGCTAATGGGACTTTTAGTGACATAACCTAACTTTAATAATCCATTTAATTTCATCTATCGGGTCCATTAATCATTTATTGGGTCATACAATCGGGTCATTCAATCATTCGGGTCCAAAATCAATAAACAAACAATCGGGACAAATGGTGTCCTATTTTATAAAAACTAACATGTTATCTCCCTCGTGGGTTTATAAAAAATTTATAAAAACATTTAAAAGAGTGCGAGGCTATGAACTCACGTTGATGTGGAAAAGCGGGTTATCGGAAATTCGGTTGTACGGTACGTGCTTCAATCACGGAAACCTAGACAAATAATACTCGTCTTAGACTCATGTCCAACGACTTTATAAAAATAACAATTATGTATACATATGATGATTTTATATATATGATGATCAAGTGGGTTTACATATTCTCTTTTACTCATTTTAGTGTTATGTGTCGATAACTTTTATACTAGTTTACTAGTTTTACCTATTTACGTGTTTTAGGTCCAATAAACTTATTATAAGTTCTTTAACTTGTATTAATCCATGTTATACTTATATTATCAGTATCTACACTTTACAAGTTGGGCCTAAATAGGTTAAGCCCAATAAATAAGTTTATAAGTGTTTTAGTCCATTTTGTTGTATTATTAGTCCAATATCGTTAACTTAGCCCGTTAATGTCCGTATGTTATATAGTTTGGGTTTTATCGGTTTTTACTTGTTATATATGTTTATATATCAGTATATGAGTTTTATAAAGTTTACATTAGACGGGTCCAACCATCTAAGTTTTATTTAATAAAAACGTTAATTTTACGGTAATAGCCGAAAAAGTCGTAAAAATCAAGTTTATAGTTTTTATAACTTATAAATATTATTCCACTACCATTTTTATAATTTATCCATTTATTTAACCTTTAACATATTTATATAAATAAAATTCATGAGTTAGTGGGTTTTAATTTTACATTTTATACAATATAATTTTGAGTGCTTATATAATAGTAATAAACATTAATTCTCAAAATCTGATTTTTATTTTCATCTTCACCATTTTTATCATATCTAGAGTTCTACAATGAATTAGAAGCTCATTTTTGAATGGCATGATCTTCATATTATGTGCTACATTTAACTTAGTTATAGCTACTGCTCATTTTAAGTTTATCTATGCTTAACAGTCCCTACAAAACAGCTTATTCAGATTAGCACACCCATCTTGTTTTGATCATATCTCACTCATTATAATGATTCCATTGCATGGCCAACTCTCACATGTGTATAACATCTTGTACTTACTGTAAATGGATTCTACCATGCAAGTTTATCAGTTCAAGTTTTAGTCACATACTGTTTTTATACAGCCAACTATTTTAAGCATGATTTAACCATTTTACATGTAGTTTTCAATCTTTTTATCCAAGTTTATCAACACATGATCCCCACACAATATTTTTATCATCATATATCATCATATATCATCATATACATATACATTAAGAAATAAAATACATGGTTACAGATTCAAAATAACAAGAGGATAGGAAGAACAATCTCTATACCACCATTAGTGATGAAATGACGAGCTTTTTGATGAACAAGACTTGGTTCTTGTTGGCAAAACTTGTGATAAACCAATATCATCTTCAAGTACACCAATCTTTATAAACTTCTCATGGAAAATCAGCCCTATGACACCAAGAAATCTCCTTTTTGGATGTTAGAATCACCTCCAATCTTTAAGGCTTCAAAGGGGCATCATCATGTGTATGAATAACACATAATTTTATGACTAAAATAGATCAAATGAGGGTTGTTTTTGATGAGTTTGGGACGAAAATTGAGAGAGAGAAAGGAGAGTATTAGTGGTTTTGCATGTAAGGACTTGTGAGAATGGTTTTGTAGAAAATGGTTTTATAAAACTTATAAGACAAGTGTGAGTATGTTTAGGAGGTTTTGACACCTCATGTGTGTGTTGGAGCCTTCTTGGCCATTCCATATAGTGGGGTGGCCAAGTGTAAAACTTGTCCCATCCCACTAATTTACGGGTACTCCTCGATTCTAGTTTCCTCAATTTGCGTGCCCTCGGGTTGTTTTACGAAAAACGTTTTTATAAATAATGAATCAACGGCACAAAACGAATCTAATAAAAATTGTCTCATCAAAAACGGAGTTCAAAAACGTAAATACGTAATCCTAAGGTTTCCGGTATAGTCGTAAAGGACGTTAAATTATAATCGTAAGTCCTAATCTCTTCTCGTAAATTAGTGAGTTTATGAACCAACACAAATTTAAAACTCCAAAATAATATTCATGGACAAATTTATTTTCTGAAATATCGGACTGTCACCAAAGACGGTGTATGTAAATGTAAGCACGTAACGTAGAATCCTCCGGTTTAAACGTAGTCGATGCTACTTCAAGACGTAAAATCCAAATTTCTTCCCAAAAATAAGTGAGTTCATATTGTAACATTAAAATTAATGTTTTTAAATAATATTCGAGAATAAAATATCAACCATAAATTGACGGATTGTCACACTAACCACCACCTTAGCACTAGAACACACTAATCAACAATCAAATCAACAGCTACAACCATCAAGAATCACCATAACTGACTGAACTCATCAAAATCTGCTAATACTTGGACTGGATGAACAAACAGCTACAATCTTCAAACTTAGTAGGTTATGATCAAGTGGTGATCCTAACAAACTAACAACAGCAACAAAAGGATTCAATGAAGCAAGGATGAACAGTAAAGTAGTATGAGAGTTTTTGGAGGGAAAACTGAAATTTGAATTTTATTGAATGAGAAGTAGTTACAAAGGTAGGTATATGTTACAACTAACTATAACAGACTCAAGAGTGTGTCAAACTCTTGAGTTGTTAAGCTAAGACTAAGAAATGAATTAAGAGGAAAAACTAAGTGTGTGTGATTTCACACTTACTACAACTACAAGAAATGAAAGCTGAACATGGTATTTATAGACTTCAGGAGTAGAGTAGTTGGGGTTGGTGACGTGTTGGAACCAATCCCAGGCTTCCACGTGTCAAAAATCTGCCAGATGAATTTTGCTGATGAAGAACAGATTTGGGGATTTTCTCTTGGTTTGATTTCAGCTTAATTGGTTGTGACCATTGAGTTCGTCTCTAAAAAACAAGCAAGTTTCATGTTTATATCATCCCTTGAAATTGCTTCTAGCTCAAAGTCGATTCTGGCAATACGTTTTGATGAATATGACACGTGTCATGTTTATATTTGTTGTGAGCATGAGTTGCGGATCACTATCCATTTTGGATAAATTGATTATTGCATGTCTTAATGCCATTGGTGGAAAAAGTCTGAGTGGGATTGACTGTTGAGATTGAGTAATTAATGCTTTGGTGGCGTTAGTGGCCAGCTGGCGCCTAGGTGGTGATCCGTGTGACTTATTTCTTAGCTTCCCATTGGTTGTAATGTAAAAAGCTGGATCAAGCACTAAACTTGGTATAAAACTGACAATTTCAGCCCTTATAGTTTATGTAGAGTATAAATCAGTCCCCAAACTTCATTCCTTTGACATATTTGACCCTTTAACTTTCATCTTTCACATTTGAAACCCTTTGATTTGTTTGACTTGAATGTTGACCAAATTTGACTATGATCTTGACTTTTCCAAAATTTTCACTTTTGGTCTTTCATCTTTGGCAAATTGTCAAGATAGGTCCTTTGTCTTCAAAGTCTTGTCACTTTTGATCCTTCTTTGTCTTTTTCATCAAATTAAGCTTGATTTTCTTTTGTTTGCTTGAAAATGTATCCTTCTTACCTATTTGAGCACAAACACAAAACATACCACATAATTCCGCTTTATAGCACAAAGTTTAGGTATTTTTATTGTGTTTTAGGGTGATTTGTTGATAAATTGATATGAGTTTTTGCTCATATCAAAAACCAACCATGACTATCATGAAAGCAGAATTCAATGAAATCCAACTATGTCTTGCATGAAGGCATAATAACAAATGAGGCGTAAGACGTAATCCACATGAAGACGGAATTATCATGAAGAAACACGAAACGATTTAACATGGAGGAGTGTATAACATAATCAGCATGAAACTGAGTTGAACCATGACAGTATGAAAACATATTTGACATAAAAACATAGGAACTTATGAGGGGACATAAAAAAAATTTATGCCAATAAATCATGAGAAAAATTTTATGCATGAAAAACAATGCATGAATGCGTAATGTAGTTTATAAAAACCTTTATATGTGCGAGGGGACGCCTATGGGTCGGTCCCAAAACAAAAGACATGGCGAGGGGACGCCTATGGGTCGGTCCCAAAGTTAAAAGTTTCGATAAAAGCACATGCGACTAAATAGGGCCAGTCCTGTACCAACCATTACTCAGTCATAATCCCTGCAACAATGATACATGAAACATAAATAAATGAAACTCATATGTCAAAACTTATCAGAAATTTTTTTTATGTGACTAATTATGAACTACTGGGGTTCAGTTCACATAGTCACAGTTCACGAGGAACATTATGCATTAAACAATGACACATAACTAAATATGAATGACGGTTGTCCATCCATATTAGTAAAACATATCGATGAAAACATCAAGGTTAAAACCTCAAGGTGCTGAAAACGTCATGGTTAAAACAACAATGCGCTGAAAACATCAATACATGGAATAACAAACGTTGGCTTAGGAAGCTCATGTTGACTACCCACTAGTCACAGGTCAAGTTTAGAGCCTACATGTCGAAACCTGGCTCTGATACCATAATTGTAACACCCCATTTTGATAAATGGAATGTCACGCATAATTATGGCGTGTCATCAAAGCATGCAAGGTAAATGTACTAAAACATACATGACCATAGGGAAAACCGGAATCAAACATCGGTTCCCAAACATAAGCCCAAAACATAATAAAGCCAAAAGAAATGAATGAAAGACTAAACAAGCATAAGTATATGAAGGTAAAAAGGAAAAGAAGTCTCTAGCAGCTTCCATCCTAAGCACGTCCTCCAAATGCTCGAGTCTTCCCTAGAGTACCTGCCGTTTTGGGGACATGGAAAGGAAAGTAACGGCTGAGCAAAACGCTCAGTGCACGGATATAGACATAGTATGAATGACTAAAACATAATAAAGACTTAATAGCAGCGGAATTGTATAAGTCCTGGAAAACTTGGAACATGTTCATAAAACTGGTTTTATAGTTTGAAAAGCCTTATGTTTATCTTATGAAAACTGTTTAACATATTTTACCATTAGCCAATATAGGTCATGAAAATACACCGTGCATGAATACTTGGAGGGGTGACCTCATCATGCAAATTAGAGGGGCTGCCTCTAAATTAATATACTGGTTTTTGGGTAGGAGGGATCAGCTCCTTGTGAAGGATGCAAGGCACACACCACATTCACCATGAAATCCTGACTGAAAACATGTAACTAGGATGCACCCATATGCCCCACATGATAAATATAATAATATGGCCAAAAGCTGAAGGGACACCACGAGCAATCACTCTGCTGTGGTGAAGTCATAACATCAGTGCCTCTAATGTTATGGTTATGGTACCTCCATAACTAGGTGAAACTGGTCATGCATGTATATGGCTATAGGTATTCTTAATTAAACATAAGCAATCAAACACGTAACTTATACTACGGGAAAACAGTTGACTGCATACGGGGAATCCTAATAAGGAAAGAATGTCCATACTGAAAGGACGGGAATCCGTACCTTATGTCCAGTGAACGAAGAAGATGAACTGAGCGGAAACCTACTTCCGTATCACTAGTGCTACATAAATACATACATGAATAACTATCTGCTTACTAAATACGTAGCTGGTTTCGTGTCATGTCTTAGCTTATTTTATGTGTTCTTACCATGTTTTACTGTTTTAAAGCCTTAAACTGTGTTTATCTTATATTCTGTTTAATCTAATTAAGTATTTCTAGTATTTCATGTATTATTATACTTACTGTGTAATAATAAGTAACTTTCCAAAAATAGCAGGTTTCCTAAAAAAAGAAAGTTTCCAAAAAAAGAAAGTTTCCAAAAATAGAAAGTTACCAAAAATAGAAAGTTTCTAAAAATAGAAAGTTTCCAAAAATAGAAAGTTTCCAAAAATAGAAAGTTTCCAAAAATAGAAAGTTTCCAAAAATAGAAAGTTTCCAAAAATAGAATTACTGTTTAAAATAGATAAGTTTCTAAAAATAGAAAGTTTCCATAAATAGATCAGCTGCCTTAATTAAAAAAGTTTCCATAAATAGATTAGCTGCATGAAATAAATAAGTTTCTAAAAATAGAAGGTTTCCATAAATAGATTAGCTGCCTTATTTAATTAAGTTTCTAAAAATAGAAAGTTTCCATAATTAGAAATAAGCTGGTTAAATAAGCTAAGTATATAAGCCTAAGTGTTTTCATGATTATTTTCTAAGTCATATAATATAATGTATAGTTTAATAATTATTTCATGTAATTAAATTAAACTATAGGTTAAAATATTTAATTAAAGTATAACATGTTTTTAATTAAATAAAGTTAAATACTTAGGTTAAAACATGTATTATTATTTATTAATAATATAACCTAAGTCATGTAAATTAATTAATTATAACCATTGTTTTTAAATAATTAATTAATTATAAGTCTAAAATATAACAATACTTAGGTTAATTAATTTCATGATTATTAATAATCAAAATAACCTAAGTCATGTTATTAAATTAATCATGTCATATTATTAATTTAATTTTAACATAAGATCATAAAAAAATAAAAACTAAACATACACCATGAACCGGATCTAGACTCAAAACCATGAACCGGACATGAAATCGACACCGTACCCCGAGCCAAATCGGGGTACCCCTTGTCTTGATGCTGCCGTGGGACCCACACCAACCAACCGGGACCATAGGTCTCGGTGGTGGTCGGATGGCCAAACCGAAACCCCCTCGGGTTCGGTGTAGGTTGCGGCCAAAACAAACACCCCTTAAAACATTACTTTTGATTTTATTAAATCCCAATTCATGTTAGATCTATGATCTAATTAGGTTTTATAAAAAACATAACATGTTCTTAATTAAAAAAAGATCAAATCAAAAGAAAAAGGTTTAAAAGGATTTACCGATTACGTGGATCAAAAGAATGAAGAACAAACACGAACACCAACAAGAATTCCAAGATCCAAGATCAACAAACACCCCCTTTTGGTGTGTTTGAAGGTGGCGGCCATAAGAGAAAAAAAAAGAAGGAGGAGGAGGATTTTAGGTTTTCTGTAAAATTCTTCTGTAGAAAAAAATGAGTAGTGTAAATTCCTTAACCTCCTTTTAGTGAAAAATTGATAGGCTAAGCCCATCTTCCCTCCCTAATTTCGTGGTAATGGGGCCCCCAAGGGGTAACCCGAATGTTTTATGTGTCTAAAATATTGGTGTGTTCTCGTGTTCGTGTTTTACGTGTTCTCGTTAAATATTAACCGTGACGTTATATATTTATGCGTGTTCGTAATCAATATATATATACGTAATTAATAATAGTTCGTGATTTAATTACGTTCATGATTTCATGATCGCATGTTCGAGATTAATTATTGTCAAATAATTATTACGTGCTCGTACGTAGTAAATACTTATCGTGTTTTAACACGTACGTAATACGTAAAATCCTAACACGTAATCGTAATCATGCTATAATAGGAAAGTTTTAATCTAGTACGTACGATCTTAAGGGTACTATTCATGGTAAAAGCATGCGGGTTTTACACTTCTTCTCCTTTTGCCTTCATATACTTATGCTTGTTTAGTCTTTCATTCGTTTCATTTACTTTATTTATGTTTTAGGCTTATGTTTGGGAACCGATGTTTGATTCCGGTTTTCCCTATGGTCATGTATGTTTTACTACATATTACCTTGCATGCTTTGATGACACGCCATAATTACGCGTAACGGTCCACTTATCAAAGTGGGGTGTTACAATTATGGTATCAGAGCCAAGACTTCAACCTGTAGGCTCTAAAACTTGACCTGTGACTAGTGGGTAGTCACCAGGAGCTTCCTAAGACAACGCTTGTTATTCCACGTATTGATGTTTTCAGCACATTGTTGTTTTAACCATGATGTTTTCAGCACCTTGATGTTTTAACCTTGATTTTTTCATCGATATTGTTTTAATAATATGGATGAACCACCGTCATTCATATTTAGTTATGTGTCATTGTTTCATGCATGATGCTCCCCGTGAACTGTGGCTATGTGGACTGAACCCCAGTAGTTCATAATTAGTCACATAAACTTTTTTCTGATAAGTTTTGACAAATGATTTTTTTATGTTTCATGTATCATTGTTGTAGGAATTTTGACTAAGTAATGGTTGGTACAGGACTGACCCTATTTAGTCGCATGTGCTTTTGTCGAAGCTTTTAACTTTGGGACCGACCCATAGGCGTCCCCTCGCCATGTATTTTGTTTTGGGTAAACTGACCATAGGCGTTCACCCTCGCGCATATAAAAGTTTTCATAAACTACATTATGCATTCATGCACTGTTTTCATGCATAATTTTTTTTTCATGATTTATTGGCATAATTTTTTTTTCATGTCCCCTCATAAGTTACTATGTTTTTATGTGAAGTATGTTTTCATACTGTCATGGTTAACTTTAGTTTCATGCTGATTATGTTGTATACTCCTTCATGTTAAGTTGTTTCATGTCTCTTCATGATGATTTCGTCTTCATGTTGATTACGTCTTACGTCTCTTTTGTTGTTTATGCTTTCATGCAAGACATTGTTGGATTTCGTTTAATCCTGCTTCCAAGATAGTCATGGTTGGTTTCCATTAATCATGCTTTCAGGCAAATCATTGTTGAATTTCGGTTAACCACACGTTAGCGTTTCTCTATGCAACCAGAATGAGGTATATACTGGCATTGCCAGGTTATCATGATGGTCTTTCTAACCGTTTAACCAATTATTCCCTGTAAAATCATGTCAGGTGATTGACCCATATCGATAATTTCATGTGCATTCCATGTGTACTCCACGTACCGTATTCCATGTGTATTACACGTACCATAATCTATGTGTACTTCATTTACAATACTCCATGAGTATTCACTAGTCAATTCTAAATCATCTCATGCGTATTCCACTTATTGATGTTCTACAAGATGCTGATGCCGCCCATAACTTGGAGTTGTTACTAAAGGTTGATGCTGCTAATTAGTTGGAGACGCTACGAGAGGTCGATGACGTTTACTACCTGGAGATCCTACAAGACGAAGACAAAGGCGTTACGGCAAAGCATTTAGACGAGAAGATGCTTCACCATCAGACAATTTCCATCAATCATTGTCCCTAATTTTTAGTTACATGTCACATGTCATTCAGTTGTCGTTTCAGTCATATGAGTGAGAACCGGTACCAACCGGCCACTCAAGCTGAATAGTTACATGAATCACAGTCATTAGAATGACCGTCATAGAACTGAAAGACAAGACGATAGTAACCACTACTGTGACAACAACTATCCTATCAATCGCAACAGAGGTTCCGGCCATGGACGTGATCATAAATACAAAGGATCACTAGTCCAACCGATCCGCCAATTCTGGCATAATAACCTAATATTTTTAGTTCTATTTGTTTCACACCTCGAGACACATGTCAAATCAGCAGTCAAGACACATGTCTCATGTATACTTTCCGAAGACACATGTCAAGACACCAGTCAAAGACACATGTCATGCTTATATTTCCAAAACACGAGTCAAGACACATGACTCACGTCCAATTCTAGAACATCCTTAAGAAATTCAGGGGACCCTCCAAAGGGTATATCCATTTTGTTATGCCATGTATTAATCAGGCCACAAGAATTTAAGTACCATCATCGGCGTATCAGTGAGATCTGTCACGTTTGCTCGATGACACTTTCATTTCTTGCAACCATATTTCATATATTCATGACCATAAAGGACGTCATTCGTATTCCTCATGTATACGAAGGTTTTATTTCCTTTATCCTAATGATGAGATCTAAGCTGCTAACGCACTACCTCGGACAGACACGAGTTGAATTTAATCCTAATTATGGGCTACGAACAATACACCCTGCTACGATTCGTGATTTTGTACAGTAATGTTCAGGCTCCTGAATACATTCAGCATGGTTTTCCATCAGAAAAATCTGTACAAATTATCTATGCATTACAAGCACGTGCGTTGTTAGCTATGATTGCTAAAACCTTTTAGCTGTCAGTTAAGACACGACTACGGAAGTTCCTTTTTTGTATAACCAGCCGATTATTCTAAAATCTTCCCATACAGTTCAGAAGAACCTTCAAGGAGAAGGACGGTAACATGAGATTATGTGTCGACTACCGTCGATTTAAACAAATCACCATTCATAACTGTTATTCTCCTCCATGTATTGACAACATGTCCAATCGACTTTAGGGTGTCAAACACTTTTCCAAGATCGGATTCATGATCATGCTGACAACAATGACGAGTGAAAGAACAGGACATTTCCATGACTGCTATTCGTGCACGACTCGGTCATGCTAGATTCATGATTTGGTATTAGTCTCATAAATGCCTCAGCAGCGTTATGAACTTAATAAATTGAGTTTATATGAACTCGTAAACAAATTCATCAGTGTTTTCATCAAGGATAACATGATTTTCTCTAAATCTAGAGAAGAGCAGGAAGACCATTTTTGCACTATGTTGCAAATTCTATGACAAAATAAATTTCACCCTCAAACTTTCCAATATAAACTCTGGTTGATTACAGTGACACACTGAATCACATAGTTTCTCACGGTTAATCTTACCATGACTCTGCTTATGCATAAAGGTGAAAACCCTACATTACGTTAGGTGTTCAAAGAAAATCCTACGCTAAGAAAAGTCTAATTTTGGAGACTCAAAGTTCCGCAAATTTCTATGTATCAAGTTTCTACGAAGCAAAATATAGTTACGTTCATATCTAAGAACCTGACATACCAACAGGCTAGGATAGAACACCAACTGACTAGGATGTTTTCCATCATCAAAAATTGTGAATAGAAATGGGACACGATCTCCATGGATTTTGTTTACTAGATTAACGTAAACTCAGAAGAAGCATGATGCTATCCGGGTTATTGCCAACAGTTGATCAGATCTGCATAATCCTTACATCCACAAGGATTTCAGAACCAACAGATTGATCAGACATGTTCTAGCTAAGGCTCATCCAATCACTTGGTAATCCCTCAGTTATCGGGCCGGCGAAGGTTCACATTTTTGCTCCTTATTTACGTTCACGTCCTTGTTCTAATTTCACGACTTGCTTTAACACTCACGTTCATGACACTATTCACGTTCATGATCGTATCCTGGCTTATGATTTTACGTTCATTTTCATTCTGGGAAGTTTTGCAAGAACTTGAGAGACCAGACTCAAGTCTAGTATAACTCTCTATCCTCAGATAGACGTTTCACGTCACATTCCACGTCTCACCTTATAGCGTTTGACGTTACCGCATCCATATTCCATGTTCACGATATGTGTCACATGTCATGTTCATTCCACGTTCCTCATATCACGTTCACGATATGTTACACGTAGCATTAATCACCATATGTTTTCTCTTATTACGCTCATCATATCTCCACGTATCACGTTCAAACTTGTCACGTATCACGTTCACAATTTTTCACGTACTACGTTTCAGTATGTCTCGCGTGTCATTTCTGAGACAGTACTATTATCAGTTAGTTAGGATATTTCTCATTATAACGTTTCAATTACCCTCGCACGTTAATTCTTATTCACACGATCAACTTTAGGGGATCTATCTTACGTTGATAACCATGAACTCTTCGTGTTTTCAAGTCAAGGTCAGGAGGACCAAGATTTATCATTGTTTCAAGATCTTGTGGAGGAACCGTTCTGAGAGGGAAGCCACTTGGAAACGGACGAGTCCATCTGATTTTATCCTCTCGTCCTTTCATAATCCAGAAAGACTCCTTCAGTCACGTCACGTTCCATGTCCTTTGTAGCCTTGTCACGTTCTCTACCATGTCACCTTCATATTCCGTTATCTTACATACCATTCCAGTTTGATTCGGGTATGTTTCTCTTTCAGTTTATGTTATCTATAATTCGGGGACGAATTATTCTTTTTAGGAGGGAAGAGTTATAAAACCCGCATGCTTTTACCATGAACAGTACATATATGATCGTACTTACATGATTAAAACCTTCCTAATATAACATGTTTACGTTTCACGAATGTTAATTACAAGTATTACGTACGTGTTATTACACGATAAGTATTTAAGCATATTAATACACGATAATTATTATCAACAATAATTATAATCACGAACATGAAATCATGAACGTAAATAATCACGAACCTATTATTATGTATTTACGTAATAATTATTACGATCACGTATAAATATATATATAAAGCATGAACAATAGATAAATAAGTCACGTAAACACGACACGAGAACACGTAAATAATTAGAACACGAAAAAACAATGGGTTCCCCTTGTGGGCCCCACCTCGCCGCGACATGAACAAACAAAGGGGCCAAGCCTACTTTGTTTTTAACTAAATAGGAAAAGAAGTAAACATGTTTTCATAATACAGAGTTTTTTAGAAAAAAATCACAAAACCCTAGCCTCCTCAATTTTCTCCTTTGGCCGCCGGGTATACACACACAAGAAGGGGTGTTCTTTGATTTTTGGTGATCCAATTCTTGCAAGATCGTTCGTGTGATCATTCTCTTTTGTTTCACGTATCGGTAATCCTTAAACCTTTTGTTTTTAATTATTTATTAGATCAAGAACACATGAAATCAAGGGTTTGTTAAAAACTATTAGTAAAACATGTTAACTAAATCACGGGGTTAAAAACATGGTTGTTTAAGGGGTGTTTTGGTTCGGCCGACGCGTAGAACCGAGAGCCGAAGCTCTCGGTGAGTTTATGATCACCACCAACCGAGACCTCAAGGACTCGATGGGGTTTTGGTGTCTTGGCCGCAAGAAAAACAAGGGACCCCGACTCATGTCGGGGTACCGTTTGGTTTGGGGGTCTCGACTGGAAACAAACAAACACCACCGGCATAAGCCGGTGGCTAATATGAACAACCAGGGGGAAACGCCGCATGGGCGGCGGCTAGCCAAGAACCAAGGGGCACCGGCTTAAGCCGGTGGCACCTTTACACAAACAGTGGCAACCGGCCAAGCCGGTTCGCCAATGTTAAGGCCTAAGGGTGTGTTTGTTGGTCTGGTTCAAGGGGTTTCACGGACCGGTTCACGACATGTTTAGATTTAAAACACGGGTTCGGTTCATGACTTATGTTTACAAGTTAATTATTTTTACAAGTTAAATAATTACAAGATTTAATTAAATTAATTTAATATGCTATATAATTAATTTAATTTAGACATGACTTAGGTTAATTATTATTAGTAATAATACATGATTTTAACCTAAGTATTTTATGATTTAATTTTAGACTAAAGTTATTAATTAATTATTAAAACATGGCATATAATTAATTAATTTTCATGACTTAGGTTATATTAATAATAAATATTAATAATGTTTTAACCTAAGTATTATTTACCCTTTTATCTAATTAAATCATGTTATATTTAATTAAATCTTATAACATATAGTTTATTTAATCTACATGTTATAATTAATAAACTATATTATTAATCACGTGACTTAGTATATTTAATCAATATAACTAAGCTTATATTATTAGCTTATAAATCCAGATTATTTCTAAATATAGAAACTTTCTATTTCAGGAAACTTACTATTTTTGGAAACTTTCTATTTTTAGAAACTTATCTATTTTAAGAAGTTAATCTATTTTTGGAAACTTTCTATTTTTAGAAACTTATCTATTTTAATAATTTATCTATTTTTGTAAAATTTCTATTTTTGGAAACTTTCTATTTTAGGAAACCTGCTATTTTTAGAAAGTTACTTATTATTACTAGGGGTGTAATCAAGCCAAGCTTTTATCAAGCAACTCGAGCTTGGCTCGATCAAGCCAAGCTTTTATCAAGCTCAAGCCTAAAAAATAGCTCGAAACTATATCAAGCTCAAGCTCAAGCTTTTGATAGCTCGGCTCGAGTTCTTATCAAGCTTTTTCAAGCTCTATCAAAAATATGTTTTTATGATGAATTTATATAAGCAACTAATTGTTAATTTGAGTATTAATCTAATTTTAAGGGCTAATTTCATAAATAAATAATATATTTTAGAATGACTTTTAACTTCGATTACATTTATATTTTAGTTCTTTGTATTTTAAACGATTCTTTATTTTTGTAAATTTAATTATTGCATTTACTCGGTACTTGGTGAAATACAATATGTGTATAAATATTTTTTTACTCTTCTTTATCATGAATGTGTCTAAACGCAATGTGTCTAAATTGCTCGCATTCATATCATGAATGGCCTTTGAGACCTTAATCGTATTGAAGTGCAAAACACATTTTAAAACCAAGATTGTACGATAATTTTGTTATTGGTTTTATTAATGGTAAATAAATCAAATTTATTTTAAGTAATGATTTTCTTTATACATATGTTTATTGATGAGTTTTATTATAAAAAAATATAATTTATATACATTCAAGCTTTTCTAGCCAAGCTCAAGCTTTTATCAAGCCTTATCAAGCCAAGCTCAAGCCTAGATTGGTAAAGCTTGACAAGCTATCATGCCAAGCTCAAGCCAACAATTTTAGAATCAAGCCAAGCTCAAGCCCTACTAAGCTTGAGCTCGGCTCGGCTCGATTACACCCCTAATTATTACACAACAAGTATAATAATACAAGAAATACAAGTAATACTTAATCAGAATAGACAGAATACATGATAAACACATCATAACGATAAAATAAGTAAAACATGACATGAACATATAAAACAAGCTAAGACATGATATAAAACCAGTTACGTACTCAGTAATCAGAACACTTATGCACGTATATTATTTATGTAGCATTAATGATATAGAAGTAGGACTCTCTTCCGTTCGTCTTCTTCGTTCACTGGACACAAGGTACGGATTCTCCGTCCTTTCAGTATGGACATTCTTTCCTTGTTAGGATTCCCCGTATGCAGCCAACTATTTTCCCAGTATATGTTTTATATGTTTTGATTTGCTTATGCTTAATTAAATGCCTAAGCAATATACATGCATGACCAGTTTCACCTAGTTATGGAGGTACCATAACCATAACACTAGAGGCACCAGTGTTATGACTTCACCACGGCGGAGTGATAGCTCGTGGCGTCCCTTCAGCTTTTGGCCATATTATTATTATTATCATGTGGGGCGTATGGGTGCATCCTAGTTTACATGTTTCAGCAGATTATTCAGGTGAATGTGGTGTGTGCCTTGCATCCTTCACAAGGAGCTGATCCCTCCTACCCAGACTTATATTAATTAGAGGCAGCCCCTCTAATTGCATGACGAGGTCACCCCTCCAAGTATTCATGCATGTTGATATTTCATGACCTATATTGGCTAATGGTAAACATGTTAAACAGTTTTTATAAGATAAACATAAGGCTTTTCAAACTATAAAACCAGTTTTACTAAGTTATACCAAGTTTTCCAGGACTTAATCAATTTCGTTGCTATATGTTTTACATGCTTATATTATTCATTCTATGCTTTTATATCCGTGCACTGAGCGTTATGCTCAACCATTACTCCTTTCCATGTCCCAAAACGGCAGGTACCTAAGGACAGACTCGAGCATTTGGAGGACGTGCATAGGATGGAAGCTGCCATATACTTCTTCTCCTTTTGTCTTCATATACTTATGCTTGTTTAGTCTTTCATTCGTTTCATTTACTTTATTTATGTTTTGGGCTTATGTTTGGGAATCGATGTTTGATTCTGGTTTTCCCTATTGTCATGTATGTTTTACTACATATTACCTTGCATGCTTTGATGACACGCCATAATTACGCGTAATGGTTCACTTATCAAAGTGGGGTGTTACACTCTTCGTCTCCTCGATTTGAAGAATGTCATTTGTCTCTTGAGCAATGTTCTTGGTATTGATTCACTTCCCTTGACTCCTCTCCCCTTTGCTTCTTTGCTACGAGTAGTCGTTTGTTCATTTCGGTCTTTTCCTATCTCGATTCAACTCGTAATCCTTCAACAAGGCATTATTACCTAGTGTTGTAGTGGTCCCCAGTGATATCCTAAAAGGTTTAAGATATATTTTTAAGTAATATAAAAATTTTGGTTTTCAAAAATTCTTTGTTTTTCTTTGATAAAAAACAGCCACTGTAGGCGGTTCCTTATCAGGCGCGGTTCCTTATCGATAAGGAACCACGGGAAGAATCTTCGCTAAAGCGCTAGTTTTATTAAAATAACCTTTTCAAACAAAACCCTCTCTATGCTTCACACACACAGCCGCCGAAAATACCTAGTTTTCCACCATTGTTTTTCCAAAACCTTCAATTACTCAAGACTAATTGATTTCGATTTGTGGGTTTCACTCATCCTTCATCAAAGATCATTTATCTGTAAGTCATTTCTTTCAATTTTATCTAATTTGTTCTAGGGTTCATTGATCTGTTGTGGAATGTCGGGGAATTTTAATTAGATACGTTATAGAGCAAATTTAGGAAATTACCTTTAGGAAAAGGTAATAATCCATAAATAAGCCAAAGACGAATTCAATTAAACACGTGAGCGATCCCGGTTCGTTGTACACAAGGACCTTATGAATTTGAGACGTTCGTTTTAATTTGGACAATTGATTCGAATCGGGTTTCGGTTTTTATCTAAATTAATTCTACCAATTTTAAATCTTAAAGTGCATGAATCGTACCCCAAAATAAAACCTAAGAGATAATTATTTAAAATCTAAATAAAATTTAAACTTTTTAAAATTAATCTAATCAATTAAAAACAATTTTAAAACAATTTAAAATTATAACCTAAATTAATCTATTTAAGTAAATTACTTTTAATTAACCAAAATCTATATAAATCTAAATTTATTTAAAACCAAAATTAATTAAAACAAAATCAATTTAAAACTAATTTATTTAAAAACTAATTTAAAAATAATTTAAATTTCTAAAAGTAATAAAATATTTTTATTTATTTATTTATTTATTTTTATATTATTAAATATTAAAAACTAAATCAACTTTTTATTTGAAATTTAATTTTAATAAGTTGTTTAATTAAATCAAATACTTATTTTAATTTAGCGTAATAAACATTTATTAAACTAAAACATAACAGAGTCTAAAGTATATTAAATTCGAATTGTATACTACTAACCAAAAGAACCTAATAGCCCAGTGGTGAGCATGCATGCCTATAACCAGGAGGTCATAGGTTCGAGTCCTAGGAAGGACTCTTGGTGATTAATTATTTTTGACAATTAAATTAGAAGGTCACAGGAGTGACTTTTGTGGTGACATTATTTTTTGACATAAAAATTGTGACAGATTAATAAACCAGCATCCAAACAATTCGTTTGGGTACTGATATGAAACATAGTAGATTAAACAATCTAAACAAAAGCTTTCACCAGATATATCAAATAAAACAATCACCACAATGACACAACAAAATCAACTATAATACTTATAAATCAACACAGATAAAATCGCAAATTACTACTCAGATAAATCTGTTAAATCTAATATTAGCAGAATAAGATAGAAGCTAATAGTCAAATATCAAACCAGAACAATCAAATGCTCAGTGCAAACATAGATCCAAATCAAGCATTCAGATAATATAAGCCAAACCAAATAATCCTATTCATTTTAACAGACTAAATGAAGCAGATCTATGCCAGATTTATATAAAAATCTCAGTCAATCAAGCAAACAGATTATATCAGCAGACCAAACTAAAGCAGATACCAAACCATATCAATCAATAAACCATCAGTTCTAGATGAACTATCAACTAATATCAGCATAAAAATAATTAGACTAAATAAAATCAACAGACTAATTTAACAAAACCTTTTGACATCAAATTTAAGCTTAAATGAATCAACAGGTTAAAAGCATCAGTTTTATAAAACATATTTTATAAAAATCTAACTTCAACTAGCAGACTTAAATCATGTATACTCGAGTTAAAACAGCTTTCACCAATCAAACAGATTCATAACAGTTTAAACTAAATCCTATAAAAAATATTAAAAAAAATGAAGATTACCTTTTATTGAGAGTCCTTTGAAGTAGATGGTAGGCGTTGAGCCTCCTTAATCACTGATCAACACCAAACATCACTCCACCATCTCTCGAACCTCGAACCAAAACCATCTAATCCTCGAAACATAAAATGGTTCGAACCACCATTTTAATCGAAATTGTAGCTTCTTTAAATAAAACCAGTGGGGTTTAGTTTTTCCCAATCTAACTTTTAATTACTTAACTAAGCTATTGAATGAGCTTAATCAAATAATTTTTTATTATAACATCAAAAATAGATAATAAAGTTATTGTATAAAAACTTCACAGTAAAACATAGAATCAAAAAGATGATACTCAAATTAACTTTTATTAAACCAGTAAAATATTACAGTACTATGAAAATTAAAATACAATAAATCCTACATCTATTTTAACATTATAACAGTAAAGTAAAATTGGAATGATGATTACATCTTTTTGGGGGGTTTTTTATAAGCAAACCCCAAGCCCCTTGAGTGAGTTTGTTGAGGCAGAAACTCAAATCTTGACCATTCAAACTTCTCTTTTCTTTCTTCTTTTGATCTTACGGCTGGAATTGATTCTCTTTCACACGGATTGCCAAGGTGGCAATCCTTGTGTTTGTTGTGCTAGTTTTTTGCTGATGTGGCCTATTGTTATTGGAGCAATGATGGGATGGAGGTGTTTCCACCAATCATAGAATAGCTGTGACAAGGCAAGCTGCCACGTGTAGCTGATTGGGGCATCTTCAACCTCCTAAAAAGTGGGGAATTAATTTCAAGCGCGTGGTACTCACTTGTTTTGGATAGAAAAGCCCAAAATCTTGTTATAGATCTAGGGTTTGCTTGGTGGGTGAAAGCTGCGTTTTATTTTCTTTCATTGTTAATAACGAAGAAGTGTGGGAAGTGTTGACCAAAGTGAATAACTTTCACTTTAAATAAACCTTTTAATCGTCCATTGAATTTTTTACCCTAATGGGCCTTGATCCATAAACAACCTCACGTTTCATAGTAAATTATTGGGCTTGGGCCATGTATTTGAAGTATACTCCATCTGTCTCTAAGATTAATTATATTGGGCCATATATTGGGCCTTGGTGAATAATTATTCCACTATTGGGCTTTTAGGCCCAATACACCAATGTGGGTCCCACAAGGCCCAAATATCCTTGATAAACTTAAATCCTCTAAAAACGAACTCGATTTTTGGCTTTCTTGATAATTTTTCAAATCTAGTGTCGATTTTGCTGGTTTTCGTGATCTTGGGTACCTACACACATGAAACAACAAAAACACATATACAATGCTACATTCATTCATTTTATGCATTTTAATGTTCATTTAGTATACAAATTATATGAGTAAATTCACTCATATCATTCATACATTCATAATTGGGGATTTTTAAAATTGATATTGAATTAGAACCTTACTAGGAATAAGAGTTGACATAGTATTGTTACTATGATTCCTTAGGTTCATATGCATTGAGATTTCACTAAAACGCACTTGTAGAACAAATCCGAATTTTGACTAAATAGTTTGGTTGATTGATAGAATTGATATGAACCCATGAACAAGTTGGTAATGGCATTGTTAAATGCTTACCTAAAAACCTTGCTTTGAAAAACCAATGTTCAAGTTCATTACTGATCTTACACGGTCAATATGTCATTGTTAATAATGAACTAGGTACATTGTGAATATGAGAATGATAAGGATTAAACTTTTGTTTGTCAAGAGATTGATGAAACACATTCTCATTTTCTTTGATTTTTGGTTTACATGTAACATATGAGTAACTGGGGAAATATGTTTGTATATTATTTTTAGGTACTATCATGACTTCAGGATATCAAAATGACCACCTACTTACTAGAAGATACATGCCTAATCTTTCTTTGTTAAATCGAACTCGCTCTACTCAAAACACTTATCATAATCTTGAATCTCGTTGTTTCCATGAAGGATGTATTGTTCCTTCTAACTTTCTTAGACTTGACTTCATTCAATTCATGTTCAATACCATTGGCTCTGATTGTTTGCTTGATATAGATGAGCCAGTCTTTCCTTCTTTCCTCATGGAATTCTTTAACTCGTTCAAACTAATGTGCATCAACAATGGTATATCTATAAGATTTTCCATCAAGGGGAAAACCTTTATGTACACTATTGAGGAATTTGGTGAGATTCTCAGAGTTCCATACAAAGGTCAATATTGGTTCACCGATGCTTGGGGTTTAAACCACTTAGAATCGGCCCCTATTGATGTGCATTATGTGACCGAGATTCCTTTGGCTTTGGCCATCTCTCGTGCCCTTGCTACACCTCGTGAACATCCTATTCTTAGTAATTTTGAAGGAGAATTTCGTGCTCTCACTCCTTGGGAATTACTAACTAGCGATCTTAGTGATTTTATGATCCCTTGGGCCGAAATCATTAGGGAAAATGCAATGTGTTTGGATGGTGATCGCAACCATGTGCCCGCTTGTCTTACACATACATTGTATTGTGTTGCTACCACCACTCCATACAACCTTGCATTTTTCATAGCTAGAAGAATAAGATTTGTTCTCAATGGATCTCGTTCTACTCTTCCTTATGCCATGATTATCTCACGGATTCTTAAAAGAGTTCTTCTTGACTTTCCTCCTCTAAATCCTTCATCTTTTCACTCCGTGGATCGTGTCATGCTTCCTATTAAAGGGAATGTCTCTTCTGTTCCTACACATGATTCAAATGAAGATGAAAATGTCTCTCAAGACAATTCTCTCATTCCTTGTTATGACTTGTCATCATCTATCTCTCAATTGTCTTCACTAGACATTGATTCAGACTATCAGTATTGTCTTAATCTTCATCTTCAAGATCGAATCAAAAGTGAATCAAGGCAAGGAGGAAATGCTCATAGATGAATGATATATACCACTCTTGTGTAACTAACATGTGTGTAAACATGTTTGGATTGTTGAACTTTATCTCTTTTATCTTTATTCTTAGGATGTTATGTATTCTTTAACTAACAAAAATGTGTTTGGATTATCTAGTATTTTAATCCTAATTATACATGGTATCGATGTTTTGATTTGCATGGCTCTGTGCATATTGTGTGTTAGATAGCCTCCTAGTTTTTGATTATTAGTTCACTTTTGCTTGATAAACCTTGGTTTAAAATCTAGGCTAGCAAAAGTTTGAGAAAGTGCTATTTTTGAACACCTCTGGTCGCGGTTCCATATCAAACCCGCGGTTCCTTAGCGATAAGGAACCGCGGACCTACGTAAGGAACCGCCTAGTACTGTTTCAACAGAATCTTTGCTTTACACTGTTTTCTTTAATCTGTGTAAAACTTTGATAAAATTTTTGCAAAAACCTGCACTTTCCTAAACTAGGCTACCTAAGTTCATTGTTCACATAAAATATTTTTAACCTATTACTAGTTTGGATCACTCCCTTCTCTTCTTAAACCCTTCATTGTTGAAATTGTGTTCTGCATCCCTTCAAATCTTCTCTAAACCTTAACATTCAACCATGGTATCCACTAGAACATCCAATTCCTCCAAAACTTCCTCATCAAAAGAAGTCTTAAGATGAAATTCAAGTTTCCTAAACTTGGCTCTCCATCTTCTCTCAAACCAAAAAGTAAAGCCTCACCTATCCTCATCTCTTCATCACTTTCACCACCACTTGCTTCATGGAAAACAAACTCAACCCATGGTACTAACCATTCACATGGTTCTACCTCTTCTTCATTCCAATCAATAATGAATGAGTTTTCCTCACCACTCACTTCTAGTCCTCCCTTAAATGTGAATGCTCAACCTCAACCTCATCAAAGAATTCCCTTTGTTTTTTAGCCTCTTCCTTTCACTCCACCAAATTCACCCATCTCACCCATATCACCCTTGGATACCATGCCTTCTTCACATCCTCCTAACTCCAACACTCCACTCTTGGGTGTCCTCATTTCCGATTTCTTGGGTGATCCACATTTGTTTGACTTTTTCATGCACAATGGAACCAATTGTCCTTGTTGCTTGAACAACTTTCACCTCATTGATATCCTTAGGTTGGAGATGATTGGGGCTCACATCAAGTTGCAAAGCTTCTTGTTGAACCTATTTGCTAATCCTCCTCCTCCTAGGAGATGAATGGTTTTTTAAATCAATTACTTTTAAAGAAGGTCAAGCCAAAGAGGACTATGAATTCAAGACCTAGTTTTAGCTATCTTTGTTGTAGTTAATTGTCTTTTATTTCTTGTATTTCCTTTCCTTTCCCTCATAATTTTCTCATGTGGATGAATTATGGATTTAGTTTTATGTGTTTTAATCTTTGTGATCACATTAAACAACTTCAATTTATTTAAAATTGAACCTAAATATATCACAACCTCTAAAAACTTGACTTAAAATTGGATCAAAATGTTATCTAAATATTTTGTCACCCTTTGTCAAGACATTCTTTGTGAATGTGTTGCTTTTATGCAATCCTAGCATACTCTAGTGCTAAAAGATGTAAAAATCCAAGATTTGCAAAATTTTGAAAAAGTCTTTTTTTTCTCCAAAACATTTGAAAATCAGGGTTTGCTGTCCTCTGGACGCGGCTCCTTAGCCCCCAGGCGGCTCCATATCGATATGGAACCGCGGGCTCTATTAAGGAACCGCGTACAGTAAAGCCGTTCTTGGCTTATTTTTGGTCTTTCTTCTTTGACCACTGTCTTGCTTAAGATTCTTTGTTTACCCAATTTGACTAAACATTTCCTAAAACCTTTTATTTTCATTTCAAATCTTTGCCTTGTCTATTTTCTTTAAATTATTCTCTTGTGGGAGTTCTTCTCTTCATCCCTCATAATGCCTAATTCTTCCTTTCCTAACCTTGACATTTCTTTGTCACAATCTTCTCAACCTAAAGCTTCTTCTTCTAAGCTTTCAAAGAAACCGAAAATCTCGGTTCGACCCGTTTGGATAAAAAAGAACAAGAATCATCATGATTCTTCTTCTCCAAAATTCTCCAAGAATTCCTCTTTCTCTTCGATTCAATATTGGAATGAGACTTACTCTATAAATACAATTATCGGATAAAAGGAAATTCTTCCACCACCACCAAAACCTTTCAACTCTCCTCAACTCAATGACCTATATTCTTTCCCTAATCTTACTAGGCATTGTGAAAACATCTCTTATCCATTATCTCCCTCTCCACCAACCCCTAATTTTGATGGACCTCCCCCATCTAACGACTTTGTTTTGCATCATGGTTACTCGTGTGCTTGTTGTCGTTTTCAACAAATTGAACTTGCTCATATCTATGACAAGCTAAATTTCCTTGAATTCCTCCTCACTCGACCTCCTCTCAATGTTTTCGTTCCCATGAACAAAACTTCGAATGATGCTTCATCGTCTTTCTTTTCCAACTAAGGCACATTTTGTACTATAGTTGTTTGAGTCAATAAAACTTAAGCAATCTTGGAAGATTATCACTATTAGAGTAGTTTATGCTTTGTCGTTTATTTTCCATATTTTTTGCTTTAAATATTCATATTGTGTGTATGAATATTTCTCTTGTATGTTATTTCATATTTGTGTAATATGAATGTAATGTGTGTTATCTTTCCCACTAATTCTATTTCACACATTTGTTAAAGAGTTGATCATGGTTAAAACTTAAAATTAATTATTGGTGATTCAATAAATTCTAAATTTTAACCTCTTGACACTTTAAATCATCTTTGATTGGTTTGAATGTTTCTTTTCTTCCTTTATTCCACCAATTGAACTATGATGTTGTCAATACACACTCTTTGGACATACTTAGAAAATGCTTACTTCTAATTTGAGATTTTTTTCCTTCTCCCTCTCAAGTTAGTTAGTAGGTAGTGCACATACATACACTGGTGTTTCTTTTCTTTTTTCTAACCTTTGTGTAGCATGTCACCTTAGCTCATTTATTTTGTTCCCTAAGCAAGGGGGAGTACGCACCAAGGGGGAGGTACTAGCAAAGTCCGGTTCTTTTCTTCTTCAAAGACTTGTGCTAACCTTTTTACTTCGACAAAGGGGGAGAAATGATAGTGATAAACTCGTTATTAATTCGAATAAACTTGTATTTTATGTAAATGAGTTTATAGTTTGTCGTAATCAAAAAGGGGGAGATTGTTAATGCAAAACAATGCCTAAAAACATTGTTAGTATTAATTAATCTTTCTTAGTTTTGATCACGACAAATTACAAAGACATTTATTGTCAAACACAAGCATACAATGAATTATCTAACAAATACTATCATCAAGGTAATAATCATTACACTAACATATCTTAATCATGATTAGTGATCATAAAAGTGATTAGCCTTAAAACTCACTTTTGTCAAATGTAACAAAAGATTTTTAATAAACTTTATTTTTAAGAAAATGTTTTATTAAAATGAAAATATAAATTTAAATATGGCATATTCCAAATGCCATAAGAATATCCTTTGAAGGTTTAAACATCCTCAGATATTTCAAATTCACTAAAAGACAAAAAGGAGAGGAGTCTACTCCCCACGGTTCCTTAAGTGCCTACGCGGTTCCCTATCGATAAGGAACCGCCTGGGTAGATAAGGAACCGCCCCAAATAGCCATTGGCATTTGTCTTCTATAAATAGTGGATCAAATCTACATTTTCATTAACCCTTTTTGGACATCTCTTTCAGCCTTCTTTCTCCTATCTAATCCTAGTCATTTGTAAATGATCACTTAATGTGTTAAGTATGTTTACTCATGATTATCCTCTTGATCTCCTTCTTTACCTTGTCCAAAGAGAAGATCACTCACACACTTGTGATGTGATTAAAGATGAAGCTTTGATGAAGATCACCTTCTCCTAAAGATCTAGTCATGTTCATCATTTGTTTATTTGTGTATTGTGTATATCTAATGTATTTGTGAATACTTGGACTAGTTGTGTTCATCCAAGCTATTTGTGAATACTTGGATTAGAGTTGTGTAAATCCTTTGCACATGTATGTGCTTGGATTTGTGTTGTGTAGATCCAAGCTACATGTGTGTACTTGGATATGTTTAGTTGAGTTGTAATAAGTTGTGTTAGTTCTCACTAAACTATAAAGTGATGTGGTTGTGTCTTATGAGTTCTCACTAAACTATAAAGTGATATGTAGGTGTGTTGTTTGAAGTTCTCACTTAGCTTCAAAGTGAAGAGTGGTGAAGATTGGTTCTAGCTTTGGATTAGAACTCGACATCTAGCCTTCTGTCGGAAATGATGAAGTAGGCAACGTTGTGAAGATTGGTTCTAGCTTTGGATTGAACTAGATATCTAGCCTTGTGTCGTAAAATGGTGAAGTGGGCGACATTGTGTAGATTGGTCCTAGCTAAGATTAGGTCTCGACATTTAGCTTAGTGTCGGAAAATAATGTAAGCAACGTTGTAAGGTTTTCTCCACCAAGAAGGGAGCTTGTGGATATAGTGGAAATCTCGAGTAAGGTGTACTCGAGGAGTGGAGTAGGAACAAGGATAGAGCCTCGTTGCCGAACCACTATAAATCTTGGTGTCTTCCTACTAGGTTGTTTCTTTCCTTACTTATTACTTACATTCATTATCATTATACTTACTACACATTGTTAATGCATTAGAATTGAACCTAATCATTATGCAACTAGCTTTCAAGTAAAAGATAGTTTTGTGCACTCACCTAATTGAAAGGAATTTTAATTAGGAGATAAACCGATGAGAAACTATTCAACTCCTATTCTAGTTTCTACACTTTCATATGAAACGTTATTCTAAACTTAAACGAAATATAGTTTTTCATATGTTATACATCATATTTGATTTAAAGAAATAAACATAATACTTCCACTAGCTTTTAGCTGTACTCACAAGTTATCTTAGATCTAACTAAAAATCAAAACATAGATTTAATCATTAGACTTGAGATACATCCTTTAGATGCATGCATTAATCCATACATGGTTTTTGTTGGAAATTTAGTGTAATTGTGGGAACGGGTCATACTTGTAAATGGGTTTAGAGGTACGAAGTGTACACCCATTATGTCCCTAAACTCCCTGGACTCAATATAGTGGTTGTGTCGATGGTTGTATCATCAGTAGGAGGAAAGAGTTCATCAGCATGAAGTTGCTCCTGCAGCTCCTGCTGATGAACCACATGCTGATGAACACTTGAATTAGCTAAAAGTCTTTGTAACCTATTTGACTGATTTATGAGGGGTTTAATATTGACTTGATGACCATGTTTATGGTCATGTAACCACTATGCTTTCATGTAGGCAGTTATGAGATTAATTAGTCGACTAATGCTTATAATATCTTTGACCTTGAGTTACATTCTTATTTATATATATAGAGATTACACTTGCATGAGTAGAAGCACAGAAACAAAAACACTAGAACGCATAGGGTTCTTGATTTGTGCCTAAAATAAGAACAAACACTTGGTTTTATCTCAAGGAGGTATTTGTGTTAACCGAGGCATTGGGTCGAATAATCTTCTTGGGAAAGTGATTACACGACTTCAAGTGATATCCAGTAATCATTTATTGGTACATAGTCAGGTTTTTGATTATCTTTACCCTGGTTGGAACGAATATACACCAACAATCAAAGAAGATTATTCTTAGTGATAATCAATGGTGGCTTCAATGAATCATATGGTTGTTAACTTCTCCAAATTGGACAAGTTTGAAGGGGTTGATTTCAGGATGTGGCAAAAGAAGATGAACTTTCTTCTTTCTACCATGAACGTGGTGTACATGCTGTCAACTCCTATTCCTGATGGTGGTGATGATGCTACCTTGGAGGACATGAGGAAAAGGAGCAAATGGGAGAATGATAACTATGTGTGTCACGACATAATTCTCAATGGTATGTCTGATTCCTTATTTGATATTTACCAAAATATTGAATCTGGTAAAGAACTATGAGATTCCTTGGAAGCCAAATATATGGCTGAGGATGCATCAAGTAAGAAGTTCCTTGTGAGTGATTTCACAAAGTACAAAATGACTAATTCAAGACCAGTCATGGAACAATACAATGAACTTCTTGGTATACTTGGTAGATTCACACAACATCATATGCACATGGATGAGACCATTCAGATCTCTTGTATCATAGATAAACTCCCTCATTCTTGGAAAGATTTCAAGCACACCATGAAACATAAGAAGGAGGACTTAACTCTTGTTGAGTTGGGTAGTCATTTACGCATTGAGGAATCCCTCATGGTGCATGATAGTGACAAGACAAAGAGCAAAAATGTTGTTAGTTTATCAGTCATCAATATGGTGGAGCATAATAACTCCTCCAGGTACAATGATAATAAGGCCAAACGTAAGCATCAGGATAACACCAAATAAAATCCTAACAAGAAGTCCTTAGTGACTTGTTAGAAGTGTGAGAAACCTGGACACTTGAAAATGGATTGCAAAGGTGTTGGTACTGGCAGCAAAGCTAGTGGGTCAGTCACAAATGGTTCAATGATTAGTTTTAACAACACATTGAAAGGTCAGAATATGTTTAATGAATCTCTCCAGATTTATTATGATACATATGTATATGAAGCTTATTTTGTACAGGATGATGATGTGGCGTAGTGGGTTGACTTTAGAGCAACTGTTCATATGTGTAAAGATAGATGTTGGTTCAAGACTTATAAGTCACTGAATGATGGATCTATTCTTCACATGGGAAATGAGTCAACAACCCTAGTGCATGGACGTGGTTGTGTAGATCTTAAGTTTAGTTCTGGAAAGATTGTTTCCTTGTTTAATGTTTTGAATGTTCCTAATATTAGGAAGATTTTGGTTTCAAGTAGTGTTTTGAATAATTATGGTTATAAACAAGTGATCGAATCTAATAAATTTGTTTTATCTAAACATGGCGTGTTTATTGGTTTTGGCTATTTGTGTAATCAAATGTTCAGGCTTAATATAGATTATGAGATAACTAACAATACTAACTTAGTTAGTACTGCTAGTTTGAATATTGGTTCAGTCCTGATGTCTACCATTAAACTGAATGATTCATCACTATGGCATACTAGGCTTGGCCATGTACACTATAAAAGGATGTAAGATATGTCTAAGGATGTGTTAATTCCAGCCTTTGACATGAACATTGATAAGTGTCAGACTTGCATACTAAACAAAATTACTAAGAAATCAGTTAAGAATGTAAAACGTGAAACTAAAGTTTTGGAGCTAATCCATAGTGATCTATGTGATTTGCATGCTACTCCCTCATCAGGGAATAAGAAATACTTGGTAACATTTATTGATGATGCTTCAAGGTTTTGTGATGTTTATTTGTTACATACTAAAAATGAAGCATTAGATATATTTAAAGTATTTATAACTGAAGTTGAATTACAACAAAGAGTCCAAATCAAAAGATTTAGGACTGATAGGGGAGGTGAGTACATGGATACTTTGTACTTTTAGTCTGTTGGAATAATCCATGAAACGACTACCCCCTATACCCCACAACAAAATGGTATATGTGAATGGAAGAATAGAGTACTCAAGGAAATGGTTAACTCTATGTTGTCCTATTCAGGGCTAAGTCAAGGGTTTTAGGGTGAAGCTATGTTAACAGTTTGATATCTATTAAATAGGGTTTCCAACAAAAGGAACAAGACTACCCCTTATGAACTCTAGACTAAAAGGAAACCAAACTTGAACCACCTCAAATTTTGGGGTTGTAGGGAAGTTGTAAGAATCCCTAATCCAAAAGGTGGAAACCTTGGGTGAAAGAGGCATTGAATGCATCTTTGTTGGATATGCTGAGCATTTCAAGGCTTATAGGATTCTATGTTATTGAGCCTAATGATTCAATTTCAATAAACTCAATCATTGAATCAATGTATGCTAACTTTGATGAGACTAGATTCTCATTAGTCCATAGACCAAGCCTTAGGACTCCTATTGGAGCTGAGGACATTGGTGCTTCAGTGGAACCTGAAAAGGTCACTGATGAGCTTGTGGTTCAGCAACTTGAGCCTGTGCTTAGAAGAAGCACAAGGCATAGGACTCCAAAGAATTTTGGGTATGAGTTTCAACTATACTTAGTTGAAGGGACAAGGGATGAGGTCTCTGACCAATACTACTATTGCTTTAATGTTGAGGATGATCTCAAAACATTTGATGAAACCATGAAGTCCCAAGATGTTGCTTTTTCGAAAGAAGCAATTAGTGATGAAATAGACTCCATCATGGGCAACAACACTTGGGTGTTGTTTGATCTACCTCCAGGTTGTAATCCACTTGGGTGGAAATGGAGTTTTAAAAGAAAGATGAAGGTAGATGGAACTATTGAAAAGTTCAAGGCAAGGTTAGTCATTTGAAGGCTTTAGACAAAAGTCAGGGATAAACTACTTTGATACTTATGCTCCAGTAGCACGTATTAGTACTATAAAAATGTTGATTTACTTAGCATCAATTCACAATCTGATTATTCATCAGATGGATGTGAAGATATCATTCTTAAATGGTGATTTGGATGAGAAGGTTTATATAACCAACCTTAAGGTTTCATCATGCCTGATCATGAAGCTAAGGTGTGTAAATTGATTAAGTCTTTATATGGACTGAAACAGGCACCTAAGCAATGGCATCAAAAATTTGATGAAGTAGTTTTGTCTAATGGTTATTTGCTTAACCAAGCTGACAAATGTGTATATAGCAAATTTGAAGAATTTGGTAAATGATTCATCATTTGCCTATATGTTGATGACATGTTAATCTTTGGTACTGACCAAGTTCAGGTTAACCTGATAAAGGAATTCTTGTCATCAAGGTTCTCCACGAAGGACATGGGGAAGCTGATGTTATCCTTGGTATAAGGATCAAACATGAAAGTGATGGTATAGCAATTTCTTAGTCTCATTATATTGAGAAGGTACCGAAGAAATTCAATCACTTTGATTGTACTCCAGTGAGTACACCTATGGATACAAGTGAGAAACTGATGCCTAACAATGGTCAGTTTATCTCCCAACTTGAGTATTCTAGGATGATTGGTTGCTTGATGTATGACATGAATACTATAAGGCCTGGTATAGCCTTTGCAGTGGGTAAACTGAGTAGGTACACTAGTAATCCTAGTACTCAGCACTAGAAAGCTATTCAGAGGGTACTAAATAATTTAAAAGGAACTATGAATTATAGTCTTTCTTATATTGGATATCCTTTAGTGTTGTAAGGTTACACTAATGCAAGTTGGATCAGTAATACTAAGGATAATTCATCAACAAGTGACTGGGTATTTCTTCTTGGTTGTGGTGCAATTTCTTGGGCATCCAAGAAGCAAACTTGCATTACTAGTTCAACAATGGAATCTGAGTTTGTGGCTCTAGCAGCTGCTGGTAAAGAGACTGAATGGTTGAGAAACTTGCTTCTTGAGATTCCATTGTGGGTCAAACCTATGACACCTATATCTATCTGTTGTGATAGTGCAGCTACATTGGCTAAGGCTTATAACCAATGTACATTGGTGTCTAGACACTTATGTGTTAGGCATAACATGATTCGTGGGTTGATCATGAATGGGGTGATTTATATAGAGTTTGTGAGGTCTCAAAAAAATTTAGTTGATCACTTGACGAAGGGATTGGCTAGAGACCTGGTTTTAAAGTCTGCTAAAGGGATGGGTTTAAAGTCCAAACTAGTCATTGAATACTAGGACACCCAACTCCCTCCTAAGGAAACTTGGGAGTTTAGTTCAATGTGGAAAGCTGAACATTCAGGGGACTGAAGCACATGTTTTACATATCATCCCAAGGATGTGCTTGTACCTGCTGGAAAAAGGATGAAGTTGTAAACTTCTCAATGGTTAATGTCTTTGAGAAGGTGCTTAAGTAGGAGCATGAACTAAAGAGGAACCACCTATGTAATTGTTGAGGTTTCGCCTCCTCAGGGAGCATAGACTTTGGCTCTTACAACATTTATGAATTGGATATGGACACATGGCTAGTTTTGTTAGGAGCATTTAAGTGTTTGAAAACTTATGTGTATTTTATCTTCAGGTACTCAAAGTAGTTGAAGGGTTCAATTCTTGGAACGCCCTTGTTGGAAATACGTTTTACGTATTAGGAAGGATCGGTCACTCCAACATTAGTTCGTGTAATAGCTCGTAGTTTAGTCATTTGCATTTACTTAAACAAAGCCCAAAACCGAGCCCATGAAATGTATGGACCGGCGGCCAAATGTAAGCCCAAGCCCATGACAAGGGCTTGGGTATATAAACCCTCTCCTTTGATGGAGAGGGTGTGGTTTTTCATAATTTACACATAGTTGTTCTTAACTTTCTCTCTCTAGAAGTGTGAAATCCACCATCTTTCTATCTCTTTCTCTCTCTAAAATCATAAGCATAGATTTACAAATCCACAAATGGTATCAAGAGCTTGGGATGAAATATAGGTTTGTTTGTGTGATTCGTATGTTCTTATAAGCATTTCGTGGCTTTTTAAGTTCATTTTGCCGAATCATCAAATTTTTTTTTTGTGTTTGTTCGTGATTTCAAGAAGCATAACGTATTCAGTAGGATTATAGTGTTTTTGGTGTCTTGATTTTGGTTAAAACACAATCTTTCTTGGATCAAAAGTGCAAAAAGGCTTTGTTCTTCATTCCGAAATTTAAGCAGAAACATCCATCGGAAAGTACAAATTGTACTTGGGCTTCCATCGCAATAACCGTCCATCGGAAAGGGATTGGTTTCTACATTGCGATCGTGCGATTTTTATCACTTATTCCGATCTGAATCATTCCGATAGCTATTGCGATCTGAGATTCCGACGGGTATAAGGAAGTATTTTAGGTCGTTACTCTGCTCGAATTTTCTCAGCTACTTTGCGATCTGGGTATTGCGATCTGAGTATTCCGATAGTTCATTGCGATCTGAATCTGTACGATAGGACTTTGCGATCTGAATTATTGCGACAGCTTTGCATTGCGATCTAGGCATTTCGATACCAACAACATTTCGACAGTTCTATATTCCGATCTGGTATTACGATCTGACATTCCGATCTGGTGTTACGATCTGACATTCCGATCTGGTATTACGATCTGACATTCCGATCTGGCATTCCGATAATCACAATTTTTTCCATAAAAAATTGTGTAATTTTGACTTGGAATTTTTGGTTTATCGAGAACATATTTTAGGGGATTTTAACCTTATAAGTCCATTGTTCGATCAACTTTGTAAATCTTAACTTATTGAAATGGAGTATACATCTCTTACTGATAAGTCCATCCTCTCGGGTACGGATAATCGTCCACCAATGTTGGTGAAGACTATGTATGAGGAATGGGCTTCCCGAATGGAACTTTATATGTTGAACAAGGAGAATGGACATCTAATTTGGGCATCGGTGCTCAATGGACCATTAGATTATGGTACTGTGACGGAAGGTACGACCACTCGTCCTCGCACAACGGGTGAGTTGACTGGAGATATGAAGATTCAAGATAAATGTGATAAGTATGCTACAAACATCATTCTCCAAGCTCTTCCTCCAGATGTCTACAAACTCGTCAGCAAACATAAAGTTGCCAAAGAGTTATGGGATAGAATTCGTGTTCTAATGCAAGGCACCTCGTTAACTAAACAAGAACGAGAGTGTAAGCTTTATGATACTTTTGATAAGTTTGCCTATGTGCCAGGGGAAACTCTCAATGATTACTATCTGAGATTTACCCTGTTGTTGAATGAGCTTAACATCTATGGCATGGCAATTCCTACCTTTCAATTGAACACCAAGTATTTGAACACTCTTCCTCCAGAATGGAAAAAATACGTGACGGATGTTAAATTGGCTAAGGACTTGCATAACACAAATGTGGATCAACTTCAAGCTTTTCTTCAACAACACGAATGCCATGTGATCGAGGCTCGGTTGTCTACACCTCAAGTTCATGATCAACTTGCAATGTATGCTTCTCAACAAAACATGGCTTATACTTATCAACAACCATCATACTTGCAGCAACCACCACCACACATCTATCAGCAACCACAACAACCATCTTATCAACCACCAATGATGCCACAACAAGAATATCAACAAAGTGTTCATCAACAAGCTTTTCAACAGCAATCACCATATCAAACATCACCATCACAAGCCAACACTTCTCCATTGGGCTATACTCCTCAGCAAGGATATTTTCCAATTGAAGCACAACCAGCACAAGCTTTCTACTCTAATGAACTTCCACCAATCCAAGCACCGGTCTTTACTCCAAATGATACGCCAGCTGATGTTCTAAACCATCTTACAGCCTACTTGTCAAAACTTGTTGCAACTAGAGGATTTCCACCAACAAATAATCAGCTCCGCACCTCATCAAATCCTCGACAACAAGCCACTGTTCAAGATGGTCAAGTGACGGTGCAACCTATTCAGGGAAGGCAAAATTCATATGGACCTCCTACAAGGACTGGGAACAATCAAGCTGTGAATTCTCAAGCTAGTGGAAATGGGAGTCCTAATTGTCCTAAGAAGGTTGTGACTTGCTACAATTGCCGAGGACAAGGTCATATGGCTAGGGAATGCACTCAGCCGAAAAGGATGAGGGATGATGCATGGTTTCGTGAGAAGATGTATTTGGTTGATGCTCAGTCTAAGGGGAAGATTTTGGATTCAGAGGAGTTGGCATTTCTGGCAGACCCAGGGGCAGCAGACACTGAAGGCATTGCAGTCGTTTCCACTTCTAATGCAGCTTATCAAGCGGACGATCTTGATGCATACGATTCGGATTGTGATGACATTCACTCTGCCCAAGCTGCTCTTGTTGCTAATCTCTCTCACTACGGTTCTGATGTCATCAGTGAGGTACCAACCACATCTAATAATATTGATGATAACCAACATCAAGTTGGGCATGACAATGACAACCTTGAACAGCATTCGGGAACTAGTAACTTAAATGATGTGGTACCCAATCCTACACATTTGAGTGAACCTCAACCAAATGCTACGACGGGTATGGAATCTTATGCTCAACATGATTTGGTCATGGTGCCTAAACATATTATTGATCAAATGCATATGGCCCTCAGACAATCCGTAGATACGAATTCCACCCTAACTGCTGAGCTTGCGTTGCATAAAGAAAAGGTCAAAACTTTTGAAATGGTCCCTCAAGAAGAGAAAATAACATGTTCTGAATTTGACCAATTTTGTTTTGAAAAGATTGAACACTTGAAAGAAATAGAATCATTAAAAGCTAATCTTTCGAATGAATTAAAAGAAAAGGAGTCGGTTATCAATGATTTTCAGAAACTTAAAATGGATTTCGAAACTCTCGAGTCTAAAAAGGTTGAATCGGAAATTAATGCTACCAAACTTCTTAAATTCAAAGAACAACAGCTTTTAAAACAATACGCTTCCACAGAAAAGGTTCATCTTTTAACTAAATCATTTAAAGAATTCGAACTTAAGCGTCTTCAAGATTTACCACCTAATCTCGGTTATGCAAAACAAGCTCAGGAATATATTCCCGGTCTTTATGACATGACCATAATTGGAAAATCGAAAGAAGCACCTTTTGTTCGTAGTACTGAGGAGACACAATCACTTGGGGATGAAACTCATTCTAAAATGCTTTCAAAATTCCATACAATTGATTATGATCAACATAACAAAGATCAATTTTCGAAAAAGACACGCATTCGCTTACAAAAGGAATTAGCAGAATTAACAGTTCTTGTGCCCCAAAGTTTGTCAAGAGAAAACCTTCCTAGTACGTCTCCTACACTCGTCAAAAAGGATTTAACGAAGTTAATTCCACCGGTAAGTAAGGCGTCCGTTAACTTAAATGCGGTTCACCAACACTTAGCCAATTTTGACAAGGTCATTTTGGAACGTACGACGGCCACGGCCATAACGGAAGGTGAATGGAACTTTGAGCACACTAGAGCTGCGTTTCGAGATGAAATTGTTCCGTTTGTAAACAATGTTAAAGCTTGTCTTCGTAATATTGATCAAGATTTGTTTTTGGAAATAGAAGAAGTTAGACGTGTTTTCAATGAAATGGAAGATGCTTATGAAAACAGTTTACTTGAAATAGAACGAGTTTCACGCCATAATGATCTGCTTCTGAATCAAGTTATGTCTCATGATATAGTCTCTGTCTGTGTGAATACAAGTGTTGATAATGATTCTATTGTGCATAATGTTGAATCTGTGGATAATGTGGTAGATAGTACTTGTCACGAATCTGACGCTGAATTTTTAAAGCTTCAAGATTCATATTCTTCGCTTTCAAAACGTTTTGATGAGATTCAAACACATTGTATTTCGCTTGAATGCAAGCAACAATTTATTCAAGAAATCTTTGAAACGTCATTCGAAGGTGTTAATATCGATGATGCAAATTTTGAAAAGAATTTTCGATTGAATTTACAATCAAAACAGCGTCAGCCAAGTGACAAGGTTGCTAAGTCTTTGCCGATAGCCATAGAGAAATCTAAGGAGAATAACTGTGTGAACGTACTTGAGGCCGCTGAGAATTTTAAACTTGATCTAGATAATCGAGTTTCCAAGATTTTGTCCAAAGTTGATAACTTAAAACAGAAAAATACACGACTATTCGATTCAGTACAACCCGCATGTGTTGATACCACTGCACATAATCAATCATTGATTGAACAATTGAATCGAAAGTCGATGGAAATATCTGATTTGAGGGAACAAATTTGTGATAAGAATTTGGTATTGGCTGAGTTAAAGGAAACACTTCGTACTCTAAAAGGTAAGAATGTTGTGGATAACGCAGCCACTATCTCAGCATCGTCCTCTAGTGCAATCAAAAGGAACCTTATAGCCGTCACACCACTTAACAAGGGCCCTAGGACTAACCATCTCAAACTTTGGTCACTAAAGATAAGGCGGAATCAAAACTAGCTTCTAATATTCCCGTGTTGCCTTCTACAGGAGTAAGCACCACTACTAAGGCTCAAAGATCTAAGCTTAAGAGAAACAAGAAGAATGATAGGATCTTGCCCCCATCTAGTAGTCAAGTGATGAAGAAAGTAGAAGCCCATCCTAGGAATGTTATTTATGTTTTGAATAAAAAGAATCATGTAGCTAAACCTAAAGGCTCTGCGGTTGTGCAGCGTTCTAAGCCTACTGTGAATTCTAATTTAAAATGTTGGAATTGCAATGAATGTATGTTTTCTAGTCGTCATGATTCTTGCCTTATTGACCATGTGAATGAGATGCATGCCCGGAAAAATGGATTAGAATGGAAACCGACTGGGAAAGTGTTAACCCAAGTTGGCTGGATGTGGCGCCCCACTGGTAGAACTTTCACTATAGTAGGAAATATGTGCCCTTTGACTAGGATCACTCCCACTACAGCGAAGAAAGCGTGCTCTTTAACTAGGAGTACCAAGGCTACCAAAACACAAGCGTGTCCTTTAACTAGGAACACCGACACTACTGTAGGAACCAAGTGCCCTTTAAATAGGTCCACTCCCACTGTAGTGCCCGCAAATAATCCAAAACCTAAGAAAGTTGGAACAGTAAAACCTGTTAGTGCTAAAACTCACATTAGAAAACGCAGGAAATCTAAGGGTCCCAAAATTGTTAGCAATTCTGATAATTCTATATCTGTATCTGCTAACACTCCGGAACCAATAGTTTACAATGCATTGTCTACTGTTGTTATTGAAAACAGGTGGTCCAAATTGTTCTCTGGTATTTGGACTCTGGTTGCTCCAAGCATATGACCGGAGATCGCTCTCAGCTCAGAAATTTCGTCAGCAAGTTTCTTGGTACGGTTAGATTTGGAAATGATCATATTGCTAAGATAATGGGTTACGGTGAATATCATATTGGGAATGTTATAATTTCACGAGTGTATTACGTGGAAGGTCTCGGTCACAACTTATTTTCTGTGGGACAATTTTGTGATGCAAACCTAGAAGTTGCTTTTCGAGAGCATACCTGCTTCATTCGTAATTTGGAAGGGGTTGATTTATTGAAAGGTACTCGAGGGAATAATTTGTATACTTTGTCTCTACAAGACATGATGGCCGCTTCTCCCGTATGTCTTCTCTCCAAAGCATCGAAGACTAAGTCATGGTTATGGCATCGACGGTTATCTCATCTTAACTTTGACGCTATTAATCACTTGGCGAAAAACGAACTTGTTCGTGGTCTTCCTAAACTATCATTTCACAAGGATCATTTGTGTTCCGCGTGTACAATGGGGAAAAGCACTAAGAAATCTTACAAACCCAAGACGGAAGACACCAACCAAGAGAAACTTTATCTTTTGCATATGGATCTTTGTGGGCCAATGCGTGTTGAAAGTCTTAGTGGCAAAAAGTACATCCTCGTCATTGTCGATGATTACTCTCGGTTTACATGGGTGAAATTTCTTAAAGCAAAGAATGAGGCACCTAAATTCATCATCGGATTTCTCAAGATGATTCAAGTGCGTCTCAACACTACTGTCCGACGCATTCGTACAGATAATGGAACCGAATTTGTGAATCAAATTTTGCGTGATTATTATGAAGAAGTTGGCATTTCTCATGAAACATCCGTTGCACGCACTCCACAACAAAACGGTGTCGTTGAAAGGCGAAATCGCACACTTATGGAAGCTGCTCGAACGATGTTAATTTACGCAAAGGCTCCATTGTTTTTATGGGCAGAAGCAGTATCTACAGCAGTGTACACCCAAAACCGGTCACTAATTCGTAAACGCCATGGTAAAACACCTTATGAGCTTCTCCATGGAAAAGTACCAGATTTATCATATCTTCATGTTTTTGGTTCTCTTTGCTATCCAAATAATGATGGTGACAATTTGGGAAAACTTCAACCAAAGGCTGATATTGGTATTTTCATTGGTTACGCACCCGCAAAGAAGGCATACCGAATCTACAACCGTAATTCTCGCAAGATCCTCGAAACTATGAATGTTGATTTTGATGAGCTGACAGCAATGGCTTCTGAGCAAAGCAGTTCTGAACCCGCACTTCATGAAATGGGACCCAGTAATATTAGTTCTGGTCTTGTCCCAAACAACCCTACTTCATCATTTATACCACCTTCTAGGAATGAATGGGATACGTTGTTTCAACCGTTCTTTGATGAATTCTTTACTCCTCCAACTATTGTTGCTCCAGAACCTGAGGCAATAGCTCCGGTAACCGAAGTTGTCGCTCCAGCAACCGAAGCACAATCAGATACATCTGTACCTACAATTGGTCAAGATATACCATCCACAAGTAATTCTCAACCAACACATGTAACAACTACCCACGTCATGCCTATTGATGATGAAGAGGATGATGATGATCACGATTTGGAATTCGCTCAAATGCGTGAACTTCCATTCTTTGGTGTATCTATTCCCGACCCTAATCAAGCCGGGTCGTCCACCTCAGAAGAAGCTCCTTCTACAGTTTACTCCAATCCACGGATTCGTGAACATGACAGCAAGTGGACAAAGGATCATCCTATAGATTCTATTATTGGTGACCCTAATCGTCCTGTATCCACACGAAATCAGTTACAAGAAAGTGCAATGTTTTGTCACTTTGATGCTTTTCTCACTGAAGTTGAACCTAAGACATGGAAAGAAGCTTTTACTCAATCATGTTGGATAGAAGCTATGCAAGAAGAACTTAATGAGTTTATACGTCTTGACGTATGGGAACTTGTCCCATGCCCGGATCAAGTGCAGTTACTCACTTTGAAATGGGTTTACAAGGTGAAACTCGATGAGTTAGGCGGAATATTGAAAAACAAAGCTCGACTAGTAGCTCGTGGATACAAGCAATTATTGGGCGTCGACTTTATGGAATCCTTTGCACCTGTTGCTCGTTTGGAAGCTATTAGACTATTCCTCGCTTATGCAGCCCATATGAATATGATCGTCTATCAGATGGATGTGAAGACGGCATTTCTTAATGGTGAAATCAAGGAAGAAGTCTATGTTCAACAGCCGGATGGTTTTGTGAATCCTAATTATCCTAATCATGTGTACAAGCTTAAGAAGGCTCTCTATGGGTTGAAGCAAGCTCCACGCGCATGGTATGATCTATTGTCACAATTCCTCATTACTCAAGGCTTCGCAAAAGGCAAGGTGGATCCCACGCTGTTCATTAAGAAACGAGGTAAAGATATGATTATGGTACAAATATATGTTGATGATATTATATTTGCAGCCTCGACCCAAACCTTATCGGATGAGTTTAGGACACTCATGTCTTCCAAGTTTAAGATGTCAATGATGGGCAAGGTATCATTCTTCTTAGGTCTTCAGATATCTCAGAGTCCCAGAGGCATCTTTATCAATCAATCCAAGTATGCCCTTGAATCGATTAAGAAATATAAGATGGAATCTTGCGACCCCGTGGACACTCCAATGGTGGAGAAAACTAAGCTTGATGCAGATCCACATGGAGTTGCCGTTGATCCGACACTTTATCGTGGAATGATCGGTACTCTTCTGTATATCACAGCCAGTCGACCTGATCTTCAGTTCGCTATATGTATGTGTGCCAGGTATCAAACTAGGCCTACTGAATTACACTTAGCTACTGTTAAAAGGATCTTTTGATATCTTAAAGGAACCATTAATCGGGGACTTTGGTATTCGAAGGACTCTTCTATTGCACTAATGGCATATGCAGATGCGGATCACGCGGGTTGTCAAGATACCAGGTGTAGCACGAGTGGAACTTTGCAACTACTAGGAGATCGTCTAATCAGTTGGGCATCGAAAAGGCAAAAAAGTGCTGCAATCTCAAGTACGGAAGCAGAATACATAGCTATGTCCGGTTGCTGTGCTCAAATTCTTTGGATGAGATCGTAATTAACCGACTATGGTCTAGGTTTCAACAAGATTCCGATGTACTGCGACAACAAGAGTGCAATTGCCTTATGCTGCAACAACGTTCAATTCTCCCGGTCGAAGCATATTGACATTCGCTACCACTTCATCAAGGAGCAAGTGGAAAATGGAGTAATCGAGCTTTACTTTGTCCGATCTGAGTATCAATTGGCGGATATTTTCACGAAGGCTTTAGATCGCGCTCGAATTGAATTTTTGGCCGACAAGCTAGGAATGAGAACCTTCTCGCCTGAGACTCTAAAGGAACTAGCAGATGAAGCGAAAGAATAGTCTTGGTAAAACTATTCTCTGTATCCTTGGTGATCATTTGTATATATTGTTTATATTTTTTATCCACAAAAGCAAAATACAAAAATATAAAACCATATAAAAACCATAAAAAATTGAAAAATTCATTAAAATCCAAAAATATTTTTACTTTATTTTTCAAAGGCATGTCTTTTGGTACGATAATATTTACGGCTTTAGAAATGTTGATTAATATCGACACGGCGCCATAAATAGAGTTCGTACAAAAGTTGTAAATATTTCATAAAACATGCCTAAATGGCTTGTAGTTATTTCTGACTGCAACCCGTTTTTCATATTAAAGTCAAGTATTTCTTATGAAAGCTTTGGCTCACAACGGGAATTAATTTTCTCGGGCAAGGTTTACTTTAAAACCTTGTAAGGGATCAAGTTTACTTTATAACTTGGTCTAACACAAATCTATGTACGTTTCAGTGCATTTATTTGTTAAAACAAGAGAAGTCTTGTTTTTATGAAGCTATCATCTCTACAACCATGCTATCTACAATTGGTATCTACATACTCGACGATGCAACTACTCAACCGACGACTACAGCTCTTTCGATAGAACATGGGTCAACAATTGAGGGGGAGCAACTGTCAAGCATTCAGAATATTTGATGCCGAACGTGCCAAGTTCACAAGTTGGCGTCAAGACAACAATACCAATCGTACATGTGGTGTCAAGAGATGACTTCAGACGTGACGAGGCGACCAACATATGCTGCCAAGAACCATTTGATCTTATCATATGATGTTCTCATCTATCAGGTCCAACCTTGTCAATTCTTTTTAATATGGTGACTATGTGATCATGTTACAAACCGGTATCATATCTCATGCGTTTGATATCATGAAGGTAAAACGGACTTGCATTTTTCTTCCCAAAACCTTTGTTAAAACTTCATTAAATCAATTGATATTAAAAACATCGATTGGGTTAATATTTTTAATATGGGGGAGAAAATGTGATTTAATATGGGATATTATCACAAATGGTTTGACTTAAAGTGTTGGCTCATCCCGACATGTGCGAAATGTTTTCGAATATCGTGGCATATGTTAAGGGGGAGCAAAACGGATTTGCATAATCAAAAATGGATTTCATGGTGATTTATACTTACCCACAACCCATTTATTTCACGACGATGAAGATTGTGGTGACATAAGGATGGTAGGATAGGTTAAGTCCTATGATTCTTCCAGAACCGGAGGAATCTTCCCAAGGACAATCCATAGCTAGAAATAGTAGTCCTTAGGAAAGTTGGGGAAAGATTGTGAACGTAGCTGAATGCCGACCAAGTACTTAAGTTAGCACTGGAACAATCACAACAAGGTGCTAGTTATGACGTATTGGTAAGCATTGAAGGGGTTGAAGAATGAAAAAGAATTGTAAAGATAAAGGGTGTAAAGAAAGAAGCCCTCCTTACAACTTTAGGCAGAAACCGGGTCAATACATAAGCTATTAAGATCATTGTTTAATGATTCTTGATATTGAAGACAGACATCATGGACCCAGTGATGCAATGCACAACCCATCCCAGCTAACTCAGATATCTCTTAAAAGATATTTGTTTTAATCACACGGAGACAACACGTTATCTATCGATTTATTCACTCCGAATAAATTGGTATTGAAAAGGTGGCACTCCTCTCCAGCCTCCGATCACTAAAATCCAAAATGCACGATCGAGTCTAAAGCCATTTGAGATCATCAAATATCTCATTAGGACACACTTTCATATTTCCTTTCTTCTTCACACACTATGAAAAGTAAGAAAGATTTTAAGATTCCTACGCAAAATCGTCATGATCTTGCCTGAACATCCGAGTAATACGAAAGTATTTACAATGAAGATGGAAATCCTTCTTGAGCGAACATCAAAAAGCTCATGGTAGGTGACTTGTGCGATTCTTTATCAATCAAACTTGTGATAACTGGAAAGCAACAGCTGTTTAATTCTTAACTGAATTTAAACACGTTCCAGGCCTCTACGCAATATCTCAGTGATCTTGCCAGAACACTCAGAGTGATACCTTTGTGTTCACGGTGATGAGTGGAAATCCTTCTAGTGTTAACCTCAAACAGCACTTGGTAGGTAACTTGCAAGATTCTATACGAATCAAGCTCGTGACAACTGGAAAGCAACGATGGTGCGGTTCTTAATTGAATTTCACTTGTTCCAGGAACATGAATTGACGGCTTCAAATCATACGGATATTATTATCCAAATGATTCACTCTTTATGTTCGCAGTCAGCTTTGGACGGTCGAGTAAAGAGAACGGGTTTACCCGCGAAATCCTGTCAGGGAGTTACTTAATTGGAACTATCCGTCACGGGTACGATATCTAATATCGTCCAACGGTCTTCACCGACCGGAGGTAAAATGCTACCGATTTAGAATGAAATGTTCAAAGCCATTTCGTTCGTGTCTACTTATGTTGCGGCATTTGAAGACGGTGGCGTTCCGGGATCCAAGAAGAAGTCGTCCCCGCATGCTTATACTTTATGCACTTAATATCTCATTTAATTCAAGAAAGCCTAAAAGTTAAGTCTTCCGCTGTATCAAACTCTGAAGCTTTCAAGAATTACGAAGGTATAAGTATGTGGGACGTGAGGTCACGAAGAGGCGAAGATCACAAGTGATGGATGCACGAGATCAAGGCAAGAGATTGATGCTCAAAGATTGATATCAAAGATCACATCAGCATGTTCACCAGAAAAGAAAAAGAAGAAAAAGAAAGACGAAGATTACGAGCTCAAGACAAGCATAGTATGCTAGGTTTATTTTACTATTGTAACTTGGGTAACGCCCTTGTTTGGAGTGACCTCCCTTAGGGGGAGATTGTTGGAAATACGTTTTACGTATTAGGAAGGATCGGTCACTCCAACATTAGTTCGTGTAATAGCTCGTAGTTTAGTCATTTGCATTTACTTAAACAAAGCCCAAAACCGAGCCCATGAAATGTATGGACCGGCGGCCAAATGTAAGCCCAAGCCCATGACAAGGGCTTGGGTATATAAACCCTCTCCTTTGATGGAGAGGGTGTGGTTTTTCATAATTTACACATAGTTGTTCTTAACTTTCTCTCTCTAGAAGTGTGAAATCCACCATCTTTCTATCTCTTTCTCTCTCTAAAATCATAAGCATAGATTTACAAATCCACAGCCCTGATTCTCGAATATTTGAACGTGCAATGTACTAAGATGAAAATTCAATCCTCATGATATTTTAGTTTATGCACATGTTTTGTTTTATGTTAATTTTCATACAAAATGAATTATACTAAATTAGGAAGGATTATTGGAAATTTAGTGAAATTGTGAGAATGGGTCATACTTGTAAATGGGCTTGGAGGTACGGAGTGTATACCCATTAAATCCCTGACCTCCCTGGACTCAATATAGTGGTTGTGTTGATGACTGTATCATCAGCAGGAGGAGCAGGAGGAAAGAGTTCATCAGCAGGAGGAAAAGTTCATTAGTAGGAGGAAAAGTTCATCAGCAAGAAGTTGCTCATGCAGCTCCTGCTGATGAACCACATGTTGATAAACACTTGACTTAGCTAAAAGTCTTTGTAACCTTTTTGACCGATTTATGAGGGGTTTAATATTGACTTGATGACCATGTTTATGGTCATGTAACCACTATGCTTTCATGTGGGCAGTTATGAGATTAATTGGCCGATTAATGCTCATAATACCTTTGACCTTGAGTTACATTCTTATCTCTATATATAGAGATCACACTTGCATGAGTAGAAACATAGAAATAAAAACACTTGAACGCGTATGGTTCTTGATTTGTGCCTAAAACAAAAACAAACACTTGGTTTTATCCCAAGGATGTATTCGGGTTAACCCAGGCATAAGGTCGAATAATATTCTTTGGAAAGTGTGTAGAAAGTAGAAGGGGGGGGGGGGTTGAATAGTTTCTTATATTTACTTGTTAAATGATGGTTTTCAAAAAATCCTTTTTCTCAAAAACTTAGACTTAAGGAAATATGTGAAATCTTCTTATGCACAATATAAACAATAATAGTGTAACTAAACTAATACTAACTAATATATATGCACAATGAATAAAGAATGTAAAGAGTTAAGGGTAAAGAAAGATCAAACCAAACACCAAGAATTTATAATGGTTCGAAAATGAAGCTCACTCCTCGTTCCTACTCTACTCCTCGAGTACTCCTTACTCGAGAGTTCACTACACAACAAGCTCCTTATGGTGGAGAAAACCGTATACGTCGCTTAACCAATTTCCGACTCTAAGCTAGAAGTCGAGCCCTAATCGTAGCTAGGACCAATCTACACAACTATACTTAGTACATACACAACTTCCAAATAGACACAACTACTTGGATCTTCACAACTATGACACAATAACAAATGTATAAGATTTTATCTTCAAAGGATCTTTGGTGGTGGACTCAACACTTCACAATGATAGTGTTCTTCTCTTTGCACTTGAAGAGGAAAGGATGGATGAGATAGATTCACTTCTAAGCAAGTAGTAATCAATCAAATGATCAAGGATTTGAGTGATTTAAGAAGTATGTTTGACTCTGGAAATTTATGTGCAAAAGAGGTGAATTGAAAATCTAAGAAAGGACCACTATTTATAGGACAAAGGGCCAACGGCTATATCTGCCCGCGGTTCCTTATCTAGCGCCTAGGCGGTACCTTATCGATAAGGAACCGCCTAGGCGCTAGGGAACCGCCGGACTAGACTCCCGCTCCCTTTTTGTCCTTTAGTGGTGGAGGTCTTATCTGTTTATAAAATATCCTGAAAGAATATTCCAAATCAAAAAGAATATGCCATTTTCAAATATTTAATTTAATAAAACATTTTCTTAAAAAGAAACTTTAATTAAAAACTTGTCACACTTAATAAAAAGTGAGTTTTAAGAAAAGATTGAATCACTTGATCACTTGATTAAAGTTAGTACTTGTTTATTCATACCTTAAGTGAAAATGGGTAAAATGAAAAATACTTGAACTCAAGAATTCGTTTTTCATTGTTTTCGTAAATGCTTGTTTTTACATATTGTCGTAATCAAAACTAAGCGAGACCGAAAAATGCAAGTAACGTTTTTAGGCATTATTGCATTAACAATCTCCCCCTTTTTGATTCCGACAATACATTAACTCAATCATACAAAAACAAGATTTTCGAAGACGAGTTTATTCATTTCTCCCCCTTTGTCGAAGCAAAAAGGTTGCACGAGTCGGTGATGAAGTGACGGACTTTGCAAAGACTCCCTCTTGGTGCTTATTCCCCCTTGCTTGGGGCACCGAGGAATCGAGATATGGTGACAAGCTACATAAAGGGTTAGTTGAACAAAAGAAACAACCAACAAGAGATAGCTATAGGTCACAAAAATAAAAAGAGAAGAAAACACAAAGACTAAGATCCAAGTGAAGTCATATAAAATAAAAAGAATCATACAAAGATGTATGAAAGAGGAAACAAGCCAAAAGCATAAATCTAATCCTAGTTAATCTAGAACTCTAAGATTTTCTTGAATAGGGTGTCTTGTGGATAAGCAACCAATGCTTATATGAAAGACAATGTAGTGGCGGAAGGTGGTGGTGGTGGCTTGGTGGAGATCTCATAATCAAAGTGAAGAGGAGGCTTGATTAAGAGACTCTTGATGTAGCTCAACTCCTCATAGATGTGTGTCATAGCAAGATGTTGAAATTGACAACAATGACAATATGTCCCATGGTTCATGACATTATCATGAGAAGGAGGAAGAACACTAAAGGGTGGTGGTGGAAGAAAAGATGTTCCACAATCAACATTCTTGGTAGGGGAAATGTGATTAAGAGAGTTCTTGGGTGAATTTGGATTGAAAGTGATCTTGGGTGAGTTGGGATTGAAAGTAATTGGAGAAAATGGAGGAGAATCAAGGCTTTCATTTGGAGAATAAGACATTTTGGGATGTGAAGTATGGAAAAATGCTTATGGTTAAATAGGGAAGGCTCAAGGTATTTTTGGGGTGGTCAAAGGGTTGAAGCAAAGATTCCTAAAAGTGTTGGAACAAATTTGGAATTTCAGGAAAACCCGAAAAAGGAAGCACTATACGCAGTTCCTTATTGCTTCCGGCGGTTCCTTATTGATAAGGGACCGCGGTTCATATATGGAACCGCCTACAGTGGCTGTGTTTTGGTGGTGAGGGAAGATTTTTCATCAAATCTTATTTTTCTAGTCTAACTTATCATAGGGATATGCTTAAAAGCAAAGATAGACAAAGAGAACACATACTAACTCACCAAATAAGGATTTGACCAAAATACATGGATTTTAAAATAAAAATCGATGTAGGGTGTGTGTAAGACAAGACCTTAAGTCACGACACAATGATCCTCCATGATTCTATCTTGTTCTTGCTATGTTTGAGAGAATCATACATATGAATTATGTAAGCTCGAGATTAATAGCAAGAATCTATGAAAAACGTTTTTAGATTGAATTGACAATGTTAAAACATTTCTTGACCATTTTCGAAAGAGACTTTGAGGATTTTGAAAAGGAGAAGAGGAGATTTTGAAGAAGAGTTTAGGAGACTCAATGACTCAAAGTGATAAAAGACTCAAAAGAAAATAAGAGACTCAATAAAGGGAAAGCAATTAAGGAATATGTTCCATTAATCCTAGACCTATATGCAAGTAATTAAAAGGTTCCCTCTTAAGTGGCTTAGTGAAGATATCGGCTAAGTTATCCTCGGAGGGTACCTTCTCAATTGAAATGTTCCCCTTTTGAACATTATCCCTAAGAAAATGGTGGCGAATTTCTATGTGCTTGGTTCGCGAATGTTGCACGGGATTCTTGCTAAGGTCTATAGCACCTTTATTATCGCACATGATGGGAACATCATCAAGACAAATCCTGTAATCAACAAGCGCTTGCTTCATCCATAGAGCTTGTTGGCATGCTTTTCCGGCACTCACATACTCGGCTTCCGTGGTGGATATCGCAAGAGCGGTTTGTTTCTTGGAGAACCAAGAAGTGAAACAACAACCTATGAAGGTACAAACACCACTAGTGCTTTTCCGGTCCACATAGTCTCCCGCATGATCCGAGTCCGCGTAGACAATGGTTTCTACGCCGGTCCCTTTAGGATACCATAATCCTAAATTTATAGTGCCCTTAATGTATCGGAAGATACGCTTAACCGCTTCAAGGTGAGAGGTTTTGGGAGCCTCTTGGAAGCGAGCACAAAGGCGAACACTAAACATGATATCCGGTCGACTTGCCGTTAGGTACAACAAACTACCAATCATACCTCTATATTTGGTGTTGTCTACCGACTCACAATCATCATCTACGGTGAGTTTAGTATCTGAGGCCATTAGGGTCTTCATTGGTCTAGATTCTTCTAATCCAAATTTCTTTAGCATTTCTTTAGCATACTTAGATTGACTAAAGAAAATACCATCGTCCATTTGTTTAATTTGGAGTCCTAAAAAGAAGTTAAGTTCTCCAATCATACTCATTTCAAACTCATCATGCATGATTTTGGCAAAGTCATCACACAATTCTTGACAAGTTGAGCCAAATATAATGTCATCAACATATATTTGCACGATTATGAGGTGAGAGCCTTTCTTCTTTGTAAAGAGCGTGTTGTCTACCATTCCCATTGTATACTCATGTTTAACAAGAAACGCTTTAAGTCTATCATACCAAGCTTTGGGTGCTTGTTTAAGACCATAAAGTGCCTTCTTAAGCTTGTAAACATGATCCGGTTTCTCAAAATCAATGAAGCCGGGAGGTTGAGCCACATATACCTCCTCATTGATCAAACCGTTAAGAAACGCACTCTTTACATCCATTTGTTGAAGCTTAAAATCTAAGGCACAAGCGTAGGCTAAAAGGATTCTAATGGATTCTAATCTAGCTACCGGTGCATATGTCTCGTCATAATCAATCCCTTCTTGTTGATTATAGCCTTGAGCTACAAGTCTAGCTTTGTTACGAGACACAACACCATTCTCATCTAGCTTATTCCTATATAACCATTTGGTTCCTATAATGGTAGAACTTCTAGGTGGAGGAACAAGTTCCCAAACATCATTAGCAACGAATTGATTCAATTCTTCTTGCATCACAATGACCCAACTCTCATCCGTCAAAGCTTCTTTGACATTCTTTGGTTCAATCAAGGAGACGAAACAAAAGAAGTTGCTTTGGTTTTGGACTTGAGATCTTAGGGTCCTTTGATTTAAATCTCCAATGATATTATTGAGAGTATGATCCTTAGACTCCTTAATGTTTACTTCCTTTTCAACACTAAGGTCTCTAACTTCTATTTTTCTAACCTCTTTGGCTCTAACTACTTCTACTTCATCCAAGTCATCATCAACCAATGGTGGTGTCTTGGTTAAAGGAGGGGTTTCATCAAAAGTCACGTTAAGTGATTCTTCAATTACGCCTGAGGTTCTATTGAGGACTATGTAGGCTTTGCTAGTTTGGGAATAACCTAAAAAGATACCTTCGTAAGACTTTGGGTCAAACTTGGTAAGGTAGTCTTTGGTGTTGAGGATAAATCACTTGCTTCCAAACACCCTAAAGTATTCCAGTGAGGGTTTCTTACCTTTAAGAATCTCATAGGGGATCTTTCCTAGGAAAGGTCGAATAAGAATTCGGTTGAGAATATAAGTCGATGTGTCCACGGCATTGCACCAAAACTTTTGAGGCAAAGATTGCTCGTTTAACATCGTCCTACTCATCTCTTGGATAGTCCTATTCTTCCTTTCAACTACCCCATTTGATTGTGGAGTGCGAGTAGCCGAGAAGTTATGGGTAATACCATGAGCTTCACAAAAGTCACCAAATTGCACTTCATTATCAAATTCCCTACCATGTTCCGTCCTAATAGAGACAATTGGAAATCCTAGTTGATTTTGATTTCTTCGACTAAATATTTCGAAATGATCGAAAGCTTCATTCTTAGATGCCAAAAATCTAGTCCAAGTGAATCTAGAGTAGTCTTCAACTATAACTAGGGTATAAAGGTTACCTCCATAACTCCGTATGGCGGAAGGTCCAAAGAGATCCATATGTAGGAGTTCTCACCGAGAGGTTGAAACCAAATTCTTGGCTTTGTGACTTGAGTGAACTTGCTTTCCAACTTTGCAAGCATCACAAAAGTGACTATCAAACTTCATCTTGGGGAGGTGTCTTACCAACTCCTTAGAGACTAAAGATTGAATTAGACGCATATTAGCGTGACCTAATCTCCTATGCCAAAGAGTAGAACTATCATCTATAGTCGCAAGACATATGTTGTCTTTTGACTTCTTATTGACCTTCATGACATAAAGCTCAGGCTTTCTAACACCTTTTCCAATGACCTTTCCATCTTTTACGATTTCACTATCATTTTCCGAAAAGATGACCTTACACTTATTGTCACAAATTTGACCTATGCTTAAAAGGTTAAACCCTAAATTATCTACGTGCTCAACATTTTCAATAGTCATGGAGTCAAGAGAAACCGTACCTTTGCCAATGATATTACCACGTAGACTACTACGAATATGACGTTACCTCCATCATATGCTTTGTAGCGCGAGAACAAACTTCGATTACCCGTCATGTGTTTAGAACAACCACTATCCTTAATCCAATCGTCGGGATCCAAATCAATTCCCAAGCATATCTCTTTAGAAGTGTGAGCCATGAGACATTTCTCCTCTTTGGGGTTGTCATCAACATCTTCACCGCTATCGCTCCAAGAACCACTAACGAATGTCGTGTGATTCTTATCGTGTGAAGGCTTTAGACACTCACTAATGAAATGATTTGGATCACCACATCTAAAGCAATTCCTATCACCTTTTACGTTCTTGGCAAACCGATTCTTTGAGAATGGTTTCTTGTCATTGTTGGGTTGCCTCACGTGTTGACCTCGTCTTTTGAAGAACCTCTTGAAATCTCTCACCGCCAATGCATACTCCTCATCATCGCTATCTGAGGAACTATCATGATCGCTTTGTGCCTTCTTGGCTTTGAGTGCAAGAGACTTCCTTTCACTCTTGGTTTTCACCAATTCCGAGTCCTTCAAAATTATTATCTCATGAACCTTCAAGTTGCCTATGAGTTCATCGAGTGATAAAGTTGAGAGATCTTTTGATTCTTCGATCGTCGTGACTTTTGCTCTCCACTTCGGATGTAAGGCCCTTAGAAACTTCCTAACATTGTTCTTGCTAGAAAAACCTTCATCAAGTGCTTTTAGACTAGTAATAATAGTGTTAAATCTAGTAAAAGCACTATCAGTAGCTTCATCTTCTAAGATGACAAATTGTTCATATTGTTGGACAAGAAGGTTGATTTTGCTTTCTTTGACTTGGCTATTACCTTGGTGGGTTACTAAAAGAGTGTTCCAAATATCTTTAGCGGTTTCACACATAAAAATCCTTTCATACTCTTTCTTAGGTAAAGCATTATAAATCACCATTTTAGCCTCATTATTTTTCGAAAGTTTCTTTTTAGTATCGTCATTAGCTTTGTCAAAAGTGACCAATTCCTTTGTTTTAGAAACTTCATTAAATTGATAAGGTAAAAAATCACCATTGGTAATAACATGCCAAAGATCTAAATCTTTTGATTTCACATAAGTCTCAAATCTATTTTTCTAATAAATAAAACTATCGGTTTCAAAAAGTGGTGGTCTTTGCATAGATTGCCCTTCTAGGTACTTGTTGGAATCCATAGATCGATTCAAGTTTAAAATACAGTATACTTTAAAAATACTTGAGCAACCCGCTCTGATACCAATTGTAGAAACTAGAGGGGGGGGGGGTCGAATAGTTTCTTATATTTACTTGTTAAATGATGGTTTTCAAAAAATCCTTTTTTCTCAAAAACCTAGACTTAAGGAAATATGTGAAATCTTCTTATGCACAATATAAACAATGATATTGTAACTAAACTAATACTAACTAATATATATGCACAAACAATAAAGAATGTAAAGAGTTAAGGGTAAAGAAAGAACCAACCAAACACCAAGGATTAATAGTGGTTCGGCAACGAAGCTCACTCCTCGTTCCTACTCCACTCCTCGAGTACTCCTTACTCGAGAGTTCACTACACAACAAGCTCCTTATGGTGGAGAAAACCGTACACGTCGCTTAACCAATTTCCGACTCTAAGCTAGAAGGCGAGCCCTAATCGTAGCTAGGACCAATCTACACAACTATACTTAGTACATACACAAATTCCAAATAGACACAACTACTTGGATCTTCACAACTATGACACAACAACAAATGTATAAGATTTGATCTTCAAAGGATCTTTGGTGGTGGACTCAACACTTCACAATGATAGTGTTCTTTTCTCTGCACTTGAAGAGGAAAGGATGGATGAGATAGATTCACTTCTAAACAAGTAGTAATCAATCAAATGATCAAGGATTTGAGTGATTTAAGAAGTATGTTTGAATCTGGAAATTTATGTGCAAAAGAGGTGAATTGAAAATCTGAGAAAGGTCCACTATTTATAGGACAAAGGGCCAACGTCTATATCTGCCCGCGGTTCCTTATCTCAGCCGGCGGTACCTTATCGATAAGGAACAGCCTAGGCGCTAGGGAACCGCCGGACTAGACTCCGCTCCCTTTTTTTCCTTTAGTGGTGGAGGTCTTATCTGATTATAAAATATCCTGAAAGAATATTCCAAATCAAAAAGAATATGCCATTTTCAAATTTTCAAATATTTAATTTAATAAAACATTTTCTTAAAAAGAAAGTTTAATTAAAAACTTGTCACACTTAATAAAAAGTGAGTTTTAAAAAAAGATTAAATCACTTGATCACTTGATTAAGGTTAGTACTTGTTTATTCATACCTTAAGTGAAAATGGGTAAAATAAAAAATACTTGAACTCAAGAATTCGTTTTTCATTGTTTTCGTAAATGCTTGTTTTTATATATTGTCGTAATCAAAACTAAGCGAGACCGAAAAATGCAAGTAACGTTTTTAGGCATTATTGCATTAACAAAGTGATTACATGACTTCAAGTGATATCCGGTAACCATTCATTGGTACGTAGTTAGGCTGTTGATTATCTTTACCCTGGTTGGAACGAATACACCAACAGATTTTAGCATTTTGTACACTACTTAAAGATTATTGTAATTTATAAACTCTTTGATAACAACCGTCCTCGCTAATGTAATCTTTCAAAAAAGAGATCAAATATTACATTGTCATATTTATCATATAAAAACTATCATGACAATAAATCATCTTTATTAAATTAATACGACTAAAACGTTCTATCACATAGCATGCATTAATCATGTGTACAATAACATCCATATGAATCTTTCTCTCAATGAACTTATATTCACCTCGCGATCTAACCGTTTGGTTAAATATTAATCAAGTTTCTAAAATTTGATTATCTTACATGGAATTGCATCTACTCATTAATAGTTTTATTCAATCATGACATTTAAGATTCAATAATACATCTATATGGTTAGCCGATTCACCATGATATTCTAACTTATATTCCTTAGTACTGACATATCAATATATCATTCAAGTACTAAAGACATCCTTGCGGATCAATGAATGTGAGTTCTATCATCACGAGATTCAACATTTAATGTTCACCCTCATTATAACATTTGTTTGTATATATAGAAGATTACGTATTTTGTTATATTATCTTTTAGAGATCTACGAGTCCTCTCACTTACTTTTAGTAATCAGAGACTATTCTTCAAATACTTAGCATGTAGAGCAACAAAAAATTGTTATCTTTTAGGGTACGTCACAAAATAACTTGACAGTTCTTGACAAATTCCGAACTTCAGTTTTGACTTAATATGATTTATCACATTCCATAGCTTGATGGTGTCTTAGCTTTCTTCTAGGTCGGAGTAATATTTAAGTATATACTTTGTATACTCAATTTCAAACCTTGACAACTTTTGGAGGTAAAGTATTTCAAGTTATCAAAACCAAATAATTCTAAAGAATTTGATTTATCACTCAAGGCATACCAAAACTATGTGGTATTCTATGAGTATTGAGATTGTGAGATTATATCACAATTCCTAAATAACTTAATACTCTTTAGAATAGATACTTATCAATTGTGTCAACACAAAATTGAAAATATATAGCATTTAAAAACCTAGTGCATGCTCTAATGTATACATCTTTAAATAGCTTAATAAATATATATACATTATGTATCCATTGAATACTCAAAGACTTCAAGTTAATTACTTACTTCATTATTTATTTATGTGCATTCCAAGAAACATTATAAGAAACATTCCAAGAAACTATAAATAAATTAGTTGAATTAGTTTGTTATTCATATCTTAACGTTTTATAAATAAGGCAACATACATTCACAATTAAATGTATAAGTCTTAATAGAATATTATATTCTTATCTCGCGGTCAAAAGAAACCATTTGTCATATTGTTATGTGTTGTACCTTGCACACAATAAAAAATTCTCCCACTTGTGCATGGCACAACATCATGTATGCAGATAAACAATCACGAAACGCAATTTATTTATGCGTATAATATGATAGTGTCATATATCTTTGAATAACTAATAGAATTTCAACCATATAGTTTTATAAGAAATTGTGCATAATTATTAGTATATGAAACATACTTCAAAAGTGATTATCATATAAAATAAGATGCAGTTATCCTTAATAGGGGTGAGCATTTGGACCGTCGGACCAGAAAAACAGACCGGACCGGACAATTTTGGTCCGGTCCTCGGTCCGGTCCGGTCCGGTTCGGTCTTACCAAAAACCCGTCGAATATGCCTAAGAGAACCGGACCGGACCGGACCAGACCATTTCGGTCCGGTCTCGGTCCGGGGTTTTGGACCATTTCGGTCCTAGGTCCGGTCCGGACCTGTTGCTCGCCTTAATCCTTAAAACTATGGTTCTTCATATTCTGAAAGTAAGTTATTATTTCAAGTCAAACTAGAAATAATATGGATTACTACCAAGGTAAACAAGTTTGTAGCTCCCACTGAATTAGACAACATTACCCTAATGTATTTTCAGTAGTAAAACGCAATGATACCACTGGATTTGACAATATTACCAATGTCATTTCAACAACAAAAAGCATAATAGAGATTTATGTACTTTCCTACTCACTTTAAAAGCCCATAAGTAACAATTACTTATGTATTATAGAGAGTGTATGAATTTCTTCCATGTAGATGAGGGACTATCTATCATGCTTTCATTAACTTGAAAACTGGCATGCAATTTCCTCCATAGGCATACCATTTAATAAGGCTATATAGTGCCTATGTTGGGTTAAAACATAATAACTAAGATAAATAAAGCTAGTTATTATAATAACATTAAGCAAACAAAGCAGTTGTTCTATTCTTATCGATCATAGCCTTAAGGGTATCGATATGTAAAGAACAAAGGAAGCGTTGCTTGCTTAGAGATTGCTAAGAGGCTTATTAGTTTGAAAGATTTTCAAAAACTCAAATAGGAGTAATGAGATCTTCTTGAAACAATAAGTTGTACAAATCTTCTTAATCTTTTAAGTTCGCTTAAAGATTGATAATTACAATAATTCAATCGCACCTATTAATAACTTTTCCTAACAAAGAAAAAGAATAGGTATATGTCTCTCTATTTCTTATAAGAAACGAAATAAAAGTTTATGGAACTTCGTTGCAACAATACTTTTAGAAGAATCACAAAATTCAGTTTTAATATTTTTGATAATACTATCTTTATAGAAAATTAAATACCCATGTTTATCAATAAACAAATTTCTAAAAGCTAAAATCCACCAAGACATACCACCACCACATCAGTTGATCTGCTAGTAATGATGGTATTCAAGGGGGTAATTGACATTCAATAATTGCACCCAATACAACTTCTAGAATTATGGGACTCTACTTTATACATCACTTGTGACAATTTAAAATTAAAAAAGCGAGCATGTTTATCCCATCTATTGCAACGAGTTAAGATCTCACCTATCTTAACTTGCTTAAGTCGTCTAACCAAAAACTATGATTATATAACACCAACGTCTCATAATTGAGTGTATTATATCACATTGGGTTACAAAATCACCACAGTCTCATGTACGATGAAAGAGTAAGTGCAAGTTTTTTTACTAGTTGGATGGCAAAATAACTTATTTTAAAAGAGTATAATTTCTGACAATTTCAAAAACATGTACAAAGAGCATGCAACATCTTTGTATCATGAAAATTTATTTTTTTTATTTAATTACGCTAATTACAAATATCACTTATTTAACTCATCAATTGTATAAATAGTGCACTATATCATAAAATTGACGACTAAACATGTTTTATATTTAAAGAAGTTTAATTTTATTACGGGAAAAGATTAAATAATGATTTAACATCATTCAAACTCTAGACCATTCACGGCTTCCTAAATAGTATATAAGGCAAAGAAACTACAAGTAGTCTGACATTATAGGGTAATGGTATCTACAAGACCGAAGTCTTGATGAGTCTCTCCGAACCTTATCCTTGAAACTAGATAGTACTTTTACAAAATACGTCATTATTAAAAGTTTACATCTTTTTAATAGAAAACACATTATAAACTTGATTCTTGCTAGTCACGATGTGAGTTAGATTTAAAACCATGTAAGCGAGACTCATGGAGACTCATTTGTTGCCACATAAGATCGTGCAAGAATAAGCTTATAATAAATCAAATTTCATATAGTTTTAATATGGTTTATTTTTTATTTTCGAAAAACCTTTTGCTTGAAACATGATATATAACAATTATAATTAAAAGTAAAACAAATAAACATTAAATTAAAACATATATCCAGTTAATAATTAATCAAAAACCACATGCATATGTCAATTTCAATTGATAATGAATCCAAGTCAATTAAAATAAAAACAATGCATATACATGAATAAGAATTTTAATTCTTAATGGAAATGAGCCATACGGGTAGAAAAATCGATTGCGTAAGTCGAATTCGAGTATATACCACATAGCACATAAAACTATCCTATAATTTAAGTTGAATTTAGGTCACGTCAGAGTATACTTTTGCTCTCCCCCGGCCTTAGCTCAAAGCTACAAAGTTGTAGATCTTTGAGTCGTGGACCTCCTACAAAAAATTCAAATTTTTTCTACATCGTATGAATTTATTATGATTTTTTTGGTAACGGGCGTCAAAACAAACCTTCTTAAAAATTACACAATAATTATGTAAAGATTCATCATAAACAATCAATTAAGCATGTATAAACCATTAAGGATTAATTAACATCTATATATCTAATATAAAGAACACATGATTCATGGTAAACTTGCATGATTCCCATGGATCAATCATGTTAACAATTAATAACACGATAAATAACGACTAATTAACAATTGACAACATATTTATCAATATAAATTGCATACAACTTATGGTTTATCTAATTTATTTTATTAATTCTAATTAGGATTTATGAAAACTTAATCATCAAATAAAACAATTATACAATATCATATTAAATTTATACATTTTTAGATCTTTCGTTTTTAATGTAATTAAAAGCTATACGAACGACTTTGCTCTGATACCACTGTTGGAATTTATAAAAACCCTTAATCATATTAATATTAATAATCACGAGTACGCAGTAGAATAATTTAGATCAAGTATAGACAAGTAATTGACATAAACGATAAAGAACAGCGTACCTTTTAGCAATAGATTAATTCTCCTTTATCGAACAATCAAACAATCGAAAACCCAATAAAGATCAAACAATGATCTATCTAAGTATACGCACACAATACGTTTAAACAAGAAATAAGTATGCTAGTACGTAAGTGTTAAACAACAAATACATCACGTTTCTTGAATCAATCAACAAATCAAAACCTTGTGGTTTCTTGCTTCGTCCGATCGCCAAAACCAAAACAACCCTTTGGGTTGTGTCGTTCGATCACACCAAAAGAGGGAGAAGAGAGAAAGTAATTTTAGGGATTACAAGTGAAAAATGAGGTATCCAAAACCTTCTTATATACTTGTAATAACTTGGTGATTAAGCAACCAAGCCTAAAAGTCTCATGAGCTTTTGTTTCATTTTTCTTTACTTTTCATTATTGGTTTATTGTTTAACTATGATTAATATTTAATATAATATTAATTATATATTGCTTAATGATTTACACGTACGTCTCTTTAGGCTCGGGACGACTTTCAGATATATATTATTTCATGTGCATATTCTTTCACTACTAAATGCTATTCGGCGTATTGTGATAATGTCAATGTTTTTGTTTATTTTATTAATCTGATGAAACATCAACGAACTAAATACATTGAGATTAACATTTAATTTGTTTGTGATATGGTTAGCACGAGTCGTATACAAACGTGTTCTTCATATTCTATCTCGTTATCAGTATGCAGCTATTTTCGCCAAATGTATTCGCTTTATATGCAAAGTTTCATACGAGTTTGAGTGTCCGGTCTCCTCACCTAATTGTGAGGGAGTGTTAGAAGATGAATGATTAGTAGACAAAAGTTCCTTAAGGAACATGCATCCAAAAAAGAAAAAAGGAAGCAATCTCCACCATCCATTTAAATCATATCTAATGGTGTATATTAATTTTTTTAAATTTAATTAAAAAACACACTTTCATCCTATTTCTTAAAAATTAAATATCTCTTAAACCATTAATCGTTATGAAAAATAATTATACCGTCATGACGGGAATTAAATTATCTTTCTATAGATATGCACTTCTATATACTTTCGGCGATTTTTTAAAAAAAATTTCGTAAAAAAATCACATGTAATTCTCGAAAAATTACATGTGATTCTCGAAAACTCATGTTTGATTTATTATTTTAAAAATCACATTTGAATTTGTAATGTCACATGCGATTTGTGAAAATCACGTGTATTTTTTTACGAGAATTTTAACATTGTAAAAACGTTAAAAGACAAAAATATTTTCGTTGATAATTACATATGATTTTGCTTGCATTACATGTGATTCAAGCATTCCGAAACCTTAACTTTTTCTAACAAACCCACTTTTGATGAATCATATGTGATTTTTTTAATTATGTATTATCTGATTTCATTTATGTAAAAATATATAAAACAAATTGGCTTCTAAATTAGATGTGATTTTGTTTGAATCACATGTAATTCTGCTTGAATTGCATGTGATTCTATGATAATTACATATGATTTTGCTTGCATTACATGTGATTCAAGCATTCTGAAACCTTAACTTCTTCTAACAAACCCACTTTAGATGAATCACATGTGATTTTTTTAATCACATGTAATCTTGTTAATATATTAAATTGTCTGCTTGAATTACATGTAATTCGATGATAATTACATGTGATTTTGCTTGCATTGAATCACATGTAATTCGATGATAATTACATGTGATTTTGCTTGCATTATATGTGATTCAAACATTTCGAAACCTTAACTTCTTCTAACAAACCCACTTTTGATGAATCACATGTGATTTTGTTTGAATCACATGTAATTCTGTCAATATATAAAAATGTTTTGTTGTCATTCATATAAAATATAGAAAGTAAACTGGCTTCTTGTCACACCCCACCATGGCAAAATATGAGGCGCGACGTATGGATATCATCACACCAATAGCGTGTCTATAGAGATAACTAAATGAAATGGAAATATCATAAATGGTGACACAGTTTCATGAAGATATCTCAAACAATGCAGGCGTCTAGGAGAGTAGGTAACAGGTCTACCTCTTACCAAAGACATACAATTAACAAATAACAAACATATAGGTGTCTATAAAGTATCACTTATTCAAACATAAACAAAGACTAAGAGGAAAGGGGGTTTCCTCCAAATGCAATCCTAAGCCTTCCATCTAGCCACTCCTATTCTCACGCTTAACCATATTCTCACCTGAAAGAGACACTAAAACACATCAACATAAAATTGGCGAGAGTCATAGGTTTAGACTCCAATGCCAAAACAATTATAAGCTGTGAATAACAACCATCAATAAAAGAACGTATGGACAATGTGTTACAATTATGTATTAACAACTAACATTCAAGATTAACCAATCACCACAATTCCAAGGCTCCAAGCCTTACCAATAACCACAAATTCTAAGGCTCCAAGCCTTACCAATAACCATGGTCCCATAGGCGCCCATACACCTATGAACCAATCCCAAGGCCCCGCCTTGTCAACATCCCTTGGTACCAAGTCAAACCACAATAACAATCAAGAATCACATAGCGGTTAATCATATAAATGTACACACAAGTCCATCAAACCATAAAAGCATTCACAACATTAGTTACAAAACCATACAATGTCTCTTCCATCCCATATGGAAATCAATACATCAAAAGATATGGGACTATGAAACTCACATGAACAAGCTTCTCCAAGTACCCGCGCTCTAACAAAAATCTAAACACATAAACATATACAGTCAAGACATGAACCACATACCAAAATGACTCATCAATCTATGATAGATATCTAACCTTCTCCTACAACTTAAACCCATTTATATGCCATATTCATCTCATTACATCCCTCTATAAAGCCCTTAACTTAGTTTAGTTCATAACTCGCCCCGTTAACATTTAACCCAAAATAATCCCGTTTTTCATACTTCAAACTATGGGTCGAACACCCCCTTAACCGAAATAACACGCCCTGTAAAAGAAACCCCATGCCCTTACATGTGTTAGCTAACTCTCCCCTTTGGTCGCAACCTTAAAGCTACTGTTAAGGCCTCCATATATATATATATATATATATATATATATATATATATATATATATATATATATATATATATATATATATATATATATATATATATATATATATATATATATATATATATATATATATATATATATATATATATATATATATATATATATATCTACTTTTACCTATCCAGAATTTACTGATTTTGAACATACGAAAAGTTTGTTATGATCAGAGGGTCTTACCCTAACCCATTTATTTAGCCCTCCTCCAGATCTTTTATTTAATATATAATCTAAGTCTAATGTTCGTTTGAAGGTCCAATTATACTCCTAAGTACCCTAACCATCTTAAAACATTAATTTAAACCCGGCTGATTTCAAAACTGCTTTGAACTCTGACTGTTGTAACCTGCTTTTGACCCACTTCCCGACCTCCAATTTAGTTCTAGTTTCTTGCATTTGAAAGCCAACTCAAATACCTTTCCAAGGGTACCAAGATCAAAATTTAAAAGTTTGTAAAACTCTAGATATGATCAAAACAATGACCTAAAAATTCTGCTCAGGTTTTAATGACGAATTTAATATGATTAACCTAATTAATCATACATAAACCCTAACTAAAACCTAAAAACGATTTCTAATGATAAAACCCATTAATTACATCACTAATTACAGGTCATTAACAAACCCTAATAAAAAATTATGAATCTCAACCCTAATCCATCATATTAAGTTACATATACGTAAATTAAACGTTAATTGTCATAGTTTTAGTGTGTACCTTAAACCCTAATTGAATTATTGGGTTTTCTTGCTCCTCCATTGATAGAAACCACTGAGATTAGAGTTATGGAAAGGATAAATTCGTTTTTGGGGCTAAAGGGAGTAATATGGGTAATTAAAACTAACCAGGAAGCCTAATAGTACTCAAACTGGGCTCCCCTTCCTTTCCTTAAGCAAAATTCGGCCCAAAACCAAGTCCAACACCCTATGGCCGACTTTTTTTAATTATATTAATGTAAATTAACTTATAATTATTATTACCTTAAATTCCCTTAATTTATTTCAGCTCCTAAAGCCTCCCGAACCTCAAAACCGTAAAACTAGTCAAATTTACGCGTATACCGTAAAATACGTAAAATATATAGTTTTATAAAAACTCTTGAAATATGAAATAAACTAATTAACTAAGTCCTAAATGACTTAAAACCATCCCGAAAAATACTCCCGTGACTAATTACCACATCCAAGACCTCTAAATGCTAAACCCTAAACCGTAAAAATACGATTTTCTATAATACATATACGTATACGTAAAACCACTAAAGAACACCATCTCATTTCATAGTCACTACATTGTGAGCTCATGAACATGAAATCATCACACATCATTTCACTCACAAGGTACCTCGTACCCGAAACGATATCCAAACCACAATCTATACACACCAATTAGCACATAAACACGTAAAGACACGTGACTTGCAAAAAATAAAACTAAGCCATGAACCTCAAAACCGCGGTTGTCACACTTCTGAATTACATGTGATTTTGTTTTGATCACATGTAATTTTACTTGAATTACACGTTATTCTCTATGTGTTTTTACATGTAATTCATGTAAAATATATAAAGCAAATTTGCTTTTGAATTAGTTATGAGTTTATTTTAATCACATGTAATTCTGCTTAAATTACATGTGATTTAATGATAATTACATGTGATTGATCCGAATAACAAGTTACTTATACTAAATCCAAAATCATAATTTTCGCCAAATCGTAAGTAATTTTTTCAAACACTTGTGATTTGTGTCAAATGACATGATTTTTACCAAATCACATGTGATTTGTGATAAATTTTCTTTTTAATGAAACATACTTTTATATACTTTCGACGATTTTTTTTAATTTATGCACTCACGGATCACATGTGATTTATTACTTTATAAAGCACACGTGAATTTGTAAAATCATTTACAATTTGAGGATTTCTGAAATCACACGTGATTTGTTACTTTAATATCACATGTAAATTTATGAAATCACATGCGATGATGCGATATATGGAATCACACATGCATTTTAGAAATACAAATCACAATTGATTTTACAAATTACTAGTGATTTTACAAATTATGTGTAATTTTTTTGACGAAAATTTCAACAAAAAATCATCGAAACTATATGAAAAAGCTAGTGGTGTAACTTGTTACGTGTTTACATTCGACTATGTAATAATTACACTAATAAATAATAATAAAAGTTATTTATTTATTCTCTAAAAAAATTTACTTTTTTATAAAAAAATCACAAGTAATTTTTCCGAATCACATGTGATTTTTATAGTCGAAAATCGCAATAATAAAAAATCGTTAGAAAATATATCAAAGTACATATCTACTAAAAGATAAGAATTTTTTCGTCGCAATGGTGTATTTTTCGTAATATGACGATTTATCGTTTGAAAGATATGATATTTTTAAGAAAAATGTGAAAGATGAGTTTTTATTTTTTAATGAAAAAATGAATAGTTAATACATTTCTTTTTTTATTGGTTCATGTTCTATGTATAACTCACCTCATGATTAGTATTGTTATTAGTTTGAATAGTTTTGTATGGGCCATTTCTCGTGTACCCACTACTCTTATATCTAATCATCTGTATGTTCTAAATCTTTTTTATTTTTATGATGAAAGGAAAAACACATAGTTAAAAAAAATTGTATTTATTACATGTTTATTTCTTTTGTTTTTATCACAATAACAATTTTATCCTTACTCAATTTGATTAACTTTTTTAAAAAATTTGCAATAATAATTTAAAACAAAGATAATATTATATATAAAATTAAATTTTCTTATCTGTTTTTAATAGTAAACAATTAAATTAAAACATTTAAAAAAATATAAAATATAAAATTTGGACGAAAGAAATACATTAATAGAAAAACAATGTACTCTTAATAATAAGCTCAAACTCAAAATGTAAGCACACCGTTTAATAATAATCAAATAATTTGTAAGTTTGTAACTTTTACGATTTTAAGAACAAAAACATACGTGAGGATGACAGTGACGAAGATAATAGGACTCAAGATGACTAAGAGCATAAAAATTTTTGAACCTTAAAATAGTAGATATCATCTTTTTAAGTATTAACTAAATAAAATCAGAAACAGATTTTGATACATTAGATGCATTTAAAATATCTTTATAAAATCCATTTTTTTTAAATCAACATTAAATAAAAAAATCTCATAAGTATTACAGGCATCCGTAAAACCAATGTTTTAAAATTCGGGTCTTAGATTGACCCGGTCGAGTCGCCGGGTCCGGGTCAACCGGGTTAACCCGATTTTCTAAATTTTCTTTTTTTTATATTTTTAATAATTAACAAAATTATACTTATAAAAATCATAAAAACTTACGTATATTGAAAATAAAATTGTTTACCAATCAATATAATATGTAAAAATAAAATTTCGGCGCAAATATGTAAAATTAAACTTTTTTTTCAAAAAAAAAACCGGAAAAATTCGAAACCCGGCCAGGTCTTGAGAACCGGGTTGACCCGGGTCACCCCAAACCCGCCGGGTCAAGCCGGGTTTCGAAAATATGAAACCCGGGTCAATATGACCCGTTTTTTCGGCCGGAACCGGTTCAACCGGTTGACCCGGCCGTGTCGACCCAGGTCTGAAAACATTGCGTAAAACACCCTAACTTCGTACTCAAAGAATGGTCATTCTAATTATACATAGTGTTTTAAAACTCGAGTTGACTCGGCTGGTTGAACCGGTTGAATCGTGACTCGATCAAGTGATCGGCACCAGTTTTAACCGAGAAACTTGGTTGAACCATCGGTTGAACCGTGACTCGATGAATCGATCAGATCAATTAAAAAATCGGGTTTTAAAACATTGATTATAATCCTGAAAGTGCTAAAGCGTAACGAATAACAAAGTTTTGGCACAACCAAAACACAAAAACTAAAGAAGAGCCTAGGCCCTAAAGACTTGCTAGCCCATGTAGGTAGCCCAAGATCTAAATAAAACAACATAGATATTCACATATAATGCATAGCCCAATAGCCCACAATCATCGTTGATTCATCCTACGGCAAGTCCATTGTGACAACCTCGCTTGTGTCCATGATCCAAATTCGTACAGCGGTATTTTGTCCCTTCGAATTTTACAAGAAAAACCAAGTGTGGTCAATAACGACATAGTTATACACTTATACTACTGAAGAGTTTGTTGAACTTGAAACACACGTGCAAGCACATGGGACGACTGAAACTAGTTTCACAGTTAAGGAAGTAGCTAATAATGCAGTAATTATTAAGTTCGAAAGTGATGGCTTTTTGAGACGCTCACTAAATTACATCACATGAAGAACTTGCCTTAAGTAACTTTCCATACATTTACTCCATCCAAATCCATGTTACTTTTGTTTTCAAACATTAATGTTTTTTATTTTTGGAAAGATAGGTCATAGCATATATGTTCAAACATTAAAAGTTATTAATCTTATGTTTGTATTCTAACCATACAACAAATTACTTCATTTTCATCCAATTGTGTATCCAAATCAGTAAGTATAATTGTATCCAAGTCAATATTCTCCATCATACTCTTCTTATCAAGCAAGCCAAATATTATGTCTTTGATGTATTATTTATGTTTGGGAATGAATCTAGTAAGAAGAATTATTTTACTAAATATTTTAAATTTCAAATAAGGGAGAAGAAAAATAATACGAAGATGCATATATTTTTTTCATGCATTTAAAACTTATGGTTATGATTTTTTTCTCATTCATTTCATTTTAATTATATTTCTCATTTGATCCAAATATGTATGATATTATGATGTGATACAAAACAAAATATTAAAGAGTGCATCAACTGAATTTCAAGTAAGAATAAATTTCCTTTATTTCCTTTGAGAAAATATAAATACAGGTTTTTGAGCTGATTTTTTATATAGCGTACAAAGATGAGAAGTTTACTAATTTCAGAAAAGAATCCAAAGAAGAAAAATCAAATGATCACTCAAAAACTTATCAAATCAAAGTAACATCAACTATTCCCATACATAACCCATGTGGGATCATAACTCTAACCTTATATTTTAAGGTTAATTGGTAATTTGAAATATAAAACGATACCATAATGTTACGATGAACTAAAGATGTAAAACAGTATAATGAAAGCAGGGTTATAAACTCTTCTGTTGGCATCCACGGACCACGATCTCATCGAGCCAGTAAGAGTATAAATATAATTATTAATTATTAATTACCATCAAATCAAAGGATGTATATAATCGGAAATGCTCATATGGCTCCTTTGTTTTATTTTCGCGTTACATGTTCTTTGTTCAGTGTTTTGGCATGTTCTTTGTTCGGTATATATGACATGAAATCATACAAAAACATATACTCCGTAAGTTGCATGTAATGATGAGATAATCCCTTTTGAAACTAAATAACAAAATGCATGGTGGTTGACACTTAACTTGACTCCAAAAACCTACTCGTACTATATAGCTAGCTTATTAGATATGTAATGAAAATGACTACAAAGTATCACTAATTCACTAAATGTCAAACTTGAATGCCTATATGTTTCACACCCCTATATTGGCACATATATATGTCCATGTGTATGCATAGTAAACTCTCCTCAAAGTTCATATCATTGTCTCTTTCTTTCTCCCTGAGATGTCAACATTGAACCAGCTTCTTGACCTCCCACAAGAACAAATTTGCTATGTGCAATGTGGTTTCTGCACCACAGTTTTACTGGTAAAACCTTGTTCATATCATCATATGCATTTACTTTGTGATCATATAGGGTTTATTTCAATTAGATTTTGATATAACTTTGTTATCATATTTGTCTATATGCAGGTTAGTGTACCATATAGCTGTTTATCTATGGTGGTCACAGTCAAATGTGGTCATTGCACAAGTCTTCTTTCAGTCAACATGATGAGATCTTCTTTCTTTCCTCTTCATCTCTTCTCTTCTCTTGATAACCAAGAAGAGGTATGTTGTCGATCTCTATTTTTGTCTTGGTTGCGCGCATTATGATCTTTTACATGTTGAAACCTAGCTACCATCGGCTTTTACGTGCAGCCAGTGTTGGAAGTTAGTGGAGAAAATGAAGAAGCTCCTACTCAGCCACCCTTGAGCAACCATTGCTCTTTGTCCCCTCTCATCTCATCATCGTCGTCTGAGGAAGACAATGATGATGATGATCTTGAACTAGTAAATCACATTGTCAACAAGCGTAAGCAAATTTAACTTATTAGGATTTTATGATTTTATCCTCACCTATAGCTACTTATACTACTATACTTAGTTCTAACTTGTAATAATCACAATTCATCATGTGAGCTAAAAAAGCACTGTTGTTTATAACAATGATACTATTAAGCACTTAATGTGTTTTCTTGCAGCCCCGGAGAAGAGGCTACGTGCCCCGTCCGCGTATAACAAGTTCATCAAGTAATGTTATTCTTTAAGTTGATCCTTCATTATGCCGTTTGATTTATGTAATATTTGAGTGCTTAACTCAGTTAATATCTATACTATCAGGGAAGAGATTGGAAGGCTGAAGACACAACATCCCAACATGACTCATAAGCAAGCCTTTAGTACAGCTGCCAAGAATGTATGTTTTTGTCTCAGTACAACGAGTACATATACAATATTTAAGGAAATAAACATTTAAAAACACACACATACACATGATGATACCGTGTAGTTATAAACTTATAATGTGGAGTTTGACTCTTGTTTCAGTGGGCTCATTCACCACAGGGTCTATATGATGAAGAAGATGAAGAAAAAGCAAAGTGCTCAGGTCATGAATCCACAGCTATGATCAAGGAGCTTGGTTCGAATGAGAAGCCGTCTTGGGTTAGCGCATGTGACAGAACTAGCTAGTGAAAAACATGTTACGGATGAGAGGCTAGCCACTAGTAGTTGAAATTTCGGTTTAATTTAATGAATGCGATGATTGTTTCAGTTGATTTGGCTATTGCATAACTAATTAATAAATCTAGCCTGTTAACGTATGATTACTTTAAAACTTGAAGTCTCCTAATTCTCTTATTCAAGTTATGTATGTGTATATCAGTATGCATGCAGCATGTACAATTAAATTCTGTACGTAGTGCAAGCTAGGTTAATGTCCATGTCTACAAACATATAGTATCATCACTTTGTTGATGTGCAAAACGTTTAAGATCATAGATATATAGATCCTAAGCAATATATGACGCGTTAAAACCAGTTGAACGAGTGAGAAGGCCCAACTTATTAGTGGTAAATTTTGATAACCTGAAAGTTTTGAGGCATAGCGCAGCCGCAGACCCTTGAGTTTTGGTCTTCTGGAGACCCTATCAGAGCATCTTAATTTCTTTATTTTGTATATGGCTGAGCGAGCTAGAAGAAGTATTTGTGGTGAGTTTTGAGATCGACCCCAAAATTTTGAGGCTTGTGCTACGTCGCACTTTTACCCTAACAAACAACGTTCCTATGCATGCATGATGAAGATTTTTGTTCTTGAAAATCCGTCTAAAAACAATCAATAATCACTTTCCCTCGTACCATCAGTTTATCGTGATTTTGAGGCTATTATTCCGATATTTTATATGTCTTCCACTAATTTTTGGAGCCAAAAAGCTTCCTTCTTAAGTAGCCAAGGCTAATTAACACTATCTATACGCTTTTACCAATTAACAATAACGTCTTATCTGATACTAATAAAATTGTTAGAACTGATAACTTATGTTACCATGAATCTTCTAATTAAGCTTCACACAAATTGCCAGTTCAAATTTTAAAAAGGAAAAAAAAAGGGGGCCATTTTCGAGCAGGTAAAAGTCAAGTTAGTGACATAGTGTGATGAGAAAATCTTAGTACATGAGTAGTAATTCATACCACAGAGATGGGAGCATGGCTTTCTGTTGCATGAACTTACAGTTACTTCACAAGGCAATGGTTTCCTAAAATAGACAGTATTTAAGGCATTCCCTTTAGGCAAAGGAAGAGCTCTTTAAATGACATTTGTCTAAGTGACCCCATTGAGTTAAGATCCATGAGTTGTTCTTTCCATTTTAAGGTGCTGTTAGGGGTTCAATAATTTGTGAATTATTGACTTCTTGAGGCATGTACTAGCTGGCTAGATGCTCTTGGGGTTTGAAGTAGTAGTTGTCATCCAAGAGCTTCAGTTCTTGAATTTATGAGTGACAAATGATTGACAAACCTCTTTGGCCGTTCATTAGTTACTTGTTTAACAAGATCAATGTCGTAAAATTCTGATCTTATAATACTGTTAATCAATCGGTAGCGAGAATCCTAATCTCTAGAAGAAATTATACCGTTTATTTCTTAGAAAAGTATGAAATAAGTAACCAAGATTTAGTTCAAGCATTTTTGAAGATGACAATACACAAATATATATAATCAATTACATCAACAACATAAAAATCTTCATAAAAATCCATCCAAACAATTTAATTCTAAGAACCCTAATCACAATTCCACGCCTACTATAGTAGTTTGACCCTTTGGAGTTATGGACGGGTTGCTAGCTAGACATATAGAAGTGGCTCGTCTGGTTCAAGTGGGTCGAGTCGAGTTCTTAACATAATGACTTTGTTTTTCTAAGAGTGATTGTATAACGGCTATGAGTAAATTCAGAAATTAAACGGTTTTAATTTTATAAAACCAGCGAGGCTGGTTGTGCTTGCTGATTTTGAAGCAATGTATAAATATACTGCCATATAAGAAGACTTCAATATTTTCGATGCATATGGTTCCTCCCATATCTTGGTGTTTTATGCATGTATCCTGCAAAATACACCGCACATTTAAAATCAAATACACTTAATGCTTATAACGTATTCTTCTTTGTCATCTGTATGTTAAATTATATTAATGTACATACGCAGTTAGCATAACTAACTCACCGGACATCTACCGACGTTGGAGCTACTCATAATGTAATTTTATGTTTTTACAAGAGCAATTCGGCTTTGGATGCATAGATCAGCTATGACTAGTTTTTCAGAATCATATAGTAATATAGAGTTGTGAACTTACTAACAAAATGTCTTGGAGAAGTAGTAGCATTGAAATATGCTTGAAAGAATTGTGTGTTTTCTCTCTGCAGTCCCCTCCATACTGTCAATGAATACGTACATGGGTCAATTACTCATTTACTCATCAATGACATCCGTATCAGTATGGGAAAAGAAAAGATAAAAAGGTAAACTAATGAAACATATCTAGATGCAGCTTTAACTTTGGGCACGTACTTTATTTTCATTCAATTAAAGTAACTAGATACTTTTGAAACGTTTGGTAACTTTGACCTCAAAAGTATAACGCATACTTGCAAAACTTCCCGTAATTAGTAATTAGCGTTGTTATAACAAAATCAACATTTCAAAGTAGTTAGTACTTAGTAGTATATATTTAGCAAAAGTGAAGTACGTCTACTAAATTATAAACATTTTCCTCTTTATAATTTTTGCATTTCGCCCAAACAATATCTCATGGTGAAGTGTGAGATATATGGTTCTATCGTACATTCGATCTTCATAGTCTAGGAATATGCTTATCGTTTTGATTTATGTATCACAAGATATCGATCCATTTATATAATATAAGAATAGGTTCCGTTCTAAGAGTAATCCATGTCCTAGATCTACACACATTTGTATCAACTGTGTTAATTAAGTGTGTGTTTTCTGGATAACTTAAAGCTTCTAAGTCATAATTCACATGAATAGATCAACACGATATATATAGGGTTCAATTCATGGAATATATAGGCATGATCAGTGATCTTTGAAATAACCTCTATATATATACAGGTTACAAAGTATATGCACGTATAGGGTTCATCGAAATCTAAAGAATCAGTTATCTATCATAGCATGCAAGACAATACTCATCACCACAAATATGCATGTATATATAGGGATCATTCCTGATTACCAGTCATGCAAGATCATGTAGCTCTAAAGGTATAGAAAAAAAAAACCTGTGAGTGTGATGATTGGGTGAATGCATGCATGTTTGGCAAGAACCCTAGTGCACTCAGCTTGACTCATTTGCAGCAAAAGACACCTCTCTATAAGATGTTGAACCTACATACATGTATAATTCATCATTCACCACAAGTATAATACCTATAATATAAGTACATCCCATCAAATGTATGCAAGTATATAATTTAAGCATGCAAATATACCAATCTGATATAAGTAGTAGGATGGCAATGTAAACATGGTAAAGATGACTTGCGATTATGTGAATGGTACATCATTGGATCTTTGTTTTTTATTCAGAAAATGGACTAACAAACAAAGAGAATGAAATAAGCTTCTTCTTTTAAATTGGAATATATAAGTATATAACCAGAGAGAAGAAATTAAAGAGGGTATAAATGTGTGTTATCTTGGAGATATCCGAGTGAAGGGACCAAAAAGCATATGGAATCCAAACAAGAGATTCATGTTATATCTTTAGAGATAAGAGAAATCCATTTTATATTTCCAATTCACATGTCCTTATGTTACGAATTTTGTCATTGTGGCTACTTACATGCCATGTGTTCGCAATGGTGCCAAAATACCGGTATAAGAATTAAGTGTCGCAACACGTTTCAGAAATTATTCATTAAAAAAATACAACTGTAAAATATAGAAGTTGATAACACGATTCAGTTAAGTTTACCACATATATGTCTAAAGGTAAATGTTAAAAATACACAATGTGCTTTCTCATATTATTTATTATACACATTGTACTATTTTATGTACGATTTGCATACTAATTTTGGTCAAACATTTGAATTTACCTTTGACTTAATAAACCGTTAGTTATTTCATTAACTTGGCCTTTTGTTTTACATTGTTGGTCCCTTATCTAACAATCATCATATAATTATCATCAAACATCATCATCATCTTCATGATGTAATTTCCAGATCCACATCCAGAAAACAAAATGGGAATGGTTAATCCAAATAGATATTATATCAGATGTGGTTTTTGAAAATCAACACGTGTTTATTCCTTTTGCATCTGATACCTTCGGTTTCCTTGCACCTGAAGCGGTGGAGCTTCTGAAGAGAATTCAGCGCGTTATGAATAGCAATGTTATGACACCTAAATTCACAAATGTGGTTTTTCATAGAACTAGTTTCGCTATTCAGAAAGGGCTTGCGGCGCAGCTTGTTGCTCGCTTGCCTTCTACAGCTGTGTAATTAAATCTGAAAACAAATACCAGATCCAATACTTCCAGAAATCAAACATCATCATCATCCAGAAAACAAATACCAGATCCAATACTTCCAGAAATCAAACATCATCATCATCTTCATGATGTAATTTGCAGATGTAATTTCCAGATCCACATCCAGAAACCAAACATCATCATCATCTTTAATCAAATTCAAACCAGACATTTTCAGCAATTGAGGTGATCCAATACTTCCATATCACACGGAATCAAAACACAAATACCAGATCCTTACATCTAATTAGATGTAAGGTTGAAGATGAAACCTTTGTTTTTTCTTTTCTCGGTTATCTTGATTTTCATCGATCTTGAGCCTCAAGATCCCGTCTTTATAAACGGATAAGGACAAAACCAAATCTGGGTGTTCGTAATCAGATGAATCCTAATCTGGGTTGGGTTTGGATTTGAGTTTAGCTTGAAGATCGCCGTTATCAGAGATGGTGACGTGATAAGGGGTTAGGTGGCAGGAATGAGGGGGGGGGGGGGTCGTGATCTGTCTCTTTTGCAGAAAGGGGTTTGGTTGTGTTAAGAACCGACCCTTTTGAGGTTTTTGCGAGGGAGAAAGGTAGTGGTGGTGGAAGGGTTTCAGGGTTTAATTCACACGGTTTGTTTGATTTCGAGCAGTTTCGGGGGAAGAAGGAGGGTGAGGATAGGGAGGAGAGGTTTAGGAGTCAACAGTGGTGAAACTTCAAATGTTGAAGATGAAGATGATGAATCTGGTCTTGTTTTTTGAAGATTAGATGATGAATCTGGTAATTGTTGAAGATTAAGATGATGATAAATTTGGTATGAAGATGAAGATGACGATGGTTTGGTAATTGTTAGCTAAAGGACCAACAATGTAAAATTAAATTTTAAGTTAACTAACGGTTCGTTAAGTCAAAGGTAAATTCAAATGTTTGACCAAAATCAGTGTGCAAATCGTACATAAAATAGTACGATGTCTATAATGAATAATCTGAGAAAGTACATTGTGTATTTTTGACATTTACCCTATGTCTAAAGTCATGCATAAGAATACGTATATATTGTTTTATTACAATGTATATTTAAAATATTTCTTACATTTTACAAACTCTTCTAATGAATATGCGCGCATGAATTTAGAAAATTGGGTTAACAGTTGTGACGGTATACAGTTAGCTACTGTGGAGATTCGATCTCTACAACATGATTACTAGATGCAGATTAACACGATCACGAAGAAGAAACCGCGACAAAAAGGTAAGACGACGCACACAAAGTAATATTCCTAATCAATTGATTAGTTATTGAAAGAATGACACCGTATAACAAACCTCCCCCTCACCTATTATTGTAGAGGTGAGGGGAAGAAAACCAACTCACGTAGGAGTTAAACCTGACTCGTGGTACAATGGAGAAAACTAGAGTCGAGTATTGAATCCTACAGACTCTGTTCCACACCCTCTAATAGTATATATAGTGTTTTCTGGACCGACTTATACATCATTCCTTATTTGACTTCAACTTGAACTAAAATAACACTAAGACCCCTAAACATTCGACTAATGTGCATACTATAGATAACAATTTCCGCCTTCATGTCACCATTAGCCGATACTGATACACAACAACATCAACCTATGCGGAAACCTCAGACCAGGACCGTTAAGGCACCTGTAGCAATACCGCTACTATCTTTAGCTCAAATCTTGAATCTAAGTCGAGTCCCTTTAGTCAAATAGCCTCCTTTGTAGACTCAGTGTCATATACCCCACTTTAGCTGTCGACAAAGCCATCACGTGCAACATCATAGCTTCACAACTTCGTGCACATCCTAGTATCATGAACTCGTACCCTGTGATTGATCTACCCATGACACTTATCAATCTACCCATGGTATAGTCAAAATCCACAAAAACTTATACATTTGTCTGTAATCCTCAATCAAACCTATCCAACCTACCCACATCGGCCGATGCTATAGCGAGTCTCGTGCAGACTATCTGATACTCCTGGCTTCTAACCATATATATATATGATCACTTGCCATTCTTTTCCACATCGCAGTCCCCTGATAGACTACCCTCTAATGACACTATGGAGTGTCCCTTGAACAAAGTCTGTACCAACTTTCCATTGTAAAACCTAGACTATGACACCCTTAGAGTATAACCACTCTGATTCCTGATGATCTTAATACCAAGTATATTTCCTTTTGCTTTAACCAGCAAACCCTTGGTAACCCATATCTCAGCCTTGCATCCGCAAGAAAATACCATACATCTATATAGAGAAATAGATGTACAAACATACCTGGTGTAAATCACCTGCTTATCTTGCTTATCCTGCAATCGTTGCTGAGCACATACACATTTACCGTGTAACACCCCATTTTGGAAATGGAATCTTACGCATAATCATGGCGTGTCATCAAAGCATACAAGGATAAATGTCTAAGCATTATTTGACCCTAAAAGGGAAATACCGGAATCAAACATCGGTAACCCCAAAGTAGAGCTCATCACACACAAACATAAATACTGTAAAAGGAAAGGACGAAACAATGTCCATAGCAAACTGTATTAAAGTAAAGGAAATGCATAAAGTAAAGAAAGACAGTAAAGCTTCCAGTCCATATGCACGTACGTTTGAGATCTACGAGCGTCCCTGAGTACCTGCCGTTTTGGGAACATGAAAAGGAAAACGGCTGAGCAAGACGCTCAGTGCACGGATGTACAATATAACATGAAATAGGGTAAGCATGTAACATATAACAGCGGAAGACTAAGTTCTGAGTAAACTGGTTAAGTATTAAGAAAACTGGTTTTATAGTTTGAAAAGCCTTATGTTTATCTTATGAAAACTGTTTTAACATAAATATATCATAGCCCATATAGGTCATGAAAAGGTCACGTGCATGAATACTTGGAGGGGTGACCTCATCATGTTGATTAGAGGGGATGCCTCTAATTATTATACTGGTTTGGGTAGGAGGGATCAACTCCTTGTGAAGGATGCAAGGCACACACCACATTCACCATGAAATACTGAATAAAACATGTAACTAGGATGCACCCATACGCCCCACATGATATAATAATATGGCCAAAACTGAAAGGGACGCCACGAGCAATCACTCCGCCGTGGGGAAGTCATAACATTGGTGCCTCCAATGTTATGGTTATGGTACCTCCATAACTAGGTGAAACTGGTCATGCTTGTATATGGCTATAGATTATGCTAATTAAACATAAGCAGTTCAAAACAATAAAACAAATACTGGGGAAAACAGTTGGCTGCATACGGGGAAATCCTAATAAGGAAAGAATGTCCATACTGAAAGGACGGGAATCCGTACCTCAAGTCCAGTGAATGAACGGAAGAAAGACTCCTACTTCTGGATCACTAACGCTACATGAATACACACGTGTATAAGTATCGAATCACTGATTACGTACTGGGTTTTATGTCTCACCTTAGCTTACTTTGTGTGTTTTAGGTCATGGTTTACTGTTTAAAGCCTTAAACTGTGTTTATCTTGTATTCTGATTAATCTGATTAAGTATTACTGGTATTTTATGTATTATTATACTTACTGTGTAATAATAAGTAACTTTCCAAAAATAGCAGGTTTCCAAAAATAGAAAGTTTCCAAAAATAGAAAGTTTCCAAAAATAGAAAGTTTCCAAAAATAGAAAGTTACCAAAAATAGAAAGTTTCCAAAAATAGAAAGTTTCTAAAAATAGAAAGTTTCCAAAAATAGAAAGTTTCCTAAAATAGAATTTACTGCTTAATATAGATTAGTTTCTAAAAATAGAAAGTTTCCAAAAATAGATCAGCTGCCTTAATTAAATAAGTTTCCATATATAGAAGGTTTCCATGATTAGATTAGCTGCCTGAAATAGATAGATTTCCATATATAGAAGGTTTCCATTAATAGATTAGTTGCCTTATTTAATTAAGTTTCTATAAATAGAAGTTTCCATAATTAGAATTAAGCTGGTTACATAAGCTAACATATAAATCTAAGTGTTTATAAGCTTATTTCTTAAGTCATATGATATAGTGTATAGTTTAATTATTATTTCATGTATTTTAATTAAACTATAGGTTAAGCATTTTAGTTAAAGTATAACATGTTTTAATTAAAAAGGAATAAATTACTTAGGTTAAAATGTGTATTATTATGTATTAATAACATAACCTAAGTCATGTCTAAATTAATTAATTATAGGCATGTTTTAAATAATTAATTAATTATAACTTATAACATAAAATACTTAGGTTAAATTAATATCATGCTAAATTAATAATTAAAAATAACCTAAGTCATGGTTTAATTAATATCTCATGTTATTAATTAATTTATATCCTAAGTTCATAATTCATAAAATTAACATGTAGCATAAATCATGATTTAACCAACGAACCATGAATCGGGCATGCACTCGACACCGTACCCCGAGCCAAACTCGGGGTACTTGTGCCCCCTTGCTACCGTGGGTCCCACATGCACCAACCAAGACAAAAAATGGTCTTGGTGGTGGCGGCTAAAAGCAAACCGAACCCCCCCTCGGGTTGGTTATACTAGGCGGCCAAAACAAACACCCTCTTATATCATCCTTTGATTTTAATTTACCCCAAAACATGTTAGATCAATGTTTAATTATCATGTTTTAATAAGAATATTAATAACATGCTCATGAAAATAATCAAAGATTTAAAAGAATTAAAAAGAAAGGTTTAGAATGATATACCAATACGTAGCTTGAAAGAGGATGAATAAACACGGTTTATAGCAATGATTTTTGTGATCAAGATCAATCAACAACCACCTATGGTGGTCCTTAAGGTGGCGGCACAAAGAGAGACCAAGGAGGAGGAGAGAAAACTTTTTAGGTTAAAATGCTATTTTGCTTGAAATGTAAAAATGAAAAGCATATTTACCATAACCCCCCCTTTCTTGTAAAAGTCAATGGGCTAAGCCCATTTTGGTTAGTGTGCCGTGGGTATGGGGCCCCACATGGGGTACCCGTACCTTTTCTCGTGTCCCGATGTTTCGTGTTCGTTCGTGGTTAAACGTGTTCGTGTCTAAAGTGTTTCTGTTTATTTTATCATGTAGTTTATCGTAATCTTAACGCTCGTAATTATATTATATGTATTTACGTAATTATTTTAGTTCGTGTTTTAAAATGGTGATCATGATTTAATTATGTTCACGTGAAATATCTATTAACTGTTTATCATGAGTTCGTACGTAATCGATACTTATCATGTCATACACGTATGCACTTGCTTGATTATTAGCACATGAATGTGATCAATACTAAATAGGGTAAGTTTTAATCTAGGACGTACGATCTTAAGGGCACTATTCATGGTAAAAGCATGCGGGTTTTACAATTCTTCCCCCCTAAAAAGAATAATTCGTCCCCGAATTATAGATAAAGCAAACTGGAAAGAAGTAACATACCCGAACTCAAAATATGAAGTGAGTGTAAGAAGCCCGGATAGACTCCTCTGTTTCCCAAGTGGCTTCCCGCTCGGTATGGTCCCTCCAAAGAATTTGGACGAATGGAATCGTCTTCCTTCTCATGACTCGTTCTTGCCTGTCAAGAACTCGTTCGGGTTCCTCTATAAAAGTGAGATCTTCACGTATCTGTTCCAGTGGATACTGAACCATGTGAAGGGGATGATACCTGTACCCTCTGAGTAAGGACACATGGAACACATTATGCACGTGCGAAAGCTGAGGAGGTAACGCCAATCGGTAAGATACTTCACCGATTCTTTCAATGATATCAAACGGTCCGATGAAACGAGGACTGAGTTTCCCTTTGATCCCGAAGCGTTTAACACCACGTGCCGGCGAAACCTTGAGGAAGACGTGGTCTCCCACATTAAAATGTATGTCCCTACGATGCTTATCGGCGTAACTCTTCTGACGTGACCGTGCTTCCTGCAGCTTTTGCTTAGCTACTTCGATCTTCTCATTGGTCATTCCTATAATTTCTGGTCCTTCGAGTGTTCGCTCTCCCACTTGATCCCAGCAGATTGGAGCGCGACACTTCCTGCCATACAACATTTCGAAAGGAGCACATTTGATACTTGCGTGCCAGCTGTTGTTGTATGCAAACTCGACCAAACAGATGTAATCGTCCCAATCACCTGTCCATTCCAACGCACACGACCTTAACATATCTTCCAATGTTTGAATTGTTCGCTCCGACTGTCCGTCCGTTTGAGGATGAAAGGCCGTACTCAGCTTAAGTTGTGTACCCCAAGCTTTTTGCAGACCTTTCCAGAATCGCGACGTGAAACGAGGATCTCTGTCTTAGACGATGCTGGAGGGAGTACCGTGGAGTCTCATGATCTCCCTTCTGTAAGTATCTGCGAGTTTACTTACCGGATCTTCCTTGCGTATCGGTAAGAAATAAGCTGATTTGGTGAGTCGATCAACAATGACCCAAATAGCATCGTGCTTCTTCTTGGTAGGCGGAAGACCGGTAACAAAATCCATGGTGATTTTGTCCCACTTCCACTCTGGAATATCCAACGGTTGAAGGAGACCGCCCGATCGCTGATGCTCAATCTTAACCTGCTGGCAGGTAAGACATTTGGAGACGTAAGTGGCTACATCCTGTTTCATACCACTCCACCAAAAGTGCTGTCTGATGTCATGGTACATTTTTGTCGACCCAGGATGTATAGAAAATGGGGAGCTGTGAGCTTCAGCTAACAATGCTTCCCGGAGTTCTTGATTGTCAGGAACACAAAGTCTCGTGCCCTGCCAAACGATACCGTCTGCGTCCATTCTGAATTCTGTCTGCTTCTCCAAATTCTGAATTATCGCCCAAATTTCTCTATCATCCTTCTGCTCTTCCTTGATCCTAGACAGTAACTCGGGTTCTACTCTAAGATTCGCCCAGTATCCGTGCTGCCCACGTACCATGATTTCGATGTCTAGCCGCTCCAAGTCTCTTATGTTTTGTTCCTTGATTTCAATGCCGTTGATCATTCCGGACTTTCTGCTGAGTGCATCTGCTACTACATTAGCCTTCCCGGGATGATACTGTAGGTTAATATCATAATCCTTCAACAGTTCCAACCATCTCCTTTGTCTCATATTCAATTCTCGTTGAGTGAAGATATACTTCAAGCTCTTGTGATCCGTGAAAATGTCGTATGATTCTCCGTATAAGTAATGCCTCCATATTTTCAATGCGAACACCACTGCGGCAAGTTCCAGGTCATACGTAGGATAGTTTTCTTCATAGGGCTTAAGCTGCCGTGAAGCATACGCGATCACTTTCCCATGTTGCATGAGAACACAGCCCAGTCCCTTCCCCGATGCATCGCTGTAGATCTGAAATCCACCTGTACCAGATGGGAGAGTAAGAATAGGTGCAGATACTAACTTCTGCTTTAGGTCTTCGAAGCTCTTCTCTCGTTCTTCCGTCCAGACGAATTTCTCTCCTTTTCGCATCAGTTTGGTGAGAGGTAATGCCAAGCGGGAAAAGTTCTCCACGAATCTGCGATAATATCCAGCTAAGCCTAAGAAACTGCGGACTTCTTTCGCTGACGTTGGTCTTGGCCATTTAGTGATAGCCTCAACCTTCGCTGGATCCATAGTAATCCCTTCTGCTGATACAATGTGACCTAAGAATGCCACTTTGTTTAACCAGAACTCACACTTGGAGAATTTCGCATACAGCTGCTTCTGACGAAGAATTTGTAGTACCGTACGGAGATGGTCTTCGTGTTCCTCCGTGGACTTTGAGAAAATCAGGATGTCATCGATGAATACAATGACAAACTTATCAAAGAATTCGTGGAAGATTCTGTTCATCAGATCCATGAATACTGCTGGAGCATTAGTCAGGCCGAATGGCATGACTACAAACTCATAATGGCCATAGCGGGTACGAAAAGCAGTCTTGGCAATATCCTGCTCTTTAACCCTTAGCTGATGGTAGCCTGACCTTAGATCGATCTTTGAGAAGTGTTTGGCTCCTTGAAGTTGGTCAAACAGATCATCTATACGTGGCAGTGGATATCTATTGCGGATGGTAATCTTATTAAGTTCACAGTAGTCTATGCAAAGTCGCATGCTGCCATCCTTCTTCTTAACGAACAAGACCGGTGCGCCCCATGGAGATGCGCTTGGTCTAATGAACCCTCGTTCAAGAAGTTCCTGCAGTTGGTCCTTCAGTTCTTTTAGCTCTATGGGAGCCATACGATACGGAGCCTTAGAGATTGGTTCAGCTCCTGGAACAAGGTCGATGTTGAACTCCACTTCTCGTGCAGGTGGTATGCCTGGAAGTTCAGCTGGAAAGATGTCTTGAAATTCCGAAACTACTGGTTGATCCTGAATCGATGGGGATTCAGCATCCATGTCGTGAACCGTAGCTAGATAACCCTCACAGCCATGTGACAGTAATGCACGTGCTTGCAAGGTAGATATGACTTGTACAGACCGTCCGGGTATGAACCCGTTATGAATGTACCCTGGTGCATTAATGTCGCCGAAGATCACCCGATATGAGTGGCAGTCTATGGTAGCATGGTGCTTGGATAGCCAGTCCATGCCGAGAATCATATCGAACTCCATCATGTCTAGGGGAAGTGCATCTACTGCACGAACTTTATCGTCAAACTCTAGAGGAAGACTCTTGTATACATGAGTTATTGATATAGAGTCCCTCAAAGGCGTGGAAATGGTAAGCCTATTTTCTAATGGCAAGGGAAGTGTCCTGATGTTCTTGGCATAAGTAGTGGAAATAACTGAGTGAGTGGCACCCGTGTCGAAAAGAACACATGCAGCTTGGCCGTACATATACAAAATTCCAGTAATGGTACCTGTAGATTTGTTTGCCTGATCACGAGATGTCGTGTAGACACGCCCAGTGGTAGGAGGCGGTTTACTATCAGCATGACCCGAGGTACCCTCCATTTCACCCTTACGGCAATCTCTCATACGATGGCCAGGGAGGCCGCACTTGTAGCACGCGTCGGAATCACGACGACATGGGCCAGGGTGTCTGCGATGGGAAGTATTGCAAAGAGGATGAGTGAATCCTCCAGCAGGAGTCCTTGCTTGCTGAGGGCCTGCTGATGACAAAATGTGTTAAAATAAAGTATATGCACGAGTATAAGACATATGCATCATAAGATGTTCACCAGTGTTAGCTGAACGGTTAGGCTGAGAACCCCTGTGGTTCTGGTCCTTCCCGTTATCGTGGTTCCTGGTAGAGATTAATATAGTGTCAGCATGAGAGATATAACATGAAATCATAAGAAGATGCGTAAATAGTAGGACCTGCTGTTGTTGGAGTGTCCAGCGTTATTACGGTAATTATCATTACCGCTACGCCTTTCCACAACAGAACGGTCGTTAGTGTGACCGTTTCCTTTGGGCTGATTAGGCTGCTGCTGAGTAGCCGGCTGAGACCGGTCCCCAGTTTTCTGCCTGGAAGATACAGTTTAAGAGATGATTATTGAACATAAAATGATAGGATGCGGTTTGGTTATCGATAGAATACGAAATGTTTACCTCTTGTCGTGTCTTTCAGCTTCCCCGAACTCATCTCGTTCCTGCAACATCTCTAGCTTCCTTGCTGCGTCGGCCACTTGTGCTACTGTATTGAACGTAGCACACACCAGATTGTTCGCGACCGAGGTGCGAAGTGCCCACCTAAAGTGGTGTGCCTGCTCCTCAGGAGTACCAGCTGCTGCTCCCAGGAAACCAGCTAAGCGAAGAAAGCGCTGCATGAATTCGTTGCTATTCTCGCCCGCTCTCTGACGTATCCCATGGTACTCTCGCTTGAGCTTGTCCTGCTCTGCCTTGGGAAAGAATTGCTCCATCACTCTCTCCTTGAAGGCCCATGTCAAACCAGCGACCCAATCATCACCTCCTTCCGACTGCGTCAAGGCTAGCCACCAGTTGAGTACATCGCCTTCAAACCGGTAGCATGCCAATCTCGCCTTGAATGCGGGGTCACATCCCATAGCATTGAAAATCTTCTCGATATGAGTCAACCAGCTTTCAGCATCGCTGGGGCTATCAGTCTTTTCAAAAGCTCTAGGACGGAGCTTGTTGAATCTTTCCAGCCACACTGCTAGTGTCACTGGGGGAGGAGGAGGAGGAGGTGCCTGATTCTGCTGCTGCTGATTGTTGGCAGCTTGGACTTCAGCACGGATGTCATTTCTCAGTTGAGGAAGCAAGGCTTGCATGGCAGCCTGAATTGCAGCATTGAGCTGCTCTTGCTCGCGTGTGAGAACCATCTGACAGTATAACATAAACTTATGATTAACAGTTCGAAACCTAAAATATAAATTATATATATACATGAAAAAAAAAATTTATACCAAAAATTTCACGAGAAAAATTTTATGCAAGAAAATTTTTGTATGAATGCATGATGCAGTTTTATGAAAACTTTTGATACTCGAGAGTGAACGCCTCTGGTCAGTTCACTCAAAACAAAAGACATATCGAGGGGACGCCTATGGGTCGGTCCCAAATCCATAAGTTTCGATAAAACACATGCGACTAAATAGGGCCAGTCCTGTACCAACCATTACTTAGTCAAAAACCCTGTAACAATGACATGTATATGTATGCTTAAAAATGATGATTGCATGAAAACAACTGTCAGTTCTAGGAAGACCGTAGTGACTACCCACTAATCACAGGTCATATTTGAGAGCCTACAGGTCGAAACCTTGTCTATGATACCATAATTGTAACACCCCATTTTGGAAATGGAATCTTACGCATAATCATGGCGTGTCATCAAAGCATACAAGGATAAGTGTCTAAGCATTATTTGAACATAAAAGGGAAATACCGGAATCAAACATCGGTAACCCCAAAGTAGAGCTCATCACACACAAACATAAATACTGTAAAAGGAAAGGACGAAACAATGTCCATAGCAAACTGTATTAAAGTAAAGGAAATGCATAAAGTAAAGAAAGACAGTAAAGCTTCCAGTCCATATGCACGTACGTTTGAGATCTACGAGCGTCCCTGAGTACCTGCCGTTTTGGGAACATGAAAAGGAAAACGGCTGAGCAAGACGCTCAGTGCACGGATGTACAATATAGCATGAAATAGGGTAAGCATGTAACATATAACAGCGGAAGACTAAGTTCTGAGTAAACTGGTTAAGTATTAAGAAAACTGGTTTTATAGTTTGAAAAGCCTTATGTTTATCTTATGAAAACTGTTTTAACATAAATATACCATAGCCCATATAGGTCATGAAAAGGTCACGTGCATGAATACTTGGAGGGGTGACCTCATCATGCTGATTAGAGGGGATGCCTCTAATTATTATACTGGTTTGGGTAGGAGGGATCAACTCCTTGTGAAGGATGCAAGGCACACACCACATTCACCATGAAATACTGAATAAAACATGTAACTAGGATGCACCCATACGCCCACATGATATAATAATATGGCCAAAACTGAAAGGGACGCCACGAGCAATCACTCCGCCGTGGGGAAGTCATAACATTGGTGCCTCCAATGTTATGGTTATGGTACCTCCATAACTAGGTGAAACTGGTCATGCTTGTATATGGCTATAGATTATGCTAATTAAACATAAGCAGTTCAAAACAATAAAACAAATACTGGGGAAAACAGTTGGCTGCATACGGGGAAATCCTAATAAGGAAAGAATGTCCATACTGAAAGGACGGGAATCCGTACCTCAAGTCCAGTGAATGAACGGAAGAAAGACTCCTACTTCTGGATCACTAACGCTACATGAATACACACGTGTATAAGTATCGAATCACTGATTACGTACTGGGTTTTATGTCTCACCTTAGCTTACTTTATGTGTTTTAGGTCATGGTTTACTGTTTAAAGCCTTAAACTGTGTTTATCTTGTATTCTGATTAATCTGATTAAGTATTACTGGTATTTCATGTATTATTATACTTACTGTGTAATAATAAGTAACTTTCCAAAAATAGCAGGTTTACAAAAATAGAAAGTTTCCAAAAATAGAAAGTTTCCAAAAATAGAAAGTTTCCAAAAATAGAAAGTTACCAAAAATAGAAAGTTTCCAAAAATAGAAAGTTTCCAAAACTAGAAAGTTTCCAAAAATAGAAAGTTTCCTAAAATAGAATTTACTACTTAATATAGATTAGTTTCTAAAAATAGAAAGTTTCCAAAAATAGATCAGCTGCCTTAATTAAATAAGTTTCCATATATAGAAGGTTTCCATGATTAGATTAGCTGCCTGAAATAGATAGATTTCCATATATAGAAGGTTTCCATTAATAGATTAGTTGCCTTATTTAATTAAGTTTCTATAAATAGAAGTTTCCATAATTAGAATTAAGCTGGTTACATAAGCTAACATATAAATCTAAGTGTTTATAAGCTTATTTCTTAAGTCATATGATATAGTGTATAGTTTAATTATTATTTCATGTATTTTAATTAAACTATAGGTTAAGCATTTTAATTAAAGTATAACATGTTTTAATTAAAATGGAATAAATTACTTAGGTTAAAATGTGTATTATTATGTATTAATAACATAACCTAAGTCATGTCTAAATTAATTAATTATAGGCATGTTTTAAATAATTAATTAATTATAACTCATAACATAAAATACTTAGGTTAAATTGATATCATGCTAAATTAATAATTAAAAATAACCTAAGTCATGGTTTAATTAATATCTCATGTTATTAATTAATTTATATCCTAAGTTCATAATTCATAAAATTAACATGTAGCATAAATCATGATTTAACCAACGAACCATGAATCGGGCATGCACTCGACACCGTACCCCAAGCCAAACTCGGGGTACTTGTGCCCCCTTGCTGCCGTGGGTCCCACATGCACCAACCAAGACCAAAAATGGTCTTGGTGGTGGCGGCTAAAAGCAAACCGAACCCCCCCTCGGGTTGGTTATACTAGGCGGCCAAAACAAACACCCTCTTATATCATCCTTTGATTTTAATTTACCCCAAAACATGTTAGATCAATGTTTAATTATCATGTTTTAATAAGAATATTAATAACATGTTCATGAAAATAATCAAAGATTTAAAAGAATTAAAAAGAAAGGTTTAGAATGATATACCAATACGTAGCTTGAAAGAGGATGAATAAACACGGTTTATAGCAATGATTTTTGTGATCAAGATCAATCAACAACCACCTATGGTGGTCCTTAAGGTGGCGGCACAAAGAGAGACCAAGGAGGAGGAGAGAAAACTTTTTAGGTTAAAATGCTATTTTGCTTGAAATGTAAAAATGAAAAGCATATTTACCATAACCCCCCCTTTCTTGTAAAAGTCAATGGGCTAAGCCCATTTTGGTTAGTGTACCGTGGGTATGGGGCCCCACATGGGGTACCCGTACCTTTTCTCGTGTCCCGATGTTTCGTGTTCGTTCGTGGTTAAACGTGTTCGTGTCTAAAGTGTTTCTGTTTATTTTATCATGTAGTTTATCGTAATCTTAACGCTCGTAATTATATTATATGTATTTACGTAATTATTTTAGTTCGTGTTTTAAAATGGTGATCATGATTTAATTATGTTCACGTGAAATATCTATTAATTGTTTATCATGAGTTCGTACGTAATCGATACTTATCATGTCATACACGTATGCACTTGCTTGATTATTAGCACATGAATGTGATCAATACTAAATAGGGTAAGTTTTAATCTAGGACATACGATCTTAAGGGCACTATTCATGGTAAAAGCATGCGGGTTTTACATACCGAGTATCCATATCTTCTTTCAATTCAACCTTCCACTTGTAAATCACCTCATAAAAACTGTATCATTGAAAGTCAAAGACTCACGTGCATATATCTTTCCCACTACAGCAACTGCAAAAGCAACATCATTACTGTCTTGTCTATACTTGAATAGTTCCCGTACTAAGTGTTTCTCCCTAACACGTGGTAAATGATATTATATCAAATCTTGAGTTTGTACTTCCTTTGAAATAGCTACATGATCGATATGAACCCCTAGCGGTTCCACCTCAAACTCAACTCCTTGCAACACTTGCACTGAACTTGTACATACACCAGAATCAATAAAAGTTTTCATGTATTCCATCTTTTCATTGAAAATCATATTCCTGTAAAGCACTCCCTTTGAAGTTACGTCGTCTAACCTTGAAAGTTGATAAACATCCATACCTTTACGGTATCCCAGGAACATGCACTTGACCTTAACCGATTCAAGCATCCCTTGCTCAATACTAGCAAGCCAACAAAAAAACCCAACATATCTAGAGATGTCCTAAATCCAATCGTTGATGATGGTGACCTGTTCACTAGATATATAGACGTAGTTGTATCCTCTGCCCCAAAAAACTTGGACATACCAGAATGAATCATAAAACAGCGTACCTTGACCAAGAGTGCCACGTTCGTCTACTCAACCAACCCATTCTGATGCTTTAAACTTGCAACATCCAAATGTTTGGTGATCCCACTCTTCATATGTTGTTGTGTTGACCTATGATTATAGGAATCAAGAACATTACCCGTCTCGATCTTTCACCCAACCTATTATTCTTCTATTGCTTCCTACCCTTCATTGTCTTCCCGGTCACTGCCTGACCATTCAGGGTATATACGCAATTAGCCCTTCTTTTTCTTGATAGTACCACCAGTGAACCCTTTATAACCTTGATCTTTCCCGCATGCATCTTCACAGTAAAATCTACTTTTTAAGAGTTGTCAAACACGAAACTTGACTCATCCTTCATTTGTACTCGATCCTTACCCCGTACCCCGTATATGGCATTCCCTGCTATCACCTAACAGTACATTACCACCGTCATACTCCTTAACATCAACCACGTAATCTTGTGACAATTCTCAAATTTCATATATGTGTTATGTGTTATTGTTGGAAATACGTTTTTACGTATTTAGAAAGGATCGGTCACTCCAACAATATATACGTAGTATGGGCTCGTGATCCAATATGTAAACAATATAGCCCGTCAAGCCCACATATAAGGTGGGCTATATATACCCCCTCCTAGCATGTTAGGAGGGGTTGGTCATTAGTTGTTCATTTCACATTCACTAATCTAATATCTTTATATCTTATTCTCTTCTTTCTCTCTCTACTTTCTTTCTCTAGTTCTTCATCTCCCCCCTCTCTTTAGATCTTAAAAACACTTGTACAATCATAAGAAAAAGTGGACCTACAATTGGTATCAGAGCCATGGTTGATTGATTTGTTCTTGTGTTTGTTTTGATTGATTTTGATGGGTTTCGATTTAATCAAGCTTAAATCTTGAAATTTTTTTTACGTTTTTTGTTGTTTAAGTTTATAGAAAAATCAACTACATAGTTGTGGTAGTGATTTGGGCTAATTGATTTGGTCAAAATCGCAAAATTTTTGGTTATTTGGGTATTTTTGGGGTATTTTTCGCTTAACAGTGGGTTCAGATTGCAGATATACTTTGATTTTTCTGAAAGTTAAAACTTTCGTAAGAGGGTTTATAAAAAAGTTCTGAAAGTCTGAATATTAAAAGTTTTGAAAGTAGCTGTTGTTATTTATACGAAAGTTTAGTTTCTACAAAAGTTTGTTTCTGCGAAAGCTTTGTTTTCTGCGAAAGTTTTGTATTCTACGAAAGTTTGTTCTGCAAAAGCTTTGTTCTGCGAAAGCTTTGTTTCTACGAACGTTTCGTTTCTACGAAAGTTTTGATTCTGCGAAAGTTTGGTTTCTACGAAAGTTTGTTTCCTGCGACAGTACTTTTCCTCCGAAAGTACTTTTCCTCCGAAAGTACTTTTCCTCCGAAAGTACTTTTCCTCCGAAAGTATTTTTCTTCCGAAAGTTACTTTTCACACCCTTCTCAACTCTTTTACAAACTCAAGACTCCCACACAAACCGTGACTCAACACAAACCAAACATAGACTCTTACACCATCCGCTTCAAACGTAGACTCGACCACAACGACTCTCAACTGATTCACACCCTCGACTCATCTGAATCACACCAAAAACACTAGTCTCAAGACTCGACGAGACTGACCACAACATCTCGACTCAAACTAAAACACGACTCACAATTGATTTCACCCAAACCTCCAATTGATTTCAAACTTCGACACACGACAAAAACAGCCTCGTTCTCAAATTTACTTAGACACAAACATTTTCGACCAAAACATCAGCTTTTGTTTCTGTCTCGTATCCAATACCAATAGAAACACCCTAAAAAAAGACATAAATTCTCACAGACTCTACTCTCAAAATCAAAATCAACAAAAACACTCAAAATCAAAAACACTCTATTGATTCTTCGTCTTGACTCGAACAAACACTCTCAACTAAAAAAAACAGTCTCAACTCTAAACCCACCCAACAACCACATAAACTAGACTCGACCCGAAGAACCTTTAACAAGATTTGAAACGAAATCAACAACATGCAATCTAAGTTAAACCTACCCGAGATCCATTAACGGATCTTGAAGCCATAAAACCGTGTGTTCTTCATGGTTTTAGATTCGTGAGTGGGATTGATTTTATTTGGAAAAAGAGTGGATAAATTTGTCTCCTTTTATGAACTTGTTTGATTCGTGGATGATGGTTTTGATTCGTGGATGATTGGTTTTGGAGGTTTTGATTCGTAGATCACTAGAAAGAAATGGGGCACAGTAAAAAAGAAACTAAGTAAGAAGATTCGTTTATAAAGATTAGAAAGTGGGGTGGAGGAAACAAGATAATAGGGTGGTTTGGTTTTTCGTGGGCTTTGTCATAGCTTTATATAATCTCCTCACAAGGCCACGTGTGTGTAACCCCCTAGCTGCACAAAACCAAGTTATCATAAAACCATAAATATTAAGATTCTGAATGTGTGTAACCAAGTTATGAAAAGTTATATAAAATTATTAGATAAAATTTTCATGATTTATTTAGATTCAGATAGTTCTCATAAGGCCACGTGGTTGAGATAGATAATAGGGTGGAATGGTGTGTGGTGACAAGTAGAAGTTACGTTTTGTGTGGGAGCTAAGCCATATTTTTTTATATTCCAAGTGTGTCCAAGTGTGTCCAAGTAAGTCTTCATAGCCGTGTTATTTTAAGTCTTGGGCCAATTCACTTTACTCGATTCATATGGGCTTATACACATTTATTCGTCAAAGGGATGTAGCCATCTTGAATTGATATTGAATTAATATTTGATGTATATGATTCAAGCGTGAAGGATGGGCTTCCCAAAACCTAGTTTTCAAATTTCTTTTTAGACAACTTGTACAAGTAAAAATCGACATATATTCATTTTATGGGTCGTGTGTTGTAATATCTTTAGACAAAACGTTGTCGGGCCGATCACTATATTTGAAATTGAAGACGTATTTTTATATCATCGATCATAATCCTTAACGTCATTGTTCATCGAACTTCAATGGAATCGCTGACTTCGACGTTTCAAGAGGGAGAATCGCATCAAAAGCAAGACAAAGCTAGTGAAAGTGGCATCACCTCATTTCGACTACTTCAGTCTCATATAGTGACCATTTCATGGCTTCCAGGAGGGAGCGAATTTGTGACACTCTTTGGTCAAGATCGTCATATATTCATGGAATCGATATTCATCATCTTGAACCAACTAGCAGAGCAACTTCAAAATGAAGACTTTAATCACTCTGCATTGGTACTTGCATATAAGGCTCTTGTGACACAACTCACGCCTTTCCTCCAATTCAATATCGTCAAGTCTGAAAGTTCAGTGATTTGCCTGTCATTTCTTCGAGATACACATACCGAGCTTCGATATTTCCGTGGTACAATATTGAAACTCATGACATCGGTCTCGGCTTTGATTTATGAAAGATCCCAACTTCAGCAAGCATATGGTAATGGAGTGCAAGAATCTATGATGCAAGAGGAAATTGGTCATACGATTGACGCATTGGAGGCTGCTAGAAATTGCAAAGGCATGGAATCAACAGTTAAGCATGATATCAGCAACACGTCAGGGAATGATATATACATCTCTTATGATGACACCTTACCCGTTTATGACGAAGAATCTACAAACATGGTACAATGTAATGCTGTATATGATGATGAAATGCCGCATATTGAGCATTTCGAATCTAATTATGACGAACATGGGATGGAAAAGGGTGATAGTTTTACCACTTCAGATTCATCCTATGTGAGTCATAATGGGGGAGAGATTGTTTAAAATGCTATAGTACATCATGATAAATGCTTTATGACTGCTTCGTTAACTGATTCCGATTCCAAGATTAAAGAGCTCGAAACGATCGTAGCTCAACAATCAAAAGATCTTGAGGATGCCAAACTTGAATTTTCAAAGAAAACGAACAAATTTGAAACATATTTTGAAAAACTTGAAAAGTCAAACGTTGTTTTTGAACGAGAATTGGATCAAAAAGTTCTAGATTCTAAAGCTGAAAAGGATAATCTTTTGAAACAAATTAAGTTGCTAGAATCTAAATTGGCATCCCAAGATAACTTGCTCAAAGAGAATGAGAATTTAAAGGCTCAGGTTCAAGAAAATATTTTTGCTATAGCTGCTTTGAGAAATGAATTAAGTAAAACTAAAGGAACTAGTGTGGACACTAAGCTTGAAAAACCATCAATCTTGGGGAAACCGCCTCAAATTCAGTCTGTTAGACAACCGACTGCATTTAGATCTGAGAGACCAAAATCCTTTAGACCGCGGTTTGCCTCCCAAGTTGATATGGTTCATCTTTCTAGACCAGTCACTCCACCATCTAGGCCCAATGTGACTAAAACAGCTTTTGCAAGACCTAATCACATGATTGCCTCTAGTCTCCCTAGACATAGTCCAAAGAACACGTCTCGAACTAGTTCAAATGACGTTCACCATAATTTTGATCTAAGGGATGCTAGAAAAAAGACACAAGTGAGAGATAGAAATTTCAAACCTAGTCAGATGGCTTCTAGATTATCCAACATTGCTAACCGTAGCATGTCATATCCTAGGAGCATCAATCCATCTTCTAGGAATTCTAGATCTTACTCAGACATTAAATATGCTACTTGTAAAACATGTAGGAAATGTGTCTTTAAAGCTAATCATGATTCTTGTGTCAAGAAATTACTTAATGAGGTGAACTCCCGTGCTAGACTTAAATCCCAGTGGTTAGCTAAAATCAAACCCATTGGTAAAGTTTGGCTACCCACGGGTAGAACTTTCACTGTTGTAGGAAACGAGTGCCCTTTAACTAGGATAGTCTCTGATTCTACTAAGACTACTAGGGAGGAAATTGAAAAGGACGATACATCACTTAAGCCTGAACTTAAGGTCTTCTATAAAAGGAAACGTTTGCCAACTAAGACAAGTGAATCATCTCCTCAGGTCACCTCTGGCACAAGAAAAGAAAATTGTGAATCCCCGCATGGTTCTAAGATAGATATCGCTAACCCACATAAAAGCATACAACTTTCTAATGAGAATGCAGGTACCAAAGTTAACGTCCAATAAGAACACAACGGTCCAATCTTTGTATACCGTAAAACTAAGGACACTCTCAGAGTTTGGTTGCTGAAAAAGCTGATATCTAAGAAACAAGTGTCTCAGGGGACTCGCAGTTAAGCTGTATAATGGCTCATCGTTAAATGTCAAACGCTGACCCGATCTTCAAATAAAGGAAAGTTTATCGCCGATAATAAACTTATCCTCAAAAACGAGAAATTAACTTTTCTCAGACACGAGCTTACACTAAAACCATTCAAAGGTTTTAAGCTCATGTAAATGGCTCATCGTTAAATATCAGACGATGACCCGATCTTCAAATAAAGGAAAGTTTATCGCCGATGATAAACTTATCCTCATAAACGAGAAATTAAATTTTCTCGGACACGAGCTTACATTAAAACTATTCAAAGGTTTTTAAGCTCGTGTATATGGTTCAGTGTTAAATGTCAGACAATGACCCGGACTTCAAATAAAGGGAAGTTTATCTTGTCAACGATAACTTACCCTAACAACGAGAAATTAATTTTTCTCGGGCATGAGCTTATGTTAAAAACCTTCAAAGCTTTTAAGCTCATGCACAACGGCTTGCAGTCACATGACAGATTGTACCCGCGCTTCAAAGAAAGGAAAGTTTATCATCGATGATAAACTTATCCTTACAACGAGAAATTAATTTTTCTCGGGCATGAGCTAATATTAAAAACATTCGAAGTTTTTAAATGCATAATGACTTACAGTTAAATATCAGACTGTAACTTAGACTTCGATTTTAGAAAGCTTATCTTTAATGATAACTTATCCTCTTAACGGGAAATTTATTTTTCTCGGTCATGAGCTTGTATTAAGACATTCCAAGTTTTAAGCTCAGAAAGGAAAGTGTATCTTTTAAATAAGAGAACTTTTCCTCATAACGAGAAATTTATCTTTCTCGGTCATGAGCTTTATGTTAAAACATTCAAAAGTTTTTCAACCTCATGAAAACGACTTCTAAGTAAATGTCAACTTAGGACTCGTTCTTCAGTTAAAAGGAAAGTTTATCGCCGATGATAAACTTATCCTCACAACGGGAAGTTTACAACTTCTCGGACTTGAGCTCGTTTTATAAGATATTCAACATCTTAAGCTCAAGTAATTGATTTTTAAAACATTTAACACAATTTTTCGAGAATTTCTCAAAAGATTTTTTTTAAATCTTTCAAAATTGTGTGTTCAAAAACGTTTTGATAAAAAGAGCATGTCTTTTGGAATCAATAATATTTACGATACTAGAAATGTCATTCAATAATGACACGGGGTTGTAAATAAAGTTCGAGCAGAAGTTCAAATGTTTTAAAACATGCTCAAAATGGCTTGCTATTATTTTCGATAGTAACCAGCTTTTCATATTCAAGTCAAGCATTTCACCAGAAAGCTTTGACTCAACAACGAGAATTAATTTTTGTCGGGCATGGTTTACTTTATAACCATGTAAGGGATTGTGTTTACTTAATAACACAATCTAACACGAATTTATGTACGTGTTAGTGCATTTATTTGTTAAAACAAGAGAATTCTTGTTTTTATGAAGTTATCATCTCCACAACCCGCAGCAATTTACAATTGATATCTACATACTCGACGATGTGACTACTCAAACGGCGACTGCAGCTATTTTAATAGATCACGGGTCAACAATTGAGGGGGAGCAATTGTCCAGCATTAAAAATCTTTGATGCCGAAAGTGCCAAGGTCACTAATTGGTGTCAAGACAACGATATCAAACGTACACATGGTGTTAAGAGATAACTTCAGACGTGACGAGGCAATCAACATTCGTGAACAAGAACCATGTGATTCTATCATATGATGTTCTCCATCATTCAGGTCCAACCTCGTAAATTGCTAATATTGTGAATACATTATCATATATGATCTTTGCACGTGATAAATACCTTACACTTGTGTTTAAAAGGTATTTCATTTACGTTTCAAGTACACCATCATTAATTTGAGGGGGAGCTTGTGTAAATCATGAAGATAATTTGATTTGCATTTTTCTTCCCAAATTTTCTTAAAATTCTATTAAATCAATTGATATTAAAAACATCGATTGGGTTAATATTTTTAATATGGGGGAGAAAATGTAATTTAATATGGGAAATGATTAATCACAAATGGTTTGACTTAACGTGATAGCTCTTCCCGACATGTGCGAAATGTTTTCGAATATCGTGGCATATGATAAGGGGGAGCAAAATGGATTTGGATATCAAAATGGATTTCATGGTGACATACACTTACCTAAAACATCTCTATTCACGACGGTGAAGATTGTGGTGACATAAGGATGGTAGTATAGGTTAAAGTCCTATGATTCTTCTAGAACTGGAGGAATCTTCCCAATGACATTTCATAGCTAGAAATAGTAGTCCTTAGGAAAGATGGAGAAAGATTGTGAACGTAGCTGAATGCCGACCAAGTACTTAAGTTAGCACTGGAACAATCACAACAAGGTGCTAGTTATGACGTATTGGTAAGCATTGAAGGGGTTGAAGAATGAAAAAGAATTGTAAAGATAAAGGGTGTAAAGAAAGAAGCCCTCCTTACAACCTTAGGCAGAAACCAGGTCAATACATATGCTATTGAGATCATTTTTAACGATGCTTGATATTGAAGATAGACATCATAGACCCAGTGATGCAATGCACAACCCATCTCAGCTAACTCAGAATCCTCTCAAAAGGTATTTATTTTAATCACACGGAGACAACGCATTATTTATTGATTTATTCACTCCGAATAAATTAGTATTGAAATGGTGGCACTCCTCTCCAGCCTCCGATCATTAAAATCCAAAATACACGATCGAGTCTAGAGCCATTTGAGATCATCAAATATCTCATTAGGACACACTTTCATAATTCCTTGATTCTTCACACACTGTGAAAAGTAAGAAAGATCTTAAGAGTCCTACGCAAAATCTTCATGATCTTGCCTGAACATCCGAGTAATACGAAAGTAATTACAATGAAGATAGAAATCCTTCTTGAGCGAATATCAAAAAGCTCATGGTAGGTGACTTGTGTGATTCTTTATGAATCAAGCTTGTGATAACTGGGAACCAACAGTGGTTTAATTCCCAACTAAATTTAAACACGTTCCAGGCCTCTATGCAATATCTTAGTGATCTTGCCAGAACACTTAGAGTGACACTCTATAGTGTTCATAGTGATGAGTGGAAATCCTTCTAGTGTTAACCTCAAACAGAACTTGGTAGGTAACTTGCAAGATTCTATACGAATCAAGCTCGTGACAACTGGAAAGCAACGATGGTGCGGTTCTTAATTGAATTTCACTTGTTCCAGGAATATGAATTGACGGCTTCAAATCATGCGGATAATATTATCCAATTGATTCACTCTTTATGTTCGCAGTCAGCTTTGGACGGTCGAATAAAGAGAACGGGTTTACCCGCGAAATCTTGTCAAGGAGGTTCTTAATTGAAACTACCTGCCACAAGTACGATATTTTATATCATCCAACGGTCTTCACCGACCGGAGGTAAAAAGCTACCGAATTAGAATGAAATGTTCAAAGCCATTTCATCCGTGTATATGTTTTGTTGCTAACTGTCTTATGCAGCGTAACAAGAAGGTGGCATTGCGGTGTACTATCCGAGAAGAAGTCGTCAACACATGCTTACAATGTATGCATTTAATACTTCAACAAATTCAAGAAAGCCTAAAAGTCAAGTCTTCCGCTGTATCAAACTCTGAAGCTTTCAAGAATTTATAAAGGTGTAAGTATGTGGAACATGAAGTCACGAGGAGGCAAATTTCACAAGTGATGAATGCACAAGGTCAAGGCAAGGAAACATGCTCAAGACTAAAGTCAAATATCTCATCAACATATTCACAAGAACAAGATCGAAGACTCAAGAATAGTATGCTAGGTTTAAGATTTTGTAAAAATGGTGTGACCTCCCATAGGGGGAGATTGTTGGAAATACGTTTTTCCAAAGAAAGTCTCGATCACATCATTGTTAGCATAGATCACGAGCTATAGACTATTTAGGACATTGTAACTTGGAGTGACCTCCCTTAGGGGGAGATTGTTAGAAATACGTTTTTACGAATTTAGAAAGGATCGGTCACTCCAACAATATATACGTAGTATGGGCTCGTGATCCAATATGTAAATAATATAGCCCATCAATCCCACATGTAGGGTGGGCTATATATACCCCCTCCTAGCATGTTAGGAGGGGTTGGTCATTAGTTGTTCATTTCACATTCACTAATCTAATATCTTTCTCTCTCTAGTTCTTCATCTCCCTCCCTCTCTTTAGATCTTAACAACACTTGTACAATCATAAGAAAACATGGACCTATAGTTATGATTGTATGAATATGAAAACTCACTGGAAATTTTGCTTTTGTACCTTACTTGGTAAGAGGAATGGGTTCTCACAACTTGAATTGCCACTTCAACATATTTTTATATGTTGTAAACACAATTTATATATCAATTCTAAGTTCTAAAAGTAATTTTATAAGTATAATAGTAATAAGAACATATCAAATATAACTATGATGCCCTAAATTACCCTAGAAACCCTATAAATGAATGGTAAACTCAAAATTTGTGAAGTATGAATGTACAATACTTGAATAAGTAATCAAGGCTTATGTTCAATTTATAAATTATCATTTAGAAGTATAATTTCATCCTAGAACAGTAAGTACAAACCATTTAAAGCTAAGTACAAGAATTAAGACCTAGTAACCAAGATTTGCACCTAGAATCTACTTCACAATGAATTAGAGCCTAATATTTTGCAACCAGTTATAAAACTTAGCTAAGTATCATACTAAGACTATATTTTCACTTCAAGTCAATATACAAATAATTAATGCACAAAGTACAAGTTTTTAAAGCATGGAATTCTAATTAAGCATATTACCTCTTTGGATACAATTCCCTATATAACTCATTAAACTAAGTGTGTAGAATCTTTATAAACTTTAGACACAATATATAAGACCTAGAATGAGCATACATAGAAGATAAACACTAATTACACAAGGTACAAGTCATTTAGGCATAATTACCTAAAAATCCTTATTATTACCCATTTCACTTAGAATCAATGCATAGTATTTTAGGACAAGTGTACAAAACTCATTAGCATTACATTTAGGCTATAATATCATCTTAAGATAAGGTACAACCAACCTAATGCTCAAGCTTCAACATTTCAATGCATGACTTATAAATTAAGTTAAAATATGTATTTTTCACACTTTAGACATTTCTACTTGGAATAACTTAGTAATACAAGTGTAGAAACCCTATGAACACATTAGATACAATGTAGGAGATAATTGAGTTTTCATCAGTAGCTAAAGTAACAATTATGGCTTTAACAAGGATTGAACCCTAGATCACTAGAAACACCAATCCGACTAGGCTTTCTTCCTAATTTCACTTCAAACTTAGGTTAAGATTCAAACCAATGACCCAAACTTCCTAATTACAATATGTAAACCATAATTACACCCTAATCCATCACTAATCACTTTCCTAAACCCTTAATTACAAGAATTACAAAGTTACAAGCCTTAATAGTAAATACGCCTAGGTTTTTCCCTCCATAACCCATTCAAACGCCTTCCCTCTCAAATTCAAACTTAGAATCAGATATTTTGGGATATTTAGACCAGCTTACAAATAGGTGTGTCACCTCCTTGACAAAAACACATAGGCTTGTACTTATAAAAGCTAATGTGTCATTTTAAGGAATTTTTCACCATTTTTTAGGTTCTAGCTAACAAGAGTCATCCGTAGACCTTATGAATCATCCTTAGGCATTCTTAGTAACTTCCCCTACTATTTTTACATGTTGCTACCCATACCTTGGAGATTAAGTCTTGAAAATGGTATAAATAGAGGTCTTTAGCTCTATTTTGAAATCATCCTTCTATTCCTACCTAAAAACACATACATTCTGTTATTACACCACCATTAAAGTCCTAAGAAGTCCCTAAGATCAGTATCAAGCCTAAGAAGAAGTTCCAAGAGTTCTTGAAGAGTTTGAAAGAAGATACATTTCATATGCCCTATTAAAAGTCTTAGATTCCCGGCTTTCTTATAGGTAAGTATCCAAATTGTTCAATAAGTTATTTTGATGTTATAGATATTTAAGATTATTTATAATCTAAATAAGCTATTCCAAAAAGTATTGGTTCATATAATGACCTAAAATGGAATTTATAAGCCAAAGATGTGATAAAAGCCTAGTTTTGTAAATCACATGAAATAATGAGTTAAAATCCATTTCAAAAGCTATAGATATGAAAAACTAATGTTATTATGATTATAAATATGTTTATAAACTTTTTTTAAGTTCCTAGATCATTTTTTAAAAATTTGAGTTTGTTATTTATAGGGAATAAAACTGTCATTTTTAAAACTATAAACATTTTGGGCTAACAGTGTCATTTTACTAAAGTTGAAACTATAAGGATCGATATTGTTAAGTTTGAAACTTTGAGGTTAATATTAGAAGGTTGAAATTGTAAATATTTAAACTATATACTTTATGAGTTACAAGTGTAATTAAACTAAAAAGGTAATTTTTTTGCCAACTTTGAAACTAAAGGGTATAAAGTATAAGTTATGAAAAGTATGAGATACTATACACAGTGTTTTCAGACCTGGGTCGACCCAGATGGGTCAAACGGTTGACCCGGTTCTGGCCGAAAAATCGGGTCATATTGACCTGGGTTTCACATTTTTAAAACCCGGCTAGACCTGCCGGGTTTGGGGTGATCCGGGTCAACCCAGTTCTCGAGACCCGACCGGGTTTTAATTTTTTCGGAGTTATTTTTTAAATATGTAAATTTTACGTATTTGCGACGGAGTTTTATTTTTTCATATTATATTGGTTGGTAAACAACTTGTTAATGCAACCAATGCCTAAAAACATTATTTGTAATAACTAATCTTTCTTAGTTTTGATCACGACAAAGTGTAAAACTATTTATCGTCAAAGATAACCGTAAGACGAATTATTCAACAAACACAATTATCAAGGTAATAATCATTTAAGTCTAACACAAACATATCTTATACATGTTTAGTGAGCATAGAAAGTGATTAACCTCAAAACTCACATTTATACAAATGCTACAAAATATTTTAATAAACTTTATTTTTAAGAAAATGTTTTGTAGAAAACTAGAAGAGGGATTGAATAGTTATCTTTAAAACTTTTTGTATGAAATGTCCATTAATTGGTGTTAATGCAATGACGCCTAAAAACATTACTTGCATTTTTCGGTCTCGCTTTGTTTGGATTACGACAATATGAAAAAACAAGCATTTACGAAAACAACGAAAAACGAATTTTTGAGTTCAAGTATTTTTCATTTCAACCATTATCACTTAAGGTATGAACAAACAAGTATTCATCCTAATTAAGTGATCAAGGATTTAATCTTTTCTTAAAACTCACTTTTTATTAAGTGTGACAAGTTTTTTTATTAAACTTTTTTTAAGAAAATGTTTTATTAAATTAATTATTTGAAAATTTGAAATTTGAAAATGGTATATTCTATCTTGGTTTGGAATATCATTTCAGTATATTTTAATCTCCATATTCGAGCCAATCCACTAAAAGACAAAAGGGAGCGGAGTCTACGCAGGTGGTTCTTTAGTGCCTATTGCGGTTCCTTATCGATAATGAACCGCGGCCTTCAATAAGGAACCACAGGCAGATATAGCCGTTGGATGTTTGTCTTATAAATAGTGGACCATTCTCAGACTTTTAACTCACCTCTTTTACATATACATTTCCAGATTATTTCCTACTTCATAAATCACTCAAATACCGTTAGTATTATTCAAGTACTGTTAGCTATCTTTCAAGTACCGTTAGTGTTAACACGGTACATAGTAAGTAATGCTACTTATAAAGTAAGTACTGCTATATTGATTAGGACGAATATATCTTTGAATAAGATATGTCATAGTTATAGTTAGAGTATATCTTATGTGATATACTTAAATAGTTAGAATATTGATAATATATCGTTTGTGATATAGTTATCTATATAGAATATTCTAAGTTTTCTAGGGTTTCTTATTCTATAAAAGGAACATAGGTACAATGTCATTCATGTACCTCATTCAAGTCGATTAATAAGAGAATCAAATAGTTAAAAGTAATTCTGTTCTTTTGTGCTTTATGAGTTAGATTCCGCATAACTTATTTAGCTTGAGTAAGAGTTCTTAAAGTGTTTTAGTTTGATTACAAACTACTATACTAGTTCTTAACAGAATATAGATCCAATCAAATGGATCAACAAGTGGTATCAGAGGTTGTTGAGAAACTCTAAAAAAGAAGAACACAACCCCATACACTCCACTCACACAAAAAACTCAATGTCTCAACATGGTGATGACGCTTACTTGGATGATGTTCAAAACCCTGATCCAATACCACAGGGACAACCACAAGTTGTGCATCCTGCACCAGCACAAGGTGGTCAAGCTGTGAATGTTGTAGCTACCTCTACAACTATAACACCTTCTCATACTCTTTCTGTTGTCAAACTCCCAGTGCTCAAAGGTGACAATTATGAGACATGGGCTATGCAGATGGAACATTACTTGAATCACACAGATCACACTGTATGGCAAGTTATCAAGAATGGGAATACACCTAAGAAGCTACACTGGTTGCCTGATGGTACATGCTATGCTCTACCTGCTGTGACTGCTGAGGAGGTACAAGCAGATATCAGAGAGAGAGAAAATCCAGAACTGCTTTGGCTATGGCTCTTTCAGAAGACATCTTGCCCAGCTTTCATCATTATAAGATGATAAAGCTATGCGAGATGCCATAAAACTTAGATTTGGAGGTAATGACTAATCTAAGAAGATGAAGAAGATTGTTCTTAAGCAAGAATTTGATAACTTCTCAATTTCCAGTATAGAGGGAATACATGGTGGCTATGGAAGATTCAGTAAGCTGATTACTCAATTGGCAGTTTATGGACAACTAATTCCTAATGAAGAAGCTAATCTAAAATTCTTAAGGAGTGTTCCACAAGAGTGGAAAGAAATGGCTATGCACTTCATCACAAGAGATGATCTGGAAACAATTCCTTTTGATCATCTCTACAACAATCTTAGAGCATACGAGATGGATGTAAAAGGCATTGAGGTGACTAAGGCATCAACTACAACAAAGTCTAACTTGGCTTTTGTGTCAGAAGGAAACAACAATACTTATTTCCATAATATCGCTAGTGGATCAAGCAGCGGTACATACTTCACAAATACCCCTGGAGGACTTACAAGCGGTACTCACCCACAAAGTACTAAAGGCAGCCCCATAGTCTCTCAAAATCCACATGGAAGATCTTCACCATTGTTTAGTGACAATGATTCCTTCTTATTCTTTGCTGGACAAGACAACATGCCAAGATTAACACTCAATGACTTGTTCCAAATGGATGATGCTGATGTTGAAGAGATGGATCTTAAATGGCAAGCTGCTATGGTGTTAGTAAGATCTAACAGGTTCTTCAAGGAGACTGGAAGAAAGATGACTGTTGATCCTAATGAGCCATTAGGATATGACAAGTACAAAGTTGAATGCTATAACTATGGAAGGAATGGACACTTTGCAAGAGAATGCACTAGAGACAAAGCTGAGAGTAGCAGTCAAAAGTCCAAGAACAGCTATAGAACCAGTCCAAGAATAACTGAAAGCTTTCCAAAAGGAAACAATAGGAGTCCTAAAGGAACCAAAGCATTGGTAACTGTAGATGGAGTGGTGAACTGGGCTGAAGATGAAGAAGAAGAAGAGCTTGGTTTAATGGCTCTCTCACATGAAGATACTGAGGTACATCCTTGTTCTAAAGACCCTATTCTTAAATTTAATAGCTTAAAAGTAGAACTAGAGGAACGGTATCAAAAAGTCAACACATGCACTGTAGAACTAAATGCTTTTAAACAGGGTGTTGCAAAGTTAGAAGAAAATATAGTTTTGTATAAAAAGGCTCAACAAAACTATGAAGAGAAAATAAGAATCTTAACTCTTCAAATGAGGGAAAAAGATGTGGAAATTAAAGTATTTGAAAGACAACTTTTGAAAGTGTCAGCAGAAAATGAAGCTTTAAAAGCCAATCTTTATAATGAAAGGGAAGTGATTAATCATTGGCAAAAGTCCTCTAAAGGATTGGGAAAACTGATTAATTCACAAATGGGGTATTATGATAAGTCAGGCCTAGGATATATTAAGGACCAACCTGGGATAACTTTATCTGACAAGGACTTATCAAAGGGGATTTTTGATAGTTCTAGTGAGTCAGATAATACACCTGAGAATGATAGATATGCTGAAGGAATGAAGGCAGTTCCTCCACCACTATCAGGAATTTTCATGCCCCCTAGTAATGATACAAGTATAGAGTTAGAAGAACCAAAGGTTAAAATTACCTCAAACTCTAGAACTTTGTCCCAAGATAAGACTGTTGTAACCAAAAACATTGTTTATCCACCTTTAATGATCAATTTTGTTTCTAAAGAATCTAAGACTAGTTCTGCTCCCAAGCAGGTAAAAACTCCTTGCAAGATATTGGAAAATGATGTAAAACATAATAAAACCAAGAGGGGTGGGTTAGGTTTTGAGAAAGTTAAGTCAAAACAACCTTTTGGGTCTTCTTTGAGAAGAAAAGGATGTTACGTTTATGGTATTCTAAGTCATTTTATCAAAGATTGTACTTTGCATGAAGATAAAATTGTGAAACAAAAGGCTGCACAAAAGGTCATGAAAAACAGTAATAGGAAAAATGCACAGGTTAATAGGAATCAAAAACTTAATAATGACAAACCTAAGTTTGATCACTCAAAAAGGATAGCTAAACAGGTTAAAAATAACTCTACCAAAAGTTTTTTTCCTAGAGCAGTACTTATGAAACAAGGTCTAAAAGAGGGAGCTTTTGATTATCTATATCTACTAAAATGAGTTAAGACAAATAATAAATATAAAGAGATTAAACAAGTTTAAGTCTAATTAAAAAGTAATTTTAAAGATAAAATAAGACAAGACTATATAAAATTAAACTTGACAAAAAATAAAATAAGATTTATAAAAACTTTCTCCACTTAATTAAAAACTTAATTGAAAGTAAATGTGAAAATAAAATGAGATTTAAAATTAAACTAGACAAAAAGTTGCGGGAAAGAAATACACTTCGAAAAATAACTAAGTAAAATAACCAAAAACTGTAGTCAGATCACACCCTACGATCGCAGCACGCGATCGCAGTCTGGATCGTATTCTAGATCTTAGTCTAGATCTTAGTCTAGATCTTAGTCTAGATCTTAGTCTAGATCTTAGTCGAGTCTAGATCGTGCCCCTGGATCGCAACAAAGTGATCGCAGCCAGCGATCTTAACCCACGATCGTAGCCTAGATCGTACCCTACGATCACAACAAGTGGATCGCAATGGACGATCGTGGCCTGGATCACAATCTTTGATCGCAGTTTCTAATCACAAGTAGAAACCCTTGGGTTTATGCGATTACGAAACTCGATCGGAACAAGTAAAACCCTTAAGGATTTTACGATGGAATGTAAATGATAATAAGCAGATTCGAATAAACACTTTCTTAATAAGCACTTACCAAAACTTAACCAAATCAACAATAACAAGAACTAAATAAGCACGAATTAAAAACATTCAAAATACTAAATAAGCAAGATTCCTAAAATACACTTTAAAAAGATTAAAATTTTAAGAAAACTTAAAAGAAAATAAGCTAAATGTGAAATAAGTAAAAATCGCAATAAGCTAAAACCTTAAATCGTTTAAAAACATTGATAAGAACAAAAAGATGAAAACTTTAATCAAATAAGCACCAAGATGAAACAAGTTACCTACTTGAACCGAATCAAAATCAAAAACAAGAAAGGTAGAATAAGATAGATGATGAAAAGCTTGAACTTGAACTTGTAGATTAAGGATTCAAATACAAGATTAAATGAAAAGTTTAAAACTTGAAATAAAAATGGAAGAAATCTAGAGAGAGAAAGTAGAATCACCTACTTCTCTCTAATGATATAAAAACTAAAAATAAAATGACTAACTAAAACCCTCATAATGAAGGATTAGGAGGGTATATATAGGAGAAGGGAGGTGTGGTGTGTTGCTTCTTTCTTCCTTTTGTCTTCTCGTCTTTTTAAATGACTCGTCTTTCTCGACTTTGTCTCGGGATTAGTCGAATGATGAAATGAACTAGTCTTCTAATTCTCTACTTTTAGTTGACTTGGTTCTTCGACTTTGTCAAACTTCCGTCTTTCGACTTTTTCTTTGATAAATCATCAGAATAGGCCTTTAACTTCCGTTCGTTTTGCACTTTTGACCTTTTAACTTCGTCTTTTGTCTTTTTCTTCGATAAAGGCCCGTGAAAGCCCGTGTTTTCTTCCTTTTTCATATTTTTGTCCTAAAACACAATAAAAACACAAACCATGCATAATTCTGACTTTTACGACATAAACTACACGTTTTGGTCTTGTTTTTATTATAATTAAGTGGTAAAAGGATAAGTGTTTTCACACTTAGTAAATCCCTACACTTGACCATTGCAATGCCCTCATGCAGTGCATTAATTTCAAAGCACGATTTACATTTTTATCATAATTAACCCACCTTGGCCTTTATTAAATACTAAACACTAAGGAAACCAAAAAGATTAGAAAATTACAAAATGCAAGAAGGAAGAACAAGTAAAGAGATCGAAGACTTACATTAGGGCTTTGGTCGTCATGAATGTTTATCACCCTCAAGTTTCACATTCCCCAAACCAAGCTTAAAAACGAGATCATTGTTATTATAAGTTAGTAAGCTAACACTCACTCATGTGGGCCAAATATTCCTTAGACTTCCTTATTCCTAGGTGTATCTCTTATATTTTATTATTGTCTTGAATGATCACGAGGATGCATTGTTGACTTATTTCGATAGTTTATTTAGGCTGAAAATAAAGTAGGACGATTTAATCAATAGTTAGCTAAAGGACAAAATCTTTTAAAACTGCTTCTCGGGACCTCATAAAGTTCATATCTTGGCATAACTCGCTTCACGATTTGAGACCTTGCTCGGACCGATATTTGGCAGTGACTTCATACTTCGAATCTTGAGAGACGTTCTTGAAATAATGGTCTTCTCTTCATAATAGGAAGTTCTTCACTTGAAATTTTTGAGAGATTCTTCATACTTGTACCACGACTTCTTCATTTTTCTCCAATATTTATTTTGGATTTTGATATACAACGATCCGCCTCCTTTTAGGACTTGGATCTATTTATCCTCATACCTTGCTAGGGTCTTCTCGGATAGACTTCTCCGTGATCTTTAGGGGAGTATTTGCTTTTCGTCGTGTGTCTCGATCCTTCATATTGATTTTTGATAAATGATTCTTCACATCACTTTGGATCTTTTAGCAACAAAATGTAGCCCTCATGCCTTGTTAGGGCCTTTTCGGACTCACCAATCTTCGAATCCCGCTTCAATAAGTCATGCCTTGGCTATGAAATCTAATTAATACCGAGCAACTTTTAAACGATCTTGTGCTAGAAGCTAAGTAACTTTTCAAATAGTACGACCTTACTTATTGCAATTATATTTATTAACAAGCGATAGGAGAAAAAGCTCATAATTAACTCACATAAATTCATGAAAGAATACCAAACTTATAATTGACTCTATCATCTCGCGTTCTCCACAATTTAAAATCTCAAGGAATGAGACTCGTGGATGCTTAGCCTATTAAATCAAAGTTTTGGGTTTTCAAGTCATCTATAGGATCTTGCATCTTCTTAGACTTTTTCAAGTTTAGAATTTGCATTTTAAAGTTCCCTTGATAAACGTCTTTCTAGGATCAATTATAGGAACTTGCGAAAAGTTCTTGTTCTTAACCCGTAAGAGTTAAGACTTTCGTGTTTTAAAGTTCCCTATATAAAAGCCTAGCAAAACTTGATTTAAACACGTTAAGGATGCTAGCTAGAGTAAACTTGGATAAGTAAACTCGGGTTGAGTCAAAAGATTCATGACGGGCCTAATATATCAAAGACATCTAAACTCATTAAAACCATTTTATTTAACTTTCTTTTTCTCTTTTGACTTTATTCTTGAAATAAAATATATACATACGATGCGATAACAAAAGGAAAGATCATAAAAGAAGATAAATGAAAAATACTACTAGGCCAAAATAGATCAAAATTTTTGGAAAATGTCGAAAAATTAGATTTTCCGGTTAAGATGAGGACAAATTCATGGAAAAGCCCACTTAACTTCAAGAGAAGTCCCCCCTACACTTGATATAAACATTGTCCTCAATGTTTATGCACGTGGGAGTAAACTCCCCTACACTTAGGACATTGTGCACTTTGTTTAAATTTTGCTAAGGAAAGGAAAACTAAAGTGATTTCAATGTCAACATATAGGATATGAAATATTAAATCACAAGAGTTTAGGATAGAACCAAGAAAACGGGTATACGGGATTACGGGTCGTCAAACAGCATCAAAAGTGTATATTTGAAAGCTTTAATCCCTGCACATCATAAAAAACAAGACAACAAACACCTATGTAGCTCCCCTACACTTATTATGAAAAACGGGTAAAAAGGATAGATCAACGGGTTGCCTCCCGAGAAGCGCTTGTTTTTGTTAACCGAGTCACGAGCCTGACTCGACCCAGAATTAATTCAAGGGAAACGTGGTGAGGGATTGAATCATCTCATGAGAGATGTCCTCACCAAATTACAACTTAACACGCTGGCCATTCACCTTAAAGTTTGGCCCATTTGGTTGAGAAAGCTCAATGGTGCCATAAGGGAAGACTTTAGCAACGGTAAATGGGTCGGACCAACGAGATTTAAGCTTGCCCGAAAAGATTTTCAACCGAGAGTTAAAAAGTAAAACTTGATCACCTATGTGAAACTCTCGGTTCTTAATACTAGAATCATGAATGAGCTTGGTTTTCTCTTTATAGATTAATGAATTCTCATAAGCCTCATTCCTCAGTTCATTAAGTTCATTGAGTTGGATTTTCCTAAGATCACCGGCTTTGTTGATATCAAAATTAGCCCATTTCAAGGCCCAATAAGCCATATGTTCCAACTCAATTGGGAGGTGGCATGCCTTTCCATACACAATACGATATGGAGTGCAACCAATAGGTGTCTTATATGCGGTACAAAAAGCCCACAAAGCATCATCTAACTTATCAGCCCATGAGGCACGATGCTCTCCCACAGTACGCTCTAAGATTCGCTTAAGTCCACGGTTAGAGATCTCAGCTTGACCATTAGTTTGTGGATGATACGCGGTAGAAAGTTGGTGATTGACACCATACTTAGCCATGACTCGAGCAAATTGATCATTGCAAAAATGAGTCCTGCGATCACTAATGATAGCACGAGGAACACTGAATCGAGCAAATAATTGTTTCAGAAAGTTCACAACCACCCTCGCATCGTTCGTAGGTAAAGCTTTAGCTTCAACCCATTTAGATACGTAGTCAACGGCTACGAGGATGTACTTGTTCCCTTTAGATGATGGAAATGGCCCCATAAAGTCGATGCCCCATACGTCAAAGATTTCACATTCTTGGATGAAATTTTGAGGCATCTCATCTTTATGTGTGATATTGCCTTATCTTTGACAAGCATCACAATGCTTAACCATTTCATGAGCGTCATGATAAATGGTGGGCCAATAAAATCCGGAGTCGAAAACTTTCTTCGCGGTATAGTTAGGACCAAAGTGACCACCGATGGGTCCTTTGTGGCAAGCTTCAAGGATTAGTAAAGCTGCCGACCCATCAACATACCTAGGAATGACAAGATCCACACATTGCTTGAAAAGGTAAGGGTCGTCACAATAATAGTGTTTAATGTCCTTGAAGAACTTTCTCTTTTGTTGGGACGTTAACCCTTCCATGAGAACACCGCTCGCTAAATAGTTTGCAATGTCCGCAAACCATGGGGTATCGTCAATATTGGAGTTAATAGACATTAAGGCCTCAAAGGGAAAAGATTCATTAATCTCTTGATTTGGAAGTTCCCCTTGATAAAGATCCTCGAGTCTACTAAGATGATCCGCAGCTAGGTTTTCTGCTCCCTTTTTATCACGAATTTCGATTTTAAATTCTTGTAGGAGCAAAACCCAACGAAGGAGTCTCGGTTTAGCATCTTGCTTGGTCAAAAAGTTTTTCAAGGCGGAATGGTCGGTGTAAACGATGGTGGTAGAAAGCACAAGATAGGGGCGGATTTCTCAAAAGCATACACTACGGCTAAAAGCTCTTTTTCGGTAGTGGTATAATGAAATTGAGCCCCCGTCATTGTCTTGTTAGCATAATGGATTGGTTGGAAATGTTTGTTCACTCGTTGACCTAAAACTGCTCCTATCGTGAAATCACTAGTATCGCACATGAGCTCGAAAGGTAACTCCCAATTTGGAGAGACTAAGACTGGTGCCTTAGTTAATTTACCTTTAAGAAGTTCGAAAGAATCGAGACATTCTTGAGAAAAGATTAAAGGAGCATCCTTTTCTAAGAGGTGAGTCATTGGTCGAGCTATCTTAGAGAAATCTTGGATGAAACGTCGATAAAATCCCGCATGACCTAAAAAACTTCTAACTCCTTTGACGGTGGTAGGTGGATGCAACTTAGCAATGACGTCAACTTTAGCACGGTCGACTTCAATACCGACTTTGGAAATTTTATGACCAAGAACAATACCTTCTTTTACCATAAAATGGCATTTTTCCCAATTAAGAACGAGACGAGTGTCTTCACACCGTTTAAGCATACGTTCTAAATTGGCAAGGAAAGATGAGAAATAATCACCATAGACTGAAAAATCGTCCATAAAGACTTCCATAGTTTCTCCAACCATGTCATGGAATATAGCCATCATACATCTTTGTAAAGTCCTAGGAGCATTGCATAAGCCGAAAGGCATTCTTTTGTAAGCAAATGTTCCATAAAGACAAGTGAATGTGGTTTTCTCTTGGTCTTTTGGATCGATAGGAATTTGAAAATACCCAGAGAAACCGTCTAAGAAGCAATAATAATCATTACACGCTAAACGCTCGAGCATTTGATCCATGAAAGGAAGAGGAAAATGATCCTTACGAGTGGCATCATTGAGCTTACGATAGTCTATGCAAACTCGCCAACCCGTGACAAGTCGAGTAGGAATCAACTTGTTGTTTTTATTGGGAACAACGGTTATTCCGCCTTTCTTAGGCACACAATGGACGGGACTAACCCATGGTGAATCCAAAATAGGGTGAATCATTCCGGCATCTAGAAGTTTGATAACTTCTTTCTTGATGACGTCATGAATTTTTGGATTAACCCTTCTTTGGCTTTGGATTGCGGGTTTGAAGTCATCTTCCATGAGAATTTTATGAGTGCAAAAGTTAGGATCAATTCCCCGGATGTCAGAAATTTTCCAAGCAATTACTTTCGTAGGATTTTTGAGCACATCGATAAGTCGAGATTTTTCATCCTCTTTTAAGTCCTTTGCAATGATGACGGGTAACTTCTTATTGTCTTCTAGGAAAACGTATTCAAGATGAGACGGTAAATCCTTAAGCTCTAAATCCGGAGGATTGTCAATGGAAGGCTTAGTAATATTCGGATCATCGATTGTAACTTCCTTAGGAGAAGGTGGAGAAATATGGTCCTCATTGAGAAGTTTCTCAATGGTACCAATGTCTTCATCCCAATCGGAGGGAGAATCGTCATATTTTAAGTCCACATCCCCTAAAGTTGCTTCAAATTCTTTTAAAAGAAAGTCACTTTCTCAAAATGGAGTCAATGAGGGGGCAATAGAGGCAACGGTCTCAACAATGGGTAGAGAAGAAAAACCACTTTTACAAGCATCTTTGAAATGTTCTTAACAAGCCTCATCAAGTACGTCAATGAAATTAACGCTCTCATGTTCATAAGGTTGCTTAGAAAGCTTACCCATGTTAAAGATGATTTTGTCGTCACCAAATCTCATGATTAATTCGCCCGCGGCTACATCAATGAGAGTGAGACCGGTCCTCAAGAATGGACTTCCAACGATTAATGAAACACGGGGATCCATCTCGTAGTCAACGACAACAAAATCCGCTGGAAAGGTGAATTTGTCGACACCGACGAAGACATCTTCGGCTATCCCCACTGGATAAGCAACCGTACGGTTAGCTAATTCCAATGTCATTCGTGTGGGGACTAGCTCAGGTAGAGATAATTGTTTCCAAACGCTTAATGGCATTAAGTTGATTCTAGCACCTAGATCGGCTAGGTCCATACAATTCTCTACCCCGGGAAAGTTGCAAGGAATGAGAAAGCGACCTGGATCACCAAGTTCGGTTGGTAATTTCCTTAAGAGAACCGCGGAGAAATTCTCATTAAGTTGGGTCTAAGCAATATCAAGGAGTTTTTTCTTATCACTTAGAAGATCTTTGAACATTTTAGCATATTTAGGCATGTGAGCGAGCGCCTCGGCAAAGGAGATGTTGAAATTCAAATGTTTAAACATTTTAAGAAAGTTTGAAACTTGAATATCATCCTTATTTTTCAACTTCTCTTTCCTCAACCTTGAAGGGTAAGGTATGTCGGGTTGAGATGAAGGCTTTGGAATGGATTTCTCACTCACATTCTTGGGTGGAGGAGGGGTGAAAGTAGAAGGTGGAGGAATTTGTGAAGGGGGCTCGTTATCCTTTGTCGCAATCACCGGAGTAGGTTTAGGAATCTCGGGTTCCTTATAACCTTTTCCACTTCGGGTGGTGATTGCTTTCATCTCCCCGCTTGGATTAGCAACGGTGTTACTCGGAAGAGAACCCGAACCAGAGGATTGATTACTTGGGAAGAAACTAGCCATCATATCCCTTAAGTCATTCGTTTGACTAGTTAAAGAGTTTCGCATGTCATTCCTAAGCTCGGCTCGAAGATCATTCCCTTGTTTCGCCATGTCACCTTTAAAGTTAAGAATTTAGCTCTGAAGATTCTTCACCAGCGCGTCATTAGTCCTCATGTAGGTTTCAACCTCGTGATTAAATGTCGTAGGTTGGTTGGGAGGAGGAACTTGATAAGCGGGTGGTTGATAGGTGGGTTGTTGGTAAACTTGATTATTTCCATGAGGTAGATATGGGTTTCTTTGGGTTTGATATTGAGTAGGAGCTCGAGGTTGGTTTTGATTGTTGCGATTGAATTTGTTTTGGTTTTAAGGAGGAAAACCGGGTGGTGAGAGAAAATTGTTTGAACGATAACTTAGCAAATTGCGATCACCTTGAGGACGAGCTTGATAGCCTCCCATAGAAAAGTTACCGTTAGCCGCATACACATTTTCCGGATTGTCATGAGTAGAAGGAAAATCGGTGTATGAATGAGGACCACTGCAAGTCTCACAAGAAATTGATACAGCTTTAACTTGTTGAAATTGGTTCGTAGCCATGGTTAAGAAATTTTTGTTCATCTCGGCTATTTGGCGGGTGAGTTCGGTTAACTCGGGGTTTGATGAAGTAGAAGAAACATTGGCCCTCGGGTTATTTCTTGAAGATGCGGATGAATCCCAATTTTTGTGATGAGTGGTCATGTTCTCTATAAGCTCTCTACACTCCTCAGGTCTTCTTTTCATAAATGTACCACCGGCGGCTGCATTAATTGTATCACGATCACGAAAAGTTAAACCATTGTAGAAAGTATCAATTAAAGTGACGGGGAACATATTATGGTTAGGACAACGATCGATCAAGACATTATAACGTTCCCAAGCATCGAAAAGAGACTCATCAGGTTCTTGAGTGAAACCACTGATTTGATTACGAAGACTAGTGACCATGGATGGTGGAAAGTATCTTGACAAAAAATTTTGAGTCATCTCGTCCCAAGTATGAATTGAGTTTTTAGGAAGACGATCAAACCATTTTTCGGCATGGTGGGATAAAGTATGTGGAAAAAGATGAAGCTGAAGAAAATCCATGGAAACACCGGGCAATTTCATGCTTTGAGTGACGGTTATGAATTTATCGAGGTGTTTGTTGGCATCATCATCCGGTAATCCACGAAATGGACAAGCATTTTGAACTTGTTGGATCATGTGATGCTTCAACGAAAATTCGGGAGCCGTGATTTGCATCGGCGCAATCGGTCCTCCACGTCCATTCATAGTTGGTTGGCATAGCTCCTCCATCGTACGAAGGTCGGGTTGAGGGGCATGGTTGTTATTATTCATATTGGGGTGAGGTGGGTTATTATTATTATGCACACCGGCCATATCTAGGTCTCTACGAGTCTCGGGCTCAGGATAAGACGAAGATCGAGTACGCATACACTAAAAATGCAAAAATATTTTTGATTTTTTTATCTTTTTTATTTTTTTGGATATTTGAAATTTTTTTTTTTTTGAATTTTTTTGAAAATTTTTATGCTTGAAAATAACGTTCCCAAAAGAACGGATCCTAAAATCCATTTTTTCTCACTAAAAACCGTAAATCTTTACGAAAAGAGCCGGCAGCGGCGCCATTTTAATAATGACTTTTATGATGTGTGGATATGTGTACTCGTTCGTTCTCGGTATCTAATTGAATTGATCAAGGTTTAGGGTGGACTTATCGGTTTTGGTCACTAAAAGGGGGAGATTTTGATTATGTATATCTACTAAAATGAGTTAACACAAATAATAAATATAAAGATATTAAACAAGTTTAACTCTAATTAAAAAGTAATTTTAAAGATAAAATAAGACAAGACTATATAAAATTAAACTTGACAAAAAATAAAATAAGATTTATAAAAACTTTCTCCACTTAATTAAAAACTTAATTGAAAGTAAATGTGAAAATAATATGAGATTTAAAATTAAACTCGACAAAAAGTTGCGGGAAAGAAATACACTTCGAAAAATAACTAAGTAAAATAACCAAAAACTGTAGTCAGATCGCACCCTACGATCGCAGCACGCGATCGCAGTCTGGATCATATTCTAGATCTTAGTCTAGATCTTAGTCTAGATCTTAGTCTAGATCTTAGTCTAGATCTTAGTCTAGTCTAGATCGTGCCCCTGGATCACAACAAAGTGATCGCAGCCAGCGATCTTAACCCACGATCGCAGCCTAGATCGTACCCCACGATCGCAACAAGTGGATCGCAATGGACGATCGTGGCCTGGATCACAATCTTTGATCGCAGTTTCTAATCGTAAGTAGAAACCCTTGGGTTTATGCGATTACGAAACTCGATCGGAACAAGTAAAACCCTTAATGATTTTACGATGGAATGTCAAATGACAATAAGCAGAACCGAATAAGCACTTTCTTAATAAGCACATACCAAAACTTAACCAAATCAACTATAACAAGAACTAAATAAGCACGAATTAAAAACATTCAAAACACTAAATAAGCAAGATTCCTAAAATACACTTTAAAAAGATTAAAATTCTAAGAAAACTTAAAAGAAAATAAGCTAAACGTGAAATAATTAAAAATCACAATAAGCTAAAAACTTAAATCGTTTAAAAACATTGATAAGAACAAAAAGATGAAAACTTTAATCAAATAAGCACCAAGATGAAACAAGTTACCTACTTGAACGAATCAAAATAAAAAACAAGAAAGGTAGAATAAGATAGATGATGAAAAGCTTGAACTTGAACTTGTAGATTAAGGATTCAAATACAAGATTAATGAAAAGCTTAAAACTTGAAAGAAAAATGGAAGAAATCTAGAGAGAAAGTAGAATCACCTACTTCTCTCTAAAGATATGAAAACTAAAAATAAAATGACTAACTAACACCCTCCTAATGAAGTATTAGGAGGGTATATATAGGAGAAGGAAGGTGTGGTGTGTTGCTTCTTTCTTCCTTTTGTCTTTTCATTTTTTTAAATGACTCGTCTTTCTCGATTTTGTCTCGGGATTAGTCGAATGATAAAATGAACTAGTCTTCTAATTCTCTTCTTTTAGTTGACTTGGTTCTTCGACTTTGTCAAACTTCCGTCTTTCGACTTTTTCTTCGATAAATCATCAGAATAGGCCTTTGACTTCCGTTCTTTTTGCACTTTTGATCTTTTGACTTCGTCTTTTGTCTTTTTCTTCGATAAAAGCCCGTGAAAGCCCGTGTTTTCTTCCTTTTTCATATTTTTATCCTAAAACACAATAAAAACACAAACCACGCATAATTCCAACTTTTACGCATAAAATACACATTTTGGTCTTGTTTTTATTATAATTAAGTGGTAAAAGGATAACTGTTTTCACACTTATTATTGGTTCAAAGTTTTTCAAACCAAAGTTCTCTAAGACTTCTAAGAATGTTGTTGAAAAAGCCAAAACATCTAGAAGTAGGTTTAATAACAAACTAGTGCAAATGTGGGTTCCTAAAAGAGAAAAATCATGTGTTAAAGCAAGTACTGCTAAAGCAGTACTTAAGGCAAAGAAGTCTGATCACATACAGTCACCCTATGTCTTTGACTATATAACTGAAACCATGAAGTATAAGAGTAAAAGCAGTATCACTGGAAATGCTTCTGAACAGACTCTTAAGTATGTAGGTTCCACAAGATCCGAGCCAAATGTGGCTTGGGTTCCTGTTAAAAACTAATAAGTTTTGTGTATGTGCAGGGGAATCTAATTGATGAACTGAAAGACATAGGTATAGTAGATAGTGGATGCTCAAGACACATGATAGGGAATAAAGATTTTCTTGCTAAATTTGAAGAATTCAGAGGAGGACCAGTAGCCTTTGGAGGTAGCAAAGGTAGAATTACTGGCAAAGGGAAAATCAATTCAGGGAAGTTAGAATTTGAAGATGTGTTCTTTGTGAAAGAATTGAATGAGTTTAATCTCTTTTCTGTATCACAAATGTGTGGTAAGAAGAACAAGGTGCTGTTCACAGACAAAGACTGCTTGGTGCTGTCTAAAGAATTTGAGATGCCTAAAGAATCTCAAGTACTGCTCAAAGTACCTAGGCAAGAAAATATGTACACCTTTAATCTTCATACTATTACTCCAACAGGTGGTATTACATGTTTGCTAGCTAAGGCTTCTTATGATGAGTCTAATTTATGGCATAGAAGGTTAGGTCATGTGAATTTCAAGAATCTTAATAGATTAGTGAATAGGAATTTGGTTAGAGGGTTACCTAACAAATCTTTTCAGAATGACTTCACATGTGCTGCTTGTCAAAAAGGTAAACAACATAGAGCCTCTTATAAGACCAAGACTGTCAATACTGTGACAAAACCTTTACAACTCTTGCATATGGATTCGTTTGGTCCAGTTTCTGTAAGAAGCATTAGTCATAAGACCTTTTGTCTAGTCATAACTGATGATTATAGTAGATTCAGTTGGGTTTTATTTTTAGCTCTTAAGAGTGAAACCAATGAATTACTTAAGGATTTTATCACTTTAGTTGAAAAGCAGTTCACTAAACAAGTTTTAATCATTAGGGCGGATAATGGGACAGAATTAAAGAATGCTGAATGTGATGAATTCTGTAGGTCTAAAGGCATTAAGAGACAATTTAGTAACCCTAGGACTCCACAACAAAATGGAGTAGCTGAAAGGAAGAATATGACACTAATTGAGGCTGCTAGAACTATGCTGGCTGATTCTCTTTTGCCAAATACCTTTTGGGCAAAAGCAATCAACACTGCATGTTATGTGTTAAATAGAGTCTTAGTGACCAAGCCTCAAAACAAAACACCTTATGAACTTTTGACTGGTGTTAAGCCTACCATAAGTCATTTAAGACCTTTTGGGTGTCATGTGTCTATACTAAATACTCTTGATCATTTGGGAAAGTTTGATGGAAAGTCTGATCCATGATATCTTGTAGGATATTCTTTGCAAAGTAAATCATATAAGGTTTTTAATTTGGCATCTAAAAAGGTTGAAGAAAATGCACATGTTAATTTCTTAGAAAATAAACCCAATGTCCCAGGAATAGGTTATGCTTGGATGTTTGATTTAGATTATCTAACTAACTCCATGGATTACTATTCTGTGCAAAAGGATTGTCAAACTAACAATGTAGGTGAGGAGTCTAGTGCAACTAATGCAGGTACTCAAGAAGAAGTTTCTTCATCAGATAATGATGTTCATATTTATGTGCCCAATATGCCTACTGTTACTCCCATGTATGCTACTCCCAAGAAGCAAACCATGCCATAAAAAGATGATCAAGACTCCCAAGAGCTTCAAAGGCTTCAAGATTAAGAAAAGAATGCTACATATGCTAATAAGGATTCAGGAGAAGAATCTTTTGAGTCACAACACTCAGCAGTACATACTACACCTAGCGGTACTTTATCTGCAAGTATTGCTAAGTCAAAATCTGCTACATCTGCTGATTCATTAGAAGAGGTTCTACAAGCTATGGACGATGAAGATGTGTATGCCAGTCCAGCTGAAGGAATCTTCTCCAAAGCTTCCTATGATGAGCAGGGTGCAGTAACTGATTTCAACAATTTGGAAACAGAAATTCAAGTAAGTTCTATTCCCACTCATAAAGTCAACAACAACCATCCTACTACACAGATCATTGGAGATCCCAAGTCTGCTGTACAAACCAGAAGACAACTTCAAACCAATATTGAAACTCATGCACTTGTGAGTTATGTCAAACAACAGCAGAGAACTAATCATAAAGATACTCAGCATTATTTGTTTGCCCGTTTCTTATCACAAGTAGAGCCCAAAAACATTTCTCGGACTCTTGATGAAGAAAGTTGGGTAGATGCCATGCAAGAAGAATTAACACAATTTGAGCTACAAAAAGTTTGGATTCTTGTGGATCTTCCCTTAGGTAAGAGAGTAATTGGTACTAGATGGGTTTTCAGGAATAAGAAGGATGAAAGAGGAGTTGTTGTGAGGAACAAGGCAAGACTTGTTGCTCAAGGCTATAGACAGGAAGAAGGGATAGACTATGATGAGGTTTTTGCACCAGTGGCAAGGATAGAAGCCATTAGGTTATTTATGGCCTTTGCATCATATATGGGTTTTATAGTCTATCAAATGGATGTGAAAAATGCCTTTCTTTATGGTATTATTTTAGAGGAGTTATATGTCTTACAACCTCCAGGTTTTGTAAATCCTAAATTCCCCAATAGAGTCTACAAGGTTATCAAAGCACTTTATGATCTGCATCAAGCTCCTAGAGCCTAGTATACAACTTTATCCAATTTTCTGTTAGAGCATGGATATAGAAAAGGGACCATTGACAAAACTCTGTTCATCAAGAAGAATGCTAAGGATATTATTCTAGTTCAAGTATATGTTGATGACATCATTTTTGGTTCTACCAAGAAGTCATGGTGTGAAGAGTTTGAGGCTTTGATGAAAGGAAGATTTCAGATGAGTTCTATGGGAGAACTAACTTTATTTTTGGGACTGCAAGTCAAACAAAGGAAAGATGGAATATTTATCAGCCAAGATAAGTACGTTGCTAAAATCTTGAAGAAATTTTCATGTATGGATACAAGGAGTACAAGCACACCTTTTGAAGCTAAGAAGTCTTTATCTAAAGATGAACATGGAGAAAATGTTGATATTCATCTATACAGATCAATGATTGGTTCATTGATGTATCTTACTACTTCAAGGCCAGATATTATGTTTGTTGTGTGTGCCTGTTCAAGGTTTCAAGTCAATCCAAAGGTGTCACATCTACATGCTGTGAAGAAGATTTTTAAGTATCTTAAAAGTCAATCCAATTTAGGATTATGGTATCCTAGAGATTCCACCTTTGAATTGGAAGCTTACTCAGACAGTGATTATGTTGGAGCTAATCATGATAGGAAATCCACAATAGGAGGACAGAAGACTCATATCATGGCAGTGTAAGAAGCAAACCATTGTTGCTACTTCTACAACTAAAGCTGAATATGTAGCTGCTGCTCATTGCTGTGGACAAGTAATTTGGATTCAAAATCAATTTTTAGATTATGGGTTTAACTTCATGAACACCAAGATTTACATTGATAATGAAAGTACTATACGCATTGTCAAGAATCCAGTGTTTCACTCCAAGACCAAGCATATTGAAATAAGACATCACTTTATAAGAGATGCCTATGACAAGAAGCTTATTTAAGTCTTGAAGATTCATACAGACAACAATATAGTTGATTCGTTGACCAAGGCATTTGATGCAAAGAGATTTAAATTCTTGGTGACGCATATTGGTATGCTCAACCAATAGACTGCTGCATATGTTGAGGGGAGGTAATAGTTGTACAGATTTTTATACTAATTTTTATTGTATAGTCTATGTTTTGTGTTTTTGATGTGATTGCAGGTTGATAGAAAACGATAAAAGAGGATATAATAATAGTGGAATGCATGAACTAGTCAAAATTGTGAGGTATCGTTATAACTCCAAGTACCGCTAGCACAAATTCAAGTATCGCGTATGTTCTATGTATCGCTACATGTCTGTTGTACCGTTAAGGGTCTCTTTTGTAAATTTGGCGGCTTCTTCGCGCTTGGGTTTGTTATTTACATAAATACTTACTCCAATTACACAATTGATTCACCTAATCTTTTATTTTTATCTCTTGATTCTATAACCTTCTCTCTAATTTTTCGATCATCAAAAATACTAATGGTTGCTTTACAAGTGATCTCTAAGCATAATTTGGTTGCGAATCTTGCTGCGAATTATGACTCTCTTGGATTCCATGAGATTATTAGTTTCTTATCTCGAAGTCATGTTCGTTTTGCACTCACTATAAGTCCCATTGTCTCTATTTCCATTGTTGAACAATTTTGGAACACTGCTGTGTTAGGTACTCGGTTTGATCAACCTTGCATTAAGGCTAGGGTGAATCATAGAAATATATATGTAGTTGAGGTACTGCTAAGGGCAAGTTTGAGATTAACGGATGAAAATGGACTTAGTATGCTTAATAACACAGAGATTCATGATGGCCTTGCAGCCATAGGCTATCAGGGTGGTAGGGAAAGTCATACTTTCTTTAAAGCTTTATTTTCACCTCAATGGAAATTGATTTTTCATGCTATTATTCACTGTTTAAGCTCTAAAAGTACATCTTTTGATCAAATTCCTGCTGCATTGGCATCAACTGGTATTTTTCTAGCAAATAACAGGGTTTTTAATTTTTCAAGATTAATTTTTGAAGGCATGACTAGGAATTTAGAATGAACTAAGAAGTTTTTGATGTATCCTAGATTCATTCAGGCTTTAGTTAGTGACCAAAGACCTAACCTACCAGAGTTAACTAATACATGGGATGTTCCTACATTCACAAAGAGAACTTTCTCTTTCTTGACCAAACAAGGCAATGCCTTTACAGGAATAGTTACACCATTGTTTGCTCATATGTTAGCCCAACCTGCCAATCAAGAAGGTGAGGAACCTAGCAATGCTAGTGCTTCTCAGCAAACTCCTTCTCACTAGAGTTCCTATTCCCTAGAAGATTCATAATCTTCTTCTCACAATGTTGGTGCTCCAGCAAACACCGATGAGATGATCCATACACCAGCTGCTTCTATTGCTGCTAGTGGTTCACCACCAGTACAAGCACCAGAGGTGGTGGATGTTGCAAATTTGTCTGCTTTGTGTACTAGTTTGTCCCAACAGGTATAGGTGTTGCAAAAAGAAAAACTTGTTCAAGACAAGAAAATTGCTGAATTGGAAGCTAGCCTAATCAAGTTGAGGAACAAAGTATCACCTTGGATGAGGCAACATAGATCTATTCAGAAGGCTGCACTCAAAAAGCAAAGATTCAGAAACCACAAGAAAAGGAAACTGAATGCAACCAAACAGGGGAGGAATTATGAAGAACAACCACCTTCTTCTGATAATCAAACAAGGATCTCTAGAAATGACATCAATTTTGAGCTGGATGAAGATGTCATTGGGAATTATGAAGATGGAACTGGTTTAGAGACTTGTGTGGATGAACCTACAAACATGGAGTTTCAACAGGAAGAACCACAACCTACTCATGAGGAGCCACAAGTTGAAGAAATGATGGTAACTCAGCCAACACCAACACCTCAATCACCACTTCAAGTGAATTGGAGTACTTTCTATGAGAAGTTGGAGGAAATAAATATCCAATTTCCTGTATCTTCAACTCCACCACCACAAAGACAAATATGGTTTCACAGGAAACAGTCTTTGCAAGTACTGTCTAGATCAAGAATGAGCAATGGATCAGACAAGACTGAAGAGGTGCAAGTTGAAATGATAGCTTCAGTGGAAGAAAGGGTATTTGGAGATACACAAGTGATTGAAGAAACAAGTGTGTCTAATGCTAGTGAAGCCAACATGGTTGAAGATCCAAGTACTGCTAAGCCAAATAAGCCGACTGCAAGTACTGCTGACATTGTTGAAGACCCAAGTACTGCTAAGCCAACTAAGCCGATTTCAAGTACCGCTGGTGATCATTCTTCACTAGAAAGTCAAAATCCTTTTGGAGAGGATGGGACTTTAGCCCAATTACTGCTTGACTTAAGAAAGAAGAATTCAGCTGAGAAAGCAAAGCAAGCAAAGGCAGAGAAGAAGACACAACAAGAAGTTCTTGCCAAAAAGGATCAAACTAAAGGTAAGAAAGTTAAAGCTTCACACCCTACTAAAGGTATAGTTATTCAACATCAAGCTGATGAGGAAAGACCTTCCAAGCTGAAGAAGAAGCTACCTAAGATTAATCCAAAGGATAAGGGGAAGAAGCAAATACTATCAGAATCTGAAAATGAAAGTGATTCAGATGATGACATAAGCAAAGTCATGTACAGATTTAATCAATTAGACCATGATGAGGAATATGCTTTCAGAATGCAAGCACAAATTCGTAAAGATGAATTACAAGAGGAAGTTGCAGCAAAGCAGCATTTGTTAGAAGCTAAGAGAATACAACAAGAATGGAACATACACGAGTATGATAGGATTCATGCTGAACTACATGCAAGTGAGCTTATTACAGACTCATTGATAGCTGAAGAGAGAGATGCTTATGATGAAGAAGAGAAATCAAAGTTGATTGATGATATGGTAAGGGAGCAACAAAGATTCTTTGTTGAAAAGAGAAGAAGAGAAAAGATTAAGCCTCCAACTACTATGCAGATTAGGAATCAAATGATGAACTTTCTCAAGAAAGTTAGGGGTTTCACTCATATTCAGCTGGTCAAGAAGAATTTTGAAGAAATCAAGACTTTGTATGAGCAACATAAGAGAACTGAATTGAATTTTGTTGAGATTGGATCTGAAGCAGATAGAATGGTTGTTAAAAGACATAGAAGACATCTGCAACAACAAAGACAATTTGGAAGCACTCTTAGAATTGAGCCAAGTACATGCTGAACCTACAACCACATCTCAAACTATCAAGACCACTTATGTGGGGAAGAATAGAAAGGAGAAGGTAAGTTCAAAGGAGGAAGAGACTGCTCAAAGAATGAATGAAGGAATTAAAGCTCAAGATATTGCTCAGACTGAAAATGTACAAACAATACATACACAGTTAACAATACATATTGAAGAGACGGTACATACAAACTTGGAAGAGGGTTTAACAAATTTTGAGGGAACCTCCAAGGGTGTTAAAAGAAAAAGATCAACAAAGAGAAAGCAGAAAGCCAAGAGGGCTAAGTCAACAGCAGAAGATAGTGATGATGATGAGAGCTTGAAGAATTACTTGAAGATAGTAAAATTTGAAGATCAATGTATTGATACAGAGATTTTTGGAAAGAGATCATCTATTGCTAGATGGATATACCCTATCTATCAAGGACTTGAAGCTCATGGAGTTCAAAGAACTGATGGCACAACAAGAATATTCAGACTTTTGGAAGATATTCTTCACATTGTTGACTGACAAGATATTCAGGATCTTTTCAGGTTAGTTCAAGAAGTCAGTGCAGGTAAAACTGAAGTATCACTATTGTATAGGGAAATGCTCTTCATGTATGAACCACACAACTGTGATCAAGAAATGTTGAAGGTATTAGAGAATCAGGTTCCTAGTTACTTGAGATATTATAGGTCATGTGAATTGCATATTTTGGATATAGATGATGTTACATACTATATGCTACAAGAGAAGAGTTATCCATTCAAAAGAAGATTGTTGGAAAGAATGTTGGAACAACAATTGGAAGTTACAGAAGAATATGTTGATGCTTTGGAGTTGATCAGAATGGTTAAACAACAAATCAAGGATTTGAAAGATGAGGAAGAAGCTGAGAAAGAGCCTTAAGTGTTTGACTTTCAGTCACACTTCACAAATGGTTCTCAGTTCACCATGTCTAACACACATAAGAACTGGCTAGTCCATAAGAAAACGGTTTGTGGTAAAGACTTCTCAAATCCGTTGAAAGCTGGTAGTTTGCTAAAAACTATATGGTTCTGACTCACCTTGTTTCGAGACAAAGAGTTGGCTAGTCCTAGACAAACGGTACTAGGTAAAGACTTCATCAAATCCGTTGATGGTTGACAATTTACCAAATTGTAAGGTTATCAGTACACCTTATTCTTCATGAATAAAGTATTGGCTATTCCAGAGTGTACGGCTAACTGGTACAGAATATATCAAATCCGTTGATAGCTGGTGATTTGCTAAAAATCATAAAGCCAATACATATTGGTTTTTGTTGTTAACTGTTTTATTTCAAGTATGAAGATTGCAAGCAAAGAAGTATTCAGGAAGAAAATACTTAGAAGGTTTTGTCTTATCAAATCAAGATTGAAGTTTATGATTCAGAGTTCATAGGTTTAACTCAAGAAGACAATTACTGATGCTGCAAAGATAAATGAATATTTACAAGACACAAGAAGATCATAGTTTGAAGACAAAGATGATGTTCATGTTGTTTGAAGATTATCTTATCAGAATAAGATCTACATTGAAGTGTTTGGCTACATTCAGTTGGATACAAATACAAATTACCAAGTTCAATCCAAGGATGAAGGAAAGACTGAAGACATGTATTCTAAATACATCCAGTACAAGAGAAACAAGAAGACAACAAGTTATCATTCTTGTTTAGGGGAGGATTGTTGGGAATTATTTGTTAAGTGTCAAGTACCGTTAGTATTATTCAAGTACTGATAGTTATCTTTCAAGTACCGTTAGTGTTAACGCGGTACATAGTAAGTACTGCTACTTATAAAGTAAGTACTGCTATATTGATTAGGACGAATATATCTTTGTATAATATATGTCATAGTTATAGTTAGAGTATATCTTATGTGATATACTTAAATAGTTAGAATATTGATAATATATCGTCTGTGATATAGTTATCTTTATAGAATATTCTAAGGTTTCTAGGGTTCCTTACTCTATAAAAGGAACATAGGTACAATGTCATTCATGTACCTCATTCAATTCGATTAATAAGAGAATCGAATAGTTAAAAGTAATTATGTTCTTCGGTGCTTTATGAGTTAGATTCCGCATAACTTATTTAGCTTGAGTAAGAGTTCTCTAAGTGTTTTAGTTTGATTACAAACTACTATACTAGTTCTTAATAGAATATAGATCCAATCAAAGGGATCGACACTCTCAAAGTGCAAAGAGAAGACACTATCATCCTTGAAGTGTTGTGTCTACCTCAAAGATCCATTGAATATTCAAACTTATTTATTCATTGTTGTGTCATTGTTGTGAAGATCCAAGTAGTTGTGTATATTTGGAAGTTGTGTATGTATTAAGGTAATACTTGGTCCTTAAAGTATATTGGTGTAGATTGGTACTAGATAAGATTAGGGCTCGACTTATAGCTTAGAGTCAGAAATTAGATAAGAGACGTTGTGTACGGTTTCTCCACCTTAAGGAGCTTGTTGATTAGTGAACTCTCGAGTAAGGAGTACTCGAGGAGTGGAGTAGGAACAAGGAGTGAGCTTCGTTGCCGAACCACTATAAATCCTTGGTGTTTGGTTTGATCTTTCATTCCCTTATCTCTTTACATTCATTATTCTTTATACATGTGATTATTAGTTTAGTTGCACTATATCTTGTTCATATTATGTATAAGAAGGTTTCACATGAATACTTAAGCCTAAGTTCTTGAAAAGGATTTTTAAAAACCAATGTTTAACAAGTAAATTTAAGAAACTATTCAACCCCCTTTCTAGTTTCTACAATGGGGACATAGTATGAGAGGCTTTTGTTTATAGTCAAAGACTATATGAGTCAAGTAGCACATTAAGATATCACAACATATACAAGCAATGCAAGTATAAGGATAAAGCAATAATGAAAAGTACATGCAAACCAACCATGATTTATAGTGGTTTGGGTACTAGGACTCCTTCCTTGCCCTACATCCACTCCCCGAGTCACCTACTTGAGAGTTCGACTTCACTAATCAAGAATCTCCTTTACACTGGTGGAGAAACCTTCACACTTAGCTTACAATTGTTTATAACACCCATGCTATGATGTCTTGTTTGTTAGGAATAAATGACTTAAAGTTCCCCCTGCCGTTTTGTACAAGTTCCCCCTGCTAGTGAAACTTCCCACTGCTATAGACAATGAAGACAGTGGGATCTATTCCTACGGTATGAAGATAAAGCCCCTAAAGATAAGATTGGAAGAGATTTTGACGCGTTTCAGTTTCAATTATAGTATACCTTCCTTGTTTATTTCATAGTTATCTTGTACTAGGGACCTTGCACTTATAAAAGGATCCCTTAGGTTTTATATTTAATATAACTTTCTCTGCCTTTCATTTTTCTTTAAGGTTGTAAACCCTAATACCATTAAGGGTATTCGTATATTTTTATCAATATATTAAAGCATACATTTTGGTTAAACACTTTGTTCTTGTGCTAAACTTTACATTCCGCATATTGTTTAGTTGAATCATCCAAGAAAAGTTTCTCTAGTATTAGTTTGGATTCATCCTTACTAATACAACCCTTGGACAAGCTAAGGTTTAAGATCTGAGTTTTGGATCAACAAGTGGTATCATATCTTGTTGAGAAACTTTAACCTAAACCAAGAACAAAAACTCTTTTCATCAAAATCAATCATGTCTTCAGATTCATCATCTACAAACAATAATGCACTTAAGCTTCCTATTTTGGATCCTGAAAACTTTGAAATGTGGGAGTTCAGAATATAAAAAACCCTGAAGATGGAACACTCTGCTCTATGGGAAGTCATAGAGTTTAGTGATCAGTTCACAAAAACAGTAGAAGTCGTAACTAAGGGTAAGAACAAAGACAAAAAGACTGGCAAAGGATCTAAAGATGGTGCCAAAGAGACTAAATCTGATGCTGTCATATTAGAGGAGATACAGAAAAGAAGACATGATGTTAGAGCTCATAGTTCTCTACTGTTAGCTTCACCAGATCGTCGTCAGTTAAGATTTAGAAGGCATAAGACTGCTAAGGAGCTCTGGGAGGCTATTGTTACTACATTTGGAGGAAATGAATCCACAAGAAAGAAAAAGAAGAACCAAATGATATATCAGTTTGCATCATTCAAAGCAAATTCTAATGAAACCATTGGATCTATCTACAACGGACTTCAAGACCTAGTAGCACAACTTGAGTTCTTGGAAATAGAAGTCACAAGAGAGCAAGTGAATGCAAAAATTTTTAATAGTCTTCAACAAGAATGGTTTGTTTACAAATCCATTTGACAAAATAGATATGACACTGATGACAAGAATATTGATGACATCTACAACAACTTGAAAGTGTTTGAACCAGTTGTGAATCAGATGAAGGCTATGGGTACCATTCTTACTAATCCAAGTGGACTGACTGGTCCACCTGCTAATATGGCCTTCATTTCACAAAACAGTGGGAACAACAAAAGTAACAGGATGGAAGTTCCCCCTGTTACCTATCACTCAGCATCTTCCTCTTCTCAAATCTCAAGTAACACAAGTAGTAAAGAAAGACCGGCTACATTTGGCATTGATACTATGAGTGTATTCATTGATTCACAATGACCAAATGGTTCTTCTATCTTTCATGATGACCTAACTCAAATCAGCAAAGAAAACTTGAAATGGACATCAAATGAAACAAGGCTTTGCATAGTATGAGAGCTAACAGATTTTACAATAAATATGGGAAAAGATTTCCATTAATCCTTCTAATGTTGCTGGTTTTGAAAAATCAAAGGTTGAGTGTTACACCTATGGAAAGCATGGTTACTTTGCCAGAGAATGCAGATCTCCAAAGAAAGAATGGAATGGCAACAGCTACAGGAAGGAAAACATAGTTGAGGAAACAAATGCTAAGGCTATGGTAGCAATGCAAGGTATTGATGGAATAGGTTGAGATTGGAGTTCTATGACTGACAAGTTTGAAAGAAATCAAGCTTTAGTAGCTGAAGAGGAAGGGTATTTATCAGCAGCTGAGGAGGATAATCCAAGAGAATTTGGTTTAATGACAATGTCTTCTTCAAGCTCGGACAATGAGGTATATTGTGACAACCCAAAATCGAGGTCATTGCTTAATCTTATTTTACGATTATTTTTGAAATTTTTGGATGAGTTTGAACGATATTTATTTTTGAAGGTTTAAGTGTAAACCGATGTTGGAAGGTCTTTATTCAATATTTATTAAGTATAAGGAGTATTAGCAAGCGTGATGTCGATGGATGCCAAATATTTTACGTTTTATTGTCAGTTGTTCGATTTTTATTATTTTTGAGGTTTTATTTTAAATGACGTGTTAAGTCGAGTCGAGAGTCGATATTATTATTTTTTAGGTACGTTTTAAATTTTTAAAAGTATCTTTATGAAACCCGAGCACCGTAAATATTTTGAAAATTGACTAATAGTTATTTCCCGCTTTTTAGCTAAATATTTACATTTCTAGCCACAACTTTCACTAAGTTGCAACTTGGTCCCTACCCCACTATATAAAAACTCAGATCAAAACACACATTTCATTTATTCATTTTAAAATTTCACTCCCATCTCTCTCTTTCTCTTCTCTTTGCCGAAACCCACCACCACCACCAAAACAAAATCAAACTTCCATTTTTCTTGAGTTTGAGCTTGAATCAAGCTAAACTAACACTAGACCCAACCTTATTTTTGCATAAGGATCACATTGGTGTAATAATTTCATACATGCAAGCAACTTTTTTTTATGATGTTGGTAGGTAGGAGATTTGATCATGCATGGCATTATCTTGATGATCCATGGTGGTTTGTGCTAAAAATCATGTTAGAAACTTCATTTTGATCTTATGATTTTTATTTTGATTATTATTTTGATGTTATGATTAGTGTATGATGATATTAGGGCATAGTAATGATCATTTCCATGGTTAGTTTTTATCAAAAGTTGATTTTGTACAAGTTTTGAGTAGTCATTTTACAACAGTAAATAAAAGGCAAAATCCGAATTTTTATGTTTAGAAAATGGCTTAACTTATAGCCTAGGGTTGTAGATAATTTTCTTAGCTTCGATTTGATATAAGGTAGAGCTTCTAGCTCAAAACGAGCGCGAAGTTATGATGTTTTGAATGATCGTGTACCGGGAGACGAGTACCGGCACTACAAGTAGTTGTTGTCGGTATTTGGATCGAATCTCGGGGACTCTAAATAGATGTTTTGAAAAATGTAACATACTGATAATGAGGTGTTTACTTATAAGTTTGAGTTTACTTTAAAACCCAAGTGTCAGTTTTGTAAACGGAGTCGTTTAAATAAGTTAAAACGGTTGTATGAAAAATTAACGTAAATCTGTCCGGATTTTGTAGTTTGAAAATGAGTCGGGTAAAGTACTTTAAAAGTAGTTTCATTTGATAAACTTGTAAGAGGACTTTCTATATATAGTAAGTTATTTTATAGAGTCGTTTCATAAACGGTCGACGAGTTTAAAAGGGGTAAATAAGCTAGTACATGTTGTATGTACCGGCGAACTTTGTAAAAAGTATAAATGGTTAAGTAAATGTGTAGTAAAGTATAATGAAGTTATTTATATTGTTTTCTCTCGAGTTTATCGTGACTTCATGAGTTTGAATTTGATGTTATTATGTATGATTTATTTCTCGAGTCATTATTTAACGAACGCGCCTTATTTGATAGGTAGCGGTTCTCGTGTTTGAAAGGCATCCATTATCGTCGACGATCATCTCGCTAGATCTCTTATACTAAGGTGAGTCTATAGCCTCGCTTTCTAATTGTTTTAATGATTTTAATACCCGCGAGGGGGATACATGCTATTTGAAAATAAATGAACACAAGTCATGAGTAATTGTTAGACCCGAATGTTGCCTAAAGTTGATTTCATTGTATTGAGTAACTTGTTGCTAAAGACCCTAATTTCATGAGCCGTTAACTATCTTCTGACTTGATGTTGTGAGTCGGGAATAGCCGCTTATTCTAATGGTAGTACTATTGGGTTGACCACCCTATCTGAGACCAGGGCATTTCGTTGAGTAACCCGCTGGGAAGGATAATTTTACGTGAATAAGATTGTGGTATTCTAGCAACTGATACCCTAGAGGGGCAATGGTTTTATTCTAGTCATGCCGGCATTTGGCGTGGGTGACTAATTGTTTAAGGGGTCGGTGTCATGAGCTTAAATACAATGTTTGTTTAATAATATCATTATTATTACTGCCTTGAATATAGATTGTGTGTACGACAATTCTATAAATGATTATGATTGATTTTCTTCTTGTGTTCAAATGTGATTTGATAAACCTATAGTCTCGCTCAACATTATTGTTGACTCGTTTTATGCATGTATTTCAGGTAATAGGAAGTGATGGAGCATGGAGCTTTGCTGTGGAGGTTGTGGCTTGGCTTTTGGAAGAATGTTCGTCTAAACCGTTTCTACCTTTTTAAATGTTGAACAATTTATTTTATGTTGATGTATTGTACTAAACTTGTTGGTTGTTGGTCGAGATCCACGGGGAAAAAACGCTTTACTCTGGTATCGTGTCAGTACAATTTGGGTTGAAATCTATGTTTTAGACCACTTATAATAATCATGTTTATATTTTGTGTAAACGTCTCTATTTTGAGTCGTTCAATATACCTTGTGTGATGATGCTTGTGTCTAGCACCCAATTGTGTATTTCCGCTGCGCAATGTAATTTGGGGGTGTTGGAGATTGGTAATCAGAGCTGCAAGTTATAGAGAACTGGGTCGATTTTGAAAATTGTCCTAAACTATAACTTTGGTGTCGATAGTATTTATTCTTCAAAAGCACACAACTCCTCTACAACGCTCCGGTAAGATCACTTTTAGTTTTGTTTTGCATTATAGATGTATCCCTCATAACTGAAATGATTTCCTGAGTATTTATTAAGTAAATACTACGATATTGTATTGGAATTATTGAAAGTACGCTGAGTGCTTGTCAGTATCATATTTTTTTTTTTTTGCGAGCATTGCATAAACATCATTTGCATTGTGTTGCATAGCATGGATAATGTATGAGATTTGCATGAGCATCGCATACTAATTATTATTTTATTAACGATGACCTTAAGTATCCTTAACCCTTATAATTGTAGAAAATGGCTGGTTTACCTCGTGAGGATGGATGGATTGATTTGACTAATGTAGTGGATGGTGAGGAAGTAGATAACTTTGGTGCTAGTGACGATGAGGAGCCTTTTGAGTTTTTAGATGATGGGATTCCACTTACTGCAGTTGGTCAGACAGAGCCTGAGTTGTTACAAGGTAGTCATGTTCCAAGGGTCAATGTTGTGCCACAGACTGTTCTAGATTGTCAGCGACCGGTTGTTCGTTCTTCGACTCCTACTTGTGATGCTTATATCAGTAGTTTGCCTGGGATTTCATTTGCTAGGGGTGATGTTCCTGTTGAGTCGAGTAGGGCTGCTAGTGCTCGATCTATTTATGATGGTATTCCTAAGGTTTATTGTCCAGGTCCTAGGTCTTATGATGATATTTTCTGGTTTCTCAAGAAGTTTGATCGGTATTTGTTTGAGAGGTATTTGGTTGAGACTCGTGTGATTAGGAGGTTTGAGCAGAATGAGAAGAAGTTTGAAAGGTTTGTTGGTAGTGTGAGGAGGTTAGAGTTTGTTAGAGCAAGGGAAATGGATGAGGTTGTTAGATTGAGGTCTATGGTGTTGAATTTGAGTGGGCAAGTTGAGAGGTTGCGTAGGGAGCAAGAAAGGAATGCTAGGTTGAGTGCGTGGGGTTTGCCGGTGAGATCTTTTCCTAGTCATGGTGTTGTGATTCGTGATGTGCCGAATCAGGTTAAAGCTCACGCTTCGGTGAAGCCGAGTGAAGGAGGAAGTCGTAAAGGGAAGGAAAAAGTGGAAGAAGAATCAGAGGATGATGATAGCAGCAGTGATGACGAGCCGGTGTACAAGAAGCTGCGGGGATGTGATGTTTAGTTCTTTCTGTTGTTGTTTTTATTTGGTCTTGTTGTAATAGAACTTATGTAGACTCGTACACTAGCTTGTGATGAAACTTAATGACTTTAAGTGTTGTGATGAAGGATTGTAGTGACATTACTTGTCACAATTTTGTGGAGATTTTCCAAAGCAATCCAAAAATTACCTTCATGACTTATGATTTGTCTTATTAGTTCTTGTGTGATTGGTTAATGATTCATTGTGAATTATGTTGTTGGTGCATGTAGTATCCATGTTACATCTTGATAGAGAAATCCTTCTTCTTATCTTGATATGAATACTTACTTGTTCTTTTTCTGTTATGGTGACAGGAAGGAGTTGGGAGGCATTTTTCTGACTTTACTAAATTACTGTTTGGTTAGTTTTCCTGTAAACATGCCGCCTAAATTGACGACTGTTACAGTTAATACAATGATTGAGCAAGCTATTGCTAGAGCTTTGGAAGCTGAACGTGCTGCGAGGAACCAAGAGGTTGAGAATAGGAATGCTGCTGGTCAGGCTGGAGGGAATGCTGGAAATCAGGCTGGAGGTAATGCTGATGAGCGAGCAGAAGGAAATGTTGCGGGATAAGCTGGAGGTAATGTTGCTGTTCAGCAGGTTCAAAAGGAATGTTCTTATGCTAGTTTCATGAAATGTGGACCTACCCAATTTCGTGGTACTGGTGGTGCATTGGAATTAAGGAGGTGGATTGAGAAGATAGAAAGTACTTTTGAGATCAGTGGATGTTCAGAAGCCAGTAAGGTGAAATTTGCTGCAGCTACTTTTCAGGATGATGCGTTGAGTTGGTGGAATAGTCAAGTAGCTACTGTAGGATTGGTTGAAGCTAATGCTAGAACATGGACTGTGACTAAGGGACTGTTGACTGCTAAGTTTTGTCCTAAGGAAGAGTTAGGCCAGTTGGAAGATGAATTGAGGCATTTGGTGTTGAGGAACAATGATATTGTAGCTTATACAAGGAGATTTTCTGATTTGTGTTTGTTGTGTCCTGATGCGTTTGCTGATGACCGTAAGAAGATGAAGCAGTACATTCGGGGTTTATCTAGTAATATCAAGGGAGAAACTACTTCGTCGAAACCCAAGTCATTTGATGAAGTTGTTCAAATGGCTCATGCTTTAATGGATGTAAAGCTGCAGGATCGAAAGGATAGTATTGCTGAGGGGAATAAGAGAAAGTGGGAAGCTGCACACTCAAGCCAAGGGCAGAATCGTGGTGGTTATCGTAATAACAATAACCAAGGACCAAATAGGAATCAGCAATACAATTTGAGAAGGAACGATGGTGTTCGTGCTGCCACGGGAAATCAAGGTAACAAGGTGAATCCGAAGTGTGGTTGGTGTAATATGTATCATGTTGGAAATTGTCCACCTGCTTGCAACAAGTGTGGGAAGGTCGGACATAAGATGGCATATTGTAGAAACAAGGGTGTAGCCACTAGGGCTAATGCTGTTAAGGTAGTTTACTGTTCTGGATGTGGAGGCCGTGGACATAAGCAGGGGAACTGTCCGAGGGTTGGCATATGACAGGGAGGCAATGTTGCTGCTGTTGCTGCTGGGTATGCTGCTCTAGTTTATGTCGTGGGAGATGCTGACAAACCTCAAGGGCCAAACGTGGTGACTGGTACGTTCTTACTTGATGCTTGTTATGCTAGTGTGTTGTTTGATTCTGGATCCGATGGAAGTTTCGTAGATGTTAGATTCAGTCAGCTATTAGATAGAGAACCAGTAAGATTGACAACTAGTTATAATGTGGAGTTAGCTGATGGTAAGGTTGTAAGCACTAGTTTTATACTGAAAGGTTGTTCCTTGAAGTTAGGTAATTATGTGTTTAGTATTGATTTGATGCCCATAGAATTAGGATCTTTTGACGTGATCATTGGAATGGACTGGTTAGTTGGTAATGGTGCAGTAATTGTTTGTGGAGAAAGATTAGTTCAGATACCGCTAAGGAATAGGATATTGACGGTGAAAGGTGATGAATGTATGTCTCGTTTGAGAGTTGTTTCTTGTTTAAAGATGATGAAGTATATAGAAGCAGGTTGTGATGTGTTTCTTGCACAGATAAGTAATGATGGTGTGAATGAAAGGAAATTGGAGGATGTGCCTGTGATTAGAGAGTATCCTGAGGTTTTCCCTGAGGAATTGCCAGGATTACCGCCGCATCGTGAAGTGGAGTTTCGTATCGATTTAGTGTCGGGTGCTGCTCCAATTGCTCGTGCACCGTATCGTTTAGCTCCATCTGAGATGAAGGAATTATCTGATCAATTGAAGGAATTGATGGAGAAGGGATTTATTAGACCAAGTTCGTCGCCGTGGGGTGCGCCTGTTTTGTTTGTTAGGAAGAAAGATGGTTCTTTTAGAATGTGTACTGATTACAGAGAGCTTAACAAATTGACTTTCAAGAATCGATATCCACTGCCGAGGATTGATGATTTGTTCGATCAGTTGCAAGGGTCAAGTGTATACTCGAAGATCGATTTGAGGTCTGGGTATCATCAACTGAGAGTTAGGGAAGAAGATATTCCTATAACCGCTTTCCGTACTCGATATGGACATTTTGAATTTCAAGTGATGCCTTTTGGATTAACAAATGCGCCTGCTGTATTTATGGATTTGATGAATCGTGTATGTAAGCCGTATTTGGATGAGTTTGTTATCGTGTTCATTGATGATATTCTCGTTTATTCCAAGAGTGAAGAAGAACATGAGAAGCATTTAAGAACAATTTGGAATTGTTGAAGAAGGAGAAGTTGTATGCGAAATTCTCTAAGTGTGAATTTTGGTTGAAATCAGTGTAATTCTTGGGGCACGTGATTGATAGTGAAGGTGTTCGTGTGGATCCTGCTAAGATTGAAGCAATTAAGGATTGGTCAGTGCCAAAGACGCCGACTGAAGTTCGCCAATTTCTTGGTTTAGCTGGGTATCATAGAAGGTTTATTGAGAAGTTTTCGTTAATTGCTAAGTCATTGACTAAGCTTACGGAGAAGAATAGAGTGTTTGAATGGGGATTGGAAGAGGAATCTGCATTTAGTATGTTGAAGGATAAGTTGTGTTCCGCGCCGATATTGTCTTTGCCAGAAGGATCTGAGGATTTTGTAGTGTACTGTGACGCGTCTCATAAAGGATTTGGAGCTGTATTGATGCAAAGGGAGAAAGTAATAGCGTATGCGTCGAGACAATTAAGGAAGCATGAAGAGAATTACACTACGCATGATTTAGAACTTGGGACTGTTATTTTTGCTTTGAAGCTGTGGAGACACTACTTGTATGGAACCAAGTGTGTGGTTTTCACTGATCATAAGAGTTTGCAGTATATTCTGGATCAAAAGGAATTGAATATGAGGCAAAGGAGATGGGTTGAGTTGCTGAGTGATTATGACTGCGAGATTCGTTACCATCCTGGTAAAGCGAATGTGGTAGCTGATGCACTTAGTAGAAAGGAAAGAGATAAGTCTATAAGAGTTAGAGCTTTGACGATGTTGGAAAGTGTTGATTTGACGGAAGAGATATTGAAAGCCCAAACTAATGGTTTGAAGGAAGAGAGCATTGAGGCAGAAAACTTGGGTAGAATGTTGAAACCTTTATTTGAAGTAAGGTCGAATGGATTGAGGTATTTTAAGAATAGGATTTGGTTACCGTTGTGTCCGTCTGAGGAAGATTCGTTAGGGGTGCGAGATTTGGTGATGAATGAATCTCATAAGTCGAAATATTCAATACATCCTGGATCGGACAAGATGTATCAAGATCTTAAGAGAGTGTATTGGTGGCCGAATATGAAGGCAGATATAGCACAGTATGTTAATAAGTGTTTAACTTGTGCGAAGGTGAAGGCTGAACATAAGAAACCGTCTGGATTATTAGTGAAACCTGAGATTCCTGAGTGGAAATGGGAGAAGATTACTATGGATTTTGTGACAGGTTTGCCAAGGACTGCAAATGGTAGTGATATGATATGGGTGATTGTAAATAGATTGACTAAGTCTGCTCACTTTTTGCCGATGAAGAAGACAGATAGTATGGAGAGGTTAACAACAGTGTATGTGAAGGAGATTGTTTGTCGACATGGTGTGCCTTTGTCGATAATTTCTGATCGTGATAGTAGGTTTACTTCAGAATTTTGGAAGTCTTTGCAGAAAGCGATGGGAACGGAGTTATGTTTAAGTACAGCATATCATCCGGAAACTGATGGACAAAGTGAAAGAACGATTCAAACGTTAGAGGATATGCTTCGTGCATGTGTGATTGATTTTGGAAATGGTTGGGATAAGCATTTTCCATTGGTTGAATTTTCGTACAACAATAGTTATCATTCAAGTATTAAAGCCGCTCCATTTGAAGCTTTGTATGGACGTAAGTGTAGATCTCCAGTGTGTTGGAGTGAGGTAGGAGAAAGTCAATTGACTGGGCCTGAAATGATATTTGAGACGACTGAAAAGATTGTGCAAATCAATAAGCGTTTGTTATCTGCCAGAAGTAGAAAAAAGAGTTATGCTGATAACAGAAGGAAACCGTTGGAGTTTGAAGTTGGAGACATGGTTATGTTGAAAGTATCTCCATGGAAAGGAGTAATACGTTTTGGAAAAAGAGGAAAGTTGAGCCCGAGATTTATTGGACCATTTAAGATTATCCAAAGGATTGGATTGGTGGCTTATAAGTTAGAATTGCTTGATGAGCTTAAGGCTATTCATAATACTTTTCATGTGTCTAATCTGAAGAAGTGTTTAGCTGAAAGGGATGTGGTGATTCCATTGGAGGAAATTCAACTTGATGATAAGTTGCATTTTATAGAGGAACATGTAGAGATAATGGATAGGGAAGTTAAGATGTTGAAGCATAGTAGAATTCCGATTGTGAAAGTGAGATGGAACTCTAGATGTGGGCCAGAGTTTACGTGGGAACGTGAGGATTTCTTTAAGGGCAAGTATCCTCATTTGTTTAGGAAGGATTAAGTGCCGAGGACGCCGCTTCTTTTTAGAAGGGGGGATGTGACAACCCAAAATCGAGGTCATTGCTTAATCTTATTTTACGATTATTTTTGAAATTTTTGGATGAGTTTGAACGATATTTATTTTTGAAGGTTTAAGTTTAAACCGATGTTGGAAGGTCTTTATTCAATATTTATTAAGTATAAGGAGTATTAGCAAGCGTGATGTCGATGGATGCCAAATATTTTACGTTTTATTGTCGGTTTTTCGATTTTTATTATTTTTGAGGTTTTATTTTAAATGACGTGTTAAGTCGAGTCGAGAGTCGATATTATTATTTTTGAGGTACGTTTTAAATTTTTAAAAGTATCTTTATGAAACCCGAGCCCCGTAAATATTTTGAAAATTGACTAATAGTTATTTCCCGCTTTTTAGCTAAATATTTACATTTCTAGCCACAACTTTCACTAAGTTGCAACTTGGTCCCTACCCCACTATAGAAAAACTTAAATCAAACACACACATTTCATTTATTCATTTTAAAATTTCACTTCCATCTCTCTCTTTCTCTTCTCTTTGTCGAAACCCACCACCACCACCAAAACAAAATCAAACTTCCATTTTTATTGAGTTTGAGCTTGAATCAAGCTAAACTAACACTAGACCCAACCTTATTTTTGCATAAGGATCACATTTGTGTAAGAATTTCATACATGCAAGCAACTTTTTTTTATGATGTTGGTAGGTAGGAGATTTGATCATGCATGGCATTATCTTGATGATCCATGGTGGTTTGTGCTAAAAATCTTGTTAGAAACTTCATTTTGATCTTATGATTTTTATTTTGATTATGATTTTGATGTTATGATTAGTGTATGATGATATTAGGTCATAGTAATGATCATTTCCATGGTTGGTTTTTATCAAAAAGTTGATTTTGTACAAGTTTTGAGTAGTCATTTTACAACAGTAAGTAAAAGGCAAAATCCGAATTTTTATGTTTTGAAAATGGCTTAACTTATAGCCTAGGGTTGTAGATAATTTTCTTAGCTTCGATTTGATATAAGGTAGAGCTTCTAGCTCAAAACGAGCGCGAAGTTATGATGTTTTGAATGATCGTGTACCGGGAGACGAGTACCGGCACTACAAGTAGTTGTTGTCGGTATTTGTATCGAATCTCGGGGACTCTAAATAGATGTTTTGAAAAATGTAACATACTGATAATGAGGTGTTTACTTATAAGGTTGAGTTTACTTTAAAACCCGAGTGTCGGTTTTGTAAACGGAGTCGTTTAAATAAGTTAAAACGGTTGTATGAAAAATTAACGTAAATCTGTCCGGATTTTGTAGTTTGAAAATGAGTCGGGTAAAGTACTTTAAAAGTAATTTCATTTGATAAACTTGTAAGAGGACTTTCTATATATAGTAAGTTAGTTTATCGAGTCGTTTCATAAACGGTCGACGAGTTTAAAAGGGGTAAATAAGCTAGTACATGTAGTATGTACCGGCGAACTTTGTAAAAAGTATAAATGGTTAAGTAAATGTGTAGTAATGTATAATGAAGTTATTTATATTGTTTTCTCTCGAGTTTATCATGACTTTATGAGTTTGAATTTGATGTTATTATGTATGATTTATTTCTTGAGTCATTATTTAACGAACGCGCCTTATTTGATAGGTAGCGGTTCTCGTGTTTGAAAGGCATCCATTATCGTCGACGATCATCTCGCTAGATCTCTTATACTAAGGTGAGTCTATAGCCTCGCTTTCTAATTGTTTTAATGATTTTAATACCCGCGAGGGGGATACATGCTATTTGAAAATAAATGAACACAAGTCATGAGTAATTGTTAGACCCGGATGTTGCCTAAAGTTGATTTCATTGTATTGAGTAACTTGTTGCTAAAGACCCTAAATTCATGAGCCGTTAACTATCTTCTGACTTGATGTTGTGAATCGGGAATAGCCGCTTATTCTAATGGTAGTACTATTGGGTTGACCACCCTATCTGAGACCAGGGCATTTCGTTGAGTAACCCGCTGGGAAGGATAATTTTACGTGAATAAGATTGTGGTATTCTAGCAACTGATACCCTAGAGGGGCAATGGTTTTATTCTAGTCATGCCGGCATTTGGCGTGGGTGACTAATTGGTTAAGGGGTCGGTGTCATGAGCTTAAATACAATGTTTGTTTAATAATATCATTATTATTACTGCCTTGAATATAGATTGTGTGTACGACAATTCTATAAATGATTATGATTGATTTTCTTCTTGTGTTCAAATGTGATTTGATAAACCTATAGTCTCGCTCAACATTATTGTTGACTCGTTTTATGCATGTATTTCAGGTAATAGGAAGTGATGGAGCATGGAGCTTTGCTGTGGAGGTTGTGGCTTGGCTTTTGGAAGAATGTTGGTCTAAACCATTTCTACCTTTTTAAATGTTGAACAATTTATTTTATGTTGATGTACTGTACTAAACTTGTTGGTTGTTGGCCGAGATCCATGGGGACAAAACGCTTTACTTTGGTATCGTGTCAGTACAATTTGGGTTGAAATCTATGTTTTAGACCACTTATAATAATCATGTTTATATTTTGTGTAAACGTCTCTATTTTGAGTCGTTCAATATACCTTGTGTGATGATGCTTGTGTCTAGCACCCAATTGTGTATTTCCGTTGCGTAATGTAATTTGGGGGTGTTAGATATATGATGACTCTTTATTTACTAAAGGTTGTAGGAAAAACACTGAGTCATTAAATGCTCAAATAAATAAATTAAGAGCTGATTGCATAAATTCTGAAAATGATCTAGACAACTATAAACGTGCATTAGAACACCTAGAGTCTAAGATTAGAGAATACATTGGCATACTTGAAAGAGAGCAAAAAAAAAATATGCCACTGCTGAGGAGTTAAAATATGAACTAGAAACACTTAAAGCTTATAAAGATAAAACTGATTTAACTCTGAAAAAGTTTGAGAAATCCAAAGAGGAATTAACCAAGGCTGTTGATGTTGGGCAATCACCAAAAGATAATAGTTTAGGTGTTAAAAATCAACATGCTGAATTCCTCCTCCACTTGCTAACATTCATGGAGCTAGTCAAATGAAAGACCTTTCATCGACTGGACTTCCACAGGAGGAAATACTTTTTGATATGAATGATTATATACCTAAGGACCTCAAACAGCAAGATAATGTGGCTACAACCAGTGAAGTAAGGGACTTTAAAAGAGAACATGCTACTTTGAAACAATGGAAATTAGATAACCCTATTCTTTTCTCTAGAAATGGTTTGTTTGGTAGTGATACTAGTTCAGATAGCAGATCCAGAACCACTTCTTCCATGACTAGTAGTCTGTCAAATTCTGAAACAAACAGTCCAAAATCTAGCAAGGTCACTCCTAGATATGCTGAGATGTATAGATCCAATACACCTAGAGGTAATCAACTAATCATAGAAATTAGAATAATCAGAAAACCATACAGCTTGGTAAAGATTTTGTAAAAAACACCAAACCTTGTTTCACATGTGGTAGCTTTGATCATATGTATCAAAATTGTAAAGCAAGTATAGGACTTGTGGGTGTTAATCCTTTAAAGGAAATGCAACCAAAATCCATTTTGTTAAATGCAGGGGCAAAACCATTTTCCCTGCTAAGTACATTCCCATGCTTTAAGAAATAAAGTACCTGCTAAATATGTTGCCCTTGTATTAAGAAAGAATACTATTGAAAACCCAAAACCAATTGCAGAAATGACCAGAACAAAATCAAATTACACTCATTCATCTAGCCATAGACCCTATCAACAATTTCATAGAGGACAAAACAGGCAATGGGTTTCCCCTGCTAAGCCTAAGGTTCACCCTGCATGCAAAGTTTTTTCCTCTGCTTACATGGGAAAATTAGGGAAAGTTGTCAAAGCCTCAACTCTGTGGGTTTGGACTCCTAAAAAGGGTACTAAACCCAATGGTGTATCTATGGCCTTTAATAAGTATTATTATATTGATACACGAGGTAGGCCTAAGTCATTAATGACTTGGGTCCCCAAAGAAAACTAAATTGTGTTTTCTTTTACAAGGCATCAAACAGAAAAGGAATGACAAAGCTTACTGGGACAGTGGATGCTCAAGAAATATGACTGGTCATAAAGCTTATCTGTCAAATTTTATCCCTCTTCATGACCATGATGGTGTGTCCTTTGGAGATGGCCAGGGGATAATTACTGGAAAAAGGACCATTGGGACTAAAGGAATGACATTTGATAATGTCTACTTGGTAAAAGAACTAAAGTACAACTTGTTTAGTGTGTCTCAAATGACAGCCAACAAAAACTTTGTTCTTTTCACTGACACTAAGTGCCTAGTTTTAGGAAAGGAGTTTGTGTTACCATTAGATGCTCCTTTTATGCTTAGAACACCAAGACAGAAGAACATGTACACCATTGATTTGTGTGAGACCCCCAGAATCAGGCAAGGGAACAACTAGGCATCAAGGGGGTTCCACGTCATGATACAAGAAACAATGAATTATAGTTGACACAAAGTAAACGTAATAAAAATATATTCATTACATCATAAAAGATCAGAGTTTTACTACAAAGGTCCCAGAGTTTTATAAGCAGAAAATCTATTATTTAATTATAGTTTTGTAACTTATAGTTACCAAAAATACAGAAAAATCTTCTGACGATTTTTAGATAAAACCAAAGTTTAATATACACAGAAATCTCCAAGCTGCGATGATATTCTGCGGGCTCCCATCCAAGCAAAGCTAAGTAATAATACTTGAGATTAAACATGTAAAATCGTCAACATAAATTTGAGTGATATTCATAGGTTTAGCAGTAAAGGTGTGGAACACAAGCATTCATTTGTAAACAAGAAATAGGGGGAAATGGTTACGTACGATAACCATAGTTCGAAACATTGTTATTGTTGTTTAGTTCATGAACCGAAGCTTAACTCAGTGTAAGTTCCTCTAGTGAGTATTCAGCCTAAATACTCAAGTAATAAATCAAATGTTAAATGCGTCAAGGTAATCGGGACGGGGATTGTCAATCCCGATGGATCCACCCACAACATTCACGCTTAGCAACATAAGTAAATTAACGGTTCATGATCAAGAGACGCAACTTAAGGCTATAGACTAAAAAGCAATAATATCATGAAAACTATTGGAAAGCATACACGTTCTGGATAGCATACAAGTTCTGGATATCATATAGTTTTTAAATGGTTGTGTTCCATGATGAGACTGCAATTATACATAGTCTCATCGTCCAAATCGGGCTTAAAACGCTAAAAATATCATTAAAATACCCCAAAATATGCTTGTGTTTGTTCATTGTGTATTTTAGGTAGGAATATCGTGAATTTACCAAAAGATTACAAGAATCAAGCAAAAACAAACACGGGAAACGAAGCCACACAAATAACCGGATCCAAGAATTGAATTTCCAAAAATACCCTTGAAGTTTTGAAGATTGTCAACTTTGGTGCTTCATCTTTGAAGATTTGGCAAGAAAGGCCCTTGGAGAATTCATTTGTACAAAAAATATCTGTAGAAACTAGAAGGGGGGTTTGAATAGTTTCTTATATTTACTTGTTAAAAAGTGGTTTCCAAAAATCCTTTTTCAAAAACTTAGGCTTGAGGAAATATGTGAAATCTTCTTATGCACAATATGAACAATGATAGTATAACTAAACTAATACTAACAAAAATATATCCACAAAGAATAAAGAATGATAGCGTAACTAAGCTAATACTAACAAATGTATATGCATAAAGAATAAAGAATGTAAAGAGTTAAGGGTAAAGAAAGATCAAACCGAACACCAAGGATTTATAGTGGTTCGGCAACGAAGCTCACTCCTCGTTCCTACTCCACTCCTCGAGTACTCCTTACTCGAGAGTTCACTACACAACAAGCTCCTTATGGTGGAGAAAACCGTACACGTCGCTTAACCAATTTCCGATTCTAAGCTAAAAGTCGAGCCCTAATCGTAGATAGGACCAATCTACACAACTATACTTAGTACATACACAACTTCCAAATAGACACAACTACTTGGATCTTCACAACTATGACACAACTACAAATGTATAAAATTAGATCTTCAATGGATCTTTGGTGGTGGACTCAACACTTCACAAGGATAGTGTTCTTCTCTTTGCACTTGGAGAGGAAGGGATGGAAGAACAAGATTCACTTCTTAAACAAGTAATAATCAAACAAATGATCAAAGATTTGAGTGATTAAAGAAGGGGTTTGAATCTGGAAATAAATGTGCAAAAGAGGCAAGGTGAAAAGCTGAGAATGGTCCACTATTTATAGGACAAAGGAGCCAACGGCTATATCTGCCCGCGGTACCTTATCTTAGCCCGCGGTACCTTATCGATAAGGTACCGCCTAGGTGCTAAGGTACCGCCGGACTAGACTCCGCTCCTTTTTTTCCTTTAGTGGTGGAGGTCTTATCTGGATATAAAAAATATTCTGAAAGGATATTCTTAACCAAATAAGAATATACCATTTTCAAATTTCAAATAATTAATTTAATAAAACATTTTTTTAAAAAGAAAGTTTAATAAAAACTTGTCACACTTAATAAAAGTGAGTTTTAAGAAAAGATTAAATCACTTGATCACTTGATTAAGGTTAGTACTTGTTTATCCATACCTTAAGTGAAAATGGGTAAAATGAAAAATACTTGAACTCAGGAATTCGTTTTTTGTTGTTTTCGTAAATGCTTGTTTTTACATATTGTCGTAATCAAAACAAAGCGAGACCGAAAAATGCAAGTAACGTTTTTATTCATTTATTGCAATAACAATCTCCCCTTTTTTGATTCCGACAATACATAAACTCAATCACACAAAAACAAGATTTTCGAAGACGAGTTTATTCATTTCTCCCCCTTTGTCGAAGCAAAAAGGTTGCACAAGTCGGTGTTTGAAGAAACGGACTTCGCAAAGACTCCCCCTTGGTGCTTACTCCCCTAGCTTGGGGCACCGAGGAATCGAGATATGGTGACAAGCTACATAGAAGGGTTAGTTGAACAAAAGAAACAACCAACAATATATAGCAATAGGTCACATAAAAAAATAAAAGAGAAGAAAACACAAAGACAAAGATCCAAGATAGGTTACTAAAAGAACATCATACAAAGAAGTATGGAAAAAGAAACAAGCCAAAAGCATTAATCTAATCCTAGTTATTCTAGAATTCTAAGATTTGCTTGAATTTGGTGTCTTGTGGATAAGCAACCAATGCTTATATGAAAGACAAGGTAATGGCGAAGGGTGGTGGTGGTGGCTTGTTGGAGATCTCATAATCAAAGTGAAGAGAAGGCTTGATTAAGAGAGTCTTGATGTAGCTCAACTCCTCATGGATGTGTGCCATAGCAAGGTGTTGATATTGACAACATTGACAATATGTTCCATGATGCATGACATTATCATGAGAAGGAGGAAGAACACTAAAGGGTGGTGGTGGAAGAAAAGATGTTCCACAATCAACATCTTGGTAGGAGACATGTGATTAAGAGTGTTCTTGGGTGGGTTTGGATTGAAAGCAATTGGAGAAAATGGAGGAGATTCAAGGCTTTCATTGGGAGAATAAGACATTTTGGATGTGAAGTAATGCAAAATGCTTATGGTTTAAATAGGGAAGGCTTAGGGTATTTTTGGGGTGGTCAAAGGGTTTGAAACAAAGATTCTCAAAAATGTTGGAGCAAATCTGGAGTTTCAGACAAAAACCCGAAAAAGGAAGGCACTGTAGGTGGTTCCTTATCTAGGGTGGCGGTACCTTATCAATAAGGTACCGCGGTTCACATATGGAACCGCCTGCAGAAGCAGGGTTTGGTGCTTGGAGGAAGATTTTTCAGCAAATCTTATTTTTCTAGTCTAACTTATCATAGGGATATGCATAAAAGAAAAGATAGACAAAGAAAACATATGCAAACTTACCAAATAGAGATTTGACCAAAATACATGGATTAAAAAATCGATGTAGGAGGTGTGTAAGATAAGACCTTAAGTCATGACACAATGATCCTCCATGATTCTATCTTGTTCTTGCTATGTTTGAGAGAATCATACATATGAATTATGTAAGCTCTAGATTAATAGCGAGAATCTATGAAAAATCGATTTTAGATTGAATTAACAATGTCAAACGAATTTCTCAACCATTTTCGAAAGAGACTTTGAGGATTTTGAAAAGGAGAAGAGAGGGTTTTTTTTTTATAAAAAAAAGAGTTTGGAAGACTCAATGACTCAAAGTGGTAAAAGAAAACACACAAGAAGAAAAGAATTTAAGGAAGATGTTCCATTAATCCTAGACCTAGACGCAAGTAATTAAAGGGTTCCCTCTTAAGTGGCTTAGTGAAGATATCGGCTAAGTTGTCCTCGGAGGGCACCTTTTCAATAGAAATGTTCCCCTTTTGAACATTATCCCTAAGGAAATGGTGTCTAATTTCTATGTGTTTGGTTCGCGAATGTTGCACGGGATTCTTGCTTAGGTCTATAGCGCCTTTATTATCGCACATGATGGGAACATCATCAAGAGAAATCTCGTAATCAGCAAGCGCTTGCTTCACCCATAGAGCTTGTTGGCATGCTTTTCCGGCACTCACATACTCGACTTCCGTGGTGGATATTGCAAGAGCGGTTTGTTTCTTGGAGAACCAAGAAGTTAAACAACAACCCATGAAGGTACAAACTCCACTAGTGCTTTTCCGGTCCACATAGTCTCCCGCATGATCCGAGTCCGCGTAGACAATGGTTTCTACGCCGGTCCCTTTAGGATACCATAATCCTAAATGTATAGTGCCTTTAATGTATCGGAAGATACGCTTAACCGCTTCAAGGTGAGAGGTTTTGGGAGCCTCTTGGAAGCGAGCACAAAGGCAAACACTAAACATGATATCCGGTCGACTTGCCGTTAGGTACAACAAACTACCAATCATACCTCTATATTTGGTGTTGTCTACCAATTCACAATCATCATCTACGGTGAGTTTAGTATTTGAGGCCATAGGGGTCTTCATTGGTCTAGATTCTTCTAATCCAAATTTCTTTAGCATTTCTTTAGCGTACTTAGATTGACTAAAGAAAATACCATCGTCCATTTGTTTAATTTGGAGTCCTAAAAAGAAGTTAAGTTCTCCCATCATACTCATTTCAAACTCATCATGCATGATTTTGGCAAAGTCATCACACAATTCTTGACAAGTTGAGCCAAATATAATGTCATCAACATATATTTGTACGATTATGAGGTGAGGACCTTTCTTCTTTGTAAAGAGTGTATTGTCTACCATTCCCATGGTATACTCATGTTTAACAAGAAACGCTTTAAGTCTATCATACCAAGCTTTGGGTGCTTGTTTGAGTCCATAAAGTGATTTCTTAAGCTTGTAAACATGGTCCGGTTTCTCAAAATCAATGAAGCCGGGAGGTTGAGCCACATATACCTCCTCATTGATCAAACCGTTAAGAAATGCACTCTTTACATCCATTTGTTGAAGCTTAAAATTTAAGGCACAAGCGTAGGCTAAAAGGATTCTAATTGATTCTAATCTAGCTACCGGTACATATGTCTCGTCATGATCAATCCCTTCTTGTTGATTATAGCCTTGTGCTACAAGTCTAGCTTTGTTACGAGACACAACACCATTTTCATCTAACTTATTCCTATATACCCATTTGGTTCCTATAATGGTAGAACTTCTAGGTGGAGGAACAAGTTCCCAAACATCATTGGCAACGAATTGATTCAATTCTTCTTGCATCGCAATGACCCAACTCTCGTCCGATAAAGCTTCTTTAACATTCTTTGGTTCAATCAAGGAGACGAAACAAAAGAAGTTGCTTTGGTTTTGAACTTGAGATCTTAGGGTCTTTTGATTTAAGTCACCAATGACATTGTTGAGAGTATGATCCCTAGACTCCTTAATGTTTACTTCCTTTTCAACACTAAGGTCTTCAACTCCTATTTTTCTAACCTCTTTGGCTTTAACTACTTCTAATTCATCCAAGTCATCATCAACCAATGGTGGTGTCTTGGGTGAAGGAGGGGTTTTATCAAAGGTTACGTTGAGTGATTCTTCAATAACCCCCGAGGTTCTATTTAGGACTATGTAGGCTTTACTAGTTTGGGAATAACCTAAAAGGATACCTTCGTAAGACTTTGGGTCAAACTTGGTAAGGTAGTCTTTGGTGTTGAGGATAAAGCACTTGCTTCCAAACACCCTAAAGTATTCTAATGAGAGTTTCTTACCTTTAAGAATCTCATAGGGGGTCTTTTCTAGGAAAGGTCGAATAAGAATTCGGTTGAGAATATAAGTCGATGTGTCCATGGCATTGCACCAAAACTTTTGAGGCAAAGATTGCTAGTTTAACATCGTCCTACTCATCTCTTGGAGAGTCCTATTCTTCCTTTCAACTACCCCATTTGATTGTAGAGTGCGAGGAGCCGAGAAGTTATGGGTAATACCATGAGCTTCACAAAAGGCACCAAATTGCACTTCATTATCAAATTCCCTACCATGATCCGTCCTAATAGAAACAATTGAACATCCTAGTTGATTTTGAATTCTTCGACTAAAGATTTCAAAGTGATCGAAAGCTTCATTCTTAGATGCCAAAAATCTAGTCCAAGTGAATCTAGAATAGTCATCAACTATAACTAGGGTATAAAGGTTACCTCCATAACTCCGTATGGCGGAAGGTCCAAAAAGATCCATATGTAGGAGCTCTAAGCACCGAGAGGTCGAAACCAAATTCTTGGCTTTGTGACTAGAGTGAACTTGCTTTCCAACTTTGCAAGCATCACAAAAGTGACTATCAAACTTAATCTTGGGGAGGTGTCTTACCAACTCCTTAGAGACTAAAGATTGAATTAAACGCATATTAGCGTGACCTAATCTCCTATGCCAAAGAGTAGAACTATCATCTATAGTCGCAAGACATATGTTGTCTTTTGACTTCTTATTAACCTTCATGACTGATTATGGTAAAATACGAAAGGCGTAAAAGCGGTAAGTATTGAGTGATGATTTAGGAAAATCAACACTAATGACCCTTAATGAAATGAAAGTTCGTTTCCCAAGGATGTATATGTGTGTGAAAAACTTGTTAAATGTTTGTGATTAATGATTGGTTTAGAAGGGGATGAGAAAAGAAAATGACGAAGACGTAAAAATAAAAATTAACAAAAAATCACTACTAGAAAGTTAAAACGTAGAACCTTAAAAACCACAAAAATAAAAATAAATTCTAAAAATTACCAAAAATTCACCAAAAATTAAATTAAATAAACTAAGAGTTTACCAATGATCAAAACTTTCTCAAGCCTTTTAGATAATTAAATATTCAGTTTTTAAATGCTAATTAAAACCCTAAAAATCAAATAAATTATCAAAAAGCCCAAATAAAGATTTTTCAATTGGTAAACCTCTAAAATGGCCTAAAAAGATTAAAAACTATTTTTTAGAAATTTTAAAACTAATAAAAACTATTTAAAATGATCTAAAAACTATTAAAACTTAAAATACTTATAAAAATTAATCTAAAAGTGATAAAATTATTCTAAAAGTTGCTAAATTCCTATTTTAATGTAATTAACCTAAGAAAAATGTAAAAGTTGGAAAATGTTAAAATTTCAAAATAATAATAAAATAATAATAAAATAATATTAAAAATACAAAAATTATAAAAAAAATTCTAAAAACTTGCAAACTAGTTTATTTTAACCTAAATAATCAGAAAATCAAAGTGAAATTACCAGAATACCCCTATTGGGCCCTCAAATGGCCAAAACCAAAAACAGTCAACCAAATTGGGCTATTGGGCCCAAAAAGTCAAACTTGGCCCAATTGACTTGGAAAAGCCCTATCTGACTCAAAATTTAATTCTAAGAACAAAACTCTAAAGGCCCAAAAGCTGAAAATGAGCTTATCACAGCTTATTTAACACTCAGCTTATTCTTATTGGGCTTTTCAGCCCATTAAGCCATAAGCTAATGCCATAAGCTCTAATTTGACACACAACCTTCTTTTGGAATGCTTATGAGATCTGTAAAAATAATTTTTGAAAAAGCTCACTCAATAAGCCAGAAATAAGCAAAGAAAAATTTCACTAAAAGACAAAATAGTCGTTTTAGAGATTTAGGGCACCTCAGGACTTGATTCAACTTGCAAAAGCTTTCAAATGGACTCAATAAGCAAAATCAATCAACAATAATCCAATAAGCATAACCAATAAGCCAGAATAAGCACAAATGAACTTATGTAAAAGTCAAAGGAGTTGGTTTTCTAGTCAAACCCTAAAGTCAACCACCCAAATGCTCCAGTATGAACAAATTGGTCAAAATATGAGCACCTATTACAAAAACAAAGTTGTTGCAGGTTGGAATAAGCTATTATAGCTTATTGATAAGCTGAACCCAAATTTACACTATCAGTGGCAACTAGCAGGGGAAAGGAGTTCCCACTGCTTTGACTATTTGGCCAAGCTTATTTGAGAGTTCTGGTTTGATTCAATTGGAAACAAAGGCACCCTTGTGATCAGTGAATCACAAGGAGTCAATAGCAACAATAAAATCACAAATTGGTTCACACAATAAGCCACAATAAGCCAAACAGTCACCAGATATGCACCAGATATTGAAATAAGCAGTTAAGCACTTAATAAGCAAATTTAGACTGAATAAGCCAACCAAACTTAACCAGATGCATACACAAGCTATATAAACTATGGATAAACACAAAGCAACAAGAATCAAACACTGAATCAAAGTAAATAACAAGATCAAAGCACAAAATGTTTCTGATGAACAATGAACATATGCAGAAACCAGTTTTGCTGATATACTTGACACTTGATCCAATTTCAAGCCTCAAATCCTTCTTCCCTGATGTGATTAACTATGATTTAGCACTTGTTAGCCCTAGCCTAAGCTTAGATCTAGGTGTCCTCAAAATCCTAGCCAATTTTACCAAGTTTTGAAGATTTTATAGCCAAATAATGAATCTATGTGATCAAACCCACAAAACCTGCAAACAGATGAACATATGCACCTAACAAACAGATAAAAACACTTGCAACCACAACACAAGCACTTAGCAAACCACAATCCCAATTCAAGCAGTAGACCCAAACACTCCTTAATCTACCACTTAACAAAGAAACTTGTGATTTTAACTAATAACCTACTGATTTTAATGATCAAAAACACTTACTAGATAACAACTAACACAATCAAACACAAAAATCACCAGCACAAACACCAATACTCAAAATCAAGCACCAAATCAAAAACAGTCATAAACATGAAATTTTGAGAGGAATCTTAATCAAGGGATTATACCTGCCTTCCACAACATCCTAGGAAGGCCAGCAATGCTCCTTGGACCTTGTTCAACAACTAGAACAAGACCAAGGTACTTCAATGAAAATGATGCAAACTGCCTTGGTTGATGGTTCAAAGTAGAACCTCAAGGACTTTATATCTTCAACACAAGCAGCAAACAACTCAACCAAGGGCTCTAATCCCTTCACAAGCTTGGTGTCAACAAGCTTGTAAGAGCTTATAGCAAATGGTCAAGGGTTAGTACACAAAATAAGCCAAAACAGAACCTAGGATTTCAAGGTATTCAAACCTTAAAAACCTTATGAAACAAGACATGCCTTAACCACAAGATTAAGGTAGGCCTTAACAATCAAATGGAACTCAGAATTAGGCTACTCAAACACCAAACTTTTAATTAAATCAAAAAGAGATTTCACAATTTCAGAAATTCAAATTTTATTTAAACTTAAAAAGGAATTACAAAGATAATAGCCTAAAACTGGAACAAAGGGACTCTCACATGTTGAGGTCTCCTTTTATAGGCAAATGCCTGGCTACACTATTCATAAACCCTAGATGTGATTTCTCTAAAATGCCCTTGAGTCCTTGAGTGCGTTTGTTGTTGATGAGCTGTCCAAAGTGATCCTGTAGCACTCTCATTTTTCGTATCGGTACAACGGAAGGGTCTTTCAGAGTGTTACGGGATAGCACAATAACTCCAATCATAGACAACACATAAAAATGGTTGTACAAGGTTTAACAAACATTTATTCGATAAAAAGTTTCAAAAGCGTACAACAGGTCCCAAATTATACAGGTCATTAAGTTTACAAAACACAGATCGAATGAACATTTTTAATATTATGTGTGGGCCATCAGAGTCGATCTCCATCCGGATTACCTTCAAGCACCTGAGATAAAAACATGCAAAAATCATATCAGCGAATGCCGAGTGAATTCATAGAGTTTAATAAAAACCGTTATATAAAACAATCATTTACATTCATTTAAAATCAGAACACAAGTATAATATCAGAAGTAAGTCCTCATATTGCTAGTCAAGAAATATATAAATCAAGCATACATCTTAAACCGTCCATGAGACCGTAGTCTCTATATTACCATGATAGGTAATATATTCATCGTTAATAGCGTCGTTATCATATATAGGATACATCGTATTTGAATTTATATATGTTTTATCTGAATTAGGATTATTATTAGCCGCATGACATTGTTACCTTACTATGAAAACAGCGGGCCGCGAACCCGACAAACAATTTGCCCATCTAAGTTAGCGTGTCGTCACAAAAATCACGCTATGGAATCTTCTCATACATAAATTCGCTTACCAATCAATGTGGTACGACGGGGATCAACCGTCAAGGCGCGAACTGGGGTGATCGTCCCCAAATAGTACTATCAAATGCATAAGCGTCTACCAAATCCCGGTAGTTCACAATTCATGCTAATGGGACTTTAAGTGACATAACCTAACTACTAATAATCCTTTTAGTCTCGAATATAGGGTCATAGCATCATTCGGGTCCATATCATTAAGCATACAATCGGGACTACTTGTGTTCTATTTTTATAAAAATCTAGCATGTTATCTCCCTCACGGGTTTACAAATCATTTTATAAAACATTTAAAAGAGTTCGAGGCTATGAACTCACGTTGTTAATGAAAGGCGGATTATCGGCTACGGGCGTGCTTCGGTCACGGAAACCTATATAAATAATAATCGGTCTTAGACTCGGTCCAATGACTTTTATCAAAATAACAATATACATATGATGATTTTGTACATATGATGATGATCAAGTGGGTTTATACATCCTCGTTTACTCATTTTAGTGTTTACGTCTTGGTAACGTCTTACTAGTTCACTAGTTTTACCGATTTTACCTATTTTAAGTCCATTAAGTCTTTTATAAGTTCTTTAACTTGTTTTTACCCATTTTATACCTATATTATCAGTATATATACTTTTCATGTTGGGCCCAAATGGGTTAAGCCCAATAAGTTCTTTTTACAAGTTTTTATCTTATTAAGTCCAATTATTAGTCCAATATGTTTAGTTAGCTCGTAAATGTCCGTATTTCTTATAGTTCGGGTTTTATCGGTTTTTACTTGTATTAGTTACCTATACATCAGTATATAACTTTTATAAACTTTACATTAGACGGGTTTGGTCGTCTAAGTTTTATTTGGCGAAAAACGTTAATTTTACGGCGATAGCCGAAAAAGTCGTAAAAATAAAGTTTATAGTTTTTATTACTTATAAATATTATTTTACCACCATTTATATAATTTACCCATTTAATTGACCTTTTATACATTTATATAAATAAGTTTTATAAGTTAGTGGGTTTATATTTTTATATTTTATACATTATAATGTGAGTGCTTATATAATAATAATAAACATTATTTCCAAAAATCTGATTTTTAACTTCATGTTCACCATTTTTAACATATCTAGAGTTCTATAATGAATTAGAAGCTCATTTTTGGATGGCATGATCTTCATAATATGTGCTACAATTAACTTAGTTATAGCTACTGCCTTAACAGTCCTTACAAAACTGCTTATTCAGATTATACCACCTAACTTGTTTTGATCATATCTCACTCATTATTTTGATTCCATTGCATGGCCAATTCTCACATGTGTATAACATCTTCTACTTACTGTAAATGGATCAAACCATGCCATTTTATCAGTTTATCTTTTAGTTATCTACTGTTTTTATACAGCCAACTAAATAATCAAGATTTTAGCTTCATTTCTTATAGTTATCAACCTTTTTAAGCATATTTATCAACACTTGATCCCCACACAACATTTTTATCATCATATATACATCATATACATATACAAAATGAAAGAAAATACATTTGTTCTTTACAAAATAACAAGAGAAAAATGGAGAGGATGATCTTCTTTACCAATCCAAGTGGATTTCTTGTTTTAGGAAGACAAGAACTTGATGAACACAACAAGTATCTCCAAGACCATCAAATATCAAGAACATAGGTTGAAAAATCAGCCCTAGGACACAAGCAAATCACCTCCAAAGTTGTTAATATGGCCATCAAATGATCAAGGCTTCAAGAGAACACCTTAATAGAACTAGTAAACATGTGGTTTATGGCTAGAAAAGATCAAATGGGGTGTTTGTTGGTTAATAGTGGACGGCACAAGGGTGAGAGTTGAGAGAGTTTTGAGAGAAATTTGCATGTAAGTAAATGGTATAATGAAAACAAGTTGCTAGTTTGGTGTGTTAAGTGGAAAAGTTAGCTTGAAATGTAAGCATGGCTTACACATGGAAGGTGTAAGCTAAACTTGATGCCACATTAGTGTTGTGGTGTCAAGTTGGCCGTCCCATTAAGCTAGTGGGGTGGGACAAAGTGTTTTGTCCCATCTCACTAGTTTACGGGTATTTCTCGATTCTAGTTTTCTCGATTTGCGTGCCCTCGGGTCGTTTTACGAAAAACGTTTTTATAAATTATGAATCACCGTCACAAATCCAATAAAAATTGTCTCATCAAAAACGGAGTAGTAAAAACGTAAATACGTAATCCTAAGGTTTCCGGTTTAGTCGTAAAAGACGCCAAATTATGCACGTAAGCTCAAATTTAAATCCGTAAATTGTGAGTTCGTCAACCAACACAAAAATAAGTTTCAAAATATTATACGAGAAAATATTTCACTACCTAAAAATGTTAGATTGTCACAGCTTTTCCTCCTAAAAGGGATCAACGTCCTCGTGATCCATTTCATTTGTATGTCCGTTTCTTATTGAAATCGAAGAGGTGCGGATATTTCTTCCACATTTCATCCTCTCGTTCCCAAGTATACTCCGGTCCATGCTTTGAATTCCATCGGATCTTGACAATAGGTATCCGACTTTGTTTCAGTTGCTTTACCTCACGGTCCATAACTTCTACGGGCTCTTCGATAAAATGCAACTTCCCATCTATTCGAACCTTACCTAACGGAATTTTCTCATCACTCACTGCTAGACATTTCTTCAGCTTAGATACATGGAATGTGTTGTGAACACCATGAAGTTCTGGGGGTAACTCTAGTTTGTAAGCCACCGGACCTACTCTAGATAAAATCTTAAAGGGTCCAATATAACTGGGATTCAATTTTCCTCGCTTTCCAAATCTTATAACGCCTTTCCATGGCGATACTTTCAACATTACTCGGTCACCCACTTCAAACTCCATTGGCTTCCGCCGCACATCTGCGTAACTTTTCTGTCTACTACGGGCAGTCAACAACCTCTTCTTAATCTGAACTATCATCTCCGTAGTCTCCCGGATCAATTCCGGTCCCGTGAGCTGGGTATCCCCAACTTCACTCCAACATACAGGAGATCTACACTTCCTACCATACAAAGCTTCAAACGGTGCAACCTTAATACTAGAATGGTAACTATTATTATACGAAAACTCTGCTAATGACAAATGTTTATCCCAATTCTTACCAAAGTCTAACACACAAGCTCTCAATATATCTTCAAGTGTTTGTATCGTCCTTTCACTCTGCCCATCAGTCTGGGGGTGATAAGCAGTGCTCATGTCGAGATTCGTTCCCAAAGATCTTTGGAGAGATTTCCAAAAATTCGATGCGAATCTAGGATCTCGATCTGAAATGATCGATACAGGCACTCCATGTTTGCATACAACATTATCGAGGTATATTTGAGTCAGCTTCTCTAGTGAGAACTGCTCCTTAACCGGAATGAAGTGTGCTGATTTGGTCAGTCTATCGACAATAACCCAAATCGAATTGTTTCCAAATGATGTTCTTGGAAGCTTGGTGATAAAGTCCATCGTAATTCGCTCCCACTTCCATTCGGGAATCTTTGGTTGTTGAAGTAGTCCTGATGGATTTTGATGTTCAGCTTTGACTCTAGCACAAGTCAAGCATTGAAGAACATACATAGCTATGTCAGCTTTCATATTCGGCCACCAGTACAACTTCTTCAAATCATGGTACATCTTATCAGATCCCGGATGAATGGAATACTTAGATTTATGGGATTCTAACATAATCAAATCTCTTAAGCCTCCAAACTTAGGTATCCACATACGACCTCTTAAACATTTCACTCCATCAGCTCTAACCTCTAAAGGATCTCCTTCTCCTCGGAACCCTTCATTAACAAAATTCTCCTTCTTACAAGCTTCTATTTGCGCATTTCTAATTTGCTCAGGCAAATTATTGTGCACGGTCAAGACTAGAGAACGCACCCTGATAGGCTCTCTATCTTTCCTACTCAACGCATCAGCAACAACATTGGCTTTTCCTGGGTGATATTTTATATCACAATCATAATCACTTAACAACTCTATCCATCTTCGTTGCCTCATGTTCAATTCCTTCTGGTCGAGAATATATTGTAGGCTTTTGTGATCGGTGAATACCGTACACTTGGTGCCATACAGATAATGTCTCCACAACCTAAGAGCAAAGACCACAGCTCCTAAATCAAGATCATGAGTAGTATAATTCTCCTCATTCTTCCTTAATTGCCTAGAAGCATAAGCTATCACTTTCTCTCTCTCTGCATCAAAACAGCTCCATAACCTCTAAGAGATGCATCACAATACACTACAAAATCTTCACTCCCGTCGGGTAATGATAAGATTGGCGCACTACATAATTTTTGCTTCAATGTCTGAAATGCTCCATCTTCATCACTTCCCCAAACGAAAGGTTTATTCTTCTGAGTAAGCTTAGTCAAGGGTTTAGATATCAAAGAAAATTCTTTAATGAATCGCCTATAATAGCCAGCCAATCCTAAGAATTGTCGCACTTCCGTTGGCGTTGTCGGTGCAGACCAATTCTTAATAGCTTCAACCTTTGCAGGATCAACATGAATTCCATCTCTGTTAATCACATGACCAAGAAATTGCACAGAATCTAACCAGAAATCACACTTCGAAAACTTAGCATACAACCTTTCATCCTTCAACAAATTCAAAACAATCCTCAAATGTTCTCTATGTTCATCTTCATTCTTAGAATAGATTAGAATATCGTCAATAAACATAATCATAAATTTATCCAAGTAGGGCTTGCACACTCGATTCATTAAATCCATGAAAACCGCAGGTGCGTTAGTTAACCCAAATGGCATTACTTGAAATTCATAGTGTCCATAACGAGTTCTAAATGCAGTTATAGGAATATCTTCTTCACGGACGCGAAGTTGGTGATATCCTGACCGCAAATCTATCTTAGAATACACACTAGATCCTTGTAGTTGATCAAACAAATCATCAATCCTAGGTAAAGGATATCGATTTTTAATTGTCAACTTATTCAGTTCCCTATAATCAATGCACATACGGAAAGATCCATCCTTCTTCTTAACGAACAAGACTGGAGCTCCCCAAGGCGACGAGCTCGGTCGAATAAAACCTTTATCAAACAACTCCTTAAGTTGCTCAGATAACTCCTTTAATTCAGAAGGGGCTAATGGGTAAGGCGCACGTGCCACCGGTGCAGCACCAGGAATTAAATCGATTCGAAACTCTACTTGCCTTATCGGTGGAAGTCCAGGTAAATCTTTAGGAAATACCTCAGGAAATTCACAAATAATAGGTACATCTTCCAATCGTTTCTCCCTAGACTCATTCCCGGTCACTTGAGCTAAGAATAACTCACAACCGTTCCTGATGTACTTTTGGACTTTAATACATGAAACGATTTTCAAACGGGATTCACCTCGACTACCATCAATTACTAACGTCCTATTCCTAAGAGGAATCTTAACCTTCTTCTCTCCACATAAAATAGTAGCATTATTCAACGATAACCAATCCATACCAATAATAATATCAAAACTACCTAATTCTATCAACATCAAATCAATCGGAAAGGAATGGTTCAAGAGATTTAGAGAGCATCCTTCTAATAGCTTATTAGTTTTCACTAATTTACCATCAGCCAATTCCACCTCGTAATTGGTACTTATCTCAACAGGTTCAATATCAATAAGGGCACTAAATTTAGTGGATACAAAGCTCCTATCGGCACCCGAATCGAATAAAGCAACAGCATAATGATTGTTGAGTAAAAACGTACCGGTAACGACATTCGGATCCTCTTTCTTCACCTCAATTGTTCCAAGTTGGTAGATACCACCCTGGGGGTCTCTTCCAGGTACAATCGCTTTCAACTTGGGGCATTCCGATTTCCTATGACCTTCTTCATCACAGTTGAAGCAAATGGTTCCCTTCTTACACCTTTCAACCTTGTGTCCAAGCTTTCCGCAATTTCGGCACTTCCAGCAGTCGCCAGCATGCCTCTTGTTGCCACACTTAGGACATCTATCATCGTTGCGCGGTGTATTGTTGGTAAGAGCATTTGCATTCCCCTTTCTCTTGTTCTGACGGCGATTGAAATTCTTCCTATAATCACCTCTATCTACACGATCACCGTCTCCCTTTCTTTTCTCACCAACACGGGCTTCATCTTCCTTATCCTGAATTATCTGTCCAATGAGTTGGTAAGCCATTCGAACAACATCATCAATGGTCAGTGGTTTAGATGATGTCACGTCCCCCCGGATATTCCTGGTCAACCCTTTCATATATTGCTCAATTCGGATCTCTTCGGGTTCAACCAATCGAGGACATAGCAAGGCCAACTCATGGAATCGGTTCGTGTAACTATCAATGTCCACACCTTTCATTCTCAGATGAATCAACTCCTGTTCTAACCTAATGATCACGCTACGAGGACAAAACTCCAAAGTCATCCACTTCTTAATTTCAGCCCAAGGAGTAGCATTAGCAGCATCAAGACCCATGAAAGCAATTCTCCCGTTCCACCAAGTCAACGTACGACCTTTAAGAGTAGCCATAGCAAAAGTCACCTTATCTTCATCTTTACACTTACTAATCCTAAACACCGATTCAATCTTCTCAATCCACTGGCTTAGTCCTACAGCACCTTCAGTTCCATTAAAAGGTAGAGGTTCACACTTCATGAACGTCACATAAGTACAGCCACCAACTTCAGGTGCATTAGTTCCAAGTCCTCCTACATTTCCTCCAGCATTAGCATTCACATTATTAGCATTCACATTCACATTAGTACCGCCAATTCCACTACCGCCAGCTCCACTACCGCCAGCTCCACTACCGCCAGCTCCACTACCGCCAGCTCCACTACCGCCAGCTCCACTACCGCCAGCTCCACTACCGCCAGCTCCACTACCGCCAGCTTCATTTCTAGCATTTGCCATAAATTCAGTCATAGATGCGGTAACTTGCTCCGTAATAATCCTACGTACATCATCCTCAGTCACAGCCTTCGTGGGCGGCATAGTTCTATAATTTCACAATTTCAAAGTATTAAGCATTCATCCAACAAAGGATTCATATAATATGGATCGAATTCATAATCAAGATACAAATAAGGCACAATATGGAATTAAAGACAAGATACATATTTCATTCGATCTGAAACAAAAGTATTGTCTTAGTACATCCCATATCAAAGTTCTAGCACTATATACACTCAAAATTCATGCCAAGTCTATTACTAACAAGTCGGTTCAGTCAAAGAAACAAACACAAAAGATATAAAGGTCACTACTAAATACAGACTGGTCTACTGAGAACCACCAGATGGTCCATCATCCATCGTCTTCTGAATCTTCGTCGGACGATCACTAGACACATCTTCAGCTGGGCTCTTACGGATTACTCCTCTTTCAACCATGTCGGCATAAAATCTACTGTTCCAACCCACGGATATATTCAACTCCTTTTCGGCTTTCTCACGCATCGCACGAGCCACACTCAACTGAATCTCCATAGAATTCACCTTTTTCTTCATAGCAGCATACTCACCACTTTCCAACACCGATAACCTTCTAAAAGCCTCATTCAAACCACGTTCTACATCACTCAAATCCAAACTAAGCAATTCCCGCTCTTTCTCGCCAACCTTAGTCTTCGACTCCAAATAAGCGACATGAGTCTGAACAACACCTAATCCAACCTCTGTCATACTACTCTTAACACGGGAAGCATCTAGATCACGTCTCAAGGCCCATGGTGCAAGACCATCAATATGAGTAGCCTCTCGAGTACTAGACGACTCTCCTATCTCACGTCTACGAGTAGCAATACCATCAGTACCGTCAGGTGCATCGTCATCCTCATCCTCCTCTGATTCAGAATCAGATTCAGATGATTCAGACATTTCATCCCTAGGTAACTCATCCTCAGAATCAGATAAACAAACTGGTGGGGGCAAAGGCTCGCCCTCTGGAACATCATACGGATAAATAAGCTCGGCTTCCTCATCGTCATCAACCTCAATATCTATACCTATATCCTCCACGACATCCTCGTCGTCAATCTCATCATCTAAATTATCTAATCCAATCTCATCATCATTCTCAATATCAGCATTCTCAATATCCACATTCTCAATATCCACATTCTCAATCTCCATATTCTCAATATCCACATTCTCAATCTCCACATTCTCAATATCCACATTCTCAATATCATTCACTACTAAGTCAACCTGAGGGGCAATCTGATCTCCTAGTCCTAACTCGGGCTCGGGATCCTCAAATGGTTCCTCCTCGTCATCAATATCATAATCTACTAAGTCTAAATAAGGATCATCTTCTATATTAGGTTCGGGAATAGCATGGTTTTCTACAGGAATATTAGGGTCAGCCATGACAATCTGCATTTATATATATTTATCTCGTATTAGGATAACATACTAGTTAAACAATTACATAATGAAATCACGATATATACATATATATAAATTAGATTATATATATCAAAATATATATCTTCTCAATAGGGCTTGTTGGTAACGTCGGAGATCTCTGGCACCGTTATAGTCAAAAGATTTTTCAAATATTTTCTCAAATGTTCATTGTCAAAAGATTTTGAAAAGTTTTGTTCAAAACCTTGGTTTTTTTAAAATCTTTTGTTCTCTACAACGAGAGCTCTGGTACCAAACTGTAACACTCTCATTTTTCGTATCGGTACAGCGGAAGGGTCTTTCAGAGTGTTACGGGATAGCACAATAACTCCAATCATAGACAACACATAAAAATGGTTGTACAAGGTTTAACAAACATTCATTCGATAAAAAGTTTTAAAAGCGTACAACAGGTCCCAAATTATACAGGTCATTAAGTTTACAAAACACAGATCGAATGAACATTTTTAATATTATGTGTGGGCCATCAGAGTCGATCTCCATCCGGATTACCTTCAAGCACCTGAGATAAAAACATGTAAAAATCATATCAGCGAATGCCGAGTGAATTCATAGAGTTTAATAAAAACCGTTATATAAAACAATCATTTACATTCATTTAAAATCAGAACACAAGTATAATATCGGAAGTAAGTCCTCATATTGCTAGTCAGGCAATATATAAATCAAGCATACATCTTAAACCGTCCATGAGACCGTAGTCTCTATATTACCATGATAGGTAATATATTCATCGTTAATAGCGTCGTTATCATATATAGGATACATCGTATTTGAATTTATATATGTTTTATCTGAATTAGGATTATTATTAGCCGCATGACATTGTTACCTTACTATGAAAACAGCGGGCCGCGAACCCGACAAACAATTCGCCCATCTAAGTTAGCGTGTCGTCACAAAAATCACGCTATGAAATCTTCTCATACATAAATTCGCTTACCAATCAATGTGGTACGACGGGGATCAACCGTCAAGGCGCGAACTGGGGTGATCGTCCCCAAATAGTACTATCAAATGCATAAGCGTCTACCAAATCCCGGTAGTTCACAATTCATGCTAATGGGACTTTAAGTGACATAACCTAACTACTAATAATCCTTTTAGTCTCGAATATAGTGTCATAGCATCATTCGGGTCCATATCATTAAGCATACAATCGGGACTACTTGTGTTCTATTTTTATAAAAATCTAGCATGTTATCTCCCTCGCGGGTTTACAAATCATTTTATAAAACATTTAAAAGAGTTCGAGGCTATGAACTCACGTTGTTAATGAAAGGCGGATTATCGGCTACGGGCGTGCTTCGGTCACGGAAACCTATATAAATAATAATCGGTCTTAGACTCGGTCCAATGACTTTTATCAAAATAACAATATACATATGATGATTTTGTACATATGATGATGATCAAGTGGGTTTATACATCCTCGTTTACTCATTTTAGTGTTTACGTCTTGGTAACGTCTTACTAGTTCACTAGTTTTACCGATTTTACCTATTTTAAGTCCATTAAGTCTTTTATAAGTTCTTTAACTTGTTTTTACCCATTTTATACCTATATTATCAGTATATATACTTTTCATGTTGGGCCCAAATGGGTTAAGCCCAATAAGTTCTTTTTACAAGTTTTTATCTTATTAAGTCCAATTATTAGTCCAATATGTTTAGTTAGCTCGTAAATGTCCGTATTTCTTATAGTTTGGGTTTTATCGGTTTTTACTTGTATTAGTTACCTATACATCAGTATATAACTTTTATAAACTTTACATTAGACGGGTTTGGTCGTCTAAGTTTTATTTGGCGAAAAACGTTAATTTTACGGCGATAGCCGAAAAAGTCGTAAAAATAAAGTTTATAGTTTTTATTACTTATAAATATTATTTTACCACCATTTATATAATTTACCCATTTAATTGACCTTTTATACATTTATATAAATAAGTTTTATAAGTTAGTGGGTTTATATTTTTACATTTTATACATTATAATGTGAGTGCTTATATAATAATAATAAACATTATTTCCAAAAATCTGATTTTTAACTTCATGTTCACCATTTTTAACATATCTAGAGTTCTATAATGAATTAGAAGCTCATTTTGGATGGCATGATCTTCATAATATGTGCTACAATTAACTTAGTTATAGCTACTGCCCATTTTGAGTTTAACTTGCCTTAACAGTCCTTACAAAACTGCTTATTCAGATTAGACCACCTAACTTGTTTTGATCATATCTCACTCATTATTTTGATTCCATTGCATGGCCAATTCTCACATGTGTATAACATCTTCTACTTACTGTAAATGGATCAAACCATGTCATTTTATCAGTTCATCTTTTAGTTATCTACTGTTTTTATACAGCCAACTAAATAATCAAGATTTTAGCTTCATTTCTTATAGTTATCAACCTTTTTAAGCATATTTATCAACACTTGATCCCCAACAACATTTTTATCATCATATATACATCATATACACATACAAAATGAAAGAAAATACATTTGTTCTTTACAAAATAACAAGAGAAAAATGGAGAGGATGATCTTCTTTACCAATCCAAGTGGATTTCTTGTTTTAGGAAGACAAGAACTTGATGAACACAACAAGTATCTCCAAGACCATCAAATATCAAGAACATAGGTTGTAAAATCAGCCCTAGGACACAAGCAAATCACCTCCAAAGTTGTTAATATGGCCACCAAATGATCAAGGCTTCAAGAGAACACCTTAATAGAACTAGTAAACATGTGGTTTATGGCTAGAAAAGATCAAATGGGGTGTTTGTTGGTTAATAGTGGACGGCACAAGGGTGAGAGTTGAGAGAGTTTTGAGAGAAATTTGCATGTAAGTAAATGGTATAATGAAAACAAGTTGCTAGTTTGGTGTGTTAAGTGGAAAAGTTAGCTTGAAATGTAAGCATGGCTTACACATGGAAGGTGTAAGCTAAACTTGATGCCACATTAGTGTTGTGGTGTCAAGTTGGCCGTCCCATTAAGCTAGTGGGGTGGGACAAAGTGTTTTGTCCCATCTCACTAGTTTACGGGTATTTCTCGATTCTAGTTTTCTTGATTTGCGTGCCCTCGGGTCGTTTTACGAAAAACGTTTTTATGAATCACCGTCACAAAACGAATCCAATAAAAATTGTCTCATCAAAAACGGAGTTCAAAAACGTAAATACGTAATCCTAAGGTTTCCGGTTTAGTCGTAAAAGACGCCAAATTATGCACGTAAGCCCAAATTTAAATCCGTAAATTGTGAGTTCGTCAACCAACACAAAAATAAGTTTCAAAATATTATACGAGAAAATATTTCACTACCTGAAAATGTTAGATTGTCACAGATCCAAACCGTTTATAATAGCTTTGGGGTGAAGCAAGGAACCTTGGCTGTTGATTTGGACATGTCAGATTGCTTGGAGAGTAAGTTGCAATTTCATTGGTTGACGTGTTGAATGGTGGGGCCTATTGGTGAGTGGAGATGAGGGTTTTGTGTGTGGGATGTGATTCTGCATGTGTGAATCACACGTGGGTGTGGGTAATTTGGATTTACCCTTTGTTTTAAGTGAAGGTAAAACTGGGTTCATAAGGGTGAATAGTAAATGTTTTGATCCGAAATTGGGGGAATGGGATGTGTTTGGCGCAATATTCAGGTTTGAATGTTTCAAATGCACACAATTGGCCCTTCTTTTTCCTTTCTTTTGTCACTTGTGTTTAAAAGTCTGTCAGCGTCTAAATATACTTGTAACAACTTTCACAATTTGACATTTTTTGCACAAAACTTTCCAAAAGGTGTATCAAGGGTTGTTTTTGGAACTTTTGCATATTTGAAGGGCTGATTTTGGACAATGTTGATCTTCAAAGGTCTTCAATGTATCTTTGGCTTGATGAGGGACCATAATTGACAATTTGAAATTGTTGAGGGACTAATCTTGCCATTTCTTCAAAGTTGAGGGACCTTTTGTGTAATTTTGACAAACTTAAGGGACCAAACTTGTAATTATTAATATACAAGGGTTTTAAGTGTCATTTATTCAATAATTGAGGATCAATCTTGTTTGTCTTCAAGTCTTTAAGGGTATTTGTTGAGTATTCCATGAATTAGGGCCCGGTTCTTTGTACGACTTCGTTTCTCGTGTCCGTTTTTCCTTGTAACTTGTTATCTTTTGTCTTTTTCACGATTTCCATACCTAAAATACACAAGTAAACAAACACTAGCATATATATGGTATATTATGACATTTTTATGCATTTAAAGCCCGAAAAGAACGATGAGATCATGTATAAATGCCATCGCATCACTCCCCCATACTAAACCATTGTCGTGCCCTCACGCAATGCTAGAATAAAGTATCTAAGCATCACCAAAGTTCAATTTTATTACCCTTTATTGAAAAGTAAAATACTTGCAACATACTACGAAGATGTGTAAAGACATAATGTATGATTTTCATCACAAAAAGTGACTTTTAGGATAAAAGAATAGAAACAAGTAAATGTCCCTTAGAGTAAACTTCGTCATCCTTGATTGTCATACATTCCATGCTAAGTGCAAAAACGAGATCATTGTTGGTACAAGTCACAATGCTAACACTACTCATACGTCCAAATTGTGTAATACTTTTTCTCCCCGCAATCCTAGTTATTATAAAAGGAAATGGGTTACTAGCATTTTTTTATCTATTTGTCATGGATCACAAGTGATTCATATTGACTTATTTGAGTAGTTATTAGTCCGAAAGCAATGTAGCATGATTTGATCAATAGTTAGCCGAAGGACAAAATCTTTTAAAACGGCTTCTCGTGTATCTCCTTAAGTTCATATCTTGGCATAACTCGTTTCACGATTTGAGACCTTTCTCGGACCGATATTTGGCATGTACTTCATACTTCAAATCTTGGGAAGATGTTCTTGAAATTATGGTCTTCTCTTCATATATTTGGAATTTCTTCACTTGACGTTTTTGAGAGATTCTTCATATTGGACCACGACTTCATCATTTTTCTTCAATCTTTACTTTGGATTTTGATATACAACGATCCGCCTCCTTTTCGGACTTGGATATATTTATCCTCATACCTTGTTAGGGTCTTTTTGGATAGACTTTCTCCATGATCTTTAGGGGAGTAATTGCTTTTCGTCGTGTGTCTCGATCCTTCATATTGATTTAGGAATAATGATACTTCACATCATCTTTGGATCTTTAGCAAAAATAGAGCTCCTCATGCCTTGTTAGGGCCTTTTTGGATAATCGCCAATCTTCGCATCCCGATTCAATAAGTTATGCCTTGGCTATGAACTCTATTCAACCCCGAGCAACTTTCAAAAGATCTTGCGCTAGAGGCTAAGTAACCTTTCAAATCGTACGACCTTACTTATTGCAATTATGATTTATTCCTAATGCATTGATCTTACGGGAAGAAAAAGCCACAATTAAAAACATATGAGTTTTTGAAAGAACACTTTCGTGTTCTACGTTTAGCATGATCACTTGTCTAACTCTATCATATCTCGTTCTTCACTATATAAATACCTCTAATTAAAGAGACTCGTGAATACTTAGCCATGCAAGTCAAAATTAAGCCAAATTTGGATTAGCTTTCATTAAGACTATATCAAATCAAAGTTTTGGGTTTTCAAGCCACCTATAGGATCTTGCACTTTCTTGGACTTTTTCAAGTTTAGAGAATGCGTTTTATAGTTCCCTTGATAAGTGACTTTCTAGGATCAATTATAGGAACTTGCGAAAAGTTATTTTTCTTAACCCATATGAATTAAGACTTTCGCGTTTTAAAGCTCCCTATATAAAAGTCTAGCAAAACTTGAATTGAGCGGGTTAAGGAATGTAAATGGCTCCAAATGCCCATCAAGTCAAAAATTAACTCTTATTCTACCCATCGGAAAATATACATTCGTGTCTTAAAAACACTTATGAAAACTAGGAAAAAAATTAAAATTTGGCCATTTTTAGCCTTATTAGCAAAACAAACATTGAAAATTGGAAAGCGTGAGGGCGTAGCAAAGTAAGTACCTATTCACCCCCCCATACTAAAAGCAAACATTGTCCTCAATGTTTCGAGTCTAAAGGTGGAGCACCCCCATACTAGAGACGAAGAGTCGAATGCTTAAGATCTAGCATGGAAAGGGTGATCAACAATATATCTAAAGCCGTTTATTAAGTATGCTAAAAGATAATTGTTAGAACAATAAATGATATGTTATGGAATCGTGAAAAACTTCTTCAAACGAACGATGGAGGCTCACGTAAACGAACACGAGAGTCTTCAATCGTAGATGATGATGATGATCTAGATAACACAATCACAAACAACCACGAGACAACGAGTTGAAAGGGTACAAGTCCCCTTATTAGTGAATAGTGAGCATAAAAGATAAGCATGGGATCTCCCCCACGAGGCACCTCGTTTTTTATTACCGAGTCATGAGCTCGACTCGATCCCCTCAAAATGTGAACATTTAGGGAAAATCATGGTATGGTCAATGGGGCTTACATGATAAACAAGGCCCAAAAAGCAACCGGTATTAAGGACTAAGTCCTTTGATGGTGCAAAATACCGGGATCGAAGATGACGTTCTCGTTTTTATTGGAAAAACAAATTAACGCCACTTCAACATGTGCCATAAACTCAAAGAGTTTGAAGAAAGTAGATGAGAAGTAGAAGGGTGGGACAATTGGTAAGACAAACTTTTGAGCTACTCGAGGTAGACTCGCACCAATAAAATAGAAAGATTTTCCATTTATTGCATCGGTGGAAGACCGAGATTTCCCTTTACATGAAATTCCGGGATCGAATATCTCGTCCTCGGTGGACAAGGATGAGGGAAAGTAAGGGGCTTCCCCCATACTAAGTCCACACAAAGCATCGTCAAAAGGAGAAGACGAGCTTGTAGTACTCAATACACGTGGTGATGACGGAGTTAGATTTGTAGAAAAATCAATTAAATCACATTTAAAATCTTTTCCTTTTTTATCTTTTAAACTCTCCTTATTAAAACCCTTTTTGATTATGTCGAAAATATTTGGTGTTTCTAAGACGATGTTAGTCACACTAAAAATTCTCACATTTGTAAATCGTTTTGGTTTTGGTGGTGGCAAGTTCTCAAAATGTTTATCGATGAAGAAAACCTCCCCATCGTGGTCTACATATTCATCATCCGAAAGATCTTCCGTAGAAACCGGCAACTTATCAACACTTTTCAAGAATGAATGATCGAGGTAAGGCGAAGGATTTTTTGATTCAAGTATTGACGGTTTCTTCTTTGTAGGCTTTACACTCATAACCTCCACCGGCGGAGGAAATGGTAAATTTTTTTTGGCGACATTTCCTAAAACTCTTGGTGAAAATTCTTTGCAAACGACATTGGTTGAATCACCATGGTTTAAAGTTGCAATAGAATAGACATGAGAAAGATTGGAGTTTTGTGTTGCATTGATGACAAGTTCTTCCTCATTGAAACGAAGGGTGATTTTTCGAGCATGAACATCGATAAGTGCTCTTGATGTATCCAAAAATGAACGACCCAAAATGAGAGGAACTTTTCGATCGATAGGAATGTCTACAACGATAAAGTCAACGGGATAGTAAAACTTTCCGACTTTAACGAAAACGTCCTCGGCTACTCCACATGCTAAAATCGTAGAATGATCGGCCATTTCGATAGACATGTTCGAAGGAGTAAGAGCCGGAAGTGAAAGCGATTTGAAAATCTCAAGAGGCATTAAATTAATACTAGCACCAAGATCGGCCAAGGCGTAGCATTCCTCCATATCTTGAATGGCACACGGAATCAAAAATTTACCGGGATCACCGACTTTTTGTGGTATGCGGCTAAGGAAAACCGATGAAAAACTAGACGATTGTTGTAACTTCTCTTTGTTGTTTAGCATACTTTTGAAGTTTGCGGCGAATCGATGCATCATGATAAGAGCGTCGGCAAAACTTATGTTAAAATGCATATCACGAAACATTTTCATAAATAGCTCAAATTGATAATTGTTCCGTTCTTGTGCCTTTTCCTTGTTACGTCTCGAAGGGTAAGGTAAGGGTGGTGTGGGTTGGTCATTAGGCAACGGCCTTGGAAAGTCGGGTTCCACAATAGGTATTGGTTCAACCGTAGGTGTGGTTTGAGCGGTACTTCGTGGGATTGTAATGTGCTCCTTTTCGACCATCACCTCGGGTTCTTTCTCGATTTCCTTCTCCGTAGAAGTACTTGGACGAGAGATTGGTTCCTTGAAAGTTTTACCACTTCGTGTAGTAATAACCTTCATTTCTCCCTTCGGATTTGCAATGGTATCACTAGGAAGACCACCCGAGGAAGAGGGTTTACACATGATTGCTTCAAACATCTTAGCCATTCGGTCCTTAAATTTTGATTGCCTAGCATCCGCTTCTAATAACTCTTGCTTAATCTCATGTTGTCCTAATTCCATCTTTTGTTGATTTTGTTGAAGACGTTGGACATTTCCTTCCATTTTGTTTGCATGAGTTTTAAGTTCATTAGCAAGTTCATTTTTTAGCTCGTTTTTCAACTCGGACCTTAAGCTAATCATCTCACGTTGCATGTTATCAAATTTAGCATCATTTGCTTTAGCATAATCCAAAAATTCTCCTTGCAAATTTTTAGTGTGAGCATTTTGAAAACCTTGTGTAGTGTTTTGAAAATCACGGTTTTGATTTTGATTAGAAATTTGTCCATTCCCATTTTGATAATTCCCCTTGTTGTAATTGCGTGAATTGCCTTGGTAATTACCTTGGTTGTTGTTTCGATAATTGTTAACATTTTGGTTTGGTGGAGCTTGATTTTGGCGGGAACCTTGACCGTTTTGGTTGTAAGTTCCCGTTGCTACATAAGCACTCGAAGTGTTACCATCCGCGGTAATGCACTCGGAAAGATCATGAGCTCCCCCACACGACAAACAACTCTTAGCAACCGCTTTGACCGAAGCGGAATTGGAAGCTTCTTGAGCCTTCCAATGGGACATAAGATTAGCAAATCTATCAAAAAACCGATTTTCCTCATTAGCTTCATCATGTAAGGCGTTAATGCTACGAGACGATTGTGACGATGATGACGAACCCAAATTGGCAACACTCGGTGTGTTACGAGGGCTATAAACCTTAGATCTATTCTCGATGATTTGTAAAGCCTCATTTGTCGTCTTGCACAAAAAATTACCACCCGCGGTGGCATTCAAATAATCTCGTTCATGATCATTAAGCCCATTATAAAAAGTATCCACTTGATGCAATTCCGTAAAATCATGGTGTGGACATTCATGTAACATTTCTTTAAATCGTTCCCATGCCATTGAAAAACTTTCATTATATCTTTGCACAAATCGTGAAATCTCATTTTTCAAGTGTGTTGTTTTAGATGGTGGAAAAAACTTGTTCACAAACTTAGAAACGAGATCAGCCCATGTCAAAATCGAATTTGGCGGTTCTTTCTCAAGCCAAATTTTTGCGGGACCATCTAACGAGTATGGAAACAACATCATCTTAATGGCGTCATGTGGAACATCCTTAAACTTGCTAGTAGCGGTGAGACGGTTAAAATTCCTAATATGGTAATGCGGGTTATCTTTCTCGTGACCTCTAAACTTATTTGCTTGCAACATCGACATTAAACCCGTCTTAATCTCGAAATTCTCCGCAAGGATGGCGGGAATCACAATAGCCTCTCCAAAACCCTCGGTGGGTGCTTGTAGCAACTCCATCATAGTACGATTAGCCATGACGACTTCTTGTTCTACAATAGGTTCAACAATTGGAGGTTCTTCAACAATCAACGTCTCTTGATTGGCTTGCTTTTGAAGTCGTTTACGAGCTCGTTTTGCTTGATTACGAGTGATCATAAACTTCACGAAGAATGGGAGGTGAGCAAAGAAGATTCTTTTTGGGCGTTTTGTGAATTTTCAATTTTTTTGTGTTTTTGATGATATTTAATTTTTTGGATTTTGGTGTATCTTCGTAGACAACAATCTACAAAATCTCTCCTCGAATCAAACTCTTGATTAAAGAAGCCTCAAAGGAATGAAAACGATCACGTGGAGTGAACGCCTTCGAATGACTTTAGAACTTTGGTGAAAACCAAATTGTTCAAGAGGGTTTAATCACAAAGAAACCAAGCAAATATATTATACGTAATAATACTTTGGGCGGCAAAACCCTCGATTAGCCTTCAATCTCAAAATACTCACAAGCAAGCGGGGAAACGACGCGGCGCGAAGCACTTAAGAGCCTTTTTCCTTAGGGTATATTTTATAATACCCGCCTTATACCCACCTTATAGTTCGTATCTTTCAAAATCGAGCGTCACGAAAGTATTTATCTATTTTTGCCTTTTTCTTTTTGTTTGAGATTCGAATACAATAATTGAGTGAGAAATCCCAATTAAGGTTGTGTTTTCACACTTTTGGAGATATTGTTTATTGATTGTGATACTTAATACAATATAGTAATAATATTTGTACAAGAAAAACCAAGAAAACCGATAATGCGTATTAGTAGAGTTCTACTAATACAAATACTATTTGGTTAATATTAAAAACAACAATGCAAATTAATCACGACACACCTCCCCGGCAGCGGCGCCAAAATGATTATGGTAAAATACGACCTTTTAGGAAAAAGGCGTAAAAGCGGTAAGTATTGAGTGATGATTTAGGAAAATCAACACTAATGACCCTTAATGAAATGAAAGTTCGTTTCCCAAGGAGGTATATGTGTGTGAAAAACTTGTTAAATGTTTGTGATTAATGATTGGTTTAGAAGGGGATGAGAAAAGAAAATGACGAAGACGTAAAAATAAAAATTAACAAAAAATCACTACTAGAAAGTTAAAACGTAGAACCTTAAAAACCACAAAAATAAAAATAAATTCTAAAAATTACCAAAAATTCACTAAAAATTAAATTAAATAAACTAAGAGTTTACCAATGATCAAAACTTTTTCAAACCTTTTAGATAATTAAATATTCAATTTTTAAATGCTAATTAAAGCTCTAAAAATCAAATAAATTATCAAAAAGCCCAAATAAAGATTTTTCAATTGGTAAACCTCTAAAATGGCCTAAAAAGATTAAAAACTATTTTTTAGAAATTTTAAAACTAATAAAAACTATTTAAAATGATTTAAAAACTATTAAAACTTAAAATAATTATAAAAATTAATCTAAAAGTGATAAATATATTCTAAAAGTTGCTAAATTCCTATTTTAATGTAATTAACCTAAGAAAAATGTAAAAAGTTGGAAAATGTTAAATTTTCAAAATAATAATAAAATAATATTAAAAATCCAAAAATTATAAAAAAATTCTAAAAACTTGCAAACTAGTTTATTTTAACCTAAATAATCAGAAAATCAAAGTGAAATTACCAGAATACCCCTATTGGGCCCTCAAATGGGCCAAAACCAAAAACAGTCAATCAAATTGGGCTATTGGGCCCAAAAAGTCAAACTTGGCCCAATTGACTTGGAAAAGCCCTATCTGACTCAAAATTTAATTCTAAGAACAAAACTCTAAAGGCCCAAAAGCTGAAAATGAGCTTATGACAGCTTATTTAACACTCAGCTTATTCTTATTGGGCTTTTCAGCCCATTAAGCCATAAGCTAATGCCATAAGCTCTAATTTGACACACAACCTTCTTTTGGGATGCTTATGAGATCTGTAAAAAGATTTTTGAAAAAGCTCACTCAATAAGCCAGAAATAAGCAAAGAAAAATTTCACTAAAAGACAAAATAGTCGTTTTAGAGATTTAGGGCACCTCAGGACTTGATTCAACTTGCAAAAGCTTTCAAATGGACTCAATAAGCAAAATCAATCAACAATAATCCAATAAGCATAACCAATAAGCCAGAATAAGCACAAATGAACTTATGTAAAAGTCAAAGGAGTTGGTTTTCTAGTCAAACCCTAAAGTCAACCACCCAAATGCTCCAGTATGAACAAATGGGTCAAAATATGAGCACCTATTACAAAAACAAAGTTGTTGCAGGTTGGAATAAGCTATTATAGCTTATTGATAAGCTGAACCCAAATTTACACTATCAGTGGCAACTAGCAGGGGAAAGGAGTTCCCACTGCTTTGACTATTTGACCAAGCTTATTTGAGAGTTCTGGTTTGATTCAATTGGAACAAAGGCACCCTTGTGATCAGGGAATCACAAGGAGTCAATAGCAACAACAAAATCACAAATTGGTTCACACAATAAGCCACAATAAGCCAAACAGTCACCAGATATGCACCAGATATTGAAATAAGCAGTTAAGCACTTAATAAGCAAATTTAGACTGAATAAGCCAACCAAACTTAACCAGATGCATACACAAGCTATATAAACTATGGATAAACACAAAGCAACAAGAATCAAACACTGAATCAAATTAAATAACAAGATCAAAGCACAAAATGTTTCTGATGAACAATGAACATATGCAGAAACCAGTTTTGCTGATATACTTGACACTTGATCCAATTTCAAGCCTCAAATCCTTCTTCCCTGATGTGATTAACTATGATTTAGCACTTGTTAGCCCTAGCCTAAGCTTAGATCTAGGTGTCCTCAAAATCCTAGCCAATTTTACCAAGTTTTGAAGATTTTATAGCCAAATAATGAATCTATGTGATCAAACCCACAAAACCTGCAAACAGATGAACATATGCACCTAACAAACAGATAAAAACACTTGCAACCACAACACAAGCACTTAGCAAACCACAATCCCAATTCAAGCAGTAGACCCAAACACTCCTTAATCTACCACTTAACAAAGAAACTTGTGATTTTAACTAATAACCTACTGATTTTAATGATCAAAAACACTTACTAGATAACAACTAACACAATCAAACACAAAAATCACCAGCACAAACACCAATACTCAAAATCAAGCACCAAATCAAAAACAGTCATAAACATGAAATTTTGAGAGGAATCTTAATCAAGGGATTATACCTGCCTTCCACAACATCCTAGGAAGGCCAGCAATGCTCCTTGGACCTTGTTCAACAACTAGAACAAGACCAAGGTACTTCAATGAAGATGATGCAAACTGCCTTGATTGATGGTTCAAAGTAGAACCTCAAGGACTTTATATCTTCAACACAAGCAGCAAACAACTCAACCAAGGGCTCTAATCCCTTCACAAGCTTGGTGTCAACAAGCTTGTAAGAGCTTATAGAAAATGGTCAAGGGTTAGTACACAAAATAAGCCAAAATAGAACCTAGGATTTCAAGGTATTCAAACCTTAAAAACCTTATGAAACAAGACGTGCCTTAACCACAAGATTAAGGTAGGCCTTAACAATCAAATAGAACTCAGAATTAGGCTACTCAAACACCAAACTTTTAATTAAATCAAAAAGAGATTTCACAATTTCAGAAATTCAAATTTTATTTAAACTTAAAAAGGAATTACAAAGATAATAGCCTAAAACTGGAACAAAGGGACTCTCACATGTTGAGGTCTCCTTTTATAGGCAAATGCCTGGCTACACTATTCATAAACCCTAGATGTGATTTCTCTAAAATGCCCTTGAGTCCTTGAGTGCGTTTGTTGTTGATGAGCTGTCCAAAGTGATCCAAACCATTTATAATAGCTTTGGGGTGAAGCAAGGAACCTTGGCTGTTGATTTGGACACGTCAGATTGCTTGGAGAGTAAGTTGCAATTTCATTGGTTGACGTGTTGAATGGTGGGGCCTATTGGTGAGTGGAGATGAGGGTTTTGTGTGTGGGATGTGATTCTGCATGTGTGAATCACACGTGGGTGTGGGTAATTTGGATTTACCCTTTGTTTTAAGTGAAGGTAAAACTGGGTTCATAAGGGTGAATAGTAAATGTTTTGATCCGAAATTGGGGGAATGGGATGTGTTTGGTGCAATATTCAGGTTTGAATGTTTCAAATGCACACAATTGGCCCTTCTTTTTCCTTTCTTTTGTCACTTGTGTTTAAAAGTCTGTCAGCGTCTAAATATACTTGTAACAACTTTCACAACTTGACATTTTTTGCACAAAACTTTCCAAAAGGTGTATCAAGGGTTGTTTTTGGAACTTTTGCATATTTGAAGTGCTGATTTTGGACAATGTTGATCTTCAAAGGTCTTCAATGTATCTTTGGCTTGATGAGGTACCATAATTGACAATTTGAAATTGTTGAGGGACTAATCTTGGCATTTCTTCAAAGTTGAGGGACCTTTTGTGTAATTTTGACAAACTTAAGGGACCAAACTTGTAACTATTAATATACAAGGGTTTTAAGTGTCATTTCTTCAATAATTGAGGATCAATCTTGTTTGTCTTCAAGTCTTCAAGGGTATTTGTTGAGTATTCCATGAATTAGGGCCCGGTTCTTTGTACGGCTTCGTTTCTCGTGTCCGGTTTTCCTTGTAACTTGTGATCTTTTGTATTTTTCACGATTTCCATACCTAAAATACACAAGTAAACAAACACTAGCATATATATGGTATATTATGACATTTTTATGCATTTAAAGCCCGAAAAGAACGATGAGATCATGTATAAATGCCATCTCATCAATGACATAAAGCCCATGCTTTCTAACACCATTTCCAATGACTTTTCCACTTTTACGATTTCACTGTCATGTTCCAAAAAGATGACCTTACACTTATTACCACAAATTTGACCTGTACTTAAAAGGTTAAATCCTAAGTTATCTACGTGCTCAACATTTTCAATGGTCATGGAGTCAAGAGAAACCGTACCTTTGCCAATGATATTACCACGTAGACTACTAGCGAATGTGACGTTACCTCCATCATATGCTTTATAATGCGAGAACAAACTTCGATTACCCGTCATGTGTTTAGAACATCCACTATCCTTAATCCACTCATCGGGCTCCAAATCAATTCCCAAGCATATCTAGGTAACAACACACAAGATCAAACATTTGGTCCCCAATATCTCATGGGTCCAAAATTGTTAGTTCCAAACATCCCTTGCATTTGGTTGGGATGCATGAATGAAGGAGGGGTTCCCCATGGAGAACAAAATGAAGGAGGGTAGTAATTCATGTAACCATTTTTTTGTTCATTGTTTGTCCTAGGTGTATTTGATCTAGGTTTAGAGTTATGATTATTCCTTCTAGGTGTTGGAGTTTTACTTCTAGATCGTGAATTGTTTTGATTATCTCTTCTAGGCGTTGTCGTTCTACTTCTAGGCTTAGACTCATTCCGTACTCTAGGTGGAGTAGAAGATAGTCTAGATAAACTTCTATTTCCCATGAGAGGTTTACTTAATGGCTTGTGGAACTTACCAATAGCATTGTCGTCAAGTATGGGTAATTTTACCTTATTAACAGTAAGATGCTTTAGTTTTTCATCTAAATTAGACTTTTCAGAAAGTTCAGGATTTTCACCAAAATCATCCTCTGCCCGCGGTACCTTATCTATGGCAGCGGTTCCATAGTGATAAGGAACCGTGCCATACAATTTGGAACCGCGCACAGTGGGCGTTTTTTATGGAAACCTGACTTGTTTTGGTTCACTAGTTGAGGCTTCATTTGAGTTAAAACCTAGACCAAGTCTTTCCTTAGAATGAACTTGTTTGTTTAACATATCATCAAGAGCACTAGTACCTTTCATGAACTTTTCCAATTTAATGGAGGTGCTCTTGAGATCTTCATTCTCTAATCTAAGTTTCTGACAACTTAAGCAACTTAAATCAACCTCTTTATTTTTCTCAAGTTTAGCCAATTTCTCCCTAAGTTCATTGATCTCATTTTCAAGCTTAGTTTTGGTTGATTTTAAAGTTTTATTCTTTTCTATGAATTTAAGACTAAGTTTGTGTAAACTATCATATTTGCCTTCAATTCAATATCATCAAAAGTGGAACTATCATTGCTATAATATTCGGTTTCGGAATGTACCTCTTTAGAAGTGTGAGCCATAAGACATTTCTCCTCTTTGGGGTTGTCATCATCATCTTCACCGCTATCGCTCCAAGCGCCACTAACGAACGCCGTGTGGTTCTTATCATGAGCGGGCTTTGGACAATCACCAATGAAGTGATTTGGATCACCACATCTAAAGCAATTCCTATCACCTTTTTCGTTCTTGACAAACCGATTCTTTGACAATGGTTTCTTTTCATAGTTGGGTTGCCTAACGTGTTGACCTCGTCTCTTGAAGAACTTCTTGAAATCTCTCACCGCCAATGCATACTCCTCGTCATCGCTTTCCGAGGAACTATCATGGTCACTTTGTGCCTTCTTGGCTTTAAGTGCAAGAGATTTCCTTTCACTCTTGGTTTTCACTAATTCCGAGTCCTTCAAAATTATCTCATGAACCTTCAAGTTTCCTATGAGTTCATCGAGTGATAAAGTTGAGAGATCTTTCGACTCTTCAATCGCCGTGACTTTTGCTCTCCACTTTGGATGTAAAGCCCTTAGAAACTTCCTAACATTGTTCTTGCTAGAAAAACCTTCATCAAGTGCTTTTAGACTAGTAATAATGGTGTTAAACCTAGCAAATGCACTATCAATAGTTTCATCTTCTAAGATGACAAATTGTTCATATTGTTGGACAAGAAGATCGATTTTGCTTTCTTTGACTTGGCTATTACCTTGGTGGGTTACTAAAAGAGTGTTCCAAATATCTTTAGCGGTTTCACACATAAAAATTCTTTCATACTCTTTCTTAGGCAAAGCATTATAAATCACCATTTTAGCCTCATTATTTTTTGAAAGTTTCTTTTTAATATCGTCATTAGCTTTGTCAAAAGTGACCAATTCTTTTGTTTTAGAAACTTCATTAAATTGAAAGGGTAAAAAATCACCATTGGTAATAACATGCCAAAGATCTAAATCTTTTGATTTCACATAAGTTTCAAATCTATTTTTCCCATAAATAAAACTATCGGTTTCAAAAAGTGGTGCTCTTTGCATAGATTGCCCTTCTAGGTATTTGTTGTAATCCATAGATCGATTCAAGTTTTAAAATACAATATACTTTAAAAATTCTTGAGCAACCCGCTCTGATACCAATTGTAGAAACTAGAAGGGGGGGTTGAATAGTTTCTTATATTTACTTGTTAAAAAGTGGTTTCCAAAAATCCTTTTTCAAAAACTTAGGCTTGAGGAAATATGTGAAATCTTCTTATGCACAATATGAACAATGATAGTATAAAAACTAATACTAACAAAAATATATCCACAAAGAATAAAGAATGATAGTGTAACTAAGCTAATATTAACAAATGTATATACATAAAGAATAAAGAATGTAAAGAGTTAAGGGTAAAGAAAGATCAAACCAAACACCAAGGATTTATAGTGGTTCGGCAACGAAGCTCACTCCTCGTTCCTACTCCACTCCTCGAGTACTCCTTACTCGAGAGTTCACTACACAACAAGCTCCTTATGGTGGAGAAAACCGTACACGTCGCTTAACCAATTTCCGACTCTAAGCTAAAAGTCGAGCCCTAATCGTAGATAGGACCAATCTACACAACTATAATTAGTACATACACAACTTCCAAATAGACACAACTACTTGGATCTTCACAACTATGACACAACTACAAATGTATAAAATTAGATCTTCAATGGATATTTGGTGGTGGACTCAACACTTCACAAGGATAGTGTTCTTCTCTTTGCTCTTGGAGAGGAAGGGATGGAAGAACAAGATTCACTTCTTAAACAAGTAATAATCAAACAAATGATCAAAGATTTGAGTGATTAAAGAAGGGGTTTGAAACTGGAAATAAATGTGCAAAAGAGGTAAGGTGAAAAGCTGAGAATGGTCCACTATTTATAGGACAAAGGAGCCAACGGCTATATCTGCCCGCGGTACCTTATCTTAGCCCGCGGTACCTTATCGATAAGGTACCGCCTAGGTGCTAAGGTACCGCCGGACTAGACTCCGCTCCTTTTTGTCCTTTAGTGGTTGAGGTCTTATCTGGATATAAAAAATATCCTGAAAGGATATTCTTAACCAAATAAGAATATGCCATTTTCAAATTTCAAATAATTAATTTAATAAAACATTTTCTTAAAAAGAAAGTTTAATAAAAACTTGTCACACTTAATAAAAGTGAGTTTTAAGAAAAGATTAAATCACTTGATCACTTGATTAAGGTTAGTGCTTGTTTATCCATACCTTAAGTGAAAATGGGTAAAATGAAAAATACTTGAACTCAAGAATTCGTTTTTCCTTGTTTTCGTAAATGCTTATTTTTACATATTATCGTAATCAAAACAAAGCGAGACCGAAAAATGCAAGTAACGTTTTTAGTCATTTATTGCATTAACAATATCCTTGAAGATTGAAGACGTGTTACTATGAGCCCTTGGAGTATTCATTTATTGCATTTATAGCCCTTGAAGAAAGTTTATCAAAAACTTTGTGGCAAAAGTAGAAATATGCAAACTTTGATTACAAAGGAAATACAAGTTATAGCTGTTGAAACTTGAATTGATAATCATTGGGGAATTGAGGGGCCATTTCCATCAAACATACAAACTCACACCACCCAATCATTCGTCCATGTCACCCCACCAGCCAATAACCTTCCACCACCTCATCCCTCCACGCCATGTCACACCTCACTACCACTTTATTTAACTAACAGATTTATTTAAAATCTGTTTAAACACAAAAGTGGGGGAAACACATTTAACTAACCTAAACACGATTAAACATCCATGTTTATCATCACCCTAAACTCATAAACCCTAATCTATTAAACCACTAATCAAAGGGTTTTCCTCTATAAACCTCCAGATTAGTAATTAATCTCATTCTCATTTAAACCCACCAACAAACCTCACATCCCCTTCACCCATGTAGACCCCCCCCCCCATGCTCCCCTGCTCAACCAAAAGAGGCAAAGATGGCATCTTTCAATAAATCAACGTTCCAAAGACAAAACTTGGTCCCAAAGATTTGAATGAATGACTCAAGATCAAGTTAACAGCTGTATACATCAACATCATCACGAGAGGCCACTTTTGACTGATTTTTCAAGATAAGACTAAGGGCATTTCAGGGCATTTCTATGCTAGGGTTTTAATCATTCTAGATAGTTCTTTTCAAGCTTATAAAAGGAGAATGCAACATGTGCATATCCCTTGTTCCAGAATTTTTGTAAACCCCATTTTGTTAATAGTTAAAGTGAAATTTTGGGCCTTGCAATATTTCGAGTTCCAAGTAGTTTATTAGAGTTCCATTTTCAGTTTTATGCAAGTTTAAATCCTTTGTTTACCAAAATCTGTTTTCTTCAAAAATATTTTTGTTGAGAAATTTTTTGAGACCCAATAAGCTATAAGCTACCTTTGGCTTATTCTGACAAATAAGCTCAAAGTGATAGGTTATAGCTTATTGTTACATCTTTGCTCTTATTAATCAGTTTGGAAAGTCTTGTTTCAAAAAGTGGATTTCAAAGTTAATCTCAAATCTTTGATTATTTTTACTGATTTTACTGTTCATAACCCCTTGATAAGCTTACTGACAATAAGCTTATCAAGAGTTTTGAACTTGTGTGTTCCCTGTTGGTTATATTGTGCAGGTACACAAGGAGTAAAGCCCATTTATATTCACTTTTCTTTAGAAGATATTGTCACCCTAGTTCAGTTGTTGAACCACAGCAGGGTTTCTCTACATACCTCATAAGCTCACAAATTCCTCAAGTATCCATGTAGAGAAGGCATCAGCTCAGGTGGCTTGAACCCTCTATTTGTATTTTTGTTGACTTTTGCTTGTTTATGTCATTTGTGAGAATTTGCTTATATGCTAGTTTAGGTGGTTGTTTATTGCATGATTATCAGTTTTATGCATGCTAGATTAAGTTTAGATATATTTGTGGTTGATTTGAGAGGTTTTACTTTGCAAAAAGTTTGTTTCATCAGTAAAGAGGTGTTTGGGTTTGCATGATAAGCTAAGCAGTTGACATCTATTTGGCTTAAAGTCTGCTCAAATACACTTCACTAGGGTAGTTATAGGTATTATCACAACTTGGTTTGAGTTTGATACAAGAAATCAGAAGTTTGCATGTTCTATGTTACATCAGTAAAGAGGTGTTTGGGTTTGCATGATAAGCTAAGCAGTTGACATCTATTTGGCTTAAAGTCTGCTCAAATACACTTCACTAGGGTAGTTATAGGTATTATCACAACTTGGTTTGAGTTTGATACAAGAAATCAGAAGTTTGCATGTTCTATATTTGGTAAAAGTAGCCTATAATAATCAGTTTGCTGTGACAGTTTTGATTTTGAGTTTTAGATTACCAAATTTTGTTCATTGCTAGCCTATATGTTCATCTAGGGTTTGTAGTTTGTTAAGTGTGGTTTGGTAGTATATTGACCTAGTTATGGTAGTTAGAATCTCACCCAAAGGCCATTTGTATCAGCAAAGAACCATCAATCCAGTCTTTTGCATGTTTCTATGACACAGTGACCATTTTGGTCGATTTGATTGCTATTTGTTGTTTAAGCCTGTTATTTCTTGCTTATAACTGACTCCATACACTCCACTGAGTGTAGGGGTGCCACTTGTTCCAAAGAATTCCATCAAACAAGCCTCAAACAACCATTTTTGTGATTTTTGTTTAAGAGCAGTGGGTAAAATTACCCACTGCTAGTGTGAGAATTCCCACTGCTGGGGATAAGGACAAAAAGTCCCAGCAGTCATTGTCAGTTTTGTTACTTTTTTGTCTTTAGTGTCCTTAAAGTAATATATTTCATTCATTTTAATTTTCCCTGGTTTGTTTTATTATTTTAAGATTTTTCATAAAGTTAAATTTTTATTTTACTGTTCATTTGTATTTTCTAGATTTATTTCAATTTTAATTAGTTTTATTAATTTATGTCTTTTGTCTTTTAGTGAAAAAAAAGTTATATTTTTCAATTTTAAAATTTTGCTTGTTAAAGTAAAATATTTTAAGATTTTTAGTTAAGAAATTTTACTGTTCACATTATTTAATTATTTTTTTAGAATTAATTTAAGTTAAATTAGGTTTTTAATATAAACTGTTTTGTCTTTTAGTGGTAAAAAATATTTTTTTCAAACTTTTTCATTTTTCTACTGTTTAGTTATATAAAATAGGATTTTTTTTTTTAAAATAATTTTAGCATTATTTTATTATTTTTAATCATTATTTTAGTTTAAAAATTGTTTTTAGCATTTAAAAATTAGAAAAATAGTTTCTAAAATTTAGGAAAATTACTTTTTAAAGTTTAAATAATATAAGTGAGATATTTGTTTGATAAAATAATATTTTGGGCTTTTTGTTAATTATATTTAATTTTAGTGCTTTAATTAGCATTTAAAATTGAATATTTAATTAATAAAAGGTTTTAAAAATTACTTATTTAATTTTTATTCTTTTTTGTATTATTTAGACTTAGTTTTAACTTTTAATTAATTTTTAGCTTAAATTTTTAATTTCGTCGCGTTTTACGTATTTACGTCATCGTATTACGTTTTACGTTTTACGTCGTAGTGTAATCGTAGTGTAATTTGTCTCTTAATTTTCTCTATTTAAACCCAAAAACGACACTAATCCAAACTTTGATTTTATATTATTGGCACCATACACACACACCTCCTCCGAAAACGAACTTGCATTTATCGGTTTTACGGTTTTCCTAAACCGTAAGACTTAATACTTGCCCGCTTTATATTCCTTTTTCCTAAAAGGATATAGAAATACGTACATCATTCCACCATGTAAAATCTCACCCCGCGTTTAGAAACAATGTGCAAGTAAAAGGAGCTATAAAGTCACCTTAGCCACGAGTAAGTGAATCATTGTACTCAGAAGTTGAGTAGAAAAAGTAGTAGCATGACGATCACCGACGATATAGATGCCCGGGAAAACACGAAAGCCGCAACCTATCAAAATAAGTAGCCCGTTTAGACTCGAACTCAAATATCGATATATACCAAGTATAGTATGACTTAAGTATTTTCAAAGTACTCATACTTCAAAACTAGTGACACGAACCAAGTGAATCCAATACTACTCGTTTAAACACTAACACTCTTGAATTTGACCCGTCATAAGACGCCAAGTCAACGCAAGTCAAACTATACTTTTACTTCACTCGGACCAGGAACTAAGTCATTTATATAATGACTAAACACTTGAGTAAGTCACCATGTCCAATAGTGAATACTCAAACTCACACCACACGAGCATTGAACTATGTGTTCAAAATACCAATTAACTTGTACACTTCAAATGTACACACCAATCTACCCTATCTAGACTTGTCCGATTTTGACGAAACTTGGTGTCAAGATCACTCATAACCTGTATAAGACCCTGCCAAAATTTGAGCCAAAGTTCACACTTTAAAACCCATCAGCTCAACACTTTACTCGACTCTAAAATTTGGGACATAATGTGTACTCGTTTCATAAAACCGTTAATACCACTTTAAAATTACAATCATGACAATTCGCCTTTTAAACCCACTACTAGACTCATCATATTAAGTTTATAAACTTTGAAAACCAGTAGTATCAATTATCTAACCATGCCTACAGTCCCCGAGAGTCGACCCAAAATCAGCCACAATTTCGGATTGTGCCGATTTGCGTCTCCCGGTATACGAATACTAAAACTAGCATAACTTTTGATCTGTAATGAGTTAGAAGCTCTACCTTATATCAAAATGAAGGTATCGAAAAACTCTACAATAAAATCAAATAATCTCAACCTATATATAATCTTTAACCCACGAAATACAGCCCTTAACCCACTTGTGTAATATACACTTTTAGAAATCATATCAAATCAACATTTTGACCCATTTTAACATGATCCATACCTCTAATATTACCCTATCATACCCATGAACCAAACAACTCCTAAAACACTTGCATGTCAAATTTAACAAAAACCAAAGATTAAAAATACAACTTTTTATGGTGAAAACATGATGATCTTACAAAGATCATCACATACATGATGATCAAGACTCATCCCCACCATGAAAATCATAAGAACATAAAATCTTGATGCATGTGAACAAAAGTTAGATCAAAATGATCACCATCAAAAATTCTAGATGTGGTCTTTGATTAGAATCAATAGATTTAAGCTAAAAAAATTGATTATGGTGGTGTTTTGTTGTTCTTAGGGTGGCGGCATAAATAAGAAAAGAAAGAAGGATGGAGTTTTTGTTTTGTGTGTGTGTTTTTTCCATGAATGAAACTGAGAGAAAAATTAGGTACAAGGTTTATATAGTATGGATAGGAATTGCAAATATGGAATAGTTTTGGACCTAAAAGCAATAAGATAGTTTAAAGGGTATAAAATGACTATTAGTCACTTTTGAAAATATTTACAGGGCTCGTGTTTCGTAAAAGTACTTTTCAAAAGTTAAAATGCATCAAAAATATGATAATATGGTTTCCCGACACGATTTAACACGTAATTAAAACGAAATCGTCGAAAGTATTAATTATAAAAAAAATCGATAATAAAATGTAAAATATCGGGCATCCGTCGGTATCGCGATCATTAGAAGTTCTCGTTATTCATTGATTTTGAGTAAACTCATTGTAAAATGTACGCGGGTGTTTTTAAATCAATATCATTGATTTAAATAAATTTGAAAAAATAAAATAAAATTTTATAATTCCAAATAAAGTATTATCAATGATTAATAAATACTTAAAAAGTATAATTTAATAAAATTATCATGATCTAAGGATTTACATATAAGAATACAAGAAAATGTAGTACGTTCAAAAATTCAAGAAGTATGAATAAAAAAATAAAATAATACCGGGAAAAATACGAGTTCTTACAGTCTACCCCCTAAAGGAACTCTGATCCATCAGAGTTATACTAGAGACAGAAAAAGATGCAAACAAAAGGAGGTACATAGTGTAGAACAAATTCATTGCTTCCCAGGTAATTTCTGCACTACGGCGTACCTTAACAATTAGAATTCACTATGCTTCAGTTTCCTAACTCCTTCCCGAATAAATTTTCAAACTAATATGAAGAGATATAATGAACACAAGAATTGCTTGACGGACAAGGTGCGATAAAATGAATCAAGGTTGTTAATCAACAAGAAATCGCAAATCATGCAACTGTAAAACATGACAATTTACTTATTAGAAAGATAGAGGGGAAATATGAATTACGTATGAAAATTTAAAATACAAGTTGTCACAATTACCTGTCTAGGGTTTTGTATTACTTTCAAATTTAGCTTAAGTATTTTTCTTGATTAAAGTAAAATTTTATAAGGTTTAGTGATTAGAAATCAAACTATATATATTTAGTAAGTAAGCAGTTGATAAATCCTTTTTCTTGATAAGAATTTCAAAGTAAGGTAACTCAGTTCAAATAGTTATCTTAATCAACTTAAGAACTTTTGGATGACTGTATGAATTATTGTCAAAAACTCAGGTTTATCGTTACCATTAAAGAAAAATCAAATTTCCAAATTATTTAATATCATTGTTAGAAATTATAAATTAAATTGATAATTTCATTAGGTTGAAAGTAAAGTATGATATGATCACATACTTTAAAAGATATAGCTTGATATCCTTTGAAACACTAGGTATAATCTATCAAAGAGGATGTATAGATCTGATATTTAACTTGAAACAGTTATTTTGGTAATTCAAACATTTGATAAAATGTATAAAACGTTCTTAAAAATTTATAATAATTTTTAGAAATCCAAAGAGGTGTTTACTGCATCAAATGGTAAACATGTGAAAGTTTCTGGTTTTCAGAAAGTGACAAAATAACAAATGATTATGAAACGAATAACGATCAACAATTTATATACGAGTAATAGTACAAGGAGATAAAACGAAATTTGTACCAATTGCTTAACGAACATGATTGAATATATACATCGAGATAATGACAATAAGAAACAATGGATTTGGCAATGATTAATTCACGAGTGTGGTTAGCGTCACCACAACGGATTGTTAAGTTCTCGTTGGTCGATACACGAACGAAAGAGAAAAGCCACACAATAAATTTTCGAATCACAGAAAATTCTTAAGGAGTCACTTGAGAGTAATTCCAGCAAAATAAACAACATTATCAATGAGAGAGCAAAGTCAATACGTGGTTCACACGAATGAATTTCAAGACAATACTAACACACCTCATGACAAATACACAAGATCATCGTTCAAGTCCAGTCATAAGTCATTATCCGTGTCCAGAGACGTTTCGATAGTCTACCAAAATAGATAGCGAAGGTTGGTCGATGTAGAAGCATAACAACGTTGAAACTTTCAAGTCTAGTATCAATGGTAAGAAATTAGACAAGTGGTAACGAGAATTATATCACGAAGTAAGACGAGGTAACAATTAAAACAAAGATCGTTGAGTAAGGAAATATGTGCTTCAGGCATGTACTTTGTCCAAGAAAATATAAGGGTTCATAGGTGTATGTCGCGAACTGGTGTTACTCGCATAAGATATAAAAGTTTTCAATACTTTATTTTATCTAACTTTTTAAGGAACATAATTAAGAAGTTGATTCTTGGTCAAATATTTAAGGTGACTACTATTTGACCTTGCATGGCTCCTTCTGAATTACGTATAGGTGATCATGCCATGCATAATTTAGGACTAGCAATGCGATGCTCAGCTTCGTCAAACCAATATTACATGTCATATGAATTAAAATATGTATATAATGCCATTTATAAAAGCAGGAATCAAAATAATTTATGAAACTCTTCGCTAGTAACTAATTGGCTACATGTTTAATCAACAAATTTATTGTTACAAAAATTCTTTATAGGACCAAAGCAGAACAATTTGTGAAAATACATTGTAAAATTAATATAAATTAATTTTATAAGATAACATTCAAGTATTTAATAAGGCCTAAGTGGAACATTTTGTAAAATGATTCACAAACAACACCAATTCAAATTCATATGGTGACACAATAATAGCTGACAAAATAACGAGTGGGTTACATGAGGATGATAAATAGTAGTTCAAGACAATCAATGAAATGGTTACAAGTTCATAAGTTTCAAAAGGTTTAGCCGGAATCGTCATGAGACACGCGTCAAGATGATAACAAAGATGTGAGAACAAGAACTTCAAACCTCGGACCAAATCAATGTTACGTTAGAAGTAGAAGAAAGATAAGATAAATTGACAAATAAGTCATTTATAAAAGAAAGTATAAAGGAATCCATATGTGTTTACATCATAATTTATTTGACAAAAATATACTTTTAAGAAAGTAAAGCATCAGTTCCCAAATAGTATAACTACTCCGAAAATTTTCCTTTTTAGGGAAGTTATGAATTTAGCACGTAAATACTAATGCATAAAAATGTACACATTTTTCGAAACATATAGTTCATCACTGGTTTATCAACTCACTTGGTTCCAAAAGTTCAACATTTATGTATGACCGAGCTCAAAGTTACTATTTTTAAACGTTTTCAAACGCAATCAATGTTTCATAGTTATAAAGTCCCATTCATTAGAGTTTTACGAGCTCAAACGAACTCAAAATGCTTCGAACCGTATTTTTAACTTCTATCAATTTTGACCATTTTAGTCAACTTTGACTTTTGGGTTTGACTAGACCAATTGATTCACTAAATGATATTCTAAGACTCGATGTCTAATGCAATTCGATGTAAAACGATGTTTTGAACAATTTTCTAGTTTTACTCGAGACTTAAAACGGATAAAAAATGGACGAAAATGCCCTCGCATCAAATCTGTCAACCAAATGATAATTTAGAATTATGCAGAAAATAAGTTCTTAAATTTTACAATTTCTAATCAGCGTAACTTGCTCGTTTATAGGATTTTTTGGTCAAATTTTATGTCCTAAAAGAACATCTCAACAAGTGGAAACATATTTTCAGGTCTAAAGTTTATAAAAAATATTTCCTCGGTATCGTTAAATTACCTGTAAAATTTCTGCACAAAGTATATATTTTTCGACACACCTTGAAATTAAATCAAACTTCATATTAACCCATAATTAATGTACACACATGACTTGTGGATTCCATAAAGACGAAAGAGAATAGTTTGTATAATTAAATAGGTAAAGAAAACGTCGTATAGAAATGGTTTAAGAATAACAACTATAAACTAAGAAATCAAAAACAGCGCATGACATCCTTGTCTTCGATTTCAAGATGCAATGCATGAAGATCTCTTGGCGGCTTGATTTTTCAATATATAAGACATACCGAGAAAGAAATGGAACATTAACAAGTCGCACTCCTGGAGCGAGGAGGGTTAATGAAAAGGGAGGGTACAGGTTTATAGAAGTAGAATTGTATTTCAAACAATCGCTACATAATAGAGGAGGAATTACAAGATGACAATGGTGCTTTCAAGGTACAACGAACGTTGTAATTCGAAGTCAAAACGAAGAATGGTTAATGAAGTAGTATTTAATCGATATACAAGTGTCGTGTAAAATGGTGACGTAAGGGTCAATCAGGTTATGAAAACCCATGATTTTATTCAATGTTGATTCAAGGAATGCTTCGAGAGGTGTGACTCACACGATGTCCTTTAGTCTTTTTCGGAGACACGTTGAGCTACACAATGGTCTATAGACTAGATATTTAATCACGAATGGTCGGATAACAATTTGGATATCTAAATAGATATTTTAGAGAGGTTTAACAATTAAAGTAACAGGCACGGTAGTAAAATGAAAATCAGAAGTTTCATTGAAAGCAACACTTATTTAATCTCGAACAATGGTATCACGAGAATACGCACAACATGAAACAGTGAATAGAGAAAAACAGATGGTTCAAAACGAACGAGTATATGAGGTCAGTCGTATCACGCATAAACAAGATAGCAGCATACTCAGAAAAGTGAGTATGAAAAGTCAGTAGCATACGCGCTCCGAATACAAGTATGTAACGTCATAACAATATGAAATCATTGCAACAAGGTCAATTCACAAGAACAAGAATTCAAGAAGTGCAGTAAAAGCATATGCAATCAAGTAATATCCAATGATAATTCATGAAGCACAAGGCAAGGAAAAGAGAGTAATTATCGTCACTAGGGTAATGTAATATTTCAACATGTAATCAAGAGATGAAATACTACAACGATAATTAAAAAGTAAATAATAAGGATTAGAGAGTTACCCGCGCAGATATCGAACAACCATGGCAGATTTTATGTTTGACACTTAGAAACATAAAATATTTGAACTTTCGGTTATAGACTAAGTTTTGAAAACGACTCAGTTCCCTATAACCATCGCTCTGATACCAATCTGTGAGACCCCCAGAATCAGGCAAGGGAACAACTAGGCAGCAAGGGGGTTACACGTCATGATACAAGAAAAAATGAATTACAGTTGACACAAAGTTAACGTAATAAAAACATATTCATTTCATCATAAAGGATCAGAGTTTTACTACAAAGGTCCCAGAGTATTATAAGCGGAAAATCTATTATTTAATTATAGTTTTGTAACTTATAGTTACCAAAAATACAGAAAATTCTTCTGACGTTTTTTAGATAAAACCAAAGTTTAATATACACAGAAATCTCCAAGCTGCGATGATATCCTGCGAGCTCCCATCCAAGCAAAGCTAAGTAATAATACCTGAGATTAAACATCTAAAACCATCAACATAAAGTTGAGTGATATTCATAGGTTTAGTAGTAAAGGTGTGGAACACAATCATTCATTTGTAAACAAGAAATAGGAGAAAATGGTTACGTACGATAACCATAGCCCAAAACATTATTATTGATGTTTAGTTCATGAACCGAAGCTTAACTCAGTGTAAGTTCCTCTAGTGAGTATTCAGCCTAAATACTCAAGTAATAAATCAAATGTTAAATGCGTCAAGGTAATCGGGACGGGGATTATCAATCCCGATGGATCCACCCACAACATTCGTGCTTAGAAACACAAGTAAATTAAAGGTTCATGATCAAGAGAGCCAACTTAAAGCTATAGACTAAAAGCAATAATACCATGAAAACTGTTGGAAAGCATACAAGTTCCGGATAGCATACAGTTTTTAAATGGTTGTGTTCCACCATGTAAAATCTCACCCCGCGTTTAGAAACAATGTGCAAGTAAAAGGGGATATGAACTCACCTTAGCCACGAGGTAAGTGAATCATTGTACTCAGAATTTGAGTAGAAAAAGTAGTAGCATGACGATCACCGACGATATGGATGCCCGGGAAAACACGGAAGCCGCAACCTATCAAAATAAGGCGCGCGTTAAGACTCGAACTCAAATATCGATATATACCAAGTATAATATGAATTAAGTATTTTCAAAGTACTCATACTTCAAAACTAGTGACACGAACCAAGTGAATCCAGTACTACTCGTTTAAACACTAACACTCTTGAATTTGACCCGTCATAAGACGCCAAGTCAACGCAAGTCAAAATATCCCTTTACTTCAATCGGACCAGAAACTAAGTCATTTATATAATGACTAAACACTTGTGAAGTCACCATGTCCAATAGTGAATACTCAAACTCACACCACACGAGCATTGAACTATGTGTCCAAAATACCAATCAGCATGTACACACCAATCTACCCTATCTAGACTTGTCCGATTTTGACGAAACTTGGTGTCAAGATCACTCATAACCTGTATAAGACCCTGCCAAAATTTGAGCCAAAGTTCGCACTTTAAAACCCATTAGCTCGACACTTTACTCGACTCTAAAATTTGGGACATAATGTGTACTCGTTTCATAAAACCGTTTATACCACTTTAAAATTAGAATCATGACAATTCGCCTTTTAAACCCACTACTAGACTCATTATATTAAGTATATAAACTTTGAAAACCAGTAGTATCAATTATCTCACCATGCCTAAAGTCCCCGAGAGTCGACCCAAAATCAGCCATAATTTCGGATTGTGCCGATTTGCGTCTCCCGGTACACGAATACTAAAACTAGCATAACTTTTGATCCGTAATGAGTTAGAAGCTCTATCTTATATCAAAATGAAGGTATCGAAAAACTCTACAACAAAATCAAATTATCTCAACCTATATCCAAACTTTAACCCACAAAGTACAGCCCTTAACCCGCTGATGTAATATACACTTTTAGAAATCATATCAAATCAACATTTTGACCCATTCTAACATGATCCATACCTCTAATATTACCCTACTATCATACCCATCAACCAAAAACTCCTAAAACACTTGCATGTCAAATTTAACAAAAACCAAATATCAAAAGTATAACTTTTTTAGGATTAAAACTTGATGATCTTACCAAGATCATCACATGCATGATAATCAAGACTCATCCCCATCATGAAATCATAAGAACATAAAATCTTGATGCATGTGAACAAAAAATGGATCAAAATGATCACCATCAAAGATCTAGATGTGGTCTTTGATTAGAATCAATAGATTTAAGCTAAAAAATTTATTATGGTGGTGTTTTGTTGTTCTTAGGGTGGCGGCATAAATAAGAAAAGAAAGAAGGATGGAGTTTTTGTTTTGTGTGTGTTTTTTTCATCAATGAAAATGAGAGAAAAATTAGGTACAAGGTTTATATAGTATGGTTAGGGTAGGAATTGCAAATATGGAATAGTTTTGTACCTAAAACCAATAAGTTAGTTTAAAGGGTAGAAAATGACTATTAGTCACTTTTGAAAATATTTACGTGGCTCGAGTTTCGTAAAAATACTTTTCAAAAGTTAAAATGCATCAAAAATATGATAATATGGTTTCCCGACACGACTTAACACGTAATTAAAACGAAATCATCAAAAATATTAATTATCGAAGCAATCGACAATAATATGTAAAATATTGGGCATCCTTCGATATCACGATAATTAGAAGTTCTCGTTATTCATTGATTTTGAGTAAACTCATTGCAAAATGTATGCGGGTGTTTTTAAATCAAAAACATTGATTTAAATAAATATAGAAAAATAAAATAAAAATTTTATAATTCCAAATAAAGTATTATCAATGATCAATAAATACTTAAAAAGTATAATTTAATAAAATTATCATGATCTCAGTATTTACATATAAGAATACAAGAAAATATAATACGTTGGAAATTCAAGAAGCATGAATAAAAGAATAAAATAATACTGAGAAAAATACAAGTTCTTACAATCTAAAGGTAATTGCTCTTCAAAACAATGAAACTCGCTTAATTGCTAAGGCCTCAAGTGATGAATGCAAGAGATGGCACATGAGATTATGTCATCTAAACTTCAAAAATATGAACAAATTGTTTAAACACAATCTTGTTCATGGTCTTCCATCAAAGGTGTTCAATAGTGACCCATCCCGTGTTGCCTGTTTGAAAGGAAAACAACACAGAGCATTCTGCAAATCCAAAGTTACCCAGTCCACTGCAAAACCTATTGAGCTGCTACACATGGATCTATTTGGCCCTACTTCTATAGCAAGCATGAACCAAAAATGGTATTGCTTGGTGGTCATAGATGATTTTTCAAGATTCACTTAGACTTTCTTTATGAATGAAAAGAATGAGACAGTTGAGATACTCAAGAATTTCATTACACATATTGAACTTCAGAAAGGTCTGAAGATGGTGACTATTAGGTCAAACAATGGTGGAGAATTCATAAACAAATAGCTAGATGGATTTTCCACTAGCAAAGGAATTAAGAGAGAATATAGCATTGCTAGAACTCCACAACAAAATGGTGTTATAGAAAGAAGAAATAGGACTCTTATAGAAGCTGCGAGGACTGTGCTTTTTGACTCTAAACTACATGTTATCTTTTAGGCTGAAGCAGTAAGTACTGCCTGTTATGTACAAAACATGGCATTGGTGGTGAAAGCTCACAATCATAATCCTTACCAACTGTTCAATGGCAGACCTCCCTTGATTGACTTTTTCAGACCTTTTGGGTGTCATGTGGTGATACTCAATACTATTGATCATTTGGGAAAATTTAATGAGAAGGGAGATGACGGGTATTTCATTGGATACTCATTAAATAGAAAAGGGTATAGATTCTTTAATAAAAAGACAAGGCTAGTGACAGAGAACATTCATGTGAACTTCTTGGAAGACAAGCATGAGGACCTACAAATTGGTCCAAACTGGTTCTTTGATATTGATGCTTTGTCTAAATCCATGAATTATATACCTGTTGCTTTGGAAAACACTAACATTTCAGGTACAAAAGCACCAGCTGTCTTGGAAAACCCTCCCTTGAGGTACATGAACCTGCATTCATTGTTCCATGATGATTCAACAGCACTTGATGTGTCTAAGGATGATGATATCTCAAAACAAGAGAAGCAGTCCAAAGGAGATCCAAAACCACATGTTGAATCCAAGATCTCTGCAAGTGAAATTCCTGAAAGCAGCGGGATGTCTTTTGAAAGCAGTGGGATTACAAATACCCCTGCTAACACAACCATTCCCTTGTTTTTAAAGAAGTAGTGGTCAATGATGACATTCATGCAGACCATGAAACCCCACCCAGGTCTTCATCTTCTCATCTTTCCAAGCTAAACAGTCGAAACAGAATACTCAGAAATGGAGGTCCAAGCTTCTCAAACCTACAAATAGTACATCAGCCTCTATCTCTAAGCAATGTCGTATCACTAGGGAATTCTTTTGAAGAATTCTTTCCACATCAAGACTGTCCTTTAGAGCCTGATTTGGGGAACTAGGATTCAGAAGTCATCATGGATATAAATCCAACCTATATAATCAACAAAGATCATCCACAATCTTAAATTATAGGTGGAGTGAACACTCCTAGACAAACCAGATATCAAGCTAAAGAGAATAGTTTCATTGCAAACATCACAATTAAATTTAATCATGAAACTATATAGTGTTGTTTGTTTGCTGCAATTCTGTCTCAAGATGAACCTAAGAAGATCTTTGATGCTTTGAAAGATGAAAGCTGGGTTGAGGTAATGCAAGAATATTTGTCGTTGTTTGATATTCAAGAGGTATGGGTTTTGGTTGATTGTCCAAAATGGGTTAGGCCCATTGGGACAAAATGGCTTCTCAAAAACAAGAAGGATGAAAGAGGCATTGTTGTGAGAAATAAGGATAGGCTGGTAGCTCAAGGGTACACACAGGAAGAGGGAATAGATTATGAGGAGGTATTTGCTCCAGTTGCCATAATTGAAGCCATTAGACTCTTTTTGGCGTATGCTTCCTTTATGGGTTTGTAGTGTACCAGATGGATGTCAAGAGTGCTTTCCTCTATGGTATTATTGAAGAGGAGGTGAATGTAATGCAACCTCCCGGTTTTGAGGATCCATAACATCCAGACAAGGTTTACAAGGTGAAAAAGGCTATGTATGGACTTCATCAAGCTCCTAGGGCATGGTATGGTACCTTTTCCAAATACTTGCTAGACAATGGCTTCAACAGGGGCAAGATTGATCAGACATTTTTCATTAAGAAACACAAAGGTGACTTTCTTTTGGTACAAGTATATGTTGATGACATCATTTTTGGATCCACAAACTCTGAGCTTAGCAAAGAGTTTGACAAATTGATGCAAGGCAAGTTTTAAATGAGTGCTATGGGAGAACTGAATTTCTTCTTGGGGTTACAAGTTCAACATAGGAAAGATGGCATCTTTATTTTAGAAGATAAGTATGTTGTTGAGATTGCAAAGAAATTTTGTTTGCGTGAAGGAAAGAAAGTCTCCACTCTAATGGACAAAGAGCGTCCTTGGGGAAAAGATGGTGAAGGAAAGGAAGTTGATGTCAGGCCCTATAGATCCATGATTTGGTCTCTCATGTATCTCACAGCCTCAAGACTTTATATCATGTTTTCTGTGTGTGTCTGTGCTAGACACCAAGTGACACCAAAGGAGTGCCACTTATTTGTTGTGAGACGTAATTTTAGGTACCTAAAGTACTACCCTACCTTAGGACTTTTGTACCCTAAGGAGTCCCCATTTGAGCTGGTTTCTTACTCAGATAGTGATTATGTTGGTGATAATAGAGATAGGAAATCCACAACAGGTGGATGCCAGTTTTTAGGGAGGAGATTAATATCTTAGCAATGGAAAAAGCAACCCATTTTGGCCACTTCTACAACTGAAGCTGAACATGTAGCAGCTGCTGCATGATGTGGTCAGGTTCTATGGATCCAAAATCAACTGCTTGACTATGGGTATATGGTCCTATTGTTTATTGTTGTACAAATGTTAGTCATTTTTCCATTTGTACATAATGCCACTATTTTTGATATTTTCCCCTGCTTGGGATATTTTCCCATGTTTGGGTTTTTCTTTTTATGTGTGCTGTTTGTGTGTGGTTTTGGACTAATTATGCAGGGTATAGCCTTCTCAGTGTGTGATGTATTGAGCTGGTGACCTAGGTATGTACATTTTCTAGGGATGACCTGGTGCAGGGCAAACTTGTGTATTGATTTTATTTATAGGGCAATTGGTGAATGGAGGACACTAGAGTTCTTATGCATCTACTTTGCGTTTGCAAACATGTGCATTTGGGTAGTGTTGTTTGCTTCTTTCTTATTAAAGAAAAGCCAATACCCTTAGGAAATTTTCCCCTGTTTTAATTGTACTTCCCCCTGTTTGTACATAATCCCCTTGTTTTTGAAAAAAAATTACCGTTGTTTGACCATTGACTTTATGACCGTTGCACTGTTTGACTAGCCGTTGGGCCTGTTGTGAAAAATTGGTTAGGGAATATTTTAATATTTTTAAAAGATAATTAAGTCGATTACTTCGCTATTTGGTTTCCTTATTTTACTCGTTTCAAATTTCATAAGTCTTTAGGATATTTTATTTCTAAAACTCTTTACAATTTGCAATGACGGTCCAATCATATCTTCTTAATTTCTCTATAAATTCTTAATTCACCTAACCAACAGGCTCATTCTTTTCTCACGGTCATATCCCTCACATATTTTAAACTTTCTCATCATTCATCACAGAAATTTTATAATGGCATTGAAAATTGCTGAATACCATAACCAGATTGCCATTTTGGAGAAATTAAGAGGTCATGAAGCATTCCATGAGGCTGTGGATTATTTGCAAGCTAGCTATTTTAGGTTAGCTATAGTAATTAATCCTCGCATATATACTTCACACATCCAACATTTTTGGTCCCATGCAAGGATCAAAACATTGGATGGAGAAGTTACAATCACAAGCAAGGTTGATGGTCACCCTAAAGTCATAAGTCTTGCTTCTATCTGAGACAAGCTTGTCTTGAATGATGAAGATGGGGTGATCACATTACCTGAAGCTGAAATCTATAAAAATCATTCATTGTTGGGGTACAATATTGCTAATAATCAAAAATCTAAATTTTTTAAAGGAAAGTTCGCCCCATATTGGAAGTTTTTAATACATACTATTTTGCAATGCCTAAGCTCTAAACAACTGTTTTTTTAATGAATTTGGGAGCAATGTTGTCACTGCATTTTTATGCTTGGCAACAGGGCGAAAATATAATTTTTTTTCACTTGAATTTTGATGGCATGCTAAAGAATGTTAAAAGTAGTGGAAATTTTTGTATGTACCCAAGGTTTGTGGAACTTTTACTAGATATGAGGCAGCATGGGGAGATCACACATCAAGATTAATTTACTGCTACTCTCCATACTCCCAAACTTTTTGCGACCCTTTTTCCTCCCACTCCAAACTACTCAGGCAGATCTGTATCACTCACCCCCTTTATGCTAGCTTTAATTCGGAGTGAAGCTGCTAGAAGACACAGAGCAGCCCAATCCTCACTCCCTCAAGAAACCTCATCAACTGATCCCCCTGTTGATTCCCCTGTTGTATCACTTCCCCTGTAGACCAAAATTTTGAAAAACACACAAAAGCCCGATTCACCAAGGTACCCTCGCCTAGTGAATATTCACCTAGATCAAACATGGATCTTCCATGAGTGTGGATAGCATTAAGGGAGTGGCTGCCACTACTGCATCAGCCTTAATGGCTTATCAGGACAGTAACACCATAGCTAAGTCCTCTCCCTTGCACAATGAAGCCCTATTGAGGGAGCAATCCTCGAATAGGACTGAGGACAGTATAGAACCAATGACTTTAACTGAATTGATGGTTTTGTGTACTAACTTGCAAAAGCAAAATACACATTTGGTACAAAAAGTCACACAACAAGGTCTCATCATTGCAAATCTGGAGTCTAGGCTTGCAAAGCTTGAGGGGAGGAGACGAAAAGGCCTAGTTATCTTTGCTGATGATGATGCTTCCAAAGGGGAGGAAGTTCCTAGCACTGGTGGGACAAAATGGTATAACTATCCAGGCTCAGAAGACATACTTGGCAGTGGTGAAAAAGGTAGTGATAAGGGTAGTGCTACAAAGGAGGTGTTTGATACACTTGTGAATCTCAGATAGACAGAATCCCCTGCTACAACAGTTCCCCCTGCAAGCACATTGGTTCCCCTTGTTTATGTAAGTGGTCCCCTTGCTTTAAGTTATTTTTCACCTATTGGTATTGTTGTTTCATCTGCACCAGCAACTGTTGCACCTGAAAAAGCTACTCAAACATTTACAAGAAGTAGAAGAAGGCCAACACAAAAAGGCATTGTAATTGGGAAGGATGCATCAAAGATTTCCCCTACTACCCTTGCTACTGATCTAAAATACAAAGGGAAGAGTGTTATGATTGAGAAACCTAAACAGAAGCAGAGGTTTAAGACAGCTGAAGAGCTAAGAGAAATTGTAGAAAGTGATGCTCTGTTGGTCAAACAAATGGTAGAGGAACAAGAGCAAGAAGAACAGGAAAGGAGAAGAAAAAGTAAGGAATAATCACAACTTGATCTCACCAACATGGTATTTTTGATGATGCGCAAATAGATCTTGTTGAGATAGAAAAAGAAATACAGGCCATGCTCAGTGAGTTAGATAGGAATATGCCCAAGGTTGCAGAATTCTTTGAGCTATGGGAAGAATGGAACACCACTGAATCTTTGGAAATGAGGTACAGGTTGGTTCATATGACTCTAAAACATCAAGATATGTTAAGGAGATAAAAGAAATGCAAACAAAGAGAGATAAGTATTTGAACTCTAAAGCTGGAAGAAGGGCTTACTACAGGACTATGCTAAAGAGATTTAAAATGTATAAAGATAGAGACTTGAAGGGGATGTCTTTTGCATATTTAGAAAGAAAAGCTCTTCCAGTGATCAAATACAGTAGTACAGATAACTTTTTGTATATAGGATCAGCAAAAGAAGTTGAGTATTCAAGAGAAAGATATGCATTTATGAAGAAATGCAGAGATAATAGGAAAAGGAAACCAGAAGAAAGCACAAAGGGACCATCATCAAAAGCCACTGCTTCTACAGCCAAAAGGATGAAGCAAATGGAGAAGCTTGGGAAGTTCATGAAGGATGATATGGGTCCAACTGATGAAGAGTTGGATAAGTGCATGGAACTAGAAGTTTCAGATGATTTTGTGCCAGAAACTTTGAGAATGAAGTTTCCTATTGTTAAGTATAAAGTTCATCATGACAGTGGGATGAGTTGGTGGAAGTTGACTAGAGCTGATAATAGTGTCCAAACATTTCAATATCTGAACAAGATGTTTCGAACACTTGACAGGGAAGACTTGGATGCCTTGTGGAGAGTTCTAAAAACTCGTTTTAGAGGAAATCGTCCTATAATGCACTCCGATGGAAGAGATTTTCAGATATGGGATGATATGCAAAGGATGTTTGAGACTAGGGTTGATGATGCAGCATTTATGACTTAGTATGGGGCAAAAATGCTTGAATGGAGATTGTTTACTGCTTCTGGTGTATATGAATTGGTGATGGAAGGATTGATAGTGTACTTACTTAATGATAGGATCTATCCACTCACACAAGAAACTTTGAAGAAGATGGTGCAAACAACTCTTTATGTTGATGATAAGAATCATGTGCCTTACCAATTTCTCAAGTTCATTCACAGCCAGATTCTACCTCAAGGATGAAGTTTATAAGCATCCTCATAGCTAGCAACATTTATTTAGGAAACTTGTGATCATGTGTGAGCACAAGTTTAGGGGAGGATTGTTGGGAATAAATAACTTAGAGTTCCCCTGTCGTTTTGTACAAGTTCCCCCTACTAGTGAAACTTCCCACTGCTAGAGACAATGAAGACAGTGGGATCTATTCCTACTGTATGAAGATAAAGCTCCAGTTTGGAGATAAACTTGGAAGAGATTTTGACGCGTTTCAGTTTCAATTATAGTATACCTTCCTTGTTTATTTCATAGTTATCTTGTACTAAGGACATTGCACTTATAAAAGGATCCCTTAGGTTTTACATTTAATATAAGTTTCTATGCCTTTCATTTTGCTTTAAGGTTGTAAACCCTAATACCATTTAGGGTATTCGTATATTGTGACCAATATATTAAAGCATACATTTTGGTTAAACACTTTGTTCTTGTGTTAAACTTTACATTCTGCATATTGTTTAGTTGAATCATCCAAGCAAAGTTTATCTAGTATTAGTTTGGATTCATCCTTGCTAATACAACCCTTGGACAAGCTAAGGTTTAAGATCTAAGTTTGGGATCAACATTGTTCTTTCACACGGGTACAACAAGTCCCTACTACATCACTTACACCTATCTGGTACTAAGCTTCACACCGGGTCCTTCCACAAAGTATGTGACCAACACCCTTTTACACCGCCTACAATATTTTCTGACACCTAAGCTAGGATGTCGTGTTCTTTCACATGGGTACAACAACTCCCTTCACACTACGTACTTTGTGGTTTACAACACCAACCACATTATTACACAAGAGTAGAAGTATAGACATAACAATGGTGATTGTGTATGTAACACTTAACACATTCACGCAAAGTGAAGCCTTGAAGGATCAAATCTTGGAGAGGTTTCTTGAGAGAGATAGATCTGAGAAGGTTGATCTTAGACATGGTGTTGAGATGAAGCTTTATCTTGGAAGTAATGCATACGACCCAAGTGATCTTCATTTCTAGAAAGAAAGACATTAGACAAAGAGATGAACAAGTATAGATCTAAGATCTATATGTTAGAGATAAGATATGCATGATAGAAGTTCTGATAGAGAGAAGGATAGAGAGAATGTGACCCAAAGGGGTGAGTGTGAATCTTGTACTTAGCTTGGTATTTATAGGAAAAAGAGTTGATAGTCACGGAACCCGTCGGACCCTTTGCACAGGGTTCCGCCGGGATCCGTGGGGTCTGACTTTTGTTTTGCCATAAATACTCAATCTTTTGTCCAAGCTTACACTCAAAGTCATTACTACCTTGTATTTGACTTCTAATATCATATTTTAGGAGAGTGTACAAGTAATTTTTATGTGTTTATAACATTATACAAAAGTGTATAAATTTAGAAAAATACTTGTAGTAGTATGTTGAGACAAAATAATATTTGCAAGTAACTTATGCATTTTACGTTATGTATTACAAGTTACATGTTTGTCATCAACAAAACAACCAAGGATGTCTAGATTAAATATCGTAATATTTGCACTAACATGTTTTATTAAAATAGAAAATGAAAATTTGAATTTGGCATATTCCAAATGGCCTAAGAATATACCTTTGAGGTATAAACTTCACCAAATGGGATTTCCCCACTAAATGACAAAAAGGAGCGAACTCTAGTAGCCGCGGCTCAAAATAGGTGTCAGCGACTCAATATCAATATTGAGCCGCCAACCCATTTAAGCACATAATTCACAGTCAACGAATAATCTCATGGATTATCGTCAATTATTGACCGTCACAACAATTAGGTTAGATTCATAGAAAACTCACAGAATGATGACTGAGCACAGTGTCAAGTCATTACATGTCCATAGACGGTTTCTCAGAAAAACGCGGGATAACTTCTCGGTTCAAAAGCAGTTTAAGCACATAGTTGACTAATTAAATGTCAAAGGGTAAAATAGTCATTTAACGAGTTAGGAAAATTACCAGATGTTATAAGTAAGACAATATCCCCTTAGAGAATGCACGTTGTTAGCCACGAGTCCCACATCTGGTGCTTTACTCGATTTAAGATCATTGAAAAGAGGGGATTGACGTAAAACGTTCACGTCGATATTCATCTCGGCGACATCAAAGAAGGTTTGTCAAATCCATAGGTCTTAAGAGGCGACCGCTTCCAATAAAATGAATGAATTTGTCTCTTGATCACCTCTAGAAAATTGAGCTCTGAATGCAATTAGGAAATTCTCCCACGACCAACGTGAACAATCAATACTCCTTATCATCCTAGAGGAAACCCATGCTTTTCCTCGTGACGAGCATAGATCTTTTTCATGTCAGTGTACGTCGGCTTCCGCAAAAACTCTTCACTATATAACTGCATAGGGATGAGCATTTCGACCCGAATCCCGAATTAAACCCGAACCATTCCCAGAACCGTACCGATTCCCGATATCCGAATCTCGTTCGGTACGGTACCGAGATTACGAAATAAGGTGAAAAAATATCGGGACGGGACCGGTACCAAATCGGGAAATTCCCGAAAAAGAACGGGAAAATCCTGATTTCCCGGTACCGGTACCGATACCCGAATCCCGTTCGGCACGGTACCGGTATCATAAATTTATGCTCGGGAAATAATCGGTACCACTAATTCGGGACGGGACCGGTACCGTGCGCATCCCTATAAGTGCATGATTGCCTTACAAAATTTTCGAAGACATAGACGGGTTGTTGCCGCACCCATTTAAAACTATTCATTAAGAAACGGATCCGTATGCCATTTGACGAATAGCGTAAGTACACTTCAACAATGGTGAAAGACCAGCCCATCACGTACAATCATATGTTTGTTGAAAATAAGGACAGATATCGGCTACCTCTCGAACAATTCGTGTGAATAGTGTTCGACTAACTTGGAAAAATGTTGCTTCATCATACTGTGGGTATTCAGAGAATTAAGTTGCAATTAAACAATCATGAGCACCGTCACGATCCCTAACTATGCAGCTTCGTGGGATTCATCGGTTTGATGCATTATAAGCCGTTTGACAAGCCTCTGTAAATAACGCAAGCTCGCTTGTAACTTCACTCTCATTGTCGGAAGAGTTATAAAAAATAGATCGTAAAATAATATGTAATTTTTTGAATTGTAGTTTGAATGTATTCAAAAAATGATGAAATAGGTCGGGTATTATAATGCTTAAGTTTTTAAATTTTAAATTCTCTTTTATATATATAGCAACGGTCATAAATTTCGTTTTTTACTACCTCCTGGACTCGATTGTACCCCGACTTATTTACAACTCGACGACCGATTCACTTAGTCGTCGTGTCGAGCCGATCGAGTGGAGAACTCAGTCGACCGAATGCGATTTCAACCCACTTCAAATCGTCTAACGGACTCTAAACTCAAAACTGGGCTTAAGCCTATTTATTCAATAATAAAGTAATGCTAAGATAAATTAAAATGTATGAATGATAATTACTACTTCCGTCCCACCGTCTCAAAATAAATGTACACGTTTGACTTTCAAAGTCTTTTTTCTTCAACTTTGACCTTATATAAGTTTTTGTGTGTTATATAATATTTGATGAAAATTGTATTAATGGAATTACGTTTAAAAACTAATTCATTCACATAAATTTCATCAAATAATATATAATAAAAAAATTTATTTACGGTCAAAGTTGAAAAAAAAATCGAAAGTGAAACGTAGACGTTTATTTTGGGACAGAAAGAGTATGATATAATGAATGTATCATACTGGGTAAAATTTTGGAAGTGAATTCAAGTATCCAACTATATATTACTACTGCTATTGTTTGCATATCAGCCCATTTTCAGTCAGTTAGCCCTATTAGTTTCACAAAGATCTAGTCCATCTGATAAAAAATTTAGGGCCTGTTAGACTTTTGTTGGTTTGTTACAAATTTTATTTTCGGACAAGGATTGTATCATACATCACACACAATGCATGGATAACTTCTTTAATCATCAGTAAACTGCAACAGAACAACACACCGCAACTTTAACGATGTGTTCTCGAAATTTTTCATTAAAAGAAAAAAAATGAAATGAAAATAAAATGAAAAAAAATTGTATTCTCAAATCTTTTATTAAAGATTAGAAAAAGAAATGAAAGTAAAGTCAAGTATTATTTGATTGAATTTAAAAGTGGAGTGTTTTATTCAAATATTGGGTGAAACACTTTATTTCTATTTTTTTATTTTATTTAATGAATGATCTCAAAAAACAGCGTAAATGTAAAATCATGAACACGGGAAAGTAATCGCAATGCTAATGAGTGTTAACAACCCGGATTAGTAACTCAGTCTATATATCACGATATAAGTTAGAATTTCTAATTTTGTAGGATATAATAGTAATTAGGACATGCGCTTAAAGTATGATAATGTCCGATCTTTAATTCTGGTAGTTTTCAAGGGGCGTTGCAACTTAAACTACAAGCAAGGCTCTCATTCATTGGCGTCCCTGTTGGAACTTGGAAGTATGCGGGGCCGCCGAGGCGCTCACTGCTCTTCAACCATACGACAACATCAGTCTCCACATTCACAACTTTACATCAATCGTTTATCGTTCATACTCTTATACTAAGTAAGTCACGAGAGAGCCTACACTTTCGCAAGTCAGCACAGTTAAGATCACGACTCACCAGGTCTTATTTCACAACTTTTGTTATTCAGATAAAAGTGATATTATTCGTTATCAGTCCATATTGACAAGTATCATAATTGATTAGTCTAAATTAATCTTAGCTGACAGTTAGGTTTCTGTAAGTTGTGCTTTCAAATTTGGTCAATCTTGCCATATGTTCAGGTTCATGTGTTTAAGTTTTGCGTGCTGTGCTCTATAGTAAGCAAATGAGCATCATACACGATGCTTTAGGGTCAGTCGGTTTCAATCTAGTTGTGTAACTGATGGGTCGGTCGCGTTGTCCATAATCGTGTTGTAACACTTGCCTCCTTCCATTTTACCCCAATCGAATTCAATAAAATTTCATAACTTTCCCCATAAACGCCTGTCCAAACATCAGAAAAACTGTTAGTGTCCAACCAAAACCACAAGAGCTTTGCTCATTTTCTCACAGTTCACTTAAAAAAAAACGAACCTTAAGCAAAGAATGTCACACTCCATATGTATATAAAAATAACCAAAATGTATGGGTGATTTCTTCATTTTAATAACTTCTGTCGATATTTTACGACAGGTACACTTCCAGACTAACCGTTTTAGCAATCTGGCAAACCGGACACACACTCGTAAAACTATCACAATCTTTACACAAACTCAGGTGTCTACAAGGCATTACCAAAACCGACACTTCCTTTGCATTGCATACTTTGCAAGTAGAAGACTTCCCAACACTTGTACCTAAGCCAAGATAACATTTCGGATCACTAGAAGATACTTCATCTGTGTCTCCAAATCCTTCTTTGAATTGGTTGTCGTTTCCCTGAGCCAGTGCTTGTTGAAGATTAGTTTTCAGAATGTTGACCATTGACTCGTTGTATTTTGCTCTGTGGTGCCAATTCTGGGCTTCATTTGCCACCTGTTTTATTCTCTCCAGAAGTTCCTTGTTTTTACGGTTTATGGTTTCTATCTCAAGGTCTTTCTCGCGCAGCTTATTGTCTACCCCTTTCTCAATTGCATCCAGAATTGAAGCCATTTGTCTCTGCCTTAATTCCCTCATTCCTTTTAGCATGTTTTCTTCCTGTTAGATAGCCAACGGTACCGGTCACGTCACTATTTTGTATTGAAAAAACATATATACTGTATATACGAAGGACTAGGAGGTGATTAAATACAAAGACGACACACAAATTGTATAAAAGGATAACATATTTTAGCCTAATTTCTGTTTAAGATCAAAACCTTTGTTTAACCACAAAAAATTTATTCCGGGCAGTTTTGTAAAAGTAAATTGTATATAGCATATTAAAAGTTGTTAAACCAAGGTATTATTCTTCAACCAGACTCCTTATCAGCCCGTCCCACCCACTTGGGCGCATGTTCTATATATCCACCATTTTCTACAATTGAGGCTAACCTAATAAGAAAGACATAATATGAACATGACATAGATGTCAAAGAAATCTGACAAGAAATATGTCAATGCTCATAATGACGGAGTAGATTGCAGAAGATGAATCATGACTACCAACCTTGTATTCATATGAATATGATCGATAAATTTGAAAGCAAAATCAGAAAGTACCTGAATCATAATGTATCTTTCGAGCTCTTCTCTGTGTCGATCAAGTTCATTTGTAATGCTATCACCAAAAGAGGACATAATTGATGGTGCTAGCGTCATACTTGCACTTGCTGAAGTGATAGAGGAGTTGCGTTCTTCGTCATCATATGATAATTTTAAACCAGTTGATACATGGTGTGGGGTTGGGATGCTTGAAGGGCGATCATAATCGTCATGATAATAGTTTTGATTCAGTGAAATCTGAAGCTTCTTCTGCATAATGCTAGCCTCAGCTTCCCTTGGTCGTTTGTTGGGACGAAAGGCAGGACTATTTTGCTCTCTTGCAGAATAATTTACTATATCAGCATTACAGGCGGCTGGTACTGTAACAACAATAGCAATATGAGAAATCATTTATCAAATTCATGTAAAGCCTTTTCTGAAGTAAAAGCAGTACGGTAATAAAATCATGATATCACAGCAGAAGAAACGTAAATTACTACAATCATTTAAACTAGAACTCCAGTAGGAAGCGCAAAACATAAATTTGTTTTACCCTAAGCTTGTATCAAAAAGTTTGTGTTTATAAGACCAAAGCCCGAGTTTTTTATTTATTTTTATGGACCGTGCATACATCATACGATGGAATGCTAACAAGCAACGCAAAATGTAAATTGATCAAGTTAAAATTATTAGATAAACAAACACTAGCAATTAAAGCAATGTGATATTCAGAATTGCGTTAGAAAAAATAGAAATTTACCATTTCCAAATAGCTGCAACTGATTTGAAGCATTAGAAGGATATCGGAAAAGGTTCTCATCAGCAAAAACTGGGACAAATGAATTGTTATTACTTCCTCCCAGCATCTTCTACAAACGATTATTTATACACAGAAAATCCACCTACAACAGAATAATGGCAAAAAGAATTAGATTTCGAAATGCCGCAACAGGCCGATGCCAAAAGTAACCCCTTCACACCATTCAACATAAGATTCCCACACATCATCAAAGAATATATGTTTCCAAACACGACCAGTCATGTATAATAAAGAATTTAAAGCGATACCGAGCTAAGAATATGACCAAATTATCAAGTAACAAATCCGATACTAATTCTGTAATTTCATTGAATAAAATCTCCAAATAAGATCCTAACATTAAATACAGAACAATGAAGATACTGAGAGATGGAACAAAAAAGATGCTCAAATTACGGAAGTAAATTTCGCCTAAAAGAAACCAAATACACAACTTTGGGTAACTTTGTACTCCACGCCGAGTTTCAAAGTAGCATAAAAACGTGTTTGTTCCATGTGCCATAACCGCAGAATACTACATTGTCACAGGACTATGAGCTCAAGATACGGTTACACCAATAAGTTCTAATAACAGTGAAATCTGGATCACTAAAACACACCCAAAACACAAACAGGCAGAGGCGTAAAGCTGTTATACCCCATGGTCTATACGACTAAATTAATCTTTTTTTGTTTCTAAACTACGTACAATTAAGAGATCAAGGACCAAATCACAAGTAAAAACTAAAACCTTCCCCCCAATGAATCTACTGTCAAATTATAGTTTTTTCCTTCCTTGTTTTTTTTACAATCCTAAGCAATTTTATCTACTCAGAAAACATTTAACCGATAACACCAGACCACAACAGGTGAAAAGGGAAATCAGATTACACTTGTGACAAAAAAAACTTTGTTAAAAAAAACAATCACAACACAAAAATCTCAAAAAAAACAATATTTTTATGTCATGAATGAAGATTAGTAGTAAGTAACAAATTACCACAAAACACAAAACAGAAAATCATAGAAACACAAAATCCAGAAGAAAAAAAAAATCTTTAATTAGAACATCATGAACCTTATTTTTACCTTTGATGAAATCTAGAGAGAGATAAGGAGTTTAGAGATAGAGAGAAGATATGTATGTAATTGGTTTGGATTAGTATTGTTATTTAGAAGAAGATGGATGGAAGTTGTGATGATGATAATAAATATAGAGTAACTTTTTTGTTTGGTATTCATCTTCTTCTTTCTTCTTATAACGTCTTTATTTCCTTTTCTTTTTATATTTATTTCTTTATTTCTTTATTTATTTTCTGACATTAAGACAGAGAGAGGTTATAAATAAAAGTAAAAAAGTAAGTAAAGGCGGGGAAATACGTATAGGGAGTGGGAGTGGGGGCCCACTTTAGACACGCGATGAGACCCAGCACCAAAATTTCTGGAATCACGCTTCTTCCCTGTGTTGCTACCTGCTGCTCGATTCATCTTTATTTTATTTTATTTTATTTTATTTATTTATGTCAACTTACTTTATTGCCCCTCCTTCCTAATCTTCATTTTATTCCTTCCTAATCTTTATTATATTCTGATTTTTACACTTTTGATTTTTAATTATATTACACTTTTGATTTTAAAAAAATTAAAATTTTCTATTTTAATGCTAAATATTTTTTTTATTATATAATAATTAATAAAATTACAACAATAAATATTACAGTGATATATTTTTATCGAGTTTTATATAATATAAAGAATAATATTTATGATGAAAATTAAAAAAATAAAATTTGAAAAATCAATAGTATAATATAGACATATAGTGTGACAAATAAGGTATTAAATATAGGAACACTGATTTGATTCAATTTATTATATTATTCTAAATTATTATTTAAAAAAGTAATGCATTACAATGTACTATTTTCATCTCAAAGGTATTGTTTATTTTTTCTTTTTCGTATGTTTTAAAATAATAGTTGGGTTTGTTTAATTTTATCTTATTACCTTTGGTGTAGATTGATATTTACAAAATAAAAAAAAAATATTAATTAATTATCAAATAGTAAAACTGTTTTTTTTTATGCTTTTGCAAAGATTAATAATATAGTTAATATATTTTCATTGAAATTTTTTTTTTCTGTGAACAATAATTTTGATACAAAGATAGTAATTAAAGATAAAACGGTATTTTTTGTAAAAAAATAAAAGATATATAACTTGTAAAACATCGTTATCTCTGTAAAATACAATTTAAAAAACCGTCTTACCATAATACACAATTTAAAATATATTTAAAGAGACCGTTATATATTTGTAAAAAATACAATTTAAAGATCAAACTTTATAAAGTAACTTGGTGTAATAAATTATTCCCATTGTTACATTTTTGTTTTTAAAAGGTATATACAGCGTTATGAAGTACACGAAAAAGAAATTGTGACTCATATCTTCATGTCCTGTTAATTACTTATGTTGTTACGTGAACTGTTTCCTACATGTTTATCTTTGAGTGTGGTTTATCTTCTATACGTGTTTATCAAGATGTACAGTTGTAAATACAATTAAACATGATTTGACAAACTAAATCGGGCTAATATATTTCTTGTACATGTTTATACAACTGTTTTAATAAATATAAATTGGTACTATTCTTATACATGCATGCATGATATGTGAATGTAATAAGTATGTACACACACGATATTCATGCTTGTGTGGATGATTATAGATTTCTAGTAAATCAGGCTAGAAAGTAATTCCTAAAATATAAAGGGGTAATTAAAGAAAAAAAATTGTCATAAATTACTTGTATAAAAAGGACACTAAATTAGATATCGCATTAAAATCTCTTTGTTTTACCAACCAAAAATCAATAGCAAAAAAAAATTACTCTTTTAGTCACATGTTCATTACTACACGGAATATATTTATCTTGTGAAACAAAATAATGACTTGGAACCAATAAGAAAATAATAAATGTGGATTAAATTGTTGTTTAACAAAGAAATGTTTGAGGAAGGAAATTACTTAAACAGAAAGAAAATACTATTGTAAAGCATTTAATCTCAAACGTGTTTAAGGGCGTACAAGGTGTGTGAATACTAGGTGGTGATTTTTAACACGACACGTTAAACGATATAAACTCGATACGAACTTAATTAAATATAGGTTGAAGATAAATAGGTTTGAGTTAAAAACATGTCAACCCGTATAACTTGTTTGATAATTTAATCATTTTTTGGTTGAGTAAGTATTAAACAGGTCGACATGTAAACCCGTTTAAATATATATAAGTCTCTAAAAATAAATATGTAACTTTAGTTTTATTTTAGATTTAAATTAAATATGTTTTAGTATGTAATTAACATTATAATTCACATATCACATAACTATTTGTATGTTATGTTTATTCTTTTTTATATATTTATATTCTTTTTATATATTTATATTCTTTTTATATATATATTAGTCTCGTTGACAAACTTTAACTTTATTTACCGCTTAACATATTTATTTAAACAGATTAAACAAGTTAAAAACGGATAACACGTGTTATTTAGTTGTGGGTTAACCTTAAGTTTGTTGACATAATTAATAAATGGGTCTTATTTGAGTTAAAGTTATATTAAAACGTTAATTCGCGAATTCAAACAGATCCACACGAACACGACTCAATTACCGCTCTTAATGAATACATAAAGCTTCAAAGTTTTAGGAGCTTTAAAATTATACATTTTGATGCTTCAAATTTTGCTTTTTAAGATCAAATCTATACTATTATATAAAAAAATTAACTCTTATCTTAACTCAAATCTTAATTCCGAACCTAAAATTTCTAAACCTAACTCCAAACCAAAAATTAAAATATACTCGTAAAGGTTAAATTTAAAACCCTTAGGGTGCGTTTGGTTAGTTGTAATTCATTGTAATTAGATGTAATTGTAATATAGATTACATTACATAAGTTGTTTGTTTCATAAATGGGGGGAATTGTAATTCGAACTATATTACTTAGGGTGTTTGGTTTGCATTATATTTGTAATTCAAAAATTACAATAACATCCAATGAAGGAATTGAGATTACATAGGATATTGGATGGAAAGTTTTGAATTACGTCGTAATTCAGTATTTCTATATTAAAATATGACTATTTATAAATAATAATAGTAATAAATAATAATAATATTATTATTAATATATTTTTATTTCTATTAACGTTATATAAGTTAAAAAATAATAATAATTAATTTTAATACTAGTATTAATATTTATATTATTTATTAATATTAATAATAATATTATATTATTATTACTATTTTTTATTTTTTATTTTTTTATTTATTTTATTGGTTTTAGTTAATATTAATATTTTTTATTTTTTAATTTAATATTTTTTATATTAATATTTTTATAAAAAATAAATATTTTTTATTTTTTATTTTAATAATAAAATTAAAATATTTATTAAAATTAATATTATTATTATTATTATTATTTATTTTTATAGAAATAAATTATTTTTTTAGTTAAAATAAAAATAATAAAATTTATTTATTTTTATAAAAATATTAATACAAAAAGGAATAAAATAAATTATATTTTTATTATTAAAGTAAAATAGAAAAATATTTTTAATTACTTTTATTATTATTATTTTTTATATTAATAATAAAAATATAGATATTTTAATTATATTATTTTTATTATAATAATTTTTATTATTACTCATTTATTATTTATTATAATATTATATTTTAACTATTACTCTTTTTTATTATTTAGTAAAAAATATGAATTAAATTACATTGCATGTCAACCAAACACATCAACAGATAAGCAAATGAAATCTAGCTCAGTTGCATGGATGCATTTGGTTATAGTCTCCATGTGGGGGAGGTCAGGGGTTCGACTCCTGTCATTCCCAATGTGGGGGATTTTCCCAGAATTGGCAGCCAGGTTTGAATCCCATCGCAATGCCTTGAAGCCCCTTAATGGGAAACTGGATGGCTAGCATGGGGTTGATATTCTCTTCGTGAGATGATTCAAACTCGGGTCGAGAGACTTGGTGCCTCGGTGGCACGCAAGATACTCCGCTGCACCAAACTGCCGTTCAAGAGAAAAACACATCAACAGATATAATCAATTACAATTACAACACATTACAATTACAACAAATTATAAACTTTTAAATTACAATTACATCAAATTACAATTCATTTCTAAAACTACAATTCCTTCAAAAATATTCTAGGAACCAAACAGCCCCTTAGATCATGTTTAAATTGAAATATATTTTGATATATATTTATTCTTTTATAATATAATTTCACCATATTTTCTAAAATTTCGGGTTTTTTAATTCAACATCCATTTTGATATAATTTTATTAAATTTTAATTTTTTCGTTTTTAATAAGTTTATATAAGATAATTTAAATTTTTTACTACTTTAACTTTAATTTGAACCTTATCGCTAAAAAAGTAATTATCGAGTACTCGCCGTTGCATTACGCGAGTACAATGCTAGTGTTAAAAATATATAAAATAATGTTCTTAATATTTGTTACACTCCGCTTCAATTAATCAAAATTAACGAAAAACGTTAGAAAACTATAGCTAAATGGTTTTAACCGGGTTTTCACTCAAAATCGAAATTCGGTCACACGACCTGGTTACCATTCAACCGGTCGGGTTAATCTGATTTTAACAACATTGTATAAAGCGGATAACTAAAGTCAATGAATGAAGGTAAAAAGAAGGGTGGTCGGTCCGATGCCCAGGAATGGACGTACAGCTTTGAACAGAACACAAGAAGTGTGGTTGGGGGGTGGGTCCCACTGTCTTTGTTTTTGGCGGGTAAATACTACTGCTGCTGGCTGTTGAGAAAAACGACGACCACAGTACCACTTTTATTTGATGTTAAACTTTTATTTAAATCAAAGCACCTCCCTAAGATATCCTCTTTTGACACTTTTGGTCATTTTACTTTCTTAATCTTTTACTTTCACATTCAAATTATGTCTTTACATGTTTTCTAAATATTGATTTACAAAATGTGTGAATTAACGAAAACAACTCGATTTCAGATTACTTTTGACATAAGCCATTGTCTATCTCATAAGAAATAGATCTGACAAACTTTTTGTTTTAGTGGCGTCAATTGACGTAGACAGGAATGTACCGACACTCGAACTTTTGACATTTTATCCATAAAATCTCTCAAATGGATCAATGAGTTTTTCGAAGATGGATACTAACTGAGTTAGGCTCTTTTGGTGTTTTCCAAGTATTGATAGTTATGCTTGTGGTTATTTCTCTTTGATATGTTATAATTAGTGACACTAGAAATTTTGTACTAATTGTTTTCAATCATAAAATTTCAAACTGTAAGAGAACAAGTTTATGTAAAAAGTGAGTATAAGATTTCAATTTGCAACTTTTTCTTTACTCTCGAAAAAATCTCTAAACAAATTTTGAGAAATATGAAGTTATACATAAAACTGAGCATTATAAACCACGGATTAAACCAAGATCATTAGTCTAACTTTTTTCTCATGACAATTTTTTAACATACTAACATTATGTCTTGCAAGTTTTAATGTTTTATCTCCAACCACAAGACAGTTTCTTAACATACTAACATTATGAAGTGATTTCACATGACCTTGTTTTAATGTTTTATCTCCACCTACAAGACATCATTGTAATGTTCAAATGTATTTGCCCAATGTGTTTGTTTCAAATACTTAGGGACACTTGTACCTGACCTCAAACTTAGGGAGGCAAAATGTAAATACTTGTCTTTAAACAAGATAAATATATTGTACACCAACAATTAGAAAAACCAAATCCAACCAAACTCAAACCCAACGCTCCAACTCAAGCATCTAAATTAGTTGATTCAACAGAATTTTGGTGAGCCATTTGTATTATTGAAATTGACACACTTATGCATAACAAGTTGTATTAGGTATGAAAAGTCCTATATTACATCAAGTTTTATACTTTAGCATCAATAAAGGTTTCATAAAAAGAAGACAACAATAAGTTACAACTTTTTTCTTGGCAATAATAATATAACAACAATAATACAAAATGAAAAAAATAAACAATTGACGTTCAGACTTGTGATATATGGTATTTAACAATAAAACGAGTACTCCCTACTACTATCCACTAAATTTATATGTTAACTTTAAATTTAGAGTTAAGTGCATTTTTGGTCCTCGTGGTTTAGTCTCGTTTTCACTTTTGGTCCAAAAATTCAAATAGTTTCGATTTTGACCAAAAAGGTAAACTGTTTATTTACTTTTGGTCCATTTTAGGTTGACCGTTAGTTTGACTAGTTAAAAAGTCGTCTAATGACTAAAATACCTTCGCATTATCACTAAAAATGACTAGAATACCCTTTTTTCATTACTTATTATTATTATTATTATTATTATTATTATTATTATTATTTTATTTTTTTTTTTTTTTTTTTTTTTTTTTTTTTTTTAATAAAACCTCAATTTTATTAATCACACAAAATTGGAAGGGAGCCGCGAAACAAGCTGCGCGCCCACCCCTTTTTGAATACAAAAACTAAGTCTAGACATCAAAAAACCGCCACTCCTCGCGTCATTAGAATGACAAACAGCTAACCGCTTAAGACGCGAGAGAGTATCCATCGCCTCCTCCTCAAACTCCCCAAAGGTCGAGAAGGCGAATGGAATAAACGAGTAACCATGCTCAGCACAAATAGAAGAATACTTCCTCTTCTTCTTCTGAACAGCCGACCGCAAAGCACTCCCAGGAACCCACGAATCCAACCCCGTCCCTGCAAACGGAGAAACCCCTGTAACATCTAAACACGCATCTTTGCCCTGGGACCAATTGTGTAGTAATAAATCAGCTGGCCGAAGATCACGCCCACCATCAGAAACAAAACCCATATCGGCTTCTTTCCTCACCGACACACCAACCTTAGAACAAATATCAAACAACACATCACGAACAAGATTGTGCCGAAACTTAACCCCCAAATCACTAGCGCAATGAACAGCATGATCACCCCACAAATCCATCTGGTGTACATGACAACCCGAGCACAAAGAACCATCAGGAAATAAAGGAATCGACAAACGATAGCACAATACCGCACGAAACTGTCTCGGGTTCATCCGCTGACCCAGCCCATCAATCGGAATAGTGAAGAGGTAATCTTGTGCATGAGGAGCACGCACACAGCTGAGAAGTGCCTCCTGACGACGACTCAACCCGAAACGCGACGTCAAACAACCATCAATGAAACCAAAGTAACTCTTTGCCAAAGACTTCATAAACTGGGGGACAGGAGAGCTAGTGGTGACAGAGAGAGGATTGACACCACAACAAGTCGAGAAAGCATCAAGAGCAGACTGAAAAATAGGGCCCGGCGAAACAATCCCAGACCTCGCCAAAATCCGATCCTGCAAATCACCAGACTGTAAACGAGAAGCAATAAAGGCAAAGCACCTGACATCCTCAGCACATAAAACCCCTAGGCCACCAATACTGATAGGAAGAGTAGCAAGACGCCACTGCAAATCACCAAACCCAGGCCCTGAACCCGTAACAATCAACTCCAAAGACGCGCGTAATGCCTGATCAAACTGTGACAAAACACCCTCAAGAAACCCAGGGGGGCAAGTCCTCAAAGCATACACCAACTTAGAAACACCAACACAATAACGAAGGAGAAGAAGTTCACATTGCGGGTCATCAAGCCCCCTAATAGCCTCTAACAAAGAAATAGCCTTAGAAACCCGACGCGCAACAAAATTACCAGCAAAACCTGAATCACGACTAATAGAGCCACCAAGAAGCTTGACACCAGACCTCGGACGAGAAATAGAAGCAGGGAAGAGGCCATCTACCATCCCCCGAGGATCCTGCACCGGCCAGAAAAGCTCAGACTTATCAACATTAAGATGTAGCCCACGAGCCGGTCCCTCCACCCTAATAATATCCAGAGCCTTAGCAACCATAAGGGTATCACCAATAATAGTGCCGTCATCAAGGTACCATGCATGAAGGGAGAGCTCACACACCTGATGAATAGCATGAACAAGTGGATGCAGAGCAAGAGAGAATAATAAGGGACCCAATGGATCACCCTGCTGAACCCCCTGAGAAGACCAAAGAATAGAATCCCCATAATAAAGCCGAGCTGGCCGAGAATAGCAAAATTCCACCCAAGGCGAGATAGCCGGACACCTCAGCCGAACTTCATGAATAATGGTGCTCCTATCAACAAGATTAAAGGCATTCTGAAAATCCACCAAAAGCATAGAAAGTCCGGCCTCATCCCCTCTCTCCTCCACAAACCTGCTGACAGAATGAAGAACCGCTTCACACCCACCTGGCACCCCCACACCAAACTGAAAATCATGCAGATAAGAGGACATCGATTCCCCAACAGAAGAAGATGCAACCTTAGAGACAAGCCTCCTCCACACAGTACCAATAGCAATAGGCCGAATACCCCCTCCAGGCTTAACAAGCGGAGTCAAAGGGGCACTGGCAATAAACTCACCAAGCAGACTAGGGCACTTACCAGAAAGAAACAGATTAACCACACCAGTGATAGAAACCAAAAGATCATCAGCCACAGCAGAAGCTGCTCCTCCCAAAACATCTAAAAAATGTTGAGCTCTAAGCCCGTCTCGACCACAAGAAGTACCTTTGGGAAAACTTCGAATCCGATTCAATACAAGATCCTTGCGAACAAAGAGCGTGTCTACCCCACAGGAAGAAGAAGGCACAACAGGAGGAGAGGCAAAGGGATGCTTAGCCTCCAAATCCCCCAGGGTGTCAGGAGAATCAGGGGCAACACCTGAAGAAGTGAGGACCTTAATAGCCGCTGAAAAGTGACCATCACTCAACTTACGCTTGCACTGAGAAATATTAGCCGCCATAGCATCTTGCGACCTCAAGTACCTACGCGAAGAAAAGGAAAGACCACCTAAACGATCTCTAATCAAACCAATCCTCTCCCCAGGATCCCTCCACCGAGCAATGGCACTAGAAATACTAACAAACTGACCACGCTCCCTCTCACCAGATCGCCGCTGAGCCCTGCAAGACGGTACAAACACCGCCAAAATACAACCCGGTAAGATGAGAAGTTCCACCCACGCTGCAATATCACTTGGGCTAGATAAAACTTTGTCAAGAGCACTAAGAAAAATCCTAGCAAAACCAAGCCTCAACTTAGGCGGGATGCACTTGACCGTGCGTATGCGCGTCAAAAAGAAACGGTCAAGGAGGTCAACATCTAAACAAAGTGAACCCATCCCTAAGCCAGTTCTAACAGAACCCTCGTCACAATCTGTAGGAGGCCCAGAACCTGACAACGAAACCTGACCTCGATCAACATCAACATCCACACTAGGCGAACAAACCGGCAAAACAATCCCCCGAATCGCACAATCCTCAAAATCTGGAGACTCAACCACAACACCCTCCATGTGTCTATTATTATTATTATTATTATTATTATTATTATTATTATTATTGTTTTTATATTTGATAAAAAATAAACTTTTTATATTTTTATTTATAAAAAACTAACACTTTTTTTGTTTTAATATTTGACAAACTCTCTCATTGACAAAAAATAAATAAATAAAACATACAAATTCTCTCTTTTCCTATCTAATCACACTACCAAATTTGAATATAACCCAATCCACTGAAATTCGTTAACATACAAACACCACCACCAGATCTACAATTCATTTGGTCATATAGAAACATAAACCTCAACTAAATAATTCAAATCTTCCTGCTCATTTCAATGTGAACATAAACTATCTAAGAAAAACAAACACCCAAAAAATCCACTTTCGCTAGTCACTGAATATACAACTACCGTCACCATCACAAACCCACCTGGTCATTTTCAAAAGAGGGTGTATCTCTACTGTCGCCATCACAAACCCACCTACTCGCAAAACCACTAGATCTGACCATATTTTCTCAATGTCCTCCAAATCCAAGTCTTGGGTGGTTTTAGGATTGGGAGGATGCAGGGGCGTTTGGCAACAACGTGTTCGAGTGCGGTGAAAGAAAGGTGGCGGATGGTGGTGGGTAACGGTGATTTGTGGTGTATTTGATTACTAGGGCTTTTAGATGGTTGAAGAAATAGATTATTAGGGATGTGATTATGTAGTGGGTTGTTGAAGAGATAGATATGAGTGTGTTTTATTAAAAATGAAAAGATATAGATGGAAGAAAAAAGAATAGAAATGCAAGAAATACAATTAATAAAATATAGTAAAAAGACAAAAATGCCCTCAATAAACGAGTCAAATTAATAGTCAACATGAATTTGGACCAAAAGTGAATAGATAGTTTACTTTTTTGGTCGAAATCGAAACTATTTAAAATTTTGGACCAAAAGTGAAAACGAGACGAACCACGAGGACCAAAAATGCAGTTAACTCTTAAATTTATCTTTGGGTGATGTAAGACTAGTTCACACCAATGTTTTAAAACTTGTTTTTTCAATTGGCTTGATTAAGTTACCGAATCACGATTGAACTGTTTTAACCGAGTTTTTCGTTCAAAACCAAAGTCCGAGCACCCCTAACAGGTCACGATTTAAAGGGCTTGGCCAATCTGATTTATTAAACAACGGTTCACAACTTCACACCTAATTTAAGAATTAAAAAAAATGCAGTCATTTAGCGAACTTATCAAATAACTTTTCGACCAATATAAAAAAGATAAATTATGTAACAGATAAACGATTTCATCAACTAACCTAACGATCAATATTAAAAAGATAAATCACATAACGAACACGAGTTTGTGATAAAAACTCATTTCTTATTATAATTAAAACTTTAAAAGAGCATTTGGATGAAATAATGTGAATACAAATGAGGACCAGTAATTCTAATTCTATACTTAATTTATACTTTTGTAGCCATCCCTTGAACTATTATTTGTGGAATGCTTCCAATTGGTAACTTACATAATTTTGGGTTAAATTATATAAAAGTTGACAAATTAGAATTTTAATGAGCATATTTTTCAAAGATTGTTGGACCCCCAAAATGGGTTAATTGAATTTCCGGAGCCATCTAATTTGTGCCATTCTTGATTGGGACTTTTCTTTTGACTAACCAAATTTTTATTGCCTAAAGAACTTTCATGTATTCAACATAATGCTATAATTTTGCTGCCATGTTTTCCTTTCTATGATTAAATATTCAAAGAACATAACCCCCTAATCCCCTATTACTCCTAATATTCAACTAACTCCGCATTGAAAACGAGTCATTAGTTGGCCGATATCGTTAAAAAAATGATAGATAAACGTTTTCTAGTCGAATAAGCCGGCAAACAAGTAAAGCCGTTTCATCTAGGTTCTTGGTTCTTTAGAGTGCACGATGTGGAACAATTATATGTAAAAAAAAAATCATATTTTCGAAAATGGTCTTTGTCTGATTGAAACGTTGTGTGTCTTACAGTTTCTTGTTCGCCGGTTTTTGTATCATTAGTACTGAACATTCTCAAGATATACCATTAAGTTGTGGAGGTCGCTACATAGCAAGAAGAATACTTTTCCGAAAGATGTGGTATTCAAAATGTAACGTGTACGTTAAATAACAAAAAGAAGTTTATTTTGATTTGCTTTGTTGATTTCAAATGGTGAAATGGGTTGGAATATTGTCTTTTTCAAATGGCATCTTATCACAATTCGGATGGTGTATATGACACATGAATTAGATTGAACGTATAAACAAGGTTTGTCTTCATACATAATATATGAAAACTCAACGTCTCTAAGATAGGTGCATTACCTCTAAAAACAATGTTTTAGACGCTTTCTTTGTTCTTACGGATGATAATAAACCAATACCGGTTAACGCGTAGCTGATAAATCATAGAACGACTTTACCGACGAAATTAACCAACAATGATTAACACGAAGCTGATTAATCATGACACAAGAACGAGTTTTTTTAACATGAAATATGTGTGTAGATGTATTGTAGTTTAAGTTTTATGTATCAATCTTTTCCTTAGGGTTAAATTAACATCATTTCTATCACTAATTATCACATGTTTTATGTTTATCATCAATTGGGCTGTCAGCTTTATAGTAACTACTTTTAGAAAAAATTTCATGTTTGGTCCCTATCGTTTACACAGAACATCAAGTATGGTCCCTATCTCAAAATAAGTCCACTAATCATCCCTATCATTTACATTTTCGATCAAAAATCGTCCCTATCTTAGATGGTGGTTAGTTTTGGCTGTTAAATCTATTTGTTAGATGGGTATTTGTGTCTTTTCTATTCAATCACTCACCCACCAAAAAAAATCTTATCCAATGCAAGCAGATCGTGAATCTTGATAAGAGTTTTGAACCAAACCAAAAAACAAAACCATTACCAAGATTCAAACAGATCCAAGATTCACGATTCACGTCACAGATAAAAAAAAACCATTACCAAGATTCAAGATTCAAACAGATCCAAAAAATAAAACCATTACAAAAAAAATAAAACTACACCAAACCAAAAGAAGGATCTAGTATAATATTTAAATTCGATTGTTTGTTCTTGAACTGGGTAAACATCATAGGGATGTCGGTATGATTGGTGTTTGCAGTTGTTGCTATTGCGGTTTATCAAGTAAGATGAGTTGGGTGGGTAGTGGGAATTGATGTGGTGGTGACTATGGTTACTGGAACTCATAAAGAAATGAGTTAATGGTGTTGGTGATAAGCTTATGGTTGAAGCTTATGGGTCACCTCAATGGTCAATGCCCTCAACAGCTTAACATCCCTCAACCCCATCCTCCTTTTAAACACCTGTCCATTCTGAAAGTCAGACCCTAACTCACACGCGTTGACTTTCACTCACATCCTCCACATCCGTTACAAAACCGGTTTGTGATGACGTCATGGCCATTGACTGGAGGTGTGAGGGTTTTTCGGGTGTTTCGACCGGTGCGATTGAGCCTGGTAAGGCGATGAGAGTGAGTTTTGTGAAACTGAAGGAGGGTGTGATGGAGGGGGACAAGGGTAAGGTTTTGGAGGTGATAAGGGGTGCTAAGAATGAGTTTGGGGTTTTTATTCAGGAATTGAGTGTTGGCGAGAATTTTTCGGATAAGGCGAAAGGGTATGAGATTGCATCGGTTGCAGTTTTTAACGGAGTTGAGGAGATGGAGAAGATGGATCAAGATTTGGAGAAAGTGGGGACGGAAAAGGAGAAGGTGAAGGAGTTTGTTGAGAGTGTTGTGGTGGTGGATTATGTGGTGCCGGTTTCTACGCACCAGTCGGCTAATTTGTAATGTCCTCATAGGAAGAATATTATTTAAAGGAAAATATATTAAAAGGAAAAAATTTAAAAAGAATAAAAAAAAATTTTAATAAAGATTACTGTTCATAATGAGATGAAGAGACCAAAATACCCTCCACTCCCAAGAGATAACGAACAAAACTAACTCCCATCCGAGATAGGGACGATTTTTGATCGAAAATGTAAACGATAGGGACGATCGGTGGACTTATTTTGAGATAAGGACCATACTTAATGTTTTGTGTAAACGGTAGGGATCAAACATGAAATTTTTTCCTACTTTTATCATTATTTCACAGTTTGTTCTTATCATTATGCCAACCTAAGCATAATAATCTCGATGTTGAATAATCAAAGCAAACTGAGACAATATAATGCATCGAAATAATGGAACATCGAAGACAATTCATCACCAAGATGTTGTACATTTGGAATGTGTCACTTCTAGAACTTGACAAAACATTAAAACTGACTTTAAACAACGATAGTGTTGGATGACAAACGGAGGCAACAAGTTGCGTCTCTAATCCTTTTTGGATTGCGACACTATCCCGCTCACGATAAAAGAAAATTAGTGTGAAATGCATTGTTTAAAATTCCACTTGCATAGTTTGATTTGGCTCAGATAGATATATATTTGATGGTGTTTTGTTTTTCATTTCACATGTAAGTTTTAAAAAAGAGTTATTAAGATCTGTAATTATATCCACACTAACAAATCATGTGTATCGAAATATATCCCGTAAAGTGTTGCTGAATTCCTGTACCCACCAAGTGCATGCAATGATGATTAACTCTTTGATTCTTATCAGTGCTTAAATTATGCTTCGCTACAAGTCAACTAAAACCTCAAATACATATATAGCTTGTCTAATCCAACTCATTACTCATCATATATCGAAACTAACAAAATTCAAATTGTATTTTAAGTTTCATATTTTCATGTGGCCAAACAATCTCATTATAAATTTACAATAGCCGTCTAATAATGGGTGGCTAAGAGAGGATGGTATGGCGAAGAGTGGATCCCTTAAAATTTTGCTCAGTCATCTGTCAACTAAGCGTCACATCACACCAACACAACTAACCAAAATACCCCTTCACTCACAACACAACCAACCCCTCTTCATTTGGGTCCACCACTATCTTTTATTTTTCTTATTTCATTTTCACACAAACTAAAATTTATTTCACTTAAATAAAACATTACAAATACAAAAAAAAAATTACAAATACGGAAATAAAAATTACAAATACGAAATAAAATTAAAAACGATACGATACGATATGGTACGGTTCGACGGAATTTAATCGGTTTCGGGATCCGAATCAGATTCCGATGAAATACCCCACGATCTCTTGATGAATTCGCGTGTCTTTTCCCACTTGATCTGCTTCGCCAACTCTTGTTTCTCCCGTTCTTCTTCTACTAATGCTTCACATAATGCTTCTTCATCATTAAGTAGTTGATATTCTTGTTCCTCAATAAGACGGAACTCAGCAGGTATCTGGTATTCTTCAACAGGGCTCTCTGGTTGATGAATAGTATTAACGGATGATTCACCCATCGTTTTTGGGTAAGGTTGTGGAGGGATTGTCTCTGGTACCTTTTCCGGTGTCGATGGGTTGCTTCGAGTAGCTTTTCGTTTGTTTTGTTTCTTGTTTGCAGAAGTATTTCCTTGAGACATGTTTTAGAGTATGGTTTTGTGTGAGAAAAAAACTAAATGGAAGTAGTATTTATAGTGAAAATATAGTCGTTGGAACCCATGTTAAATATAGCCGTTGGAAAATTCATTACTGAAATTAAGATTACAACATAGAAAATAAAATAACATTACTGAAATTAAAATAACATTATTTAAATTAGAACTAGAATACCGAAATTAAAATTCTCTAATCCATTCTTTTCTAGAATCCTTCTGTTTTTCGATTTTAACGCCTTCTTCAACCAAAGCATCATGTATTTCATCGTCTTTGTTCGATTCTTTTTTCAAAAATTCGATTATCTGATCACGCCACTCTTTTGGAATATCCTTGCAATTTTCACATGCCTCCTACAGTTCAAATTTTGAAGAGGATGCACTTTCAAATTTGAGGGCTAAATCCATAATCGCTTTCTGTCGAATGTTGTTTTCCTTAATTAGTTTAGCAACTAATATTTTGATTTGATCATAAGTGTGTGAAGCCGAACAAGTTATTCTAGTAGTATTTTTTTGATTTTAGAGAATGAATATGATTGTTAAAATTGTTAAATGGGAGAGAGTTTATTAATGATTAGGAATTAAAAAAAAAATTAAACCAAACGGCTAGAATTCATAGCCAAAGGCTATATTTGATCACACACCTCGTCGTCAACATTTCGCAATTACGAAATCTCCTTGACGAATAGGGGATGGGAGTGGCGACGCACCTCGGCGAGGCACGACGAAACGCCACCTCAACGCGACGAGGCAGCCTTCGTCACCACACCCTCTCTAAGTTGCTATACATCATATTAGGGTACATGTGTTAGGTCAGTTGGTTGGTTCAGGTTGACAAATTCAGGTTAATAAATTAATGGTTTAAAAAATTTCAATTAGAATTTGACTCATTTAAATAAGAGGTTAGATATATGTAAAGTTGTAAAAATCACTAGACGTTAGTTAGGCGGATGGGTAGCGTCTTACGATTAATGGGTTAGACGGAGATTAATCGAGATTAGTCGATTGGACTTTTATATATAAATTTATAAAATTTGATATTACATGCCTAATTTAGCTGATTTGGTCGACTGTTGTCTGATTTGACTGAATTGTCTGATTTGGCAGAGGTATATCCGTAACCGAGTTGGTTGATTTAGCCTATTTTAGTTCGATTTGACCAATTTATGCTCGATTTGTATCCGATAAATCGGTATGTTGACTAAGTTTCATCTGATAAATCGGTATGTTGAACGATTTTAGACCAAAATGTTAATAAGAACGATTATAAAAAGGCGGTTAATGAGCGCCTAGCGCGTAGACGGGAATTAATCGGACGTCTAAAACGATTTTTGCAACATTGGATATATCGGTTATAACCTATTTAACATAACTCGAACCTAACACGTTTAACCATAAATATACTTAAATATACTTGTGCTGCCGGGTTAAATAGTTTACACGGGTTTAATAGGTTAAAAGGGTTTTTTGTTGACCAATTTAACTTGTTTTATATACAAAAGTTGATACATTACACGGATTAAACATGTTAAACGAGTTTGTAAATTGATTCGTTTAACCCATTTAACATGTATAATAAAACAATTAATAAATTTTAAATTAAGAAAAGAAAAAAACTTGAACGGGTTGGCGAGTCAATTAATTCTCGGCTCGAACCTAACATGTTTAAAAAAAAAAGCTTAGATGATTTGACCACGTCGGACCTCGAAATCCGTTTACACTCGACTCGAACCTGTTAATTTATGTATCAATTTCAAGTTTGGTTTAATATCGGGTTAAAATTTATCATTCCTACACCATATAACTATCTTGTAGTTTCTTTAAAAGGTTTAGATCGGCAGGAAAATCTCGATCACATGCATTTTTTTGGGTTTCGACTGATCTTTTCTTAAAGACCAAGCCCCAAGCAATGAGCACATGCCTTAATGACTTTTTAGTGAAGAGTGATTGAATTCAAGACTTATTTTTTCAAAAGCTTTATTTTAGTCGATTAACTGAATGTTTGCGATGAAAGAGTGATAACATTGGAGCAATTCTTCTTTGGTATCTTTTAACTTAAGATGAAACATCATGCCTTATTAGAAGAGTTTTATCGGAGCTACAGATGAATCGTAATTGTTTGGTTATTCGTATCTTTTCTAAATCGATACTAATATATTTTTAAATTTACGTTTCTATAATTTTGTTTGTATTATAAAACTGTGAAATAAAAGACGAAACAAAAAATATAAATTTAATAATCTAAAAATAAAAAAATATAAAAAATACGTAACGATTGATATAAAGTTTTACGGTTTAAAAAAAATGTAAAAGAGAGAAAAAAAAAACATAAAAACTCCCTTGTTAATATGGCTGGTATTGAAGAGGATATTGATGATAAAAATGGAGTAAAGGGTAGCATCTTAATTAGAGATGAGTACGGAATCGGTCTCGTCTCGAAGCTGTATTGAATTATTGGTATCAAATATTTTTCGAGCATAAATTAGTGGTATCGGTATCATATCGAACGGGATTTGGATATTGGTACCGGGACGGGTATCGGTACCGGTACCGGTACCGGGAAATCGGGTTTTTCCTGTTTTTTTCGAGAACTTCCCGATTTAGTACTGGTCCCGTCCCGAATTAATGGTCCCGAATTTTTTTTCACCTTATTTTATAATCTCGGTACCGTCCCGAACATGATTCGAATACCGAAAATCGGTACGATTTCGGAACAATTTCGGTTCGGTTTCAAAATTCGGGTCGAAATCCTCATCCTAATCTTAATATATAGTGTACTCGGTTAAAGTAGACTGTCTCATCTAGTTAGAGTGGGCAGATGGCCCAATGACTTTAGAACGTGTTGTGATAGCACGATCAGTATACATTTGGTTTTAACAGGAGGGTTGTCAGGCAGGCGCATTACTCTTGTTAGTTGTTACTGTATTTGTTTTTTTTATCTGGAATTCGATGTATTGATGGATTAATTTGCGGAGTTTAAACCCACCGCATTACTTATTCCTAAAGACGGAAATGGTTGCTGGATATTCACCCGAATCCAATCCAACTTGTTTTTATCTTAACTTTGAAGTGCAATGCTAATCTTCTTACTACCCACATCAAATTAAAACATGTGTAATCCACTCATTCTCTTTATTAATTTCATCTATTGATCATTTCATTTGTCAAAATCATATAAGTAGGAGGATAAATCATTTTTTTTCAAATTTTTATGAAATGCAAGGTCATGTATACATTATTAGGCTGCCCGTAGTGGTAGCAGCCCTGCCTCCCTCTCTCTCGCAGAGTGACAAAACCATATTTTGCACCCATTCCGTTCACTAGCAAGACTTACCAAAAAAGATCTGCTTGTATTGTGTGCGTGTTTATTTTTATTTTTAAATGTTCGAAAAGTATAAGCAAATAGTGAGCGAGTGTTGGGGGGGGTTGTGGGCCGAGTCGATACTAAATGAAGAGTCTTGATCAATGTTTTAAAAATCGGTGCGGTTCAACCGGACTTTTTGTTCAAACCTGACATCTAGTCACACGATCGGGTCATCTTTCAACCGGCTGGGTCAACCGGGTTTTAGAACACTGGTCTTGATAACTAATGCTCAACAAACAGGGGTCAGGTTTTAATGACTGGACCAGTAGTTATTGATAACTTGGTTTAGCATTGGCATTGCAAAGTGGCTACTTCCCGAGGAGTAGTGGTCCTGGTCAAATAGGCCAGGTCTAAACACCGACAAGTAATAACTATGACACATTGACATTGTGGTCTAACTTGTCTACTTTTTACATACCAACCAACTACAGTAATTATTTTACCTAAAGTCATCGTTTGCTTGCTAAGTATTGACTTTAAAATTTCAAAAAATTTAGGAACACTTGATTTAGTATCATCATAAGTTTGTTTTTTCAACTTAGGTATAGAAATTACAAATGCGAGGGCAAGTATCACATAACTCTAGGAGACCGATAATAACGGGTAACATAAACATTTCTCCGAACAGTTGAATTTAACATATAATGAGTACCGAATGGTATACAAACAATGGAGGTAGAGCATACCAGCAAACTACATAAGTACTCGATTTCTAAAAACCACAAACCTCTTACAACTTGAGATAAAAGAATCATCATAATCATCTAACATAAGATACTTGCAATCCAAACAAACAAACAACAATGTATTCAATTCGACACAATCCATAACTTCTATATTAAAAACAAAACACCAAGTTCCAAAACCACAGGCAGCGCAGAACCACAAACTGGCCAAGATCCACCCTCATAAACACAAAGATCATTCATTGCCTAAGCCTGCAACATAAAATGAGTTTATAGCATCAACATACTTGCACATTAACGGTGGTAATTAAGAGAATTTGGATTATTTACTACAGTTAAATTATTTTGTTGGCCATTGTACCTCATCTTTCAAGCATTATTTGCCAAAAGATGAAATTACTTTTGGTAAAATTATTCACTTTTGTCGCAAAACATAGGATTGGTTGACAAAAGGTGGTCCTTAGCATAAGGTACAATGGCTAATAAATAAGCGGTCAACTTATTTCTTTTGATGGAAGGGGGGCCATAAAGATATTTATTACCGATGATGCATACCTTGTTTGCTATGTTGTTGGAGAGCCAGTCCAATCCTTCATAAAGTCCCTCTCCAGAGGTTGCACAAGTGCTCTGAATGTACCTGAGTAAAAGAACCAGCGAGTTTAATTAGTCATCTTACAGTTATACTATACCAATCGCTAATAAAGACTAGAAATACAATGTCTACTCATTTGAAAGACAAGTATGTAATTATAGTACTGGACAACTAATATTTACCAGTGGCGCTGTCGAAGGGAGTGGAGGCCAAGCTTATCAGTTATCTCAGCAGCATTCATGGCATTTGGAAGATCTTGTTTGTTAGCAAATACAAGGAGAACTGCATCTCTTAGCTCATCCTGGCAAGAAAAAGAAAAATACAACACTTAGCCAAACCTCTAAAAAGTAGAAAGTAAACCTATTCACACATTCACTGTAGCAGTGAAATCGTGTGGTTAAATTATAGGTTCTCCTCGGACTGAATAGGAGATGGCAAGACCTATACTGGTGAGCTCTAATTCTATGAAGCATAATGAATAATCAAGAATATTGTCCCACCAACATAACAAGTGATAACTACTTTTACAAAGCCAAAACAGTTGGATAAAAATTTCTCAAGCAGCCAATAAACTAAATTGCTTATTTATCAGCTTGCAACTTTGAACTATAAATTAAATTTCAGTATACATAATTGGTCTAATTTCTGTTTACATAATGGTACGGAATCTTTATGCGGAGTATAAGAAAATTAGGATCATAAAAAAGCCCAGCTTATCAGAATGCCAAATACTAATGAAAATCTTTGTTTGGGACAAAAAAGAAAATTGTGAATTGGTGTTATGAGATAGTTTGAGTAGTACAGTTCCAGGATATCAACCTAGAGTGATGTAATCAGAAAACCATTTACAGAGAAGGTGTATGACTGAACAAGATAGAACTGACTTCACAAAAATGTTCTGTTTTGAAAGGTGCAACAAGAGCATAATTATACTCTTGTGTCTTGTGTACGACTAAGAGGTACAATTGTTTTCATGTACATCGAATATAGCTTGACAATAAGAGCGAGATAAACTATGCGCATGATAAGGTCAAACAACGAACAGGTTAACCCATGTCCTGTGCATTTGAAAAAAGGCTATACACATTATATTTCAACGAATGCAAGCCTACCTCGTTCAACATCCTGTGCAGTTCATCCCTTGCCTCAACAACTCTGTCCCTGTCGTTGCTATCAACCACAAAGATAAGACCCTGTGTGTTCTGGAAGTAATGCCTCCATAGAGGACGGATCTGCGTATACAACACATATGTACTTCAGCATTAATGAATACAAGAAAGCTATAACAGCATCCGCAAAAAAATGAATTAATGTTTTCCTAATGCACAATATTTTAGACAAGAAGAAGGTCGGGAAGATAAAAAATCACATATATGTAAAATTTATACCTTGTCTTGACCCCCGACATCCCACACGGTAAAACTGATGTTTTTGTACTCAACAGTCTCAACGTTAAATCCTGCAAATAATCAACGCATTTAGCTCTTAAACAACAAACTGTATATGCGCTAATAATTTAAATAACAGGTAATGCCACACAACTTTAAGACAGTCAGACCAATAGTTATACAGACGTACATATTAGCAAAATTAAAACAAGGTGAAAGAAGAAGAGTTCGCTTACCAATGGTAGGGATGGTGGTGACAATCTCTCCGAGCTTGAGCTTGTACAAAATGGTGGTCTTACCAGCTGCATCGAGACCCACCATCAAAATACGCATCTCCTTCTTGGCAAAAAGCCGGCTAAAGAGCTTGGTGAAAGTTAACCCCATCCTCTTTTCAGCGAGGATCCCTACATAAAAACAACAACGATCACGTAAACATTTAAGATCTACACTTAACTTCACAAATCACAATAGTAACAATTAGCATAACCAAATGCAAAATGTAAGTTAGCCTAAAGTTACATGGCTAACTTAGTTAGTACCTGCTAAGTAAAAGCTAAGGGGAGATCTACTTAAACCTTCAAAAACTTATAATTCTCATAAGTAAAGGCGTAAATCATACGGATCAACGCATATCACAATAGTGAATTAGCATAACCAAATCAAAAATGTAACTTAACCTAACGCTAAGCAAATAACCATCACTAAGTTAATAGCTGCTAAGTAAAAGCTAAGAGGAGATCTACTTAAAGCTACAAAAACTTACAATTCTCATACGTAAAGGCGTAAATCATACGGATCAACGGATATCAGACCATAATCCTCATATAAACTATGAAACCTAAATTCAATGTGCGCGCCTAGATCCTAAATTCAAACCTTAACATCTAAACCTTAAAAACCTAGCTGAAACACCGGATCACGATAAAATAGATGAACGATGAATCCTGATTCGTAACTTAAACCTAAAAGAATGATAATCAAATAGACAAATAGATCTAACGGATCAGATCGTATAATTCTATACCTATACATGAATAATCATCTCTATTTTACACAGATCAATATAGATCTAACAAGTAAATAATAATAATTAAAGAGGAGATCTGGATCTAAGTTAGGGTTAGGTTAAAAGTTTACCTGATGAGTTTTAATTGATTTTGATTTCAAAGAGAGAAAAATGAAACGATGATAATGAATATGAGGAGGAGGAAGAGGATTTTATATAAACACCCGGATCTTCCTGTTTACCATTAATATTTTCTTTATTCCATTTTCATTTTTTACTTAACCATGTCATATTCACCCATTCAAGTAACAAACAAATGTTAATATTAAAAAAATATATTTTAATAATAAATAAATAAAAATATGAATTATTCGATAAACGTTTAATTTTATAATAATCACAACCATAAAGTTTTATGTATTTTGGTTTTGAACCTTAACGTATGTAAGCGTTAATCAAGACAATAATAAAGGCTCATTTCGTGAACACCTACTACTAGAATTAAACAGTGATTAAAAAGGAAATTGTGAATAATAATTAAGATGTATTTATAAATTATCAAATATTGACAAAAGCATTTGAAAATGTATATCTTACAGGGCTGAGCAAATGAACCCGAAAACCGAACCGAACTGATAAATCGAACTGAACCGAGCCGAGCCGAACCGAACCGAGCAAATTCGGTTCGGTTTTCGGTTTTGTATATTTGTGTCGGTTTTGTTCGGTTCGGTTTCGGGTTAAAAACATGAAAAATACGCCTAAAATACATATTCCGTTCGGTTTTGGTTTTGCTCACTATAATTCGGTTCGGTTTTCGGTCGGAGATTTTTTCAAAATCGGTTTTCGGTTTTATTCGGTTCGGTTTTGAACCGATGCTCAGCCCTATCTTACATACCTATTGAACCTTATTCATTGACCGTTTAGTGTTTTTTTAGAACATTTTTGTAGTCGTTTTAGATATATTCTCATCCTGATCACAAACTACGACCTTTAATTTTTTCTTACTTTTCACTCTTGAAACATCTACATATAGTTATCTTGAGTGAAAATAGGACGTGACAAATCTAATTTTGAAAGTGATTGACCTTGGTTTTTGTTAATCGTCATTGCCAATAAAACAGATATGGGAAACTGTTTTTGAACGATCTTTAGAGGTAAACGCTTGTCGGCTGGATTAATTCTTAACTTAGGCATGATAACTTTCTTTCCAAATTTTATTCCTTGAATAATTTGTGCACTAATTCTAGTACTAGTTTAGTTAAGAACTTGAAGCCTTGTGCCATTACACAAACCATTAGATTGATTAATATTTTTCAAAAGCATTACCGACAACCCTAATTTTAACGCTAGGTTGTGGTTTGGAACACCAGAGAACTTTTATCCGTCGATAAATTCAGGTGAGAAAATGGATTCATCAATCGCAGCACCACGTTAAGTTTTGTCGATGTTGTCGCAACTTAAGGTTTCCACGCTGCGAATTCTCGTATTTCATCAACATCCTCAGTTCGTGCACCCACAAAACTTATGTTCTTTGCAATTATCCCACAAGTAAGATTGGTTTAGAGATGCACTTGCCACGAACCTTTTGGAATGACGGAGGAAACCTGCCTAAAATCCCCGCCAAATACCATCATCATGTTTCTAAAAGGCTATTGACACATTCCGTACCTACTATTTCGAAGTACGTCCCTTAAGGAGCGATCTAATGCCTCGAAACAAAGCTTGTTTGACATTGGCGCTTCATCCCAGATAATAAGTACATCTCTTTAACAATTGTCCCAAATCACTTTGAGGACGTATGGAGCAAGTAGATGTCTCATCAATGCTGATCGGAATATGAAATATGGAATGTGCAGTTCGTCCTTTGGGCATCAATAAAAATGCAATACAGTTGGATGCAAATTTTAGTACTATATCAGCTTGTATTCTAATACCGGTTATTAGAGTTTTCAATATGAATGTCTTGTCGGTACCTTGTATCCTTATACAAAATGCACACCTCTCGTTCTGATTTCAACAGAGCTCATTATAATAGCATAAACACACTTCTGTTATGTGATTGAAGAGGCGTATAATCATTCGTATCCAGATTGTAACTCCGTCGGGTTACAATCTGTCTCATCGTATATTAACCGATTATCGAATTCGGCTATGTATCTATTTGTCCGAATAAGGCATCTCAGTCCAACTTCATAGAGAACAACTTCTGGGTCACATAAGTTCTTCGATATATAAAAAACAAACATTTTTCTTTTTTTCATCACCGGGAACCAAATATGCAAGAATGAATTTGTATGTAAAACTTTTGTTTAAATAAACATAGTGTTTTACAAAATAACAAATGTGCCTGCTGTTTCATATAAATAACAATATCCGTGTATAGATCTGTAAACAATAAAACTTCAAAAACATTATAGAAACAAAGATATTTTATAAGTCTTACCTCGGATTTTTAAAACATATCTTCTCTTACTTTAAACATCCTCTTCAAGCAAGTGTCATGTTTCTAACTAAAATGTTAAAGGTGTGGTATGTTACTTTTGTGATAGCAATGTAACATATAGTTCATGGAGATGATCAGGAGGTGCCAAATGTGCGGTGTATTTAAGACTATCGACATATTCCTTGTCATACTGTAAAGTCTCGTCGCACAACAAGCTTCTTTGTAAGTAGGATAAACAATATTGTTAATTGTTTTTATGTCATCGTGATTTTTACATCCTTTTGCACTATTTAGTAGCATCCTACAATACTACACGTCTCATGTTGATATAGGAACACTATGAAATGCAATAACTAATTGATGATGAGCCATATCAGTCAATTCTCTCAATTGATCTTCCTATCTTCCTAAGCGTCCAGATTCTATTTGATGTGTTCCATACATACTTTGTTGGAAACTCAACATACATTACCTCTCTTGCAAGCGGATATTGTTCATTCATTTTCATCCAACCTTACGAACATACTATAACCAACTAAAGGCTTGTGAATATCAGTTTCTTTGTTTAAGTTCTCGTCATAAATAACTTGTTGTTCGCCTGACAAGTAAAACTACAACCAATCAATAGGGGATGTTCTATGATGAATCTCGATAAAAAAATATCCTTCATTCCGCCTCACATGCATATAGGTATCTGCAATCATAGAAGGCTTTTATTTCGTCAACATCTTTTTAAACTTGCTCACCATCTGTCATGGTGACCGGGTTATACAACGTTGTCGGCACTCTATCCGGACCTTTGTTTATGTACTTAACAAATATTTTATTAATCTCGTCTAATTGCGCCACTCAACACTAATGTTGCATTTATAACGTTTTAGAATAATGAATTATATAGGATAACATAACCATTTTGCAACTCATGTCCATGAGTTTCCCCTATCTTTCATTGTCACGTCTTCTATAAATAGGATAGCCATCCGAGTCTACTCAACTAAGCTCGTTGAATTTATATGGAAATTTTTGCTATCTTTACCGTCAACCATACAAACTTGATTTGGGTCATCTACACCGCACGGATCATGCACTGTAAAATCAAAAACTAATTTGTATAAATCAGGATCTTCGTTTTTATCCTGTATCTCGATGGATATGTATTTATCAATATGCTCAACATTTGGCACCTTGTGATCCTTATTCAAGAACAAACATACATGCCCTAAAGCCCTCTCTTTTGAAATTCAACTCAATGGAACCAGCAAGTGTGAAAGAAGCAATGACCGATGCATCATTGGTTGAGTCCATGCAGAAAGAACTCAATCAGTTCATCCGGCTTGATATATGGGAGCTAGTACCTCGACCGGACAATATCGATCCCCTTACTCTGAAATGGTTATTCAAAAACAAGATGGATGAAGAGCAAACGGTCATTAGGAACAAGACTCGGTTAGTCGTGAGAGGTTATAAACAACAGGAGGGAATTGATTTCGCAGAATCCTTTGCCCCGGTTGCTCGAATGGAAGCTCTTAGGATTTTCTTGGCATACGCGACACACAAATCATTTACTGTGTATCAAATGGACGTGAAGACGGCTTTCTTGCATGGGACGTTAAAAGAAGATGTGTATGTATGTCAACCTGAAGGTTTCATCAATACCGAACATCCAAACCATGTCTACAAGTTGAAAAGGGCAATTTATGGTTTGAAACAAGCACCGAGGGCATGGTACGACGAATTATCATCATTTCTTCTACAAAATCACTTCAGAAAAGGAACCATTGATCCAACGTTGTTTATCAAGCACTACGTCAACGACATCTTGGTGGCTCAGGTCTATGTAGATGATATTATATTTGGCTCTACTAACCCAAAATATTCCATATTATTTGCCGACCTTATGAAAAGTCGATTCGAAATGTCCATGCTGGGGGAAATGACGTTCTTTCTTGGTCTCCAAGTTCACCAATCCCCCCGTGGTATTTTCATAAACCAGTCCAAGTATGTGCTTGAGATTCTAACGAAATTTGGCATGGAAAACTGTGATCCTATTGGTACTCCAATGGACACTAAACATAAGCTTGATTTGGATAAGAAAGGGACATTTGTAGATGCTACAAAATACCGAAGCATGATCGGGTCCCTTATGTACTTAACCTCAAGCAGACCGAACATTGTGCATGCTACTTGTTTATGTGCTCGGTACCAGGCGAAGCCAACCGAGAAGCACCTCAAGGAGGTTAAAAGGATCTTTTGTTATCTCCGGGGAACCATTAACATGGGTCTCTGGTATACGAAGGATGCTGGTTTTAATCTCACTGGTTTTTCAGATGCCGATCATGCAGGGTGTCATGATACATTCAAGAGCACTTCTGGTGGAGCACAATTCTTAGGCGAGAAGTTAGTAGGTTGGTCATCAAGAAAACAAGACTGTACGGCGTTGTCCACCGCGGAAGCAGAATATGTGTCTCTATCCGTGTGTAGTGCTCAAGTCCTTTGGATGAGAACACAACGCACGGATTATGGCTTTTACTTTAACAAAGTTCCTATTTATTGTGATTCACAATCAGCCATAGCCATATCCTGCAACCCGGTCCAACACTCCAAGACCAAGCACATAGCTGTCCGATTCCATTTCATAAAGGAGCATGTGGAAAAAGGAACGATCGAACTGTTTTTTGTCAAGACGGACTACCAACTAGCCAACATCTTCACCAAAGCTCTTTCTCAAGACAGATTTGAATTCTTGGTTCGTCGACTTGGTATGTGTAGTTTCACTCCAGATGAACTTGAACGTCTTGCACATTCACAGTAATCTTGTATATATCTATCAGAAAATCAAAATACAAAAATATAAAACCTATAAAAACAAAAAAAAAAATGAGAAAATCTTTCAAAAATACCAAAAATATTCTTCTCCGACTTGTCTCTCAGCATCGATAATATGGACGTACTTTGAAATGTCGCTCAATAACGACACGGGTACGTACATAAAATTCGAATGAGAGTTCAAATGTGTTCAAAACATGTCTTTTCTACTTTCTTCTCATAATGGCTTATAGTCACATGTTAGACTATAACCCGGTCCCCAAAGAAAGGAAAGTCTTTGACTTATCCTCAACAACGAGAAAATAATTTTTCTCGGTCATGGGCTTATATCAAAACATTCAAAGTTTTAAGCTCATGAACACAAGGAAAATGTTCATTTATGTACATTATTCCTTAACAATGGGAAAGTAAGTTTTCTCGGGTTTTTGAGCATAATTTTTCAAAGTATTTCAAAACTGTGTGCTCATAAACTCCCCTAATTTTAATTAGAATTTCTTTTGGAGGGGGAGTACAAACTTTCATGCAACATTATTCTCTCCATGTTTCATCACTAGTTTCACAAAAAAATTTCAATCTCATGCAATTTTTGAGGGGGGGAATAGTGATTAAAATGTGTTATCTTGGATAAGATCTTTGATATAAGTGCTTTCTCTTCCTAATATGTGCAAAAACCTTTCCTTTTATGATGCACATATGTAGGGGGAGCGTTTTGGTGATACAAAAAACCCTCAAGGTGTAAACACTATTTTCATCAACACCTTGATTGCTTTTTCAACAGGTTTTTCTGGTTACGATATATATACCATTCAACACAATAATTCACGATGGTACTGGTGTCAAAAGGTGGTTAGGTATTCGTCCTATGATCCAACCAGAACCGGAGGGATCTTCCCAGGGACAATCCATTAGAATTTAGATGTCCTTAGGAAAGATGGAGTAGTTGAGTGTACGGGAAAAATGTCGACTAATGACCTAAGCTAGCACTGGAACAATCACAACAAGGTGCTAGTTATGACGTCTTGGTAAGCATTGAAGGGATTGAAGAATGAAAAAGAAATGTAAGGATAAAGGGTGTAAAGAAAGAAGCCCTCCATACAACTTAGGCAGAAACCGGGTCAATACATCTATTATCAGAATCACTTTGATGATTTCTGATATTGAAGACAAAGCATCATGGACCCAGTGATGCAATGCACAACCCTTTCCAGCCTACTCAAGCTTCTCTCAAAAGAAGTTTGTTTTATTGTCACGGAGTTCAACTCATTTCTATCAACTTTCTCACTCCGAGATAGTAGATATTGAAAAGGTGGCAGTTTGCTCCAGCCTCCGATCACCAAATAAATGTGCACTTATAGAGTCTAGAGCCAACGAGATTCATCAAAAAATCTCATTAGGACACTTATTTCATTTATCAATTGGTGTTCATCATTAGAACACAAGCGATAATTTATAGAGTCATACGATCTATCCTTGTGGTATTGCTAGAACATTCAGAGTGATACTCTCTAGTATTCACAATGATAAATGGAAATCCTTCCAGTGTTAACATCAAACAGCACTGTGGTAGGTCATATGTACGATTCACTTTGAATTAAACATGTGCTAACTGGAAAGCAACAGTGGTTTGATTCTTAATTGATTCAGACTCGTTCCAGGTCTCGACGCAATATCTTTATGATCTTGCCAGAACATTCAGAGTAATACTTTTCAGTATTTACAGTGACGAATGGAAATCCTTCCAGTGTCATCATCAAACAGCACTGCGGTAGGTAACTTGTGTGATTCTATATGAATCAAACTTGTGTCAACTGGAAAGCAACGATGGTTTGATTCTTAATTGATTCAAACTTGTTTCAGGAAATTGAATTGACGACTTAATCAGCAGAATGGAACTGCATGATTCACTCCTTACTATGAATCATCTTTCGATATATTCAAGTATTGAGAACGACTACCACAACTGGAAACCCTGTCAAGGAAGTTCTTTGAACTTACCTAATCACAGGTACAGTATTCGTACTGTATAACGGGAAACCAGAGGAATGCAAACGGTGGCGTAACCTCAAGAGTCGTAATTCAAGACCACATGCTCATGTAAATGATGAAAGCTCAAGAACATCTAAAGACAAAGACTTCCGCTACTCTGATGATCAAGGGAGATTGTTAACAAGCTTTCATATCAAATCAAAGTTTGAGTATGTGGGGAAAGACACAAGAACACAAGATGGCAAAGTTTTAAGATCAATTCAAGGAAAAGATCAAGATCCAAGATCACAAGTCATGAAAGGAACTATGAAAGAACTCTCAAGACAACGAGCTTCAAAGTCAACAACATCGAAGAAGTGAAGTCACATATTACATGTAACACCCGTGAAAGTGCCGTATGATGCTAGGTTATTGTCTCAAGAGCTGTTCAGTATGAGCATCTCTCGTAAGTGGAGGCTCACTTGTGGATGTGATATCCCGAGCCCAACGTCATTTATTTAATCCTATTTTACGTATATTTTTGAAATTTTTAAGAATTTTTATCGTGGAATTATTTGACGGTTTAAGTTGAAACCAACGTTTACGGTTGTAATTTAACGTTTGACGATTTAAGAAGAACCGATAACGACTACGATACCGACGGATGCCCAAAACTTACATTTTATTATCGATTGATCGATATTTGAATTTTTCGAGATTTTATTTTTATTACGTGTTAAGTCGAGTCGGAACCATATGAATATTCGTTTTGTGTGCGTTTGAACCATTAAAAAGTATTTTCGAGTGTTCGGGACGACCCCCGACTCCCGTAAATTTTTATAAACCGACTAGCAAGCATAATCCCGCTCTTTATAACTAGTTTTGCAACAAGGGCCAAAAGATAGCCTTATTTACACATTTGGTCCTCCCTCCACTATATATAAGCTATATTTTTTCACACACTCTCATTTTCACTAGCAAAATTTTGTCTCCCTCCTTCCTTTCTCTCTCAAACTCACGGCCAAACACCACCACCATGAATCCACCATCAAAAACTTGTTTTTGAAAAATCTAAGCAATGACCCATCCTTAAAACATCATTTTAAGTAAATCCTACCACAAAAATCCAACATGCAACAACATTTTTTTTAGATCAAAGTTTTATAGATTTTGAAAAATACCATGATTTGATTTAATTCAATCATTGGGTTTGTGTTTAAATATGTTTAGGAACATAGATTTGAAATATTGAAGCTATTGGAAAAGAATTGTTTGGTGTTCTTGACCCCAAACCCACGGCCAAATGGGGTTTTGGGTGTTCTTGAGTGTTTGATCTTGTTTCTTGTGGGTATGGTTCTATTTCCTTGTTATTATCATTTTTAATTTATTTAATTACATTGCATGTGTGGTTTTATGAAATGGGTTTTGATGAAGGTTGATTCATACAAGTGACTAGGATGTTATGATCTAATTAGGATAGTTTAATGATGATATTAGGGGTCTAGGAGTAGATGGAATTGATTGAAAACGAGTGTAAAGGTGATTTTGGAAGGGTGATTTTAGACCAGATTGTTTAGGGCTATTTTCGCGGTTTTAAGTCTAAGTCCAGGTTGAGATGATAGAATATTGTGGTAGAGCTTCTTTTTAGCTTCGATTCGGTATAAGGGAGAGCTTCTAACTCAAAACGAGTCAAAAGTTATGATATTTTAAAGTTTGAGGCGTACCGGGTGATGAAAATCACAAGTTACGGGTTTTTGTCAAAATATAGGTCGAACGTCTAGGATTGTAACTAGAGTTCTAAAAATGTTTGGAAGTTGTTCTCAGGCCCTAAACTTAGCATTTTGAGTCTATTTTCATAATCAAGAGTCGGATGTTCAAATGGCATTGGTTAAGATGGTCAAAACGATTTTACGAGTCGAGTGTGCAAAACTGTCCGAATTTTGTACTTCAAAGATGTGTCGGGCAGAAGGTCTTAGGAGTGAAAACTTTTTATGAAATTTGGTGAGGGGTTTCTACAGATTATAAGAGATTTTTACAAATTTTCTCAGATTTTTAGGAGTGGTCTAAGTGGGGTAAAACAGCCCGTACATTCGGTATGTACCGGCAGAGTCGTAAAATGCGCGATAATTCTAATAAAGTATAAAATGGTTCGTGTCTAGTAAATATCACTTGTATGGATTTTTGGCGTGAGTTTATATGAACCTTGAGTGTTCTTAATTGTGTACATACAGTACTTGAAGGTACTTGAATGTGTTGATTCATTACGTGTTTATTCGTTAGGTGTTGTATTTGATTTCTCAGGGCATCCTCATCGTCGGTGATCGATTTCGTTTACGCCGTAGTACTAATACTACCACTACCACCTAAGGTGAGTCTATAGCCTCGCTCTTTACTTTATTCAAATGTTTTTAACCCGCGAGGGGGATACATGCTAATTTAAATGAAAATGAACATAAGTCTTGATTGATTGTTGGACCCGAATGTTGCCTCGAAATTGTGTTGAGTACCTAGTTGCAAAAGTCCCTAAATTCATGAACTATTAACTATTGTCCTGCCCTCGAGTAGGGGGAAATAGCCGCTTATACAATTTGTAGTACTACGGGGCTAACGACCCAATGCTAGCCGAGAAGCTGTACGTTGAGTAAGTTCTGCGGTAGATTATCTTGTATGAGAGATAAGGTATAATTGCAACTGATGCCTTTAGAAGGGGCACTGGTTTCATCTGAATCACGCCGGTAATTATTACGCGGGTGATTGAGTTAACGGATTAGTGTCATGAGCTTAAACACAATTGTCATATCCTTGAGTAATAGATTGTGAGTACGACAATGCTATTGAATGATCATGATTGGTTTTTAATACTTATGTTCAACTTATGATTTGATAAACCTATAGATTCGCTCAACCTTTGTGTTGACGATTTTAAGCATGTGTTTCAGGTAACCAAGATTGATAGCAGCGGAGCATGCGAGGATGGAAGTTGTGGTGGCTTGGCGGTCTACTTTGTTTTCCTCCCTTTTTGCACTTAAAAATTTTATACTATGTCAGGTGAATGAAAATGTATTTTTGGGTTGAGATTCAGTGGGGACCTAAACGCAACTCTGTTTTATATAATTCTTGGGATTTGGAAAACTGTAGACTTGTATGTTTTAATAATGTTAAATTTTATGTTTGAACTTTTACGTCTCTTGAGTCGTTTAATATAGCTTATGTGTGACGATAACTATGTAGCACCCATATGTTGTAGTTCCGCTGCGCATAGCATTTGTGGGGGTGTTACAGATTGGTATCAGAGCCATGAGTTATAGAGAACTAGGTCGTTTTGAAAATTCCTAAACTATAACTTTTGGTGTCGTAAGAAATTGTCCAAGCACACAACTATCCTGCATGGCTCCGGTAAGAATTCTTTAGCATTGCTTTATATTTTAGATGTATCCCTCGAAATTGATATGAATTCCCTAAGTATTTAGTAAGTAAATACTTTGAGATATATATTGAGATATATTGTTTTGTACGTTGAGTACTTATTATCGTAATTTACAAATTCTTGTAAGATTATCTTATATGTTGCATGTAATTGGCATAACGGGCTACATTGCATTACATGGCAACACCGCGTTGTAATCCTACGTGTATGTAGGAATGGTTGTATGTATAAGTATGTAAATACTATGGTATTTAAAGGCATTGCACGCGAAGCAATGGCCCTTGGGTAATTATCGTACATGTTATAATGCGGTTTTGTTGAGAATTCGGCCTTACCGCTAATTATCAATCTTGATAATTAATTTATTGTTCGAATAACCGAATATGAACCTCGTTTGATATCCTAGATACGTAAATGATGCTTCGTAACATATTTTATATCGACTAGGTCGATCTCGATTGTCGTTATCGCACCGTGATGTGTCATTTTGGACATTTTCTTTTGAAACGTAATTTACTTACGTATTACTTTATTTCCTTTATTCCTAATGGGTTTGATATGTTAGTTCACGTAACTATAACATAGACGAAGTATAATCGACGATGCGTACATTGGGGCGGCGAATCATGTGTGTATATTATGAAACGTGGTTGAGGCGTGTTGCCGTTAAATCGTTGTTTACTATTCTACTTGAATTTTAAAGATGTGTTTTAAAATAGACTGGCGTTGTGATCAAGCGCGATAACTTGGAATTTGGTTGGTTTTTGTGTTAATTTTGTGGAGTACGATTTCGAGACTCATCCGAGGCCGATAACAACATTTAGTTGACATACGTATTCTCGTTCCATTTATTTCATTTTGTTTTGTTGTTTCATTATTTTGAAGTTAATATTTTACATGACGAGGTCTGGCATTTGTGCAAGTTAAGTAAGCATCGAACTTTGTTGATTGAATGATTTAAACATAAAGTGTTTTATATATTTAATATTTGGTAAATGAAACTTTCGGATAAAAATGACGTATGATGTGTTTTGTAACAAGTAAAATTAGCGTAGAGAATAAACGGACATTGTGAAATTATTTTCCTTCAACCTTGGTTGGTAAATCGTAATAAGTAATTATTATTACTCGTAAAATCCTTGTTTTCATATATTAAAATTTGATACTAAAAGATTGTGATGGACTTGTTAAGAATTTGTTTAAATTAGTTCGAGAAAGGAGTTATAATAAAATTTGCGAGATGACTATTGAGTATATGTAGCTTCGGATTTAGTATGAATTAATTTTCGGGTCAATGTAGCAAACTTTTGGCATAATTTGTAATATAGAGTAGAAAATTGGTCATATATTTTGGAGGTAGAAACTTTGTAAAAATTGGTTTATTTTAAACATAAGGTTATGTTTACGTATGCATTGGTGTAAACTAGAACTCGTCACTCGTTGTAGTAAATAAACTGGGATAAAATCGGAATATACACTTTAAGTATGAAATTATAATGCTTGAAATAAAATTTTAAACATTGATGGAACGTCATTGGAAATCATTTGCTTGTTTAATTGTCGTTATAGAAAATCAATATGTGTAATTTGATGATGCTTGTTTAAAATCGTTTGAAAAATCTTTTGTTTTATTCCGCGACGAGATGTGTTAATTTTAAAATCATTTGATAATGGGCTAAGGATTAAAAGTTGAATTTTATATATTTTAAAATTATTGAGATAAGCATTTTGATTGTTTATTATATTATTATTATTGAGATTTAAGTCTCAACTAAAATCAGTAAGTATCCGAGATAATACCACGTGAAACCTCTTTATCATTTGAGTCGAATTACGCGAATATGATTTAACAAAACAGTTTTGGGGAAAACATGTGTGTAATAAAAGTCAAAGGTTGATTTTAAGAGTTAATTGGACTAGTTTGAGTCGTGTTGGATACGTGTATGTATGTGATAAGGTAAGTCGTATAAATAATAACATAAAACTTGGAAAATTCTTACTACGTATGTTTTTGGTATTAAGATATGAACATTAATGGGATTTTGACACAAGTATGGAGATTTTCAAACCTAATGATTGTCAATTTTGATAACCGAGTCACCGCATCTACTAATGTTAATAATTTCCGAGAGATTTAAATTTTTCCAGAAATGAAAGCGTTGTAAAGATTGGAAAATGAAAGGTATAAATTCTTTAATGGTGTAACACAAATTAAAAAAAAAATGTGTAAATGTTCGGTTTTACAATGTACAAGGTAACACTAATTATTATACGCAACTGGATTACACAACACACGCCTACTTGTATATTATTTAATAAAGATGTATATATAATGTTTTGAGTCGCGATGGTTCGATCGTCCGACATCCCTTCTTTGATTTTGTGAGTCTGTATCTAAACATGAGTCGTCATGTGATTGTTCATTTTAATATTGTCTATGGTATGAAACCAATATTATTATATTTATTTTTGTGTCGCTACTTCGCTAGTACTTGATGATGAGGGTATGTTACCCGGTATATTTTGTCCTGTTCATGGACGTTGTGACTTTTCTTCTTACGGTTAATGGAACCTAAAATTCTGTAATTAATTGAACGACGCTATAAGTCTTCATTAAATTGGTTGTTTATTTATATTGAACAAAAGCGAAGAGGCGAAGCCGCTTTACCGAATTGTAGAGGTGAAAGAACTCGATCTTCCTGGTGAAATTGCTTCTATTTAACCAAGTGATTTTTTTTTTCTCTCCCCGTATACCCTTGGCGGAATGTGTGTGCAAACTCGAGACGATGGGAATTATGATCGTTGTTTTATTTTTGACGCATGTGTTGATATTCAATTTTTACTCCATGTATTCGTAGATCGCTGTTGTTATCCCGAGATTTTTGTCATATATTTGAAGCATTTTCATTTCTGATGTAGTTAATTTTAGTTGGCAATTATATTGCTCGCTTACCTCGTTCAATCTCATTGATTTTTGACTTTATTACTTGTTGTGCTTGCAATGATCTCTAATCTTGAACCACCTTACCGTTATTTTGTGAATAGTCTATTTTGAAGATGTGTATGAGTGTGTCAAATGGTTCGTTCAACAAAATGTAAAGGGTGTCGATTTCTTTATTTAATTATCTATCTATTTTCTCATAAAAAGGCAAAGTAAACGTATGATTTCAAAATGGATGAAAAATGTTTGATGTGTTTCTTAAAACGATAGTAGCAATATTTTCCCATTTCAAATTTCATTTCAAATGATTCAATTATTTTGAAGGCTAGGTCGAAAACTTCCATAGTCGTGTTTGGTATGTAATAATAATGTTTGTGTTGTCACTCGATCCTCAATTATGCACAGCTTAGCTAACTATGCATAATTCGGAAGAGTCCTGTTTTGTTGGTTGTTGTTGCTTGATCCTCAAGTATGCATGATCTAGCTAATTATGCATAGTTTAGGAAGGGCACTAATGTCCAATAAATTGGTCATCTTGAAACTTGTAGTGTTTTGATAAATGTTTGGATGAGAACGTTTTTTTTAAAAAATGGTGGATCCTTATGCAAGAAATCGTATTTTCTTTGATTCCTAAAGACAATTTTTGAATTTTCTTGTATTCCTTGAAATTTTTTTCTTTCGTTTGGTGTTGACTTGGTAAGCCAATGTGACCGAGTAATTTTTGGAAAATGTTTTTATGAGTTGTGTGTAATGTGTGAAGATTATCGGAATCACGAGGGTGTTGATGAAATACCAAAGGGGCGCGAATCGACACTGAGAAGAGTTTTTAACAAAAATAGAAGACTTCCGAAGTAGAGGAAAACCGAGTTTGAATAACTCTAAGGGAAAGGACGAAGACTTCTCCTACGTCGAATGTATCGTACTTTATATATTTTCTTTCTTGTTCTTTTGATATGTTTAACGACACGCGATAAACTGTTGAAGTTTACCAACTGTGCATCAGTAATTGGAAGACAATTCCATTGCCGTTTTCGCTTATTTAAGTGAGGAATCCTCTTTGCTTGACTCAACCATCCTTGATTATCGATGGTTAAACGATAGATAGCCATAGTTGATGTTTGTGTGGTAAACCACTGCTTTTTTATGTATTTATGTGTTAAGAGATATGGTTGAGTGATCGTAAGTTGTGAGAACTTGAGACGACATTGTCCAATGAAGTCCGATCATGGAGAACACGTGCCATGTAATATATTTCTTTTTATATTTAACTGTGAACGGTGATGCTTGTTGAGATTTTGACCACGTTTGGGACGGAAGTGAGATGGTGTTCTTGTAATATCTTTTGGGTATGGATCCGTGTGTGAGCACCCTGCGATGACATATGTATGTATTTTATTTCTTTTTGGATATGCATCCATAGCTAGCAAGCTCTTGAACCTTCTTTAACTTGCAATTTTCTTTTGACTGGACTCATCCGAGAATTATGTAAATATTCTTGTTTTATCTTGGCTTGGCTGATTAGCAAGCGTGGGTTAACTGATTGAACTGATTGGTTTAGCATGGTTTGGCTATGTTGCAAACATGTCGTAATATGGTTGTATGTGTTTCATAATGGCTTTTGTGTTTGTTTGGATTGTGATGTCTTCGAGAGAGTTATGTATACGCCGAATGATTTCGTATCGATGAATTCGTTTTTGACGAAGTAGGGTTGTATGTACGTAATATCGTAATAAGGTGTTTTGGTACGACTAGTATTGATTACTTCGTCTTTTATAGTTTGAACGTTTTTCTATGAGGTGATGTGCGACCCGTGTGATTTTCTTTGTGAGCAATTAATTTTATGAGATGATGAACCAAGTGAAAGGACGACTCGAACGTTGGAAAACGTACTCCGAACATGTGTGATTGATTTTGATAGTTGTTGAGAACGACACATGCCATTGGTAGTATCTTTGTACCACGACTTTTACCTTGATTAGCTTTGAAGCTGCGACATTTGAAGAATTATGTTGATGAAAATATAGACCGCGAGTTGGATGAAATGAAGTAGGAAAAAGTCAGTTGAATGGACATGAAATGATTCGAGAGGCTACGGAAGAAATGGTGTAGATTAAGAATTATATGCTAACCGCGAGAAGCTGTGGAAAGAGATGTGTTGATACCCGTGGGAAGAATTTAGGGAAATTGAAGTGGAGATCATGGATCAAGATGGTAAGAGATTGAAGCAAGGCATAATACCCATGGTGAAGGTGTGATAGAACCCGAGACGTGAACCGAAGTCCACGTCGGAATGTGGAGACCTCTTTAGGAAGTAGTACCATCATCTTGCTAGTAGTACAAATGCGAGTATAAGAACCGGAGAGCGCCGGGACGTCGCTCCTTTAAGGAGGGGAGGATGTAACACCCGTGAAAGTGCCGTATGATGCTAGGTTATTGTCTCAAGAGCTGTTCAGTATGAGCATCTCTCGTAAGTGGAGGCTCACTTGTGGATGTGATATCCCGAGCCCAACGTCATTTATTTAATCCTATTTTACGTATATTTTTGAAATTTTTAAGAATTTTTATCGTGGAATTATTTGACGGTTTAAGTTGAAACCAACGTTTACGGTTGTAATTTAACGTTTGACGATTTAAGAAGAACCGATAACGACTACGATACCGACGGATGCCCAAAACTTACATTTTATTATCGATTGATCGATATTTGAATTTTTCGAGATTTTATTTTTATTACGTGTTAAGTCGAGTCGGAACCATATGAATATTCGTTTTGTGTGCTTTTGAACCATTTAAAAGTATTTTTGAGTGTTCGGGACGACCCCCGACTCCCGTAAATTTTTATAAACCGACTAGCAAGCATAATCCCGCTCTTTATAACTAGTTTTGCAACAAGGGCCAAAAGATAGCCTTATTTACACATTTGGTCCTCCCTCCACTATATATAAGCTATATTTTTTCACACACTCTCATTTTCACTAGCAAAATTTTGTCTCCCTCCTTCCTTTCTCTCTCAAACTCACGGCCAAACACCACCACCATGAATCCACCATCAAAAACTTGTTTTTGAAAAATCTAAGCAATGACCCATCCTTAAAACATCATTTTAAGTAAATCCCACCACAAAAATCCAACATGCAACAACATTTTTTTTTAGATCAAAGTTTTATAGATTTTGAAAAATACCATGATTTGATTTAATTCAATCATTGGGTTTGTGTTTAAATATGTTTAGGAACATAGATTTGAAATATTGAAGCTATTGGAAAAGAATTGTTTGGTGTTCTTGACCCCAAACCCACGGCCAAATGGGGTTTTGGGTGTTCTTGAGTGTTTGATCTTGTTTCTTGTGGGTATGGTTCCATTTCCTTGTTATTATCATTTTTAATTTATTTAATTACATTGCATGTGTGGTTTTATGAAATGAGTTTTGATGAAGGTTGATTCATACAAGTGACTAGGATGTTATGATCTAATTAGGATAGTTTAATGATGATATTAGGGGTCTAGGAGTAGATGGAATTGATTGAAAACGAGTGTAAAGGTGATTTTGGAAGGGTGATTTTAGACCAGATTGTTTAGGGCTATTTTCGGGGTTTTAAGTCTAAGTCCAGGTTGAGATGATAGAATATTGTGGTAGAGCTTCTTTTTAGCTTCGATTCGGTATAAGGGAGAGCTTCTAACTCAAAACGAGTCAAAAGTTATGATATTTTAAAGTTTGAGGCGTACCGGGTGATGAAAATCACAAGTTACGGGTTTTTGTCAAAATATAGGTCGAACGTCTAGGATTGTAACTAGAGTTCTAAAAATGTTTGGAAGTTGTTCTCAGGCCCTAAACTTAGCATTTTGAGTCTATTTTCATAATCAAGAGTCGGATGTTCAAATGGCATTGGTTAAGATGGTCAAAACGATTTTACGAGTCGAGTGTGCAAAACTGTCCGAATTTTGTACTTCAAAGATGTGTCGGGCAGAAGGTCTTAGGAGTGAAAACTTTTTATGAAATTTGGTGAGGGGTTTCTACAGATTATAAGTGATTTTTACAAATTTTCTCAGATTTTTAGGAGTGGTCTAAGTGGGGTAAAACAGCCCGTACATTCGGTATGTACCGGCAGAGTCGTAAAATGCGCGATAATTCTAATAAAGTATAAAATGGTTCGTGTCTAGTAAATATCACTTGTATGGATTTTTGGCGTGAGTTTATATGAACCTTGAGTGTTCTTAATTGTGTACATACAGTACTTGAAGGTACTTGAATGTGTTGATTCATTACGTGTTTATTCGTTAGGTGTTGTATTTGATTTCTCGGGGCATCCTCATCGTCGGTGATCGATTTCGTTTACGCCGTAGTACTAATACTACCACTACCACCTAAGGTGAGTCTATAGCCTCGCTCTTTACTTTATTCAAATGTTTTTAACCCGCGAGGGGGATACATGCTAATTTAAATGAAAATGAACATAAGTCTTGATTGATTGTTGGACCCGAATGTTGCCTCGAAATTGTGTTGAGTACCTAGTTGCAAAAGTCCCTAAATTCATGAACTATTAACTATTGTCCTGCCCTCGAGTAGGGGGAAATAGCCGCTTATACAATTTGTAGTACTACGGGGCTAACGACCCAATGCTAGCCGAGAAGCTGTACGTTGAGTAATTTCTGCGGTAGATTATCTTGTATGAGAGATAAGGTATAATTGCAACTGATGCCTTTAGAAGGGGCACTGGTTTCATCTGAATCACGCCGGTAATTATTACGCGGGTGATTGAGTTAACGGATTAGTGTCATGAGCTTAAACACAACTGTCATATCCTTGAGTAATAGATTGTGAGTACGACAATGCTATTGAATGATCATGATTGGTTTTTAATACTTATGTTCAACTTATGATTTGATAAACCTATAGATTCGCTCAACCTTTGTGTTGACGATTTTAAGCATGTGTTTCAGGTAACCAAGATTGATAGCAGCGGAGCATGCGAGGATGGAAGTTGTGGTGGCTTGGCGGTCTACTTTGTTTTCCTCCCTTTTTGCACTTAAAAATTTTATACTATGTCAGGTGAATGAAAATGTATTTTTGGGTTGAGATTCAGTGGGGACCTAAACGCAACTCTGTTTTATATAATTCTTGGGATTTGGAAAACTGTAGACTTGTATGTTTTAATAATGTTAAATTTTATGTTTGAACTTTTACGTCTCTTGAGTCGTTTAATATAGCTTATGTGTGACGATAACTATGTAGCACCCATATGTTGTAGTTCCGCTGCGCATAGCATTTGTGGGGGTGTTACATTACATGACCACCCCTTAGGGGGGGATTGTTAGAAGTATTTAAAGTGATGGTCATATAATATACCGTTGCAAAGCTCGTGGAAAATGCTACATAATGGTGTTGAGAGTTCTAGTATAATGTTATGTATGTAACGGGAATTAGTCCTGAACACTCAAATGAGGAAGGCCTTCTATACTTTACACTTGTAGTATAAAAGGCCCTTAGCACCTCATTTGAGTGTGTGTGTCTTCCATTTTCATATATTGTAGAGAGAGAAACATATATGTTTCTCTCACTAGGAATTCACAACCATCTTTGTTTTTCTCTTTTTCTTCATCTAATCTAATCTTTCTTTTTGGTTTAATATTTATCTTCATTTCTATATCATATATAGTCGTGTGTATCATTCCAACAAGTGGTATCATTCGCCAAGGGATTTGTGGATTGCTATTGGGTGTTGTCCGTGTCTTTCTTGTGTTTCGTGATTCATATTTCTCCTAAGTAGTTGTAGTAGCGATTTGAGTTCATGGCTTTGGTTAAAAACTCAAAATTTTTGGATGTTTGATCCATTTTTAGGCTTCGAATCACGAACTTGTTGCGTTCTTGTTCTATCCGAGAAAAGTGGTAACTTTGTTTCCTTAGTACGATCTGATTGTTGCGATCGCATAAACCCTGGGGGTTTCTACTTGCGATCCAAAGTCACAATCACATCCTACAATCACCACTTCAATCACAACTGCGAACCCAAGTACGATCACGGTTACGATCAAGTGAGTACGATCCCAAAGTACGATCATAAGCCACGATCACGAGTACGATCGGGGGAGTACGATAGGTGAGTACGATCACACGTTGCGATCACGAGTACGATCACACGTTGTGATCACTAGTACGATCCCTCGTTGCGATCGTTGGGTGAGATCAAGGAGTACGATCATTGGGTGCGATCAAGGAGTATGATCGTTGGGTGCGATCAAAGAGTACGATCGTTGGGTACGATCAACAAGTGTGATCCGAGTACGATCACCAGTACGATCTGAGTACGATCACTTGAGTACGATCAGGGACTACGATCTGTTTTGTTAAATCTTGTTCGAGTATTTTTTGGACTTAGCCACCATCTAGACTTGTCTCGGAGCATAGTTTACACGAAGATTAAAAAAAAGAGTTAAAATTTTTAGGTCTAGTAAATTCAAAATTTTTCCCTACTAGTTTTTGGCTATCTCGTACTCAATTTCAAAATTTGGCGATACTCAATTTTTTCAGCTTACCGTTTTGTCGGACTGAGGAGTTTATTGTCGGACTGAGAAAAAAATCGGAAGTTTCGGAATTTCAACAACATCACACGCTTTCTACGAATTGAGATCCTGTTTTTTACACGACTTCTTCGATGACGTCTCAACAAGATACATATGCTGCGGGTACTGAGAATCGTCCACCCATGCTTACCATGGAGAACTACACTACATGGGCTAGTCGTCTCCTTCGCTATGCAAAATGTAAACCTTTGGGAAAGTTGATTGTCAACTCGATTCAAAAGGGTCCGTATGTTAGAAGAACAATTATTGTGCCTGGGGACCCTATGAATGCTAACCCAGTGGCTGACTCTAGTCATGAGCAAACGGATGAAGAATTAACTGAAGCTGAATCCAAACAACTCGACGCTGATGATCAAGCAATTCAAGTCATTCTCATGGGACTTCTAGAAGATGTTTATGCTGCTGTCGATAGTTGTGAAACCGCACACGAGATGTGGCTTAGGATTCAGAAAATGATGAAGGGCAGTGAAATCGGTTTACAAGAAAAGGAAACTAAGTTGCTTCGTGAATGGGAGAAATTTACGTCTACTGAAGGGGAACAAATTGAACCTTATTATCATCGGTTTTCAATCCTCATGAACCATCTTAGAAGAAACAAACGTGAACCTGCACAAATTGCTGCCAACATCAAATTCCTTGATAATCTTCCTTCTGAATGGTCACGATATGTCACTCTTGTCAATCAAACCAAGGATCTTCATGTCGTAGACTACACTCAAGTATATGACTATTTGAAGATGAATGAAGATGAAGCTAACGAAGTTAGGGCAGAAAGACGTGCCAAGACACAAGACCCATTGGCTTTTATGGCGAACTCTCCATCATCTATGTCATATCCCATGGTACCCTACCATAAAACCTCATCAAGTAACTTCATGCCACAACAACAACAACGATAACTCACTTCTTATGGATATCAACCTCCTGTTGCTATGAATTACTTACAACAACCCGTTGCCTGTTTTGATGACATCACCAATCCTACTCATGCTATTAATACTGGTCTTGCCCTACTTGCAAAGGCATTCAAATTCACCATTAACCCCACCAACAACAATTAGAGAATCTCCTCGAACACTAGAAATAGGCAGATTGCTCAACCTTTCATGAATGCGAATCAAGATCGCCAATTGGTAGTTGCTGGGAACACGGGGACTCAGTTTCAACAATATGGTCAGAATGCTGGGCAGACCGTTGGCAATGCAGGAAATCAGTATGGTCAAAATCGTGGTCGAAATCCCGGTGTTCCGAATGCGGGTAATCAGAATGGGTTAATAGTTGTGCCAACGGTTGGTAACCAGATGGGAAACATTGTGGCTGCAAGGGCTGAGAATACTGGTACGGGAAATTGAAACAACAATCGTTAGTTTCAGTGCTACAACTGCAAGGGATTTGGTCATTATGCTAGAGATTGCACAGCCAAAAAGAAGAGGAATGTTGCTTATCTTCAGACTCAGCTTCTCATAGCACAAAAGGAAGAGGCAGGGATTCCACTTCAAGCTGAGGAATTCGATCTTATGCTTTCTGCTGCAGAATATGACGAGGAAGAAGAGGTGAATGCCAACTACATTTTGATGGCTAACTTACAGCAAGCATCTACCTCAGGAATGCATGTTGACAGAGCTCCCGTTTATGATTCAGACGGTCCCTCCGAGGTACATCCACGCTTTGATGATAATGATATATATAGTACGTCTAATCAGGAGGAGGAGTATACTGAGATGCTTGAGCCCTACATTGAGACACACGGGGATCAAATGAATAATAGTAATATTAGTTCGAATGAGCCCAGTGTGGACCTTAGTGTGGATCAAGTTTCCCAGCCTACAAACCTTCCTGATGCGGCACATGCGTATTATAAATATTTATTTGATAAGCTTGCTAAGGATGTTGAACATGCTACGGTGGTTAATAATAAGTTTAGAGAAACTAATGCCAAATTGACCATTGAGCTTGCAGGATATAAGGAACGGGAGAAAAGTTTTGAAATTCATCAGACTAAAATTAAAGAACTTGAACAAGCTCATGCTACATCGGTTTATCAAGAAAAATGCACAACTAAGAAATTAAATGCCTTACATTTAAGTAGTGCTAAGAAGATAAGCGAATTGAATGATGAAATCACCTCTCTTAATAAACAGCTTTCAACTGAAAAATATACTATTTTGGATTTAAAAGAAGAACGAAAAAAGCTGAAACATGATTTCAAAATTTGAGAAGATGGGCTTCTTGAGGATTTTTGCAAAGCTCAGGATAGGATTAGAGAATTAGACAACCTTTTAGTAAAACGTGGCCAAACTATGCAGACGATAAATATGCTCGCACCAAAAGTGAATGAAATAAATTACACTCGTTACAAATTGGCTTTAGTTTGACCTCTTCCCCCTAATCCCGGATATCTTAAGCAAGTTCAGGCCACTAATGAAACTTTATATAATGGTAGTGTGCTCTTGTCTGATGAACATGATCCTCCTAGTGTGCATGACTCTAAGGAAACTACTGAACTTGCAGTCGAGACTCGTTTAAGAATGAAAAAGCTTGATAAAGAAGTGACACCCGTTTATTATCCAAAAGTTAATCCTCCAACTGTTTTTATTCGATCTAAAGCGAGTACTGAAATGCTTTTGCTTCCAAGTGAGGAATTGTCTGATGACCCTCCTAAACCGAGTATCACACGCCGATTTCTAAATGAGCTTAAAGATAACTTTGTCATCCTTAAACGTGTTGTTAATTCCAAAATCACTGGATGAAATTTTACATCACCTGTTCAGATTGAGGTTCAGAAAATTCTTTAAAACGATATTAATCCGATTATTAATCAAGTTGATGCTCGGTTAGGCAATCTGGAAAACGCTTTTCTAAAAGAATTAGCCAACTTTGTTGAAGACTTTAAATCTTTGACGAAGGAGGCTGATGAATCTCTTGATAAAATCAAAGTTTTGGAAATCGATCTTGAACGTCTCTCTAATGCACGTGGTAATGTTGATAGTAGCCCCATTGCGTTAGATACCTCTGTGTCGAATCAGGAAACCCTCCAAACTGAGCTTGAACGTATGAAAGAGAAAATGGAATCTGTTGTCATTAAAAAGGACAAAGAATTTACCGATCTATGGAATAAGTTTGTCAAAAAATGTGATGAATGCAAATATGACAAAATTTCGTATGATAAAGCCTACAATGAAATGCAACAAACTATCGCACGGTTGCAGGCTCAGTTAGGAGGGGTTAAAGAAAAGAATTTGACCTATTCAGGGTTAGAGAATGTCCGTGATGGAAATGTTCAGAAGCTTAAGGCTAAAATTGCAGATTTAGAATCTGTTGTTGTTTCATATAAGCGGGCTGTTGAACAAAGTAAGTCTATCTATCAGAAACTTATTGATAAAATATGTGAGAACTGTAAGTTAAAAGCCTTGTTAAAAGATACGACTTCTGAGCCTAGTACGATTCAGACACCAGCAACCTCAGGCCCACTCGTATTGTTGTGACACCTTTTCCCAAGGTTGTTGGAACGAAAACTGTTGTGATTGCCCCAGGAATGTTTCGTGTTAGTTCTCCTTCTGTGCCTAGCAAACAACGTAAAGCAAGCGTTAGGACAAAAGCGATCACTATAACTCAACCACAAGTTATTGATTTAAAAAGTGCTAATTCTAATAGACGCGTGTCTTCTTCTACAGGAATAAACAACTACACTAAGAGCAGAAGGCCACAGCCTACGAGCAATACAAGGAATGATAGGGTCCCTTTTGCCTTTAGAATTAGTCGCCCCAAGATCAATAATGTGGAAGTAGAAGAACACCCTAGGAATTTACTGCTTTTTAATCATAATCAGAAACCTAATTCATCTAAATGTAATGACTTTAAGATTGCTATTCGGAATGAAAAATCTAAAGTTATTTGTGCTAAATGTAATAAATGTTTCTTTACTTTTAGTCATGATGCTTGTGGTTTGACTATGAATGGTTTGAATTATGGTGGTTACACTCGAATTGACAAGCTGTCAGTCAGTGAACAACAACGCACTCCTAAGGCTAAGGTGTATGTTCCAAAAAGTAGGCACGTAGGGTACACAGAAAGTCTTGCTAAGCCCAGTAGCCCTAGATTCACCTCTAAATGGTTGCCTACTGGTAGAAATTTTGACTGTAGTGGCAAAATTATCAACACTAGTAGATCTCATACTGACAGTGAAACGTCGGTATATGATACAACTTAATTATCGTCTAACCCTACAGGAACCTATTTCATCGGTTGCCAAAATATTTTCTTCTCTTATCATTGGCAGGCTGTTGAAATTTGTCTCTGATGCGTGGACTCGGGCTGTTCCAAACATATGACTGGGAATCGAAGCCTTCTCAAGAACTTTGTATGGCGATTCATGGGAACTGTCCGATTTGGAAATGATCATGTCGCTGCGATTCTAGACTATGGTGATCTTCATTGGGGAAATATAATCATCACGAGAGTCTCTTTTGTTGATGGCTTGGGACATAACTTGTTCTCGGTTGGGCAATTTTGTGATTCAGACTTGGAGGTTGCTTTCAGAAGTCATACATGTTTTGTAAGAGATCTTGAAGGAATTGATTTGTTGAAAGGAAATCGTACCACCAACCTTTACACCATTGATGTTTTTCAAATGTATGTTGCTTCTCCAATTTGTCTCATGGCCCGGGCCACTTCAACAAAGTCATGGTTATGGCATCAAAGGTTATCTCATCTCAATTTCGATGCCATCACCTAACTTTCGAAAGATGATCTCATTACCGGTCTTCCAAAGTTTAAATATACAAAAGACCATCTTTGTCCTTCCTGTGAGCAAGGTAAAAGTAAGAAGAAACCTCACAAACCCAAACCTGTTCCCAACTCAACGAATAGGTTACATCTCTTGCATATGGACTTGTGTGGCCCAAAGAGAATCAAAAGCATTAATGGAAAGCGGTATGTCCTTGTAATTGTGGATGATTATTCTCGTTACACATGGGTTCATTTCTTGCATCAAAAGATGAAGCCCCTGATGTAATTATTAACTTCTTGAAGAAAACATCAGTTCTACTGCAAGCCCCTGTCATTATTGTGAGAACGGATAACGGCACAGAATTCACCAGTCAGAAACTGAAAGCTTACTTTGACGAAGTTGGGATCTCTCATCAAACTTCGGTTGTAAGAACTCCAGAGCAGAATGGAGTTGTGGAACGGAGGAATCGTACGTTAGTTGAAGCTGCTCGGACGATGCTCCTCTCCTCCAGTGCACCGTTATTCCTTTGGGCCGATGCCATTGCAACTGCATGTTATACTCAAAACCCCTCTATTATTCACACCCGTTTCAACAAAACACCTTATCAGATCATTAATGGAAGAAAACCAGATATTTCATTTTTACATGTCTTCGGTGCATTATGTTATCCGAAGAATGATCGTGAAGATATCAGTAAACTTAAACCTAAAGGTGATATTGGTTTTTTCATTGGTTATTCTTCAACTGCTTGTGCTTACAGGGTTTATAATCGAAGGACAAGAAAGGTAATGGAGGCTATAAATGTTACCTTTGATGAACTTTCCGGTATGGCCTCTCAACATAGAAGTTCACAACCCGAGCTTCAAGGTTAGACTTCTGGACACGTAAGTTCAGGACTCGCGCTTCAATTTGCACCGTCAGCAATCTCATCGTTACAACCATCGGAACGTGACTTGGAAGTTTTATTTGGGCCAATCTATGATGAATATATGGAGGGTCCTTCGTCATTTGGTGTTCCTCATAATGCCCCGGCTGCACCTGCTACGGTAGTTCAAGAACCTCCGATTGCATCTACACCAACGGCATCTACTTCTGCACCATCTACGTCAACCTCAACCATATTGCCTCCAAATATTCCAACCACTTCTCCGACTGCTGACACAACTCAACAACATTCTCAGCAAATACCTAATCATATTCATTTTCAGAATGAAATTGTTGCTGAAGATGCAAACAATGCGATGCTCAACGAACATGAGTTTGTTAATCCATTTGCGGCTTCCACAAGTACTACTCAGCCTTTAACATCATATGTGGATCCGTCGAGCTCGCATCAAGTTTCTCATACACTTCCACATGAACACAAATGGACTAAGAATCATCCTTTGGTTCAAGTGATTGGCAATCTCTCACGACCAGTCTCAAAACGAAATCAGCAGCATACCGATGGTGATATGTGTATCTATGCACTATCAGTCAGCTCAATGGAACCAGCAAGTGTGAAAGAAGCAATGACCGATGCATCATGGGTTGATTCCATGCAAGAAGAACTCAATCAGTTCATCCGGCTTGATGTATGGGAGCTAGTACCTCGACCGGACAATATCGATCCCCTTACTCTGAAATGGTTATTCAAAAAAAAGATGGATGAAGAGCAAACGGTCATTAGGAACAAGACTCAGTTAGTCGTGAGAGGTTATAAACAACATGAGGGAATTGATTTCGCAGAATCCTTTGCCCCGGTTGCTCGAATGGAAGCTATTAGGATTTTCTTGGCATACGCGACACACAAATCATTTACTGTGTATCAAATGGACGTGAAGACGGCTTTCTTGCATGGGCCGTTAAAAGAAGATGTGTATGTATGTCAACCTGAAGGTTTCATCAATACCGAACATCCAAGCCATGTCTACAAGTTGAAAAAGGCAATTTATGGTTTAAAACAAGCACCGACGGCATGGTACGACGAATTATCATCATTTCTTCTACAAAATCACTTCAGAAAAGGAACCATTGATCCAACGTTGTTTATCAAGCACTACGACAACGACATCTTGGTGGCTCAGGTCTATGTAGATGATAATATTTGTCTCTACTAACCCAAAATATTCTATATTATTTGCCGACCTTATGAAAAGTCGATTCGAAATGTCCATGATGGGGGAAATGACGTTCTTTCTTGGTCTCCAAGTTCACCAATCCCCCCGTGGTATTTTCATAAACCAGTCCAAGTATGTGCTTGAGATTCTAACAAAATTTGGCATGGAAAACTGTGATCCTATTCGTACTCCAATGGACACTAAACACAAGCTTTATTTTGATAAGAAAGGGACATTTGTAGATGCTACAAAATACCGAAGCATGATCGGGTCCCTTATGTAATTAACCTCAAGCAGACCGGACATTGTGCATGCTACTTGTTTATGTGCTCGGTACCAGGCGAAGCCAACCGAGAAGCACCACAAGGAGGTTAAAAGCATCTTTTTTATCTCCGGGGAACCATTAACATGGGTCTCTGGTATACGAAGGATTCTAGTTTTAATCTCACTGGTTTTTCAAATGCCGATCATGCAGGGTGTCATGATACATTCAAGAGCACTTCCGGTGGAGCACAATTCTTAGGCGAGAAGCTAGTAAGCTGGTCATCAAGAAAACAAGACTGTACAGCGTTGTCCACCGCGGAAGCAGAATATGTGTCTCTATCCGTGTGTAGTGCTCAAGTCCTTTGGATGAGAACACAACGCACGGATTATGGCTTTTACTTTAACAAAGTTCCTATTTATTGTGATTCACAATCAGCCATAGCCATATCCTGCAACTCGGTCTAACACTCCAAGACTAAGCACATAGCTGTCCGATTCCATTTCATAAAGGAGCATGTGGAAAAAGGAACGATCGAACTGTTTTTTGTCAAGACGGACTACCAACTAGCCAACATCTTCACCAAAGCTCTTTCTCAAGACAGATTTGAATTCTTGGTTCATCGACTTGGTATGCGTAGTTTCACTCCAGATAAACTTGAACGTCTTGCACATTCACAGTAATCTTGTATATATCTATCAAAAAATCAAAATACAAAAATATAAAACCTATAAAAACAAAATAAAAAATGAGAAAATCTTTCAAAAATACCAAAAATATTCTTCTCTGACATGTCTCTCAGCATCGATAATATGGACGTACTTTGAAATGTCGCTCAATAACGACACGGGTACGTACATAAAGTTCGAATGAGAGTTCAAATGTGTTCAAAACATGTCTTTTCTACTTTCTTCTCATAATGGCTTATAGTCACATGTTAGACTATAACCCGGTCCCCAAAGAAAGGAAAGTCTATGACTTATCCTCAACAACGAGAAATTAATTTTTCTCGGTCATGGGCTTATATCAAAACATTCAAAGTTTTAAGCTCATGAACACAAGGAAAATGTTCATTTATGTACATTATTCCTTAACAACGGGAAAGTAAGTTTTTTCGGGTTTTTGAGCACAATTTTTCAAAGTATTTCAAAACTGTGTGCTCATATACTCCCCTAATTTTAATTATAATTTCTTTTCGAGGGGGAGTACAAACTTTCATGCAACATTATTCTCTCCATGTTTCATCACTAGTTTCACAAAAAAAATTTCAGTCTCATGCAATTTTTAAGGGGGAGAATAGTGATTAAAATGTGTTATCTTGGATAAGATCTTTGATATAAGTGCTTTCTCTTCCTAATATGTGCAAAAACCTTTCCTTTTATGATGCACATATGTAGGGGGAGCGTTTTGGTGATACAAAAAACCCTCAAGGTGTAAACACTGATTTCATCAACACCTTGATTGCTTTTTCAACACGTTTTTCTGGTTACGATATATATACCCTTCAACACATTAATTCATGATGGTACTGGTGTCAAAAGGTGGTTAGTAATAACTCACTTTTGGTTGGTTAATAAAAAGGTTTTTGCTTGCAAGATCTCTCTTTGCGTTGCTCGTACCCAATTGATATATATCATTGTTTCGTTCTCGGTATCTTCTCGAATCGATCACGGTCAAAAGTGGAATAGTTGTAATTGGTGACTAAAAGGGGGAGCTTTGGTCTAAATCTACTAAAATGATAAAGGCAAGTAATAATAAAATTAAACTAGAAACTAGAAATGAAAATAAATCCAGAATTTAAATGAAACAGTAAGCAAATACCTTTATGAAGAATAAAACTGGAAATCTCTTATTCAAAATATCTGCTCTTACTCGGAATGTTTCCCTTACTCGGAATAATTAATACCATCCGGAACTTTGTGCTATGCGGAATAATCTAACAGAAACCCTTATGCGGAATATAGTACTCTACTCGGAATAATAACCTTACTCGGAATAATTCGTTTATGCGGAATAAATGCTCTATTCGGAAAGTTGCACTCTATTCGGAATATTATGACTATGCGGAATAATTAAAGAAAAACCCTTATGCGGAAAGTATGCCCTATGCGGAATAAATGTCTTATTCGGAATATTTGGGAAAATCCTATTCGGAATATTTAGAAAGAAAGCTCTACTCGGAATAATTTAATTATTCCGAATAACCAGGAGAATGAAGCCCTACTCGGAATATTTGATATTCCGAATAAACAAGAAAAAGAAACACTACTCGGAATAATTGGAATTCCGAATAAACAAGAAATCGAAACACTACTCGGAATAATTGGAATATTCCGAATAAACACAATCCCAGAATCCCTATTCGGAATCTGGGAAACTCAGTACTGTAGCGCGAAGAACAGGGAGACCTTATGCGCACGAATTCAATCACCAAAAATCACCAAGTTTTTGATCAAAACTTAAACCAATTTTACCACTAATCCTTTACTCATAGAAAGCTTGAATCCAAAACAACAAAATCGCAAAACCCACTTACTTTTGACAATCAAACCGAAAGAATAAAACTTAAGAACCAAGAATCAAAAAGAGATGAAGAACAAGATGATGGAAAGATTAAAAGAAGACTTGTATTAATGATTTAAGATTCAACAAACAAATGGAAAGATCAAACTTACAAGATTGGAAGAAATTGAACAAAGAAGAAAACCACTCCTTAAGGGAGATGGTTCCTAAGAACTAGGAAAAACTAAAACAGAAAAAGAAGAAGAGGAGAGAGTCGGATGTGTGAATGGGAGGAGTATTTATAGGCTTCTCTCTTGGTTGGTGAGTGGGCTTTCTTCCTTTCTTTTTGTCTTCTCGTCTTTTCAGAAAAGTTGACGTTTTCGATTTCGATTCGGGATTTGGCAACGAATAATTTCAACTCGTCTTTTAATTTCTTCTTTTAATAGACTTGAGTTTCTTCGACATAGGTAAATCTTCCGTCTTTGGTCCTTTTCTTCGATAAATCTTCAAATAGGCCCATTGACTTCAAATCTTTTGCATCTCTTGGACTATAGACTTCATCTTATCGTCTTTTTCCTCGATAAAACCCGTGCAATCCCATGTTTTCTCCAATATTTATCCGGTTGGCTCTGAAAACATAACAAACAAACAAACCACGCATAATTCCAAACAAATGACATTAAATACGCGTTTTGGTCTTGTTTTAGCAGGAAATAAGTGGTAAAAGGATGGGTGTTTTCACACCTATCAAATCCCCTACACTTAACCATTGCCATGCCCTCATGCAATGCTTAGTGATAAAGCAAATTTACATTTTTTCTCATAATTAATCAACCTTGGCCTTATTAACATACTACTAAACAAAAATTAAAGTACTAAGAGAAATTAAAACTTTAAAATAAACTAAAGGATAGAAAACCATTTTTACTTAAAAATAGCTTCATGGAAATAACTTGCAAAGAGATCAAGGACTTACATTAGGGCTTTGGTGCTTCGAAGATTTATCACCCTCAAGTTTCACGTTCCCCAAACTAAGCTTAAAAACGAGATCATTGTTATTATAAGTTAGCAATTCAAACACTTACACACATGGCTTAATTATATACTTAAACTCCCTTATTCCTAGGTGTATCTCTTATATTTTATTTTTGTCTTAGAATGATCATGAAGATGTATTTTTGGACTTATTTCGATAGTTTATTTAGGCTGAAAGCAAAGTAGGACGATTTGATCAATAGTTAGCTAAAGGAAAAAATCTCTTAAAACTGCTTCTCGGGATATCAAAAAGTTCATATCTTGGCATAACTTGGTTTACGATTTGAGACATTTCTCGGGCCGATATTTGGCATGTACTTCATACTTCATATCTTCGAGAGACGTTCTTGAGATAGTGGTCTTCTCTTTGTTATAAAGTTTCTTCACTTGGAGACTTTTGAGGGGTACTCCAACTTTGTTGACCACGACTTCATGATTATTTCTTCAATCTCTAATTGGGATTTTGAGATACAACGATCCGCCTCCTTTTCGGACTTGGATCTATTTATCCTCATACCTTGTTAGGGTCTTTTCGGATAGACTTCTCCATGATCTTTATGGGTGTTGATTGCTTTTCGTCGTGAGTCTTGATCTTTCATATCGATTTTGGGAATAATGCTTTCCACATCACCTTGGATCTTTAGCAATAAAATGGAATCCCCATGCCTTTTTAGGGCCTTTTCGGACTCGCCAATCTTCGCGCCCCGCTTCATAAGTTATGCCTTGGCTATGAACTCTTATCATTACCGAGCAACTTTTAAACGATCTTGGGCTAGAAGCTAAGTAACCTTTCAAATCGTACGACCTTACTTATTGCAGATAAATTATTAGCAAGTGATGGGAGAATAGGCAAATAATTACACCAAGTGAGCTTGTGCAAGAATACCGACTTATGATTGACTCTATCATTTCTCGTCCTCCACAATTTAAAATCTCAAGTAATGAGACTCGTGGATGCTTAGCCTAATAAACCAATTAAGGTCTACATGGTTAAGGATACTAGCTAGAATAAACTTAGACAAATCTATTCGGGTTGAGTCAAAATAATCGCAACGGGCCTAATATGTCAAAGATTTCAAAACTAGCTACACCACTTTATTTATATTATGACTTTATTGCGGGATATATACATGTGAAAGCTACGATAAAAATTTAAAAATTACGACAAAATGGCCAAAGTTGATTAAAAATTTGAAAAATGTTGAAAAAGATGATTTTTCGGTTAAATGAAGGCATTTTAATGGAAAAGCCCACTTAAAACTTCGATAGAAGTCCCCCCTACACTTAAGATAAACATTGTCCTCAATGTTTAAGCATGTGGGAAAAGGCTCCCCTACACTTATGACATTGTGCACGTTGGTTAAATCAAGCTAAGGAAGGGACGACTAAAGTGATCAATTTCAAATGTGAATATGAAGATAATTGAATCACGATAGTTGAGAGATAGAACCGGTATTGTGGATAACATGGGAGCACGGTTCTTCAAAGATTCCAAGAGTGCAATTATCCCTGTAATCACATCACCATCAAAAAACAAGCAACCTATATAGCTCCCCCTACACTTATGATGAAAAACGGGAAAGGGGGATAGATACTCGGGTTGCCTCCCGAGGAGCGCTTGTTTTTGTTTACCGAGTCGCGAGCCTGACTCGGTTCCGAACTAATTCAAGGGAAACGTGGTGAGGGATGGAATCATCTATTGAGAGATGTCCTCACCAAAGTACAATTTCAAACGCTGGCCATTCACCTTGAAGTTGGGCCCATTTGGCACAGAAAGCTCAATGATGCCATAGGGAAAAACATTGGCGATGGTGAATGGACCAGACCAGCGGCTCTTCAACTTGCCTGAGAAGATCTTCAACCGAGAGTTAAAGAGTAAGACTTGATCACCAACGTGGAACTCTCGGTTCTTGATTTTAGCATCGTGGATAATCTTGGTCTTCTCCTTGTAGATCAATGAGTTCTCGTAAGCTTGATTTCTCAATTCATGTAGCTCGTTGAGTTGAATCTTGCGAAAATCACCGGCTTTGTTGATGTCGAAGTTAGCCCACTTCAAGGCCCAGTATGCCTTATGTTCCAGCTCGATGGGGAGGTGGCAAGCTTTCCCGTACACAAGACGATAAGGTGTACAACCAATCGGCGTCTTATAGGCGGTACGGAAAGCCCACAGAGCATCATCAAGTTTATCGGCCCACGAGGCACGATGCTCTCCCATAGTACGTTCCAAAATTCTCTTCAATCCACGGTTGGATATCTCGGCTTGACCGTTGGTTTGAGGATGATAAGCGGTGGAAAGACGGTGATTGACACCATACTTAGCCATGACTCTTGCAAATTGATCGTTGCAAAAATGAGTCCCGCGGTCACTGATAATAGCACGAGGAACACCGAAACGAGCAAACAGTTGTTTCAAGAAATTACAAACCACCCTCGCGTCGTTAGTGGGTAAAGCTTTGGCTTCAACCCATTTAGAAACGTAGTCGACAGCGACAAGGATGTATTTGTTGCCTTTAGAAGAAGGGAATGGCCCCATAAAGTCGATGCCCCATACATCAAAGATTTCACATTCTTGTATGAAATTTTGAGGCATCTCATCTTTATGTGTGATCTTGCCTTGTTTTTGGCAAGCATCACAATGTTTAACCATCTCGTGAGCATCACGATAAATGGTGGGCCAATAGAATCCCGAGTCAAACACTTTTTTGGCGGTGTAGTTGGGACCAAAGTGACCACCGGTGGGTCCTTTGTGGCAGGCCTGGAGAATGTCCAAAGCGGCCGGTCCGTCAACACATCGGCGAATAATCAAGTCAGCGCATTGTTTGAATAGAAAAGGGTCATCCCAAAAGTAAGTCTTAACATCGTTCAAGAACTTCTTCTTTTGTTGGGATGTTAACCCTTGGATGAGAACACCACCCGCTAAGTAGTTTGCAATATCGGCAAACCACGGGGTGCCATCAAGATTGAGATTTATAGACATTAAGGTTTCAAGGGGGAAAGAGTCATTGATCTCTTTGTTTGGATGATCCCCTTGATATGGATCCTCAAGTCTGCTCAGATGATCCGCGGCTAGGTTTTCAGCACCCTTCTTGTCACGAATTTCAATGTTGAATTCTTGAAGGAGTAAAACCCAGCGAAGAAGTCTTGGCTTAGAGTCGTGTTTAGTCATCAAGTACTTCAACGCGGAATGGTCCGTATATACGATGGTGGTGGATAAAACAAGATAGGGGCGGAATTTTTCAAAAGCATAGACAACAGCTAAAAGCTCTTTTTCGGTTGTCGTATAATGCAATTGAGCCCCCGTCATTGTTTTGCTAGCATAGTGGATTGGTTGGAAATGTTTGTTGATCCTTTGTCCCAAAACCGCACCAATAGCAAAGTCGCTAGCATCGCACCTCAATTCAAAAGGCAGCTCCCAATTAGGGGTAACCAAGACCGGTGCCTTAGTTAGCTTATCCTTAAGAAGATTGAAGGCGTCGAGACACTCTTTAGAAAAGATAAAAGGAGTTTCTTTTTCCAAGAGGTGGGTCATCGGGCGAGCGATTTTAGAGAAATCCTGAATGAATCGACGATAGAAGCCCGCATGACCCAGAAAACTTCTCACACCCTTCACGGTTGAAGGTGGAGGTAATTTGGCTATGACATCAACTTTAGCACGGTCGACTTCAAGACCGGCATTAGAGATTTTGTGTCCTAGCACAATGCCTTCTTTTACCATAAAATGGTATTTTTCCCAATTTAGAACAAGGCGAGTGTCTTCGCACCGCTTAAGCATACGTTCCAAATTGGCAAGGCAAGAAGAGAAGGAATCCCCGAAGACTGAGAAATCATCCATGAAGACTTCCATGGTTTGCTCAACCATGTCATGGAAGATAGCCAACATGCACCTTTGGAAAGTCCCGGGGGCATTGCATAAGCCAAAAGGCATCCTTTTGTAAGCAAATGTGCCATAGGGACAAGTGAATGTTGTCTTCTCTTGATCTTGGGGATCGATGGGTATTTGAAAATAACCCGAGAAACCATCAAGAAAGCAGTAATATTCATTACCCGCTAAACGTTCAAGCATTTGGTCCATAAAAGGTAGAGGGAAATGATCCTTTCTCGTGGCATCATTGAGTTTGCGGTAGTCTATACAAACTCTCCACCCAGTAACGAGACGGGTAGGAATCAACTCGTTGGTTGCATTGGGCACAACGGTAATTCCGCCTTTCTTAGGCACACAATGGACTGGACTAACACATGGTGAATCCGAAATAGGGTAAATCATACCCGCATCAAGAAGTTTGATAACCTCTTTTTTGATGACTTCATGGATTTTAGGATTCACCCTTCGTTGGCTTTGAATTGTGGGCTTAAAGTCGTCCTCCATGAGAATTTTATGTGTGCAAAAGTGAGGATCAATTCCACGGATGTCGGAGATTTTCCAAGCGATAGCTCTTTTATGCTTCTTCAACACAGCGACAAGTCGGGCTTTTTCATCTTCTTTCAGGTCCTTTGCGATGATGACTGGTAACTTCTCATTGTCTTCCAGGAAAACGTACTCAAGATGAGGAGGTAGGTCCTTAAGCTCAAGAGTAGGAGGATCCTCAATAGATGGTGAAACTAACGATGGATCATCATTAGTCACCTCTTTAGGAGCAGGAGGAGAGAACGGGTCCTCATTGAGAAGTCTCTCAATAGTACTAATGTCTTCATCCCAATTGGTGGACAAATTGTCATACTTAATATCGAGAGGACCCAAGCTAGCTTCGAAATCATCCAAGTCACTTTCTCCAAAAGGAGTCAATGCCGGAGCAATTGAGGCAACAGTCTCAACATTGGGTAGAGAAGAGAGAGTACTTTTGCAAGCATCATGAAAATGTTCTTCACAAGCCTCATCGAGAACATCAATAGCATTAACACTCTCATATGAATAAGGTTTCTTAGAAATCTTACCCATGTTGAAGACAATTTGATCGTCACCAACTCTCATGATTAATTCGCCTGCGGCTACATCAATGAGAGTGTGACCGGTCCTCAGGAATGGACGTCCAACGATTAATGGAACACGAGGATCCATCTCGTAGTCAACGACAACAAAATCCGCCGGGAAGGTGACTTTGTCAACGCCAACAAAGACATCTTCGGCTATCCCCACTGGATAAGCAACCGTACGGTTGGCTAATTCCAAAGTCATTTTGGTGGGGACTAGCTCGGGGAGAGATAATTGCTTCCAAACACTTAAAGGCATTAAGTTTATACTGGCACCTAGATCGGCTAGGGCCATGCAATTCTCTACTCCCGGGAAGTTGCAAGGAATCAAGAAGCGACCCGGATCACCAAGTTTGGTGGGCAATTTCCTTAAGAGCACTGCAGAGCAGTTCTCATTAAGTTGGGTCTGAGCAATGTCAAGAAGCTTCTCCTTGTCACTTAGAAGATCTTTAAACATCTTAGCGTATTTGGGCATGTGAGCGAGAGCCTCGGCAAAGGAGATGTTAAAATTCAATTGTTTAAACATTTTTAGAAAGTTTGAAACCTGAATATCATCCTTGCTCTTTTGCTTCTCTTTCTTCAACCTTGAAGGATAAGGTATATTGGATGAAGAAGAAGGCTTTAAGGGAATAGGATCACTCACAACCACGGGTGGTGGGGAAATGGGGATAGAAGGTGAAGGAGGTGGGGAAAGTTGCTCGTTTTCCTTGTTCACAATCACGGGTGGAGGTGTAGGAAGCTCGGGTTCCGTATAACCTTTTCCACTACGAGTAGTGATTGCTTTCATCTCCCCTGTTGGATTCGCAACGGTGTTACTCGGAAGAGTACCCGAAGAAGAGGGTTGATTACCTTGGATGAGCGAACCAATCATATCACGAAGGTTAATCGCTTGAGTATTGAAAGAGTCTCTCATGTTTGCATGAATTTCATTGCTGTGTTTTGCCATGTCATTCCTTAGCTCGGCTCGAATATCGCTTCCTTGTTTCACCATGTCATTCTTCAAGTTGACAAATTGACTCTGAAGATTCGTCACCATCTCTCGATTAGTCTTCATGAACGTCTCGACGTCTTGATTTACTGCCATCGGTTGATTGAGAGGTGGAGCTTGGTAAGCTTGAGAATTTCCTTGAGTTGGGTATGGGTTTCTTTGGGATTGATATTGATTTTGAGCACGAGGTTGGGATTGGTTGTTTCGATTATAGCTTTGTTGTTGGGTTTGGTTTGCAGGAGGGAAACCGGGTGGAGCAAGATAATTGTTGGAACGATAACTTAGCAAGCTACGGTCTCCTTGAGGGCGAGCTTGATAGCCTCCCGTGGGATAAGTACCGTATGCCGCGTTAACGTTTTCAGAATAATTGCCTTGAGTAGAAGGACAATCATTATAAGAATGAGGACCACCACATGTGTCACAAGAAATAGCAACGGCTTTAGCTTGTTGAAAGTGGTTTGTGGCCATGGTCATGAAATTCTTGTTCATTTCAGCGAGTTGTCGAGAAATTTCAGTCATCTCAGGATTGGAAGTAGTAGAAGAAACATTGACTCTCGAGTTAGATCTTGAGGATGCGGATGAATCCCAATTCTTGTGGTGAGTAGTCATGTTTTCAATCAACTCTCAACACTCCTCCGATCTCCTTTTCATAAAAGTACCACCGGCGGCGGCGTTGATCGTGTCACGATCACGAAAAGTGAGACCATTGTAGAAGGTATCAATGAGAGTGACGGGGAGCATATTGTGATTAGGACAGCGGTCGATCAAATCATTGTACCGTTCCCAAGCATCAAAAAGCGATTCATCATTGTCTTGCATGAATCCACTAATTTGGTTACGAAGGCTCGTGACCATGGATGGTGGGAAGTAGCGCGACAAAAAGCGTTGAGTCATGTCGTCCCAAGTATGAATAGAGTTCTTTGGGAGACTGTCAAACCATTTTTCGGCATGGTGAGAAAGCGAGTGGGGAAAGAGTTGAAGGCGAAGGTCATCCATAGAAACACCTGGGGACTTCATGCTTTGGGTAATGGTAATGAATTTGTCGAGGTGTTTGTTGGCATCATCATCCGGAATTCCGCGAAATGGGTTAGTTTGCACTTGCTGGATCATGTGATGCTTCAACGAAAACTCCTGAGCCGTGACATGCATCGGTGCAATCGGGCCTCCACGTCCGTTCATTGTGGGTTGACATAGCTCCTCCATGGTTCGAAGGTCGGGTAAAGGTGGATTATTCATGTTTTGGTGGGGTGGATGATTATTATTGTTGTTGTTGTTTGGGAGGGGTGGATTATTATTGTTGTTGTTGTGTACACCGGCCATGTCTAAATGTTCGAGAGTCTCGGGCTCTGAATAAGACGTTGATCGAGTACGCATACACTAAAAAGAAAATGCAAGAGAAAATATTTTTTGTTTTTATAGGTTTTTTAATGTTTTTGTATTTTTGAAAATTTTATATTTTTATGGATTTTTGAAAATTTTTGTGCTTGAAAATAACGTTCCCGAAAGAACGGATCCCAAAATCCAATTTTTCTCACAAGAAACCGTTGATCCTTACGAAAAGAGCCGGCAGCGGCGCCATTTTAATAACTCACTTTTGGTTGGTTAATAAAAAGGTTTTTGCTTGCAAGATCTCTCTTTGCGTTGCTCGTACCCAATTGATATATATCGTTGTTTCGTTCTCGGTATCTTCTCGAATCGATCACGGTCAAAAGTGGAATAGTTGTAATTGGTGACTAAAAGGGGGAGCTTTGGTCTAAATCTACTAAAATGATAAAGGCAAGTAATAATAAAATTAAACTAGAAACTAGAAATGAAAATAAATCCAGAATTTAAATGAAACAGTAAGCAAATACCTTTATGAAGAATAAAACTGGAAATCTCTTATTCGAAATATCTGCTCTTACTCGGAATGTTTCCCTTACTCGGAATAATTAATACCATCCGGAACTTTGTGCTATGCGGAATAATCTAACAGAAACCCTTATGCGGAATATAGTACTCTACTCGGAATAATAACCTTACTCGGAATAATTCGTTTATGCGGAATAAATGCTCTATTCGGAAAGTTGCACTCTATTCGGAATATTATGACTATGCGGAATAATTAAAGAAAAACCCTTATGCGGAAAGTATGCCCTATGCGGAATAAATGTCTTATTCGGAATATTTGGGAAAATCCTATTCGGAATATTTGGAAAGAAAGCTCTACTCGGAATAATTTAATTATTCCGAATAACCAGGAGAATTAAGCCCTACTCGGAATATTTGATATTCCGAATAAACAAGAAAAAGAAACACTACTCGGAATAATTGGAATTCCGAATAAACAAGAAATCGAAACACTACTCGGAATAATTGGAATATTCCGAATAAACACAATCCCAGAATCCCTATTCGGAATCTGGGAAACTCAGTACTGTAGCGCGAAGAACAGGGAGACCTTATGCGCACGAATTCAATCACCAAAAATCACCAAGTTTTTGATCAAAACTTAAACCAATTTTACCACTAATCCTTTACTCATAGAAAGCTTGAATCCAAAACAACAAAATCGCAAAACCCACTTACTTTTGACAATCAAACCGAAAGAATAAAACTTAAGAACCAAGAATCAAAAAGAGATGAAGAACAAGATGATGGAAAGATTAAAAGAAGACTTGTATTAATGATTTAAGATTCAACAAACAAATGGAAAGATCAAACTTACAAGATTGGAAGAAATTGAACAAAGAAGAAAACCACTCCTTAAGGGAGATGGTTCCTAAGAACTAGGAAAAACTAAAACAGAAAAAGAAGAAGAGGAGAGAGTCGGATGTGTGAATGGGAGGAGTATTTATAGGCTTCTCCCTTGGTTGGTGAGTGGGCTTTCTTCCTTTCTTTTTGTCTTCTCGTCTTTTCAGAAAAGTTGACGTTTTCGATTTCGATTCGGGATTTGGCAACGAATAATTTCAACTCGTCTTTTAATTTCTTCTTTTAATAGACTTGAGTTTCTTCGACATAGGTAAATCTTCCGTCTTTGGTCCTTTTCTTCGATAAATCTTCAAATAGGCCCATTGACTTCAAATCTTTTGCATCTCTTGGACTATAGACTTCATCTTATCGTCTTTTTCCTCGATAAAACCCGTGCAATCCCATGTTTTCTCCAATATTTATCCGGTTGGCTCTGAAAACATAACAAACACACAAACCACGCATAATTCCAAACAAATGACATTAAATACGCGTTTTGGTCTTGTTTTAGCAGGAAATAAGTGGTAAAAGGATGGGTGTTTTCACACCTATCAGTTAGGTATTCGTCCTATGATCCAACCAGAACCGGAGGGATCTTCCCCTGGATAATCCATTAGAATTTAGATGTCCTTAGGAAAGATGGAGTAGTTGAGTGTATGGGAAAAATGCTGACTAATGACCTAAGCTAGCACTGGAACAATCACAACAAGGTGCTAGTTATGACGTCTTGGTAAGCATTGGGGGGTTGAAGAATGAAAAAGAAATGTAAGAATAAAGGGTGTAAAGAAAGAAGCCCTCCATACAACTTAGGCAGAAACCGGGTCAATACATCTATTATCAGAATCACTTTGATGATTTCTGATACTGAAGATAAAGCATCATGGACCCAGTGATGCAATGCACAACCCTTCCCAGCCTACTCAAGCTTCTCTCAAAAGAAGTTTGTTTTATTGTCACGGAGTTCAACTCATTTCTATCAACTTTCTCACTCCGAGATAGTAGATATTGAAAAGGTGGCAGTTTGCTCCAGCCTCCGATCACCAAATAAATGTGCACTTATAGAGTCTAGAGCCGACGAGATTCATCAAAAAATCTCATTAGGACACTTATTTCATTTATCAATTGGTGTTCATCATTAGAACACAAGCGATAATTTACAGAGTCCTACGCTCTATCCTTGTGGTATTGCTAGAACATTCAGAGTGATACTCTCTAGTTTTCACAGTGATGAATGGAAATCCTTCCAGTGTTAACATCAAACAGCACTGCGGTAGGTCATATGTACGATTCACTTTGAATTAAACATGTGTTAACTGGAAAGCAACAGTGGTTTGATTCTTAATTGATTCATACTCGTTCCAGGTCTCGACGCAATATCTTTATGATCTTGCCAGAACATTCAGAGTAATACTTTTCAGTATTTACAGTGACGAATGGAAATCCTTCCAATGTCATCATCAAACAGCACTGTGGTAGGTAACTTGTGTGATTCTATATGAATCAAACTTGTGTCAACTGGAAAGCAACGATGGTTTGATTCTTAATTGATTCAAACTTGTTCCAGGAAATTGAATTGACGACTTAATCAACAGAATGGAACTGCATGATTCACTCCTTACTATGAATTATCTTTCGATATATTCAAGTATTGAGAACGACTACCACAGCTGGAAACCCTGTCAAGGAAGTTCTTTGAACTTACCTAATCTCAGGTACAATATTCGTACTGTATAACGGGAAACCAGAGGAATGCAAACGGTGGCGTAACCTCAAGAGTCGTAATTCAAGACCATATGCTCATGTAAATGATGAAAGCTCAAGAACATCTAAAGACAAAGACTTCCGCTACTCTGATGATCAAGGGAGATTGTTAACAAGCTTTCATATCAAATCAAAGTTTGAGTATATGGGGAAAGACACAAGAACACAAGATGGCAAAGTTTTAAGATCAAGTCAAGGCAAAGATCAAAGATCCAAGATCACAAGTCATGAAAGGAACTATGAAAGAACTCTCAAGACAACGAGCTTCAAAGTCAACAACATCAAAGAAGTGAAGTCACATATTACATGACCACCCCTTGGGGGAGATTGTTAGAAGTATTTAAAGTGATGGTCATATAATATACCATTGTGAAGCTCGTGGAAAATGCTACATAATGTTGTTGAGAGTTCTAGTATAATGTTATGTATGTAACGTGAATTAGTCCCGAACACTCAAATGAGGAAGGCCTTCTATACTTTACACTTGTAGTATAAAAGGCCCTTAGCACCTCATTTGAGTGTGTGCGTCTTCCATTTTCATAGATTTTAGAGAGAGAAACATATGTGTTTCTCTCAGTAGGAATTCACAACCATCTTTGTTTTTCTCTATATCATATATAGTCGTGTGTATCATTCCAACATGTGTATACTTAGATTAGTGTTGTGTTGATCCAGTATTTGTGAATACTTGGATTAGTCTTGTGTAAATCAATTGTATATGTGTATACTTGGATTTGTCTTGTGTAGATCCAAGTTACATGCGTATACTTGGATATGTGTTTTTGATTTGTTATAATTGTTGTGTGTTAGTTTTCACTAAACTACAAAGTGATGCGTGTATGTGTCTTGTGAGTTCTCACTAAACTTGAAAGTGAAGAGTTGTGTAGATTGGTTCTAGCTTTGGATTAGGACTCGACATCTAGCCTTGTGTAAGAAAAGAAGATGGGCGACGAAGATTGGTTCTAGCTTTCGTTAGAACTCGACATCTAGCCTTGTGTCGGAAAATGGTGAAGTTGACGACGTGTGTAGATTGGTCCTAGCTATGATTAGGTCTCGACATTTAGTTTATTGTCGGAAAATAATGTAAGCAACGTTGTAAGATTTTCTCCGCCAAGAAGGGAGCTTGTGGATATAGTGGAAATCTCGAGTAAGGTGTACTGGAGGAGTAGAGTAAGAACAAAGAGAGAGCTTCATTGCCGAACCACTATAAATCTTGGTGTCGTACCTTAAGTTGTTTCTTTCCTTACTATTTACTTATGCTTTCATTCTTACATTGCATTTCATTGTCACTAGATATTGTTAATGCATTAGAATTGAACCTAACAACTATGAAACTAGTTTTCATGTAAAAGGTAATTTTGGGACAAACCTAATTAAAACGAACTTTAATTAGGTCCCTAACCAAGAGAAACTATTCAACCCCCCTTCTTGTTTCTACAATTGGTATCAGAGCGATGGTTATTCTAGATCTTTGGTTACTAATGAATATGGAAATAATCATCAAGAGAAAACTTATGATGTTGGGTGTATTTCACTTTCAACTTCTTGGATAGACAAGATTGAAACTGACACCGACATAAGTTCTCTGAGTAATCACCAATCATCAATGCGCCAATGCATTTTTGGGTCAATCTTGATTCCAGTGACTCTTAGTCTTTTTCTAATTTTCTCTCGATTCTTCTCAAGGCATTGCTCTTGATTCTCGATATTTCCAAAATCTTTGTCTTCTTGAGAATTCAAGTGATGGATCTAGACATATTAAAGAAATGTTCATGAGAGAGTTTGAGTAAGAAGATGTTGGTTGTACCACGATTGTTTCATTAGACTTGTTTCTTATTTCTTTCATTAGACTTTTGTTTATATTAACTAATACTTTGTATTTGGATTACTAGTATTTTAATCCTAATGTGCCTCATGTTATCAAACTTTTGATTTACATGATTTTGTGCAATTATGTGTTAGTTAGCTATCTAGATTTTGGTTGATAATCTATTTTGGCTTAATAAAACTTTGTCTAAAATCCGGGCTGGTGAAATGTTGGAAGTCCAATTTTCAAGGGGTTCTGCCGACGGTTCATTAAATCATAGGCGGTTCCTTAGTGAATTTGAACCGCAAGATTATTTAAGGATCCACAGTTTCTAACTTCTAAAGAATCTCTGCTTTACACTGTTTTCTATAAATCTTTGTAAACATGGAAGAAACTTTGCTAAAAACCAGATTTTTCCCAATTAAACCTAGCAAATTGTATTATTCACCAAAATGATTTTTAACATATTACTAGTTTGGATCATCTCAGCTTCTTCTTAAACCACCATTGGTTATTCTTCTTCTTCATCCTCTAAGCCTTCTTCTAAACCTTGACACACAACCATTGTGTCCACAAGATCCTCAAACTCTTCCAAACACTCAAACACTAAAAGAAACCTTAAGATTAAGATTAAGCTACCCAAACAAGGTGCTACATCTTATCTTACACCCAAGAATGAGATTTCTCCTATTCCCATCTCTTCATCACCTTCACCACCTCTTTCTCCATGCAAGACTAATTCAGTTCATGGTAGTAACCACTCCTATGGTCTACCAATTCTTCATTACACTCAAGAATGAATGAGTTGTCCTCACCTTTCACCTTCTTAAACCATCATTGGTGTTCTTCTTCTTCATCCTCTAAGCCTTCTTCTAAACCTTAACACACAACCATTGTGTCCATAAGATCCTCAAACTCTTCCAAACACTCAAACACTAAAAGAAACCATAAGATTAAGATTAAGCTACCCAAACAAGGTGCTACATCTTATCTTACACCCAAGAATGAGATTTCTCCTATTCCCATCTCTTCATCACCTTCACCACCTCTTTCTCCAGGCAAGACTAATTCAGCTCATGGTAGTAACCACTCCTATGGTCTACCAATTCTTCATTACAATCAAGAATGAATGAGTTGTCCTCACCTTTCACTCCAAATCCTCTCTTGGATGTGAACCCTCAACCTCTCCAAAGCATTCCTCTTGTGAATGACTTTATTGAGCCTTTGCCAGCCTCACCTTTCACTCCACCAAATTCACCATTGGACACCATGCCACCTCCTCCTCCTCCTAACACTCCAATTTTGGGTGTTCCCATTTCTCACTTCATGGGTGATCCTTAATTCTTTGCTTTTCTTGAAGCTCATGAACTAATTGTCCATGTTGCCTCTACAATAACTACATCATTCAAAACCTAAGAACGGAGATGTTTGGACTTCACAGGAGGTTACAAGATTTCTTGTTGACCTTGTTCACCAATCCTCCACCTCCTAGGAGATGAATGATGATATTTTCAAAAATATCTTTTCAAGAAAACAAGCCAAAGAAGATTGCTTAATCAAGAATTAGATTAGCTAGCTATTGTAGTAGTTAGTTTTTTTTTCTTTCTTGTACTTGGTTTCCTTCATGAGTTTTTCATGAAGATGATTGTAATAGATTATCTTTGTTTTGTGTTATAACCTTTATTTTCTCACATTAATCAATTTCAATTTAAATTAAAATTGAACCTTAATCTATTATAACCTCTAAAAACTTGACTAAATTTGGATCGAAATGTTATCTAAATATTTTGTCACCTTTTGTCAAGATACTCTTTGTGAGTATGTTGCTCTTTTTGCAACAATAGCCTAATCTAGTGCTATTAGAGGTAAAAATACATGATTTGCTTAATTTTGAAAAACTGTTGTCTTTTATCAAAACTGTCAAAAATCATATTTTCTATGTTAAGTCCACTATTGACGGCTCAATAAATGTCGCGCGACTCAATATATATATTGAACCGCAGGTTCTTTTAAAGAACCGCGGACAGCAAGCCATTCTCTGGCTCGTTCTTTTGTCTTTCTTCTTTGACCTCGGTCTTTTTCAAGATTCTTTGCTTGCCTAAATTGGTTAAACATTCCTTGAAACCTTTTGGTTTTCTTTCTATTCTTTGCCTTGTCTATTTTCTTTAAATCTTCTCATTTTGGGAGTTCTCTTTCTCATCCCTCACAATGTCTTCTTCTTCTAATCTTAACCTTGACATATCTTTGTCACAACCTTCTAAACCCAAAGCTTCTTCTTCTAAGCTCTCTAAGAAACCAAAAATCTCGGTTCGACACGTTTGGATCAAGAAGAACAAGGATCATCATGATTCCTCTTCTCCCAAACCTTATAAGACCTCTTCTTTTTCTCCTATTGAGTATTGGTGTAAAACCCGCATGCTTTTACCATGAATAGTACCCTTAGTAAACGTACGTACATATTAAAACTTTCCTTTTATAGCATGAATACGTGATACGATTAGTAATTACAGAAGTTATGTACGTATAATTACACGATAAGTATTAAGTACGTGTTAATACACGATAACTATTAACAATAATAATTATAATCACGAACATGAAATCATGAACGTTAAAACATGAACATGTAATTACGTATGTAATTATTATAATACGATTAATATCGTTTACATACAAGTATCTATGTATAACACGAACAATTAATTACGATATAACGCGGAAACACTAACGTATAAACACGTAAATTATAAGACATGAAAATAGTACGGGTTTCCCACGTGGGCCCGTTATAGTCGTGGACACAAGAACAACGGAGGGCCCAAGCCCAAGTTGATTTTAGCTAAAATAAACAAAAGGGGAAAATACTTTTCATTTTACAGAGTTTTTCTAAAAACAAGAAACCCTAGCCTCCTTGTCCTCTCCCTTTGCCGCCGGCTACAAAGCACACCACCAAGGTGTTCAGTTGATTTAGATTGTTGAATTCGGGTGATTAGTGTTCGTGTTATTACCTCATTCGATTCACGTATTCGGTGATCTCTTAAAACTTTTTCTTTTATTCTTTTTATGGAGATCATGAACACATGATTAATTAGATCTTAAAAACATGAATAAACAAGTAAAATTAATCAAGAATCATAAAAAGGAATAGGTTTTTGGGTTTGGTTGTGTGGCCGACGCATGAACCGAGATCCATAGGCTCTCGGTGGTCTTTGTAACACCACCAACCGAGGCCTCAAGGTATAGGTGTGGTTTTGGGTGTCTCGTCCGCAAGAAAGAAGGGACCCCGACTTGAGGTCGGGGTACCGTTTGGTTTGTGTTGGGTCTCGGCAGCAACAACAACACCACCGGCTAACTGCCGGTGGCTGTTTTTGTCTAGTAGGAGGAACGACAGCAGCAGGGGTACCACCGGCTAACTGCCGGTGGAACCTGTTGTTGTGGCAGCGGCTAGCCGAGAGACAAGACCACCGGCACGGTGGCAGTTATAAAAAAACAGTGGCAACCGGCCAAGCTGGTTTGCCACTGTTAAGGGGTGTTTGGTTCAGACCGGATCAAGGGGTTCCGGGTCCGGTTCACGACATGTCTAAATTAAATGCATTAGTCCGGTTCATGACTAAAATATGTACAAGTATTTTATTTTTACAAGTATTTTTTTTACAAGATATTAAATTAATTAAAACATGCATGTAATTAATTTAATTAATCATGGACTTAGGTTAATTATTATTTAGTAAATAATACATGTTTTAACCTAAGTATTTAATTTAATTTATACTATAGGATTAATTAATTATTAAGACATGAAATATAATAAATTAATAGAAATGACTTAGGTTATTATTAATATAATATTAATATATGTTTTAACCTAAGTATTTTTATACACCTTAATTTAATTAAATCATGCTTATACTTAATTAAATCATATAACCTCTAGTTTATTTAATTAACATGTTATTAGTAATAAACTATGCTATAATCACATGACTTACGATATTTAATCAGTAAACTTAAGCTTATATTATTAGCTTATTAATCCAGCTTAATTCTAAATATAGAAACTTTCTAATTCATGCAACTTTCTATTTTTGGAAACTTTCTAATTTAGGAAACCTGCTATTTTTAGAAAGTCATTTATTATTACACAACAAGTATAATAATACAAGAGGTACAAGTAATACTTAATCAGAATATACAGAATACCTGATAACCACATCATAACGTTAAAATCGGTAAAACAAGACATGAACATATAAAACAAGCTAAGACACGATATAAAATCAGTTACGTACTTAGTAATCAGAATACTTATACACGTATACTATTTATGTAGCATTAGTGAGATCGAAGTAAGACTCTCTTCCGTTCGTCTTCTTCGTTCACTAGACATAAGGTACGGATTTCCTGTCCTTTCAGTATGGACATTCTTTCCTTATTAGGATTCCCCGTTTGCAGCCAACTGTTTTCCCAGTATTTGTTTTATATGTTTGATACTTATGTTAGATTAAGAGCCTAAACCATATACATGCATGACCAGTGTCACCTAGTTATGGAGGTACCATAACCATAACGCTGGAGGCACCAGTGTTATGATTTCCCTACGGCGAAGTGATTGCTCGTGGCGTCCCTTTTTAGTTTTTGGCCATTATATCATATTATCATGTGGGGCGTATGGGTGCATCCTAGTTACATGTTTAGCTGTATTATCAAAGTGAATGCGATGTGTGCCTTGCCTCCTTCACTAGGAGCTGATCCCTCCTACCCAGACTATTTAATTAGAGGCAACCCCTCTAATTGCATGACGATGTCTCCCCTCCAAGTATTCATGCACGGTGGAACCTCATGACCTATATGGGCTATTTGGCTAATTAAAACAGATTTTCATAGAAACATAAGTCTTTTCAAACTATAAAACCAGTTTTATGAACATGAATCCAGGTTGCTTAGAACTTATGTTATTTCGCTGCTATTAGTCTTAGTTATGTTTCAGCCATTTATACTATGTCGTATATCCGTGCACTGAGCGTTATGCTCAGCCGTTACTTTCCTTTCCATGTCCCAAAATGGCAGGTACCCAAGGACGGACTCGAGCATTTGGAGGAATTGCAAAGGATGGAAGCTGCCATAGACTTCTTCTCCTTTTTTCCCTATATACTTATGCTTGTTTAGTCTTTCCTAGTTCATTTACTTTATTTATGTTTTGGGCTTATGTTTGAGAACCGATGTTTGATTCCGGTTTTCCTTATGGTCATGTATGTTTTACTACATATTACCTTACATGCTTTGATGACACGCCATAATTACGTGTAACGGTCCACTTATCAAAGTGGGGTGTTACAATTATGGTATCAGAGACCAAGACTTTGACCTGTAGGCTCTAAAAGTCGACCTGTGACTAGCGAGTAGTCACCAGAAGCTTCCTAAGTCAACGCTTGTTATCCTACGTAATGATGTTTTCAGCACCTTGTTGTTTTAACGATGATGTTTTCATCGGTATTGTTTTACTAATGTGGATGAACAACCGTCATCCATACTTAGTTATGTGTCATTGTTTCATGCATGATGTTCCTGGTGAACTGTGACTAATGTGGACTGAAACCCAGTAGTTCATAATTGGTCACACAATTTTTTTTTCTGTTAAGTTTGACAACTGAGTTTCACTCAGTTATTCCATGTATCATTGTCGCAGGTTTATGACTAAGTAACGGTTGGTACAGGACTGACCCTATTTAGTAGCATGTGCTTTTATCGAAACTTTTAACTTTGGGACCGACCCATAGGCGTCCCCTCGCCATGTCTTTTGTTTTGGGTAAACTGACCATAGGCGTTTACCCTCGCGCATATAAAGGTTTTTATAAACTACATCATGCATTCACACATTGTTTTCATGCATAAAATTTTTCTCATGATTTATTGGCATAAAAAAAATTTCATGTCCCCTCAAAAGTTACTATGTTTTTATGTCAAGTTTGTTTTCATACTATCATGGTTAACTTCGTTTTCCTGCTGATTATGTTGTATAATCCTTCATGTTAAGTTGTTTCATGTTTCTTCATGGTGATTTCATCTTCATGTTGATTACGTCTTACGTCTCTTTTGTTGTTTATGCTCTCATGCAAGACATTGTTGGCTTTCATTTAATCCTGCTTTCATGATAGTCATGGTTGGTTTTTATTAATTATGCTTTCAGGCAAATCATCGTTAAATTTCGTTTAACTACACTTTAGCGTTTCTTTATACAACCAGAGTGATGTATATGCTGGCATTACCAGGTTATCATGATGGTTTTCTAACCGTTTAACGAATTATTTCTCCTTTAAAATCATGACAAATGATCGACCCCATACCGATCATTTCATGTGCATTCCATGTGTACTCCATGTACCGTATCCCATGTGTATTACACGTACCTTAATCCAGGTGCACTTTACTTGCAATGCTCCACGAGTATTCGCTAGTCGATCCTAAATCATCGCAGGCGTATTCCACTTGTCGATATGATACCAGATGCTGATGCCGCTCATAACTGGTAGACATTACTAAAAGTTGATGCTGCTGACTATTTGGAGACGCTACGAGATGTGGATGCTGTTCACAACCTGAAGATTTTACTAGACGAAGACAAAGGCGTTAGATCAAAGCGATCGGACGAGGAGATGCTTCACCATCAGGGATTTCCATCACAATCCATGTTCCAAATTCTTAGCTACATGTCTTACGTCATTCAGTTGTCTTTTCAATCATATGAGTATGAACCGGCACCAGCCGGCCATTCAGCTGATTAGTTACATGAATCACCGTCAGAAGAATGACCATCATGGAACTGACAGACAAAATGATAGTAACTACTACGGTGACAACAACTACCCTAGCAATTGAAATAGAAGCACCGACCACGGACGTGATCAGAAATACAAAGGGTCAGTAGTCCAACCGATCCGGCAATTCTGGCATAATAACCTAATATCATACTTCTATTTGTTTCACACCTCGAGACACATGTCAAGACATCAGTCAAGACACATGTCTCATGTATACTTTCTGAAGAGACATGTCAAGACACCAGTCAAGACACATGTCATGCTTATATTTCCCAAGAAACGATTCAAGACACATGATTCACGTCCAATTCTGAAACATCTCTAAGAAATTCAGGGTACCCTCCAAAGGGTATATCCATTTTGTTGTGCCATGTATTAATCAGGCCACAAGAATTTTAGTACCATCACCGGCGTATCAGTGAGATCTAGCACGTTTGCTCGATGACACTTTCATTTCTTGCACCATATTTCATATATTCATGACCATAAAGGATGCCATTCGTGTCACCCATGTATACGAAGGTTTACCTTCAGCCTAATGATAAGATCCAAGCTGCTAACGCGTTACCGCCGCCGTATTCCATGTTCACGATATGTTTCACATGTCATGTTAATTCCACGTTTCCCATATCACGTTCACGATATGTTACACATATCGTTGATCACCATATATTTTCTCATATTACACTCACCATATCTCTACGTATCACGTTCACAATTGTTCACGTATCACGTTCACAATTGTTCACGTACTACGTTTCAGTAGGTCTCGCGCATCATTGCTAAGACGTTACTATTATCAATTAGGTTAGGTTATTTTGCATCGTAATGTTTCAGTTACCCTTGCATGTTAATTCTAATCCACTCGATCAGATTCATGCAAATCTATCTTAAAGTTGATAACCATGAACTTTTACGTATTTTCAAGTCAAGGTCAGGAGGACCAAGATTTATCATTTGTGTCAAGGTCTTGTGGAGGAACCGTTCCGAGAGGAAAGCTACTTGGAAACGGACAAGTTCATCCGGATCTTATCCTCTCATCATTTCATAATTCAGTTATGTTCTTGTCAGGCACGTCACATTCCATGTCCTTGTCAGTCATGTCGCGTTCATGTTCTTTCGGTTTACTTTATCTATAATTCGGGGACGAATTATTCTTTTTAGAGGGGAAGAGTTGTAAAACCCGCATGCTTTTACCATGAATAGTACCTTTAGTAAACGTACGTACATATTAAATCTTTCCTTTTATAGCATGAACACGTGTCACGATTAGTAATTACAAAAGTTATGTACGTAAAATTACACGATAAGTATTAAGTACGTGTTAGTACACAACAATTATTAACAATAATAATTATAATCACGAACATGAAATCATGAACGTTAAAACATGAACATGTAATTACGTATGTAATTATTATAATACGATTAATATCGTTTATGTACAAGTATCTACGTATAACACGAAAAATTAATTACGATATAACACGGAAACACTAACGTATAAACACGTAAATTATAAGACATGAAAATAGTACGGGTTTCCCTCGTGAGCCCCTTATAGTCGTGGACACAAGAACAAGGGAGGACCCAAGCCCAAGTTGATTTTAGCTAAAATAAACAAAAGGGAAAAATGCTTTCCATTTTACATAGTTTTTCTAAAAACAAGAAACCCTAGCCTCCTTGTCCTCTCCCTTTGTCGCCGGCTACAAAGCACACCACCAAGGTGTTCGGTTGATTTATATTGTTGAATTCAGGTGATCAGTGTTCGTATTATTGCCTCATTCGATTCACGTATTTGGTAATCTCTTAAACCTTTTTCTTTTATTCTTTTTATGGAGATCATGAACACATGATTAATTAGATCTTAAAAACATGAATAAACAAGTAAAATTAATCAAGAATCATAAAAAGGAATGGGTTTTTGGGTTTGGTTGTGTGGCCGACGCATGAACCGAGAGCAATGGACTCTCGGTAGTCTTTCTAACATCACCAACCGAGACCTCAAGGTCTCGGTGTGGTCTTGGGTGTCTCGGCCGCAAGAAACAAGGGACCCCGACTTGAGTCGAGGTACCGTTTAGTTTGTGTTGGTCTAGCAGTGGGAACAATAGCAGCAGGGGTACCACCAGCTAACTGCCGGTGGGAACCTGTTGTTGTGGCAGCGGCTAGCCGAGAGACAAGACCACCGGTAGCAGCCGGTGGCAGTTATAACAAAAACAATGGAAACCGGCCAAGCCAGTTTGCCACTGTTAAGGGGTGTTTGGTTCGGACCGGTTCAAGGGGTTCCGGGTCCGGTTCACGACATGTCTAAATTAAATGCATTGGTCCTGTTCATGACTAAAATATGTACAAGTATTTTATTTTTACAAGTATTTATTTTAACAAGATATTAAATTAATTAAAACATGACATGTAATTGATTGTAGTAAAATACGACTCTTGTTTAGGAAAACAAAAGAACGTATATGAGCGGTAAGTATCGAGTGATGATTTTAGGAAAAATCAACACTAATGACCCACAATCAAATAAAAGAGAGAAAAGATTCGTTTCCCAAGGAGGTATATGTGTGTGTTCTAATTTGTATTTCTTTGAGATTAATATTGATGAGATGGAATGACGGTTTCGTGAAAATTACACTATGACGTAAAAAACGTAAACGTAAAGCCGTAGAAAAACACAAAAATTAAAAATTTATTAAAACCAAAAACAAAATCAAGAAAAGATTAAAACAAGTCTAAAATAATATAAACAAAGATAAAAATCCAACAAAGATATTTTAAATCCTTTTATTAATTAAATAATTAATTTTAAATGCTAATTAAAGCCCTAAAATTAAATTTAACTAATTCAAATGTCTAAAATATGATTTTATTGAACTAATACTTAACTTATATTATTATAAGACTAAAAAGTAATTTTCTAAAAATTAAAACCTATTAAAACTATTTTTAAAACTCTAAAAATGATTAAAAATAATTAAAACCCAATTAAACTTAAAATAATTATAAAAATAAATCTAAAAGCTAGAAAATTATTCTAAAAATGGAAATAGCCCTAATTTATGATAAAGAACCTAGGAAAAATGAAAAAGAAAGAAAAATAAAATTTTGAAAATTAAATAATAAAATAATATTAAAATATTACTAAAAAATAAAAGTTTCTAAAATTTGAAATAAAAAATTTCTAAAAATCCTAAATAATATAATTAAGAGAAAAACACAAATTAGAAGTCCTAAACTTTTTTTAATAATTTTATAAAAATCTTCAAAGTTTATAAAAAACCTTTAAATATTATAAAATTAAAAATTAAAGTTTATAACACCAAAACTATATGTAAACCTCAAAAATATATTTTAAAAACTAAAAATTATTTTTCCTAAAAATAAAAACTATTTTTGGTATTTTTTAATGATTTATTAAATTCGTCTATTAATTAAATTCTAATAAATAAACTAATAAAAGGAAAAATATGAAACCAAATTCTAAAAATCTTAAATACTATAAAGGCCCTAAGAAAAATAAGCTAGACAAAGTTAGCTTAAAAATAAGCTGAAAATAAGCTAATATAGCTACGGCTTATTTAATAAAGGACAAAAGAGAAACGTGTTAAGTATGTTTTGAAAACAAAACTCTCAGTCAAAGTCCCCAGGGCGCATTTGGTTAACACGTTGGGTTGTTGAACGGCTGGTCACGGGTTCGAGGCGTGTAACCCCCCCTTTTTATCACTTAGTTGCGCCGCAACGCTTTTGTCTTGCGCCGCAACTAGTGAAACGAGAGTACCTTGATCTGTAGCTCCTTCAGTTGCGCCGCAATAGGTAGGTCTTGCGGTGCAACTTTTATTTTTTTTTTGCTTTTTAAACTTTTCCAAACCAAACAGTGACCTCTAGACTTGTAATCTCAATTCCACTTTCCTTTTTGACAAGATTTAAAGCCAATTCCAAATCAAAACGTGACAGACTTGTATGTTGACACAAGCAGGATACACCTTGCGTTTTGCTGATTATAAGCCAAGAGGACTTGGGCTTTATGCTTATTTGGTATGATATTTTGGAACAAAGAGGGGCACTCTTGTGATCCTTTGATCACAAGAAGTCAAGATCAACAAGTATAAACCAAATAGCACACCAATTAGGCAAAACAGATGCACACAAGACCAAAACTGATGCACAAATAGGCTATCTAGTTCTCTGTGACAGATTAGGAGGGTCTGTGGACTCTTAGGCTAAAAACTTGCAATCCAATGAACTTAAAGCTACCAAATCGTGTACACAAACTCACAAGTTGGCATACAATCCAATTCAAACCTAAAATTACCCTATTACTACACAGAAATCCAAAATCAAGCACCAAAATCTTACCAAATATAAGCAGAATATGACTTGCAGGTTTTTAACACTTGATTTTCACTTTTAAGCATACCAATCTGTTTCAAAACCTCACCAAAGTAGATTATTAACTTACTATAACCTAACTTAACTTAAATTACTAACTCTAACACCCTTAATAATCACTAATTAAGATCCATCCCCTGCTAAAACGTATTGCCAAACACCTCTTTATTTCTGTAAACTAACTTTTAACACTTCAAAACCTTGCAAAAGCTATTCTAACTGGTTCCATTAACATCTAGCATGCATATAACATAACATAAACACAAATCCAACACCTCAAACACACTTATGCACAGAATCACATAAGATCATACAAACTACTATTTTTGAACTTTTCAAGAGAAAAAGGAGTTTACCTTAGGTTCTTACATCCAAGAACCTAGAGGATGAAAATCCTCCTCCAATCCAACTCGGGTTGGAGCAGAACTGAATCAACACTTCTTCACACCTGCTCAAAACAAATCAAAAGAAAACACAAAACACAATATATGTATAATTCTGTTTTCTCTCTTTTTACTTCTTAAAACCTTACCAAACTTTTCCAAACTTTCTAAAAAACGTTTTAATAATCCTATAACACCAAAATCATTAACCTTTAACACCAAAATACCTTTGAGCAGATTTTACTAAAATCTCTCAAAATTTCAAAACCTTAAACAACTTTGAAAATCAAAGTTGCTTAACCATAAAACAAAGTGGAACTCAGAATCAATCTCCTCACAACACACAATCTTTTAAAAACAATAAAAAAGGAATTACACTTGAATATTTCAAAAACCAAACTTTTTATTTCTTTAAAAAGGAATTACATGTGAGAGACTAGAAACTGGAACAAAGGGATCACCACAGCTTGGGTCTCCTTTTATAGAGCCTATAGAACATCCTAGAAGCATAAAAACATAAACCCTAATACATAGAAAATCCCAAATCTACCCTTGGACGTTTTTGGTGCATTTGAGCTGTCCATTTGATCTTGAACGTTTATTTTGCTTTGGGAGGAAGCAAATAATCTTGGCCATTGATTTGGGACACGTCATGTGCTTGGGGGCTAAGGAATGATGTGATTGGTGGATTGGGGAATTGGGGGTTTGGACCATGTTGGTGGGATGCAGGTTTTTAGGAGTGGGAAGTGTTTATACGTGTGGGAATTACACGTGGGATGATTTAATTGGAATTTTACCCAAGATAAATGAAGGTGAAAACTGGGTGGTAAGAATGATAAACAGTAACCCTTTTGATCCTAAAAAGGGGGAAAGGTTTGTGTTAACCGCCAGTTTACTTTCAAATCTTTCACTTGCACACTTTAGGTCCTTGTCTTTTGAACTTTTTGGCATTTAAAGTTTCCTGCCCTAAAAACGCCTTTCCTTTGCAAATTAACTTTCCCATCTTTTCACTTTTGGCACAAAAGTTTGTAAAAAGATTTCAAAGGATGATTTTTGACATCTTGTGATATTTCAAGGGCTGTTTTGGACTTCATTTAATCTTCAAAGGACTTCCTTGCATCTTAATCTTCATGAGGGACCATTCTTGGCAATTTTGAATTGTTGAGGGACTAAACTTGCCATTTCTTCAAAGTTGAAGGACCTTTTTGCAATTTTGACAAACTTAAGGGACCAAACTTGTAATTATCAATATACAAGGGTTTGAAGTGTCATTTCTTCATTCTTGGATGATCAATCTTGTATTGTCTTCAAGTCTTCAAGGGTTTTTGATGAAAATTCCATGATTAGGGCCCGGTTCATTGCACGGCTTCGTTTCTCGTGTCCGTTTTTCCTTGTATCTTGTGATCTTTTGTCTTTTTCACGATATCCATACCTAAAACACACAAGTAAACAAACACAAGCATATATATGGTATTTTAATGCATTTAAAGCCCGAAAAGAACGATGAGATCACTCCCCCATACTAAGCCATTGCCGTGCCCTCACGCAATGCTAGAATAAAGTATCTAAGCATCACCAAAGTTCAATTTTATTAACCTTAATTGAAGAGTAAAAGACTTGCAACATACTACGAGATTGTGTAAAGACATAATGTATGATTTTCATCACCAAAAGGTGACTTTTAGGGTCTAAGAATAGAAACAAGTCAATGTCCCTTAGAGTAAATTTCGTCATCCTTGATTGTCATACATTCCATGCTAAGTGCAAAAACAAGATCATTGTTGGTACAAGTCACAATGCTAACACTACTCATACGTCCAAATTGTGTAATACTTTTTCTCCCCGCAATCCTAGTTATTATAAAAGGAAATGGGTTACTAGCATTTTTTATCTAATTGTCATGGATCACAAGTGATTCATATTGACTTATTTGAGTAGTTATTAGTCCGAAAGCAAAGTAGCACGATTTGATCAATAGTTAGCCGAAGGACAAAATCTTTTAAAACGGCTTCTCGTGTATCTCCTTAAGTTCATATCTTGGCATAACTCGTTTCACGATTTGAGACCTTTCTCGGACCGATATTTGGCATGTACTTCATACTTCAAATCTTGGGAAGACGTTCTTGAAATAATGGTCTTCTCTTCATATAATTGGAATTTCTTCACTTGACGTTTTTGAGAGATTCTTCATATAGGACCACGACTTCATCATTTTTCTTCAATCTTTACTTTGGATTTTGATATACAACGATCCGCCTCCTTTTCGGACTTGGATATATTTATCCTCATACCTTGTTAGGGTCTTTTTGGATAGACTTTCTCCATTCTTTAGGGGAGTAATAGCTTCTCGTCGTGTGTCTCGATCCTTCATATTGATTTTGGAATAATGATACTTCACATCATCTTTGGATCTTTAGCAAAAATAGAGCTCCTCATGCCTTGTTAGGGCCTTTTTGGATGATTGCCAATCTTCGCGTCCCGCTTCAATAAGTTATGCCTTGGCTATGAACTCTATTCAACCCCGAGCAACTTTTAAACGATCTTGCGCTAGAGGCTAAGTAACCTTTCAAATCGTACGACCTTACTTATTGCAATTATGATTTATTCCTAGTGCATTGATCTTATGGGAAGAAAAAGCCACAATTAAAAACATATGAGTTTTTGAAAGAACATTTTCATGTTCTACGTTTAGCATGATCACTTGTCTAACTCTATCATTTCTCGTTCTTCACTATTTAAAGACTTCTAATTAAAGAGACTCGTGAATACTTAGCCATGCAAGTCAAAATTAAGCCAAATTTGGATTAGCTTTCATTAAGACTATATCAAATCAAAGTTTTGGGTTTTCAAGCCACCTATAGGATCTTGCACTTTCTTGGACTTTCTCAAGTTTAGAGAATGCATTTTATAGTTCCCTTGATAAGTGACTTTCTAGAATCAATTATAGGAACTTGCGAAAAGTTCTTGTTCTTAACCCGAATGAATTAAGACTTTCGCGTTTTAAAGCTCCCTATATAAAAGTCTAGCAAAACTTGAATTGAGCGGGTTAAGGAATGTAAATGGCTCCAAATGCCCATCAAGTCAAAAATTAACTCTTATTCTACCCATCGGAAAATATACATTCGTGTCTTTAAAAACACTTATGAAAACTAAGAAAAATTTTAAAATTTGGCCATTTTTAGCCTTATTAGCAAAACAAAACATTGAAAGTTGGAAAACGTGAGGGCGTAGCAAAGCAAGTACCTATTCACCCCCCCATACTAAAAGTAAACATTGTCCTCAATGTTTCGAGTCTAAGGGTGGAGCACCCCCATACTAGAGACGAAGAATCGAATGCTTAGGATCTAGCATGGAAAGGGTGATCAACAATATATCTAAAGCCGTTTATTAATTATGCTAAAAGATAATTGTTAGAACAATAAAGGATATGTCATGGAATCGTGAAAAACTTCTTCAAACGAACGATGGAGGCTCACGTAAACGAACACGAGAGTCTTCAATCGTAGATGATGATGATGATCTAGATAACACAATCACAAACAACCACGAGACAACGAGTTGGAAGGGTACAAGTCCCCTTATTAGTGAACATAAAGCATAAAGATAAGCATGGGATCTCCCCCACGAGGCACCTCGTTTTTGATTACCGAGTCATGAGCTCGACTCGATCCCCTCAAAATGTGAACATTTAGGGATATCATGGTGTGGTCAATTTTTGATGGGGCTTACATGATAAACAAGGCCCAAAAAGCAACCGGTATAAAGGACTAAGTCCTTAGATGATGCAAAATACCGGGGTCGAAGATGGCGTTCTCGTTTTCATGGAAAAAACAATTCAACGCCACTTCAACATGTGCCATAAACTCAAAGAGTTTGAAGAAAATAGATGAGAAGTAGAAGGGTGAGACAATTGGTAAGACAAACGTTTGAGCTACTCGAGGTAGACTCGCACCAAGCAAATAGATATAGTTTCCATTTATTGCATCGGTGGAAGACCGAGATTTCCCTTTACATGAAATTCCGGGATCGAATATCTCGTCCTCGGTGGACAAGGATGAGGGAACATAAGGGGCTTCCCCCATACTAGAACCACACAAAACATCGTCAAAAGGAGTAGACGAGTTTGTAGTACTCAAATCACGTGGTGATGACGGAGTTAGATTTGTAGAAAAATCAATTAAATCACATTTAAGATCTTTTTCTTTGTTATCTTTTAAACTCTCCTTATGAAAACCCTTTTTGATTATGTCGAAAATATTCGGTGTTTCTAAGACGATGTTAGTCACACTAAAAATTCTCACATTTTGAAACCGTTTTGGTTTTGGTGGTGGCAAGTTCTCAAAACGTTTATCGACGAAGAAAACCTCCCCATCGGGGCCAACATATTCATCATCCGAAAGATCTTCCGTAGAAACCGGCAACTTATCAATACTTTTCAAGAATGATGGTGAAGGATTTTTCGATTCAAGTATTGATGGTTTCTTCTTTGTAGACTTAGCACTCATAACCTCCACCGGCGGAGGAAATGGTAAATTGTTTTTGGAGACATTCCCTAAAACTCTTGGTGAAAATTCTTTGCAAATGACATTGGTCGAGTCACCATGGTTTAAAGTTGCAATAGAATATACATGAGAAAGATTGGAGTTTTGTGTTGCATTGATGACAAGTTCTTCTTCATTGAAACGAAGGGTGATTTTTCGAGCATGAACATCGATAAGTGCTCTTGATGTATCCAAAAATGAACGACCCAAAATGAGAGGAACTTTTCGATCGATGGGAATGTCTACAACGATAAAGTCAACGGGATAGTAAAACTTTCCGACTTTAACGAAGACGTCCTCGGCTACTCCACATGCCATGATCGTAGAATGATCGGCCATCTCGATGGACATGTTCGAAGGAGTAAGAGCCGGAAGCGAAAGCGATTTGAAAATCTCGAGAGGCATTAAATTAATACTAGCGCCAAGATCGGCCAAGGCGTAGCATTCCTCCATATCTTGAATTGCACACGGAATCAAAAATTTACCGGGATCACCGACTTTTTGTGGTATGCGGCTTAGAAAAAACGATGAACAACTAGACGATTGTTGTAACTTCTCTTTGTTGTTTAGCATACTTTTGAAGTTTGCGGCGAATCGAGGCATCATGATTAAAGCATCGGCAAAACTTATGTTAAAATGCAAATCACGAAACATTTTCATAAATAGCTCAAATTGATAATTGTTCCTTTCTTGTGCTTTCTCTTTGTTACGTCTCGAAGGGTAGGGTAAAGGTGGTGTGGGTTGGTCATTAGGCATAGGCATCGGCCTTGGAATCTCGGGTTCCATAATGGGTATTGGTTCAACCGTAGGTGTGGTTTGAGCGGTACTTCGTGGGCTTGTAGTGTGCTCCTTTTCGACCATCACCTCGGGTTCTTTCTCGATTTCCTTCTCCGTAGAAGTACTTGGACGAGAGATTGGTTCCTTGAAAGTTTTACCACTTCGTGTAGTAATAACCTTCATTTCTCCCTTCGGGTTTGCAATGGTATCACTAGGAAGACCACCCGAAGAAGAGGGCTTACACATGATTGCTTCAAACATCTTAGCCATTCGGTCCTCAAATTTAGATTGCCTAGCATCCGCTTTCAATAACTCTTGCTTAATCTCATGTTGTCCTAATTCCATCTTTTGTTGGTTTTGTTGAAGACGTTGGACATTTCCTTCCATTTTATTAGCATGAGTTTTAAGTTCATTAGCAAGTTCATTCTTAAGCTCGTTTTTCAACTCGGACCTTAAGCTAATCATCTCACGTTGCATGTTATCAAATTTTGCATCATTTGCTTTTGCATAATCCAAAAATTCTCCTTGCAAATTTTTCGTGTGAGCATTTTGAAAACCTTGTGTAGTATTTTGAAAATCACGGTTTTGGTTTTGATTAGAGATTTGTCCATTCCCACTTTGATAATTCCCTTTGTTGTAATTGCGTGTGTTGCCTTGGTAATTACCTTGGTTGTTGTTTCGATAATTATTAGCATTTTGGTTTGGTGGAGCTTGATTTTGGCGGGAACCTTGGCCGTTTTGGTTGTAAGTCCCCGTTGCTACATAAGCACTCGAAGTGTTACCATCCGCGGTAATGCACTCGGATAAATCATGAGCTCCTCCACACGATAAACAACTCTTAGCAACCGCTTTAACCGAAGCGGAATTGGAAGCTTCTTGAGCCTTCCAATGGGACATTAGATTAGCAAATCTATCAAAAAACCGATTTTCCTCATTAGCTTCATCATGTAAGGCGTTAATGCTACGAGACGATTGTGATGACGATGACGAACCCATATTGGCAACACTCGGTGTGTTACGAGGGCTATAAACCTTAGATCGATTTTCAATGATTTGTAAAGCCTCATTTGTCGTCTTGCACAAAAAATTACCACCCGCGGCGGCATTCAAATAATCTCGTTCATGATCATTAAGCCCATTATAAAAAGTATCAATTTGATGCAATTCCGAAAAATCATGGTGAGGACATTCATGCAACATCTCCTTAAATCGTTCCCATGCCATTGAAAAACTTTCATTGTTACGTTGCACAAATCGTGAAATCTCATTTTTTAAGTGTGTTGTTTTCGATGGTGGAAAAAACGTGTTCACAAACTTAGAAACGAGATCGGCCCATGTCAAAATCGAATTTGGCGGTTCTTTCTCGAGCCAAATTTTTGCGGGTCCATCCAACGAGTATGGAAACAACATCATCTTAATGGCGTCATGTGGAACATCCTTAAATTTGCTAGTGGCGGTGAGACGGTTGAAATTCCTAATATGGTAATGCGGGTTGTCTTTCTCATGACCTCGAAATTTGTTTGCTTGTAGCATCGACATTAAACCCGTCTTAATCTCGAAATTCTCCGCAAGGATGGCGGGAATAACAATGGCCTCTCCAAAACCCTCGGTGGGTGCTTGTAGCAACTCCATCATAGTACGATTAGCCATTACGACTTCTTGTTCTATAATAGGTTCAACAATTGGAGGTTCTTCGACAATCAACGATCCTTGATTTGCTTGCTTTTGAAGACGTTTACGAGCTCGTTTAGCTTGATTACGAGTGATCATAAACTTCACGAAGAATGGGAGGTGAGCAAAGAAGATTCTTTTTGGTTGTTTTGTGGATTTTCAATTTTTTTTTTTGTGTTTTTGATGATATTTAATTTTTTTGGATTTTGGTGTATCTTCGTAGACAACAATCTACAAAATCTCTCCTCGAATCAAACTCTTGATTAAAGAAGCCTCAAAGGAATGAAAACGATCACGTGGAGTGAACGCCTTCGAATGACTTTAGAACTTTGGTGAAAACCAAATTGTTCACGAGGGTTTAATCACAAAGAAACCAAGCAAATATAGTATACGTATTAATACTTTGGGCGGCAAAACCCTCGATTAGCCTTCAATCTTAAAATACTCACAAGCAAGCGGGGAAACGAGGCGGCGCGAAGCACTTAAGAGCCTTTTTCCTTAGGGTATATTTTATAATACCCGCCTTATACCCACCTTATAGTTCGTATTTTTCAAAATCGAGCTTCTCGAAAGTATTTATCTATTTTTGCCTTTTCTTTTTGTTTGAGATTCGAATACAATGATCGAGTGATGAAATCCCGAATCAAGGTTGTGTTTTCACACTTTTGGAGATATTGTATTTTGATTGTGATACTTAATACAATATATTAATAATATTCACAAAGAAAAACCGAGAAAACCGATAATACGTGTTAAGGGAGTTCCACTTAACACAAATACTATTTATGGATAATATCAAAAACAAAATTTTCCAAATTAAAGCACGACACACCTCCCCGGCAGCGGCGCCAAAATGATTGTAGTAAAATACGACTCTTGTTTAGGAAAACAAAAGAACGTATATGAGCGGTAAGTATCGAGTGATGATTTTAGGAAAAATCAACACTAATGACCCACAATCAAATAAAAGAGAGAAAAGATTCGTTTCCCAAGGAGGTATATGTGTGTGTTCTAATTTGTATTTCTTTGAGATTAATATTGATGAGATGGAATGACGGTTTCGTGAAAATTACACTATGACGTAAAAAACGTAAACGTAAAGCCGTAGAAAAACACAAAAATTAAAAATTTATTAAAACCAAAAACAAAATCAAGAAAAGATTAAAACAAGTCTAAAATAATATAAACAAAGATAAAAATCCAACAAAGATATTTTAAATCCTTTTATTAATTAAATAATTAATTTTAAATGCTAATTAAAGCCCTAAAATTAAATTTAACTAATTCAAATGTCTAAAATATGATTTTATTGAACTAATACTTAACTTATATTATTATAAGACTAAAAAGTAATTTTCTAAAAATTAAAACCTATTAAAACTATTTTTAAAACTCTAAAAATGATTAAAAATAATTAAAACCCAATTAAACTTAAAATAATTATAAAAATAAATCTAAAAGCTAGAAAATTATTCTAAAAATGGAAATAGCCCTAATTTATGATAAAGAACCTAGGAAAAATGAAAAAGAAAGAAAAATAAAATTTTGAAAATTAAATAATAAAATAATATTAAAATATTACTAAAAAATAAAAGTTTCTAAAATTTGAAATAAAAAATTTCTAAAAATCCTAAATAATATAATTAAGAGAAAAACACAAATTATAAGTCCTAAACTTTTTTTAATAATTTTATAAAAATCTTCAAAGTTTATAAAAAACCTTTAAATATTATAAAATTAAAAATTAAAGTTTATAACACCAAAACTATATGTAAACCTCAAAAATATATTTTAAAAACTAAAAATTATTTTTCCTAAAAATAAAAAATATTTTTGGTATTTTTTAATGATTTATTAAATTCGTCTATTAATTAAATTCTAATAAATAAACTAATAAAAGGAAAAATATGAAACCAAATTCTAAAAATCTTAAATACTATAAAGGCCCTAAGAAAAATAAGCTAGACAAAGTTAGCTTAAAAATAAGCTGAAAATAAGCTAATATAGCTACGGCTTATTTAATAAAGGACAAAAGAGAAACGTGTTAAGTATGTTTTGAAAACAAAACTCTCAGTCAAAGTCCCCAGGGCGCATTTGGTTAACACGTTGGGTTGTTGAACGGCTGGTCACGGGTTCGAGGCGTGTAACCCCCCCTTTTTATCACTTAGTTGCGCCGCAACGCTTTTGTCTTGCGCCGCAACTAGTGAAACGAGAGTACCTTGATCTGTAGCTCCTTCAGTTGCGCCGCAATAGGTAGGTCTTGCGGTGCAACTTTTATTTTTTTTTTGCTTTTTAAACTTTTCCAAACCAAACAGTGACCTCTAGACTTGTAATCTCAATTCCACTTTCCTTTTTGACAAGATTTAAAGCCAATTCCAAATCAAAACGTGACAGACTTGTATGTTGACACAAGCAGGATACACCTTGCGTTTTGCTGATTATAAGCCAAGAGGACTTGGGGTTTATGCTTATTTGGTATGATATTTTGGAACAAAGAGGGGCACTCTTGTGATCCTTTGATCACAAGAAGTCAAGATCAACAAGTATAAACCAAATAGCACACCAATTAGGCAAAACAGATGCACACAAGACCAAAACTGATGCACAAATAGGCTATCTAGTTCTCTGTGACAGATTAGGAGGGTCTGTGGACTCTTAGGCTAAAAACTTGCAATCCAATGAACTTAAAGCTACCAAATCGTGTACACAAACTCACAAGTTGGCATACAATCCAATTCAAACCTAAAATTACCCTATTACTACACAGAAATCCAAAATCAAGCACCAAAATCTTACCAAATATAAGCAGAATATGACTTGCAGGTTTTTAACACTTGATTTTCACTTTTAAGCATACCAATCTGTTTCAAAACCTCACCAAAGTAGATTATTAACTTACTATAACCTAACTTAACTTAAATTACTAACTCTAACACCCTTAATAATCACTAATTAAGATCCATCCCCTGCTAAAACGTATTGCCAAACACCTCTTTATTTCTGTAAACTAACTTTTAACACTTCAAAACCTTGCAAAAGCTATTCTAACTGGTTCCATTAACATCTAGCATGCATATAACATAACATAAACACAAATCCAACACCTCAAACACACTTATGCACAGAATCACATAAGATCATACAAACTACTATTTTTGAACTTTTCAAGAGAAAAAGGAGTTTACCTTAGGTTCTTACATCCAAGAACCTAGAGGATGAAAATCCTCCTCCAATCTAACTCGGGTTGGAGCAGAACTGAATCAACACTTCTTCACACCTGCTCAAAACAAATCAAAAGAAAACACAAAACACAATATATGTATAATTCTGTTTTCTCTCTTTTTACTTCTTAAAACCTTACCAAACTTTTCCAAACTTTCTAAAAAACGTTTTAATAATCCTATAACACCAAAATCATTAACCTTTAACACCAAAATACCTTTGAGCAGATTTTACTAAAATCTCTCAAAATTTCAAAACCTTAAACAACTTTGAAAATCAAAGTTGCTTAACCATAAAACAAAGTGGAACTCAGAATCAATCTCCTCACAACACACAATCTTTTAAAAACAATAAAAAAGGAATTACACTTGAATATTTCAAAAACCAAACTTTTTATTTCTTTAAAAAGGAATTACATGTGAGAGACTAGAAACTGGAACAAAGGGATCACCACAGCTTGGGTCTCCTTTTATAGAGCCTATAGAACATCCTAGAAGCATAAAAACATAAACCCTAATACATAGAAAATCCTAAATCTACCCTTGGACGTTTTTGGTGCATTTGAGCTGTCCATTTGATCTTGAACGTTTATTTTGCTTTGGGAGGAAGCAAATAATCTTGGCCATTGATTTGGGACACGTCATGTGCTTGGGGGCTAAGGAATGATGTGATTGGTGGATTGGGGAATTGGGGGTTTGGACCATGTTGGTGGGATGCAGGTTTTTAGGAGTGGGAAGTGTTTATACGTGTGGGAATTACACGTGGGATGATTTAATTGGAATTTTACCCAAGATAAATGAAGGTGAAAACTGGGTGGTAAGAATGATAAACAGTAACCCTTTTGATCCTAAAAAGGGGGAAAGGTTTGTGTTAACCGCCAGTTTACTTTCAAATCTTTCACTTGCACACTTTAGGTCCTTGTCTTTTGAACTTTTTGGCATTTAAAGTTTCCTGCCCTAAAAACGCCTTTCCTTTGCAAATTAACTTTCCCATCTTTTCACTTTTGGCACAAAAGTTTGTAAAAAGATTTCAAAGGATGATTTTTGACATCTTGTGATATTTCAAGGGCTGTTTTGGACTTCATTTAATCTTCAAAGGACTTCCTTGCATCTTAATCTTCATGAGGGACCATTCTTGGCAATTTTGAATTATTGAGGGACTAAACTTGCCATTTCTTCAAAGTTGAAGGACCTTTTTGCAATTTTGACAAACTTAAGGGACCAAACTTGTAATTATCAATATACAAGGGTTTTAAGTGTCATTTCTTCATTCTTGGATGATCAATCTTGTATTGTCTTCAAGTCTTCAAGGGTTTTTGATGAAAATTCCATGATTAGGGCCCGGTTCATTGCACGGCTTCGTTTCTCGTGTCCGTTTTTCCTTGTATCTTGTGATCTTTTGTCTTTTTCACGATATCCATACCTAAAACACACAAGTAAACAAACACAAGCATATATATGGTATTTTAATGCATTTAAAGCCCGAAAAGAACGATGAGATCATGTATAAATGCCATCTCATCAGTAATTAATTTAATTAATCATGGACTTAGGTTAATTATTATTTAGTAATAATACATGTTTTAACCTAAGTATTTAATTATTTAATTTAGACTATAGGATTAATTAATTATTAAGACATGAAATATAATTAATTAATAAACATGACTTAGGTTAATATTAATATAATATTAATACATGTTTTAACCTAAGTATTTTTATACACCTTAATTTAATTAAATCATGCTTATACTTAATTAAATCATATAACCTCTAGTTTATTTAATTAACATGTTATTAATAATAAACTATGCTATAATCACATGACTTATGATATTTAATCAGTAAACTTAAGCTTATATTATTAGCTTATTAATCCAGCTTAATTCTAAATATGGGAACTTTCTAATTCAGGAAATTACTATTTTTGGAAACTTTCTATTTTTAGAAACTCATCTATTTTAAGAAGTTGATCTATTTTTGGAAACTTTCTATTTTAGGAAACCTGCTATTTTTAGAAAGTCACTTATTATTACACAACAAGTATAATAATACAAGAGGTACAAGTAATACTTAATCAGAATATACAGAATACCTGATAACCACAACATAACGTTAAAATCGGTAAAGCAAGACATGAAAATAGAAAACAAGCTAAGACACGATATAAAATCAGTTACGTACTCAGTAATCAGAATACTTATACACGTATACTATTTATGTAGCATTAGTGAGATCGAAGTAGGACTCTCTTCCGTTCGTCTTCTTCGTTCACTGGACATAAGGTAGGATTTCCCGTCCTTTCAGTATGGACATTCCCCGTTTGCAGCCAACTGTTTTCCAAGTATTTGTTTTATATGTTTGATACTTATGTTATATTAAGAGCCTAAGCCATCTACATGCATGACAAGTGTCACCTAGTTATGGAGGTACCATAACCATAACACTAGAGGCACCAGTGTTATGACTTCCATACAGCGAAGTGATTGCTCGTGGCGTCCCTTTTTCAGTTTTAGCCATTATATCATATTATCATGTGGTGCGTATGGGTGCATCCTAGTTACATGCTTAGCAGTATTATCAGAGTGAATGTGATGTGTGCCTTGCATCCTTCACTAGGAGCTGGTCCCTCCTACCCAGACTATTTAATTAGAGGCAACCCCTCTAATTGCATGACGAGGTCTCCTCCCCAAGTATTTATGCACGATGGAACCTCATGACCTATATGGTCTATTTGGCTAATTAAAACAAATTTTCATAGAAACATAAGTCTTTTCAAACTATAAAACCAGTTTTATGAACATGAATCCAGATTGCTTAGAATTTATGTTATTCCGCTGCTATTAGTCTTAGTTATGTTTCAGCCATTTATACTATGTCGTATATCCGTGCACTGAGCGTTATGCTTAGCCGTTACTTTCCTTTCCATGCCCCAAAACGGCAGGTACCCAAGGACGGACTCGAGCATTTGGAGGAATTGCACAGGATGAAAGCTGCCATAGACTTCTTCTCCTTTTTGCCCCATATACTTATGATTGTTTAGTCTTTCCTAGTTCATTTACTTTATTTATGTTTTGGGCTTATGTTTGGGAATCGATGTTTGATTCTAGTTTTCCCTATGGTCATGTATGTTTTACTACATATTACCTTGCATGCTTTGATGACACGTCAAAATTACGCGTAACGGTCCACTTATCAAAGTGGGGTGTTACAATTGGAATGAGATTTTCTCAATCAATCCAATTACTGGAGAAAGGGAAGCTCTTCCGCCACTACCTATGTAAAACCCGCATGCTTTTACCATGAACAGTACACTTACTAACGTACGTACATATTAAAAACTTTCTTTTCATAGCATGAACACGTGTCACGATTAGTAAATTACAGATGTTATGTACATATTATAATTATGACAAGTATTAAGTACGTGTTAGTACACGATAATTATTATCAATAATAATTATAATCACGAACATGAAATCATGAACGTAAGAATCACGAACATATAATTATGTATTTACGTATATTATTAATACGATAATTATCGTTACGTACAAGTATTTATAATAACACGAATAATTAATAATAACGTAAACACGTAAACACGAACATACGAACACGTAATAAAATAGACACGAGAAAGGCTTTGGGTTTTGCTTGGTGGGCCGTACAAGCCGCGGCACAAGAGAAGAGAGGGGCCCAACCCATATTTTGGTTTTATTAAAAATAACAAATAAGGGAATAATTCATTTACAGAGTTTTTCATAAAATCACAAAACCTTAAATCTCTTGTCTCTCTCTTTGGCCGGCGGCATCACAACACCACAAGGGGTGTTTGTTTGATCTTGATTAATTAATTCAAGGGTGTATTCGTGTAATCGTTCTCCATTCATTCCACGTGTTTGGTAATCCGAACCCTTTTGTTTTTTTTTCTTTTATTTAATTAATTGAAACATGAACTTTAATTAAATAAAAACATGGATAAAAACATGTCATGAGATCAAGGGGTAATGATTAAAGGTTGTTTCTGGTTGTTGTTGTTCGGCCGCCACTCAAACCGTGAGCCCAAGGCTCTCGGCGTCCTTGTTTCGCACCACCCACCGAGACATATGTCTCGGTTTGTGTTGTCCCTAATATATGTGATGATATACTACACGAATTTAAAGAAAGAAAGGAAGAAATGAGAAGAATTCTAGAGAGAGAAAGTAGTGAGAGAAAGTAGAGAGAAAATGGTTGGAACTTGTAGAATATTAGATTAAGGAATGAGAAAATGAACCACCAACCCTCCTAACATGCTAGGAGGGTAGTATATATAGTCCACCCACATGCGGGCTTTAATGGACTATATATTGGGCCGGGCTTATCGTTTGGACTTTAATTAGTTTAAATCCAAGCCCGAAAAGCACGACTAATTAACTACCTATTACAACGTTCTAACTAATGTTACAATAATAACCTATGACCGAGCATTCTTGTTTGACTCAATATTTTGAGGCTAACAATCTCCCCCAATGTGAGGTCATACCCTTTTGATGTTTGGAGATCAATGGAGATTACGAATCTCGTCATAAATAAGTCTTAAACGTGTAACAGTAGTTTTGTTCCTTCATGCTGTGATCTTTGAGCCTTTGTCGTTGTCTTTCGACTTTGTCTTTAAGCTTGAGATCTTCAAATCATCCTTGACTTGTCTTTGCCATCTTGCGATCTTGTGTCTTCATCCACATGCTCACACTTTTAATTGTTGAATATGTCTTTAGGCATGAGTATGTGGTTTCCGAATCATTGACTTTGCTGTATACACCGTGACGCCACCTTCTCGAGACAAAACATAGACACGGACTGAATGGCTTTGACATTCGTCCTAAATCGGTAGCGTTTTACCTCCGGTCGGTGAAGACCGTTATACGATATTAAATATCGTACCTGTGATCAGGTAGATTCAATTAAGAATCTCCTTGACAGGGTTTCGCGGCTGTACTAGCCGTTCTCTTTACTCGACCGTCTCAAAGCAAGACTGTGAACATAAAGAGTGAATCAATTGGATAAATATCCGCTTGATTAAAGTCGTCAATTCAAATTCCTGGAACAAGTTTGATTCATTAAGAATCTTACCATTGTTGCTTTCCAGTTGACACAAGTTTGATTCATAAGAATCTCACAAGTCACCTACCGTAGCGCTGTTTGATGTTGACGCTAGAAGGATTTCCATTCGTCACTGTGAGTATTAATGAATATCACTCTGAATGTTCTGGCAAGACCATAAAGATATTGCGTAGAAACCTGAAACGAGTTTGAATCAATTCAGAATCAAACCACTGTTGCTTTTCAGTTTTACATATGTTCAATTCATAAAGAATCTTGCATATGACCTACCGCAGTGCTGTTTGATGTTAACACTGGAAGGATTTCCACTCATCATTGTGAATACTAAGTAGTATCACTCTGAGTGTTCTAGCAATATCGCAAGGATATAGCGTAGGACTCTCTTGATCTTCATCCGTGTGTCCTAACGAGATTTGATTGATCTCTTGGCTCTAGACTCGATTTGTGCACTTTTAGTGGTCGGAGGCTGGAGCAGATGCCACCTATTCAATATCAACTATCTCGGAGTGAGAAAGTCAATAGAAGTCGTGTTGATCTCCGTGACAATAAAACAAACTTCTTTTGAGAGAAGCCTGAGTAGCTAGGAAAGGGTTGTGCTTCACATCACTGGGTCCATGATGAGTTTGTCTTCATGATGGGTTGACCCGGTTTCTGCCTAAGTTGTATGGAGGGCTTCTTTCTTTAGACCCTTTATCCTTACATTTCTTTTTCATTCTTCAACCCCTTCAATGCTTACCAAGACATCATTACTAGCACCTTGTTGTGATTGTTCCAGTGCTAACATCAGTACTTAGTCGGCATTCAGCTACGTTCACATTCTACTCCATCTTTCCTAAGGACTTCTAATTAATCTATTGGATTGTCCCTGGGAAGATCCCTCCGGTTCTGGTTAGATCATAGGACTTAAACCTAACCACCCTTTTGACACCAATAACGTCGTGAATTAAAGATGTTGTGGGTATTTGATCGTAACCATGAAAACCACTTTAAATTCTAACAAAGTGTTTGAAAACCATTTAACACCTTGCTAGTTTTGTCGTTTCAGAAATGCTCCCCCTTCACATGTGCATCGATAATCGAAAGTGTTTCGCACATGTAGGTAAGAGTTAAAGTGCTTGAGTCTTATATTAGATCACATTTTAATCACATTTTCTCCCCCTATCTCTAATATATAAAATCTTTTGATATTAGAGATACCAAATTTGATTAAAATATATTTTGAAAAATAGTCTTGAAATCTCCGGGAGAAAGATGTGTTAAGCTTTTGCATGAAGTTGAAATGCTCCCCCTCAAAAATTGATCCAATTGAATTGTCATTATGAGGATATGATCCACATTTCGCTTTTTGAGGATGGGAGTTTGTTGAACACACAATTTTTGAAAGATTTTGAATAATCATTGATAAATTCTTGAAAAAATTGTGTTCAACGCTTTTTGAAAAATCCTATTTCTTTTTGTCGAAGAGGTTTTTCTAAAGCATAAACTTGAGTTCACAGACTTTGAATGTCTTGACGAATCCACTCAAGTGTAAGAAGATTTAACTTCTTTTGCTAAGGGTAAGAGCACGAAATCGTACACTCCCCCGTGAATATTGATCCGGGTTGCAATCTGAAAGTGATTACAAGCCATTGTGTTGAGCTCAAAACGTTGAATGTTTTGTGACAAGCTCAACCCAAGATAGATTGCTCTACCCGTTGTTGGAAATATTGTCCAAAATAGACAATTTCCTTTTGAAAAGATAGAAATGACATGTTTTGAAAAATATTTACAACTTTCATTCGAGCTTTATGTACACACCCGTGTCGTTATTGAGCGACATTTCTAGGTACGTCCGTATTATCGATACTGAAAGACATGTCGAGAAGAATATTTTTGGATTATCAAAGATTTTTTAATTTTGTATTTTGCTTTTTGATTGATATTTACAGGTAGATGTTTGATAGATGAATCAAGCAGGCTTCTTTGCCAGAACCTCCAGTTCTGCTGGAGTCAAACATCTCATACCAATTTGCCTAACTAGATACGCAAACCTCTCTTTCGAAAGAGCTTTTGTAAACAAGTCAGCTAATTGATAATCAGTTCCAACAAAGTATAATTCAACGATACCTCTTTCAACTTGTTCCTTTATGAAGTGGTATCTGACATCGATGTGCTTCGTGCGGGAATGTTGTACCGGATTGCAGGAGATGGCTATGGCCGACTTTGAGTCACAGTACATAGGTACTTTATCAAAGTGGAAGCCATAATCCGTGAGTTGTGTTCTCATCCAAAGAACTTGAGCACAACACGCAGATAGAGACACATACTCCGCTTCGGCTGATGAGAGTGACGTGCAATCCTGCTTCTTGGAAGACCATCCCACAAGCTTATCTTGACCTAGAAATTGTGCACCACCAGAAGTACTTTTACGTGTATCAAGACACCCTGCATGATCAGAATCTGAATAGGCCGTTAGAAAGAAACCGGTTTCCCTCGGATACCAGAGTCCCATGTGAATGGTATTCTTAAGGTACCGAAAGATCCGTTTAACCTCCTTGAGGTGCTTTTCAGTGGGTCGTGCTTGATATCGTGCACAATAGCATGTAGCATGATGTATATCAGGTCTGCTCGCTGTCAAGTACATGAGGGACCCGATCATGGAACGATATCTCGTTTGATCTATGGGTAATCCCTCCAAATCAGCATCTAGGGATGTGGTTGATAATGGTGTCCCGACGGGGTCACATGATGTCATACCATGCTTTTTTATTATCTCTTGACAATACTTAGCTTGGTTAATGAAGATACCACTTGGGGATTGGTGAACTTGAATTCCTAGAAAGAATTTTAGTTCTCCCATCATAGACATTTCAAATCTGCTGTGCATTACTTTTTCAAACCATTTTGAAAGTTTTGGGTTTGTAGACCCGAAAATAATGTCATCAACATAAATTTGCACAAGCAGAATGTCATCCCCATATTTGTAAGTGAACAAAGTTAGATCAATGGAACCTTTTGAGAAACCTTTGGATACCAGAAATTTTGAGAGCTCGTCGTACCACGCCCTTGGAGCTTGCTTGAGTCCATATAGTGCCTTGTGGAGACGATACACCTTGTCAGGATAATGAGGATTGACGAATCCTTCCGGCTGCGTGACATAGACTTCTTCCTTCAAAGGACCGTTAAGAAATGCTGTCTTTACGTCCATTTGATAGACATTGAATCCCTTATGTGCAGCATAAGCAAGAAAAATCCTGACTGCTTCCATTCGAGCTACTGGTGCAAATGATTCTTCAAAATCAATTCCCTCTTTCTGGCCATACCCCTTAGCCACTAGCCTAGCTTTATTCTTGATGATCGTATTCTCTTCATCCATCTTGTTTTTCCAGATCCAACGAAGATTTAATGGAGTCACATCGTATGGTCTGTCAACAAGTTCCCAGACTTTAAGTCTTTCAAATTGTTGAAGTTCATCCGTCATCGATTCAAGCCAAGCATGATCAGCCATGGCTTCTTTGATGTTTTTCGGTTCGACAGTACTCACGGCGAGTGCGAACATACAAACATCGCCATCAGTGGCTAGTTGTCGTCTTGTACGAACAGGCTGTGAAGGGTTTCCAATTACGTGAACCAAAGGATGATCTCGGGTCCAATGATGTGTTGAAGGATGTCGTTGATAAAACGTATGCATATTTGACGGATCAACATGGCGAGTAGAAGACTCTCCAGTTTCGTGTACCGGTGTACCGAATGGGTTGATAAATTCGTCTTCGTCAGATAAAGCATTGCCTGCTTGATTTGTGTTCTCTGGAGCAATGACAGTAGTTGTGGATGTTGTAGGATCGATTGTTGAAGTGATATTCTGAGGAGGTAAATCTGCATCAACCCGTGTTGAAGTAGATGAATTTGTATCCGGTTGTTGACGATGATCGGTATCATCATTCTTATCATGAGTGACAGCGGAAGACTTCGATACAACTTGTTTCTCCCCCGTAAAATATTCATCATACATTGGTCCATATAACATTTCCAACTCTTCAATGGTCGTGTCGACTGTCATATCAGCTCTAGGAACATTCTCTGGAACCAGCGTTGAACTTGACGGTTCATTGCTGTGGTCTTGAGTTCCGAGTTCCGTGCGGTTGTGAACGGAAGTCGTTTGTCGTTGTGGATCGGGACTTAAACTGTTTTGTTCAAGTGCCATTTCTTGAGATTCATCAAATCGGATGTGAATTGTCTCGACAATCAATTTTGTTCTTTTGTTGAACACTCTATATCCCTTTGACTGAGTTGCATATCCCACAAGAATACATGCATCACCTTTCTCTTTCATCTTATCCAAATTTTCACCATCTCGAATAATGTAGCAAGTACATCCAAAAACATGAAGGTGTTTGAGTGAAGGTTTTCGATCATGAATTATGTGATATGGTGTCTTTTCGTGTCTTGGGATAATTAAGGAGCGGTTTTGTGTGTAGCATGCGGTTGACACGGCTTCGGCCCAAAAGTATAGTGGAAGTTTTGAAGCGGATAATAATGTTCGAGCAGCTTCAACCAAAGTACGGTTTCATCTTTCAACAACGCCGTTTTGTTCGGGTGTTCGAGCAATAGATGTTTCATGTTCAATCCCTTCGGCTTCAAAATACTTTCTCAGATTAGAATTCAAAAATTCTGTACCTCTATCAGTACGAACCACTTTAACTTGAGCTTGAAGACCACGTTGTATCAATTTTAGGAAGCTGATGAGAACGTCGGGTGTTTCATCCTTGGACTTCAAGAAGTGAGTCCATGTGTACCTTGAGTAATCATCGACAATTACCAGAATATATTTCTTTCCATTGATACTCTGAACACGCATCGGACCACACAGATCCATGTGAAGAAGATCTAACCGTCCTTTAGAGCTTGGTGTTGTCTTTGTTTTGAAGCTACTTCGTTTAGCTTTACAAAGTCCACAAGAAGAACAAAGATGATCTTTGATGAATTTCAAGCTTGGAAGGCCTCTCACAATATCTTTCTTGGAAAGCAAGTTAATGGTATCAAAGTTGAGATGAGAAATACGTTGATGCCATAACCATGCCTGAGTCGTTGAAGCTTTAGCCATGAAGCAAATTGGAGTTGATGAAGTTGTGTCTTGAAGTGAAATTGTATAAAGATCAGTACCCCGTGTACCGGTAAGTAAGTCATTCCCATCATAATCACGAACAAAACATGTCTTCTTTCTGAAAGCAACTTCCAAATCCGCATCACAGAATTGACCAACCGAGAAAAGATTGTGATTGAGCCCTTCGACGTAGTATACCCTTTTAATCGTGATATTCCCCTGAACCAAATCTCCATATCCTAGGATCGGTGCAAATTGATCATTTCCGAATCGGACCGTACCTAGGAACTTCTCCACGAAGTTAATTAGAAGCTTGAGATTCCCCGTCATGTGCTTCGTGCATCCGGAGTCCATTATGAAGAGAATTATTTGTATCACCTGCAGAAGAGTTAGAACACGATGGAGCATTTGCTAAATTGGATACCACAGTAGTTGTGATAGTAGAATCATTAGTGTCCTTATCAACATTTACAGGCAAACTAACACTCGTTTTCACATTTTCTGTCCTAACTTTAGGCATCCATTTATATCCGGGAGGACATTGATTAGCAAACCACCATTTCCAAGACTTACTGGCAGACTCATATAATTCCTTAATTTTGCTTCTAGGATTCTTAGTGGTGGAGTCTGATGCATTACTTTTCTTAGTGGGGGTTGCACCAGAATGGTTCACTTTGCGTTTGGGTTTACTAGCTCTAATAGGCATTGCAACTTGCTTCTTAGTTCTAGTATCTACGCCTTTGACTTTATTTATAGCACACATAGAATGATTAGCATTAGCACACTTGCCACATTTGACACAAACAAATTTCACATTCATAGCATTCAAAGTTGAATCATTCAAATCGTCATGACACGCGATAACAGACGTTTTATTCTTAGAAACATTGAAAATCCTAGGGTGTTCTTCTACTTGCTTCATCTTCCCTTGATTCTTGTGTTTCCAGACCTTATCATTATCTTGAGTGCTCTTAAGCTGAGGCCGGCTAACACTAGTAGTGGAGACTATTCCTGTAGTAGAAGACACACGAATATTAGTGTTTCTAGAAGTCTGAGGCGAGTGAGTATCTTTGTTTGTGGGCTTAGTGGGCATTCTATACATCCCTGGTTTAATCACATTATTGTGCTTAACGCTTGGTGCTACAGGATTCCTTATGGGTTGAGCTTGTGGTAACCTTTCCTTTCCATCCATCTTGGGGGCAAACACAGGTTTTGCAAACGAGGAATTAGATAAAGCAGTTGGTTTTCCCAAGATAGAGGATCTATTCTCTTTAGAGGCATTGGGTTGTCTAACAACATTTTTCTTAATGCTAGGTTCCACAATTTTCCCACCCATTTTAGCAATAAGTTTCTGCAACTCAGCTATCGCTCTGTCCCTGTCTTGTAATTGAGCTTTCAACCCTTTAATTTCCAAATTCTGTTCATTCATTTCTCGAAATGTTTGCGAAAGTTTTTCTTGCAATTTATTATCATGTGGAAAACTACCAACTTCTTTTTGCAGAGCAAGTTCAAGTGAATGACAATGTTTTTGAAGGAAATCAGTTTTGTGTTGAAGTAACTCAAAAGCCTTTTTGTCAACATTTTCTTTACGTTTCGAAAGCTCAATTTCAAGACGCTCACATTCTTTGAGCTTATCAAGATATTGGCATGCAACTTCAGAATATTCATCAATATCGGCACAAGATGTAAAATAAGCACACATAATATCTTTAGAAACGCATTCTTGCAAGAGTAAATCATATTCATCAGAGAAAACGGACTTGTCCATTTGAAGATCATCAATTGCTTTCGCAAAAGACTCAACATATTGTAAATCATCAAACATTTCAGACCGAATTAAGCTTTCGAATTTAAGAACATTTTCTTTTAGTGTGGCCGCGTTCGGTATTAAGATTTGTTTGACAAGCACAGTTATGTCTTGAGGAATTGGTTTCTTCCACTCGTCATTTTGTCGTTGTTTCCAATCATTATCAATAATGGACTTAATATTATCTATGTAATGAGTAAGAAACCCAAATATCTGCCTACTCTTGCTTTTAGAAGCATCTAGGGGCAAGTAGTTGATGAACTTAGAAACGTTTGTTTTCTTAGTGGCAAACGCTTTCTTCCATTGAATTCTCTTTTCCCTGCATTCTAAAAATACTTCCTCACGAGATTTCTGAGTTTGTTTGTGGAACAGACCATAAAGACTATTCTCATAAGCATAATTATATGGTTTCACAAACTCCTTATTAACTGATGGTTGACTATCAGCATCCCAAAGGGCAGTCTCTTCACTATTGGCACTTAGAGGCATGCAATCAAGATCTGTCCTTTCAGTCTCATCAAGATAAAGATGCGGGTTTGCAGCTTGAGCTTTGGCAAGGTACTCAGGACTTGCAAAGCTAGCTTGACCCTTAAACATCGATGGAGGTGCTAGCATTCTTACGGATTGAATAGAATCATGCGTTTTATAAACAACGTTCTTCAAAAAGTCGACTTGTGCTTCTAGTTTCGTAACTTTTTCGGTTTCTTTATCATATCTACTTTTGAAGTCTTGTTTTAACGCATCTACCTCTTGTTTCTTATCCTCTAGAATTTTAGCAGAATCAGTAGTGGTCATAGAGAGCTTTTGTTCAAGTTCATTAACTTTGGTATTGGCAAGGTACATTTTTTGACGTTCATCCATTAAGAAAACATTATATTGACGCTTCTCTTTAGCTAATAACTCAAGAGTGGTATTATATTTGTTTTCAAAATCGTCCTTTTGACTTTTTAACGCACTTCCCTTGTACCCCTCAAGCTCTTTGGTTTTCTGAAGGAGCTCATCTCTATAGCTTTCAGTCATCTCAGTAGATTTGATAAGAGCAGCTTTGCATTCTTCAAAACTTTGAGTGAGCGTAGCGTTTGCCTTCTTTAATTGCTTTTGACTCTTTTTATTTTCAGTGACATCTTTTTATAAAGTAGCAATTAAATTAGCAAGCGCAATACGTTCCTCTTCATCATATTCATTTGCATGTTGATCATCCTCAGACTCATTATTGCACATGTCTGATGAATCGGGTGTGGTATTACTATCAACCGTTTCCATCATACACGTGTCATTAATGGCATTGGGTAGATCACTATGCTCAGGAATATCACCAAACACATTATATTCATCAGTAGTGTGTACCTTATCGATTGGCTCAGTGTCAAAGATAGGACCATTGTCATCTTCAGTGACTTTGAGAACTTCTTCAACATGTGCCATCTACGAGTAATGTGCTTCTAATTCCTGGTCGGAGGCTTCATCATCAGTGTCATCAAGCATAGCTCCTTCCTCAGCTGACAGTTTGACCCCTGCTTCCATCTTCTTGCATAGCAGCATCTTTTCCTTATGGTAGCTAGAGTCCCTAACCCGTTTCGGCTTCCTACATTCCTTTGCCATATGCCCATATCCTTGGCAATTAAAACATTGAATCCCACTCTGCTGAACCACTTGACTTCCAACCGTTTCCCTATTCCCAGTAGCAGCAGCAATCCTCTGAGTATCATACTTTGCAGTTTGTCGATCATATCTTGCAGAACCCTCAACATGCGTTGGATTATGTCGATCATACCTAGAAGGACTTTCACCACGTCGACGTGTGTCATACCTTGGAGGACTCGTAACATATCGGTTCTTTGTGTTAGATGATGTTCGAAGATTGTTGTTGGTGGGTTTGTAGATCTTCTGGTAAGTCTTCATAATGAAAGCAATTTGTTGTTTCATCTCACGATTCTTCTGAGCTTTATCTTCATCACTATCTTCTTCAGATGATGACTCAGATGGTGGTGAAGTTGCTCTTGGTGCTTTGCCGCGTGATCTTGTTGATGATGAAGACTTGGATGATGTGGAATATCGTGGTGAGGATGATGGGCTAGAGTATGGCTTAGGAGCACGAGATCGATGATCTTGAACATTTTGAGTGGTAGTTAATAAAGCAAGTGGATTAGCCGTCTTTGCAACTCGTTCAGCTCGAATCTCATTTGCTTCATGCTGAAATTGTTTCAAGATATCAAAGAGAGTGTGATAGTTTACCTTGTCTAACTGCTTCTGTTGTTTCACCAAAGTAACAAAACGTGTCCACTCTGGTTGGAGTTGTTGTAGAAATTGCACATTGACTTGCATGGTGGAGACTTCCAAGTTGTTTCTTGTCATATCATTCATCATCTTGTAAAACCTTGAATAATAGGACTCAATTGATTCTCCATCCAATGCAGTAAACTTACCAAAGTTCCAAAACAAGTTTGTTTTGACATCTTGCTTGTTGAGAGACTCTCCTTGTTGCAAGCGTTCAATGGCCGTCCACATTTCTTGTGCTGTAGGACATGCATCGACTGTGGAATAAATATCATCTCCAATTCCACTTAGGATCATATAGATCGCTTCTTTTTCTGCATCATGCCAAGCACGTTTCTCGGGTGTAAGGTCAGATAAAGTTTCCTTTTTCTTTGTTGCAGGTACTTCTGGACATGTGTCTGTGGCTGGTGTATAAGGAACATCAATTTCAGAAAAAACATATGGGCCATGGTTAATACATTGTCTCAAGGCATCACCATTAGGTCTTGTATCAAGATAGCGAAGAAAGCGTGATTGCCATTGAGCATATCGACCAGCCACAAGCATTGGTGGTCTCTCTTTATTACCCGCGACCATGATGTTGTTGTTCGTCACACGATATTCTGCAGTAGAATCCATCCCAAAATTCTCTGAAATGATGAAGTGAATATGGATCTTAAGTAGATTTGTTGTGATTGTTGTTGTGGTTTAAATTCCGAAAATTGCAATTTTTTCTCCAGGCCGACAATAAATTCTCCAGTCCGACAAAAACGGTAGTCCAAAAATTTTGTAATCGCCAAAATTTGAAATCGAGCTAGAAATGTCCTAAAACTAGTATGGAAAAAATTTGAATTTACTTGACGATATTCCGAAACTAGTCTAGATAGTGGCTAAGTCACAAAATTGCTCAAACAAATTTTAGCATCACAATGTCACTCATCGCAATATAGCCCATCGCAATGTCACCCATCGCAATATCACCCATCGCAATATCCTGTCGCAATGCTATCGCAATGTTCTGTCGCAATGCTATCGCAATGTTCACCTGTCGGAATCCTCTAGATCGGAATTGTTCAGATCGCAATGTGTACCTATCGAAATCCCAGATCGGAATGTTCAGATCGCAAAGTGTACGTATCGAAATCCCAGATCGGAAAGTGGCTGTCGCAATGTGGGCAGAGTAACGTTTCAAGATTTGCCTTAAATCCGTCGCAATCCAGATCGCAATAACGATCGGAATGTGCAGATCGGAATAAGGGGCTATCGCAATACAGATCGCAAAGTAAAACCCTAGGGTTATTGCGATCGAAATCGTACTCTCCTTTCCTAAATTCAAGCTGTCGCAATAATGGTGCTTTTTCTTCCAACTTTTTAGGCAACGGTTTTTGGCAACTTTTAGGCAACAAATTCGTGATTTTTACCAAACCAAAACAACCAAATCTCTAGAACAAGTATATAGATGATTTGTAGCAAGATAAAGAACACGAAAACCACAAAAAAATTTGAATTCGAGTTGATTTATGGAAGAAATCACACGAATCAAATATAAGAAGAACAACCAATAACAAATCTACCCCGTGGCGATTGATACCAATTGTTGTCCCTAATATATGTGATGATATACTACACGAATTTAAAGAAAGAAAGGAAGAAATGAGAAGAATTCTAGAGAGAGAAAGTAGTGAGAGAAAGTAGAGAGAAAATGGTTGGAACTTGTAGAATATTAGATTAAGGAATGAGAAAATGAACCACCAACCCTCCTAACATGCTAGGAGGGTAGTATATATAGTCCACCCACATGCGGGCTTTAATGGACTATATATTGGGCCGGGCTTATCGTTTGGACTTTAATTAGTTTAAATCCAAGCCCGAAAAGCACGACTAATTAACTACCTATTACAACGTTCTAACTAATGTTACAATAATAACCTATGACCGAGCATTCTTGTTTGACTCAATATTTTGAGGCTAACAGTTTGGCTTGGTCTCGGTCGACAGCAGGTACAAGGGACCCCGACAAGCTTCGGGGTGTCCTTGTGGTTTATATGGGTCTCGGCAGCAAGCAAACCAACACCACCGGCTTAAGCCGGTGGCTAAATTGGTCAAGCAGGGGGAACCGCAGCGTACGCAGGGGAACCACCGGCTGCAGCCGGTGGAAACTTTTGTGACAGCGGCTAGCCGAGAGGGTCAAGACCACCGGTGGCAGCTTACCTAAAGCAGGGGCAACCGGCTCAGCCGGTTTACCACTACTTTTGGGGTGTTTGGTTTAGACCGGTTCACGGGTTTTCACGGGTCCGGTTCATGACATGTTTTAATTAGATAACACACGGGTTCGGTTCATGATTATTTTTACAAGTCTAATTAATTTTACAAGTATATTGTTTTTATAAGATAATTAAATTAATTAATACATGACTTATAATTAATTTAATTAAACATGAAACTTAGGTTATTATTATTATTAAATAATACATGTTTTAACCTAAGTATTTATTTATTTATTTTACACTATAGTATTAATTAATTATTAAGCATGACATATAATTAATTAATAATCATGACTTAGGTTATATTAATATAGTATTAATACATGTTTTAACCTAAGTAATTTTATACACTTTAATTTAATTAAATCATGCTTATATTTAATTAAATCATATAACCTATAGTTTATTTAATTAACATGCTATGATTAATAAACTATACCATATCACATTATTTATGATATTTAATTCAACTTAATTCTAAATATGGAAACTTTCTAATTCAAGAAACTTACTATATTTTGGAAACTTTCTATTTTTAGAAACTGATCTATTTTAAGAAGTTAATCTATTTTTAGAAACTTTCTATTTTTGGAAAATTTCTATTTTAGGATACCAGGAATACAAGTAATACATAGTCAGAATGTACAGAATACATGATAAACACAACATAACGTTAAAATCAGTAAAACAAGACATGAATATATAAAACAAGCTAAGACATGATATAAAACCAGTTACGTACTCAGTAATCGGAATACTTATACACGTATACTATTTATGTAGCATTAGTGAGATCGAAGTAGGACTCTCTTCCGTTCGTCTTCTTCGTTCACTGGACATAAGGTACAGATTTCCTGTCCTTCAGTATGGACATTCTTTCCTTATTAGGATTCCGCGTTTGCAGCCAACTGTTTTTCTGGTATTTGTTTTATATGTTTGATACTTATGTTAGAATAAGAGCCTAATCTATATACATGCATGACCAGTGTCACCTAGTTATGGAGGTACCATAACCATAACACTAGAGGCACCAGTGTTATGACTTCCCCACGGCGAAGTGATTGCTCGTGACGTCCCTTTTCAGTTTTGGCCATTGTTATTATATTATCATGTGGGGCATATGGGTGCATCCTAGTTACATGTTTACCAATATTATCAGAGTGAATACGATGTGTGCCTTGCATCCTTCACTAGGAGTTGATCCCTCCTACCCAGACTATTTAATTAGAGGCAACCCCTCTAATTGCATGACGAGGTCTCCCCTCCAAGTATTCATGCACGGTGGAACCTCATGACCTATATGGGCTATTTGGCTAATTAAAATAGATTTTTAGAAACATAAGTCTTTTCAAACTATAAAACCAGTTTTATGAACATGAATCCAGATTACTTAGAACTTATGATATTCCGCTGCTATTAGTCTTTATGTTTACGTTATTCTATGCTATACTTGTATATCCGTGCACTGAGCGTTATGCTCAGCCGTTTTCCTTTCATGTTCCCAAGCGGCAGGTACTCAAGGGCGCTCGTAGACTTTAAGCGTACGTGCATATGGATTGGAAGCTTTCTAGCCTTTTCTACTTTATGCATTTCATCATACATTTTGCTACTTATTTCCATGGACACTGTTTAGTCCTTTTCCTTTATAGTACTTACGTTTGTGTGTGATGAGATTATACTTTGGGGTACCGATGTTTGTTTCCGGTATTTCCTTTTATGGTCATGTAATGTTTTAGACATTTTCCTTGTATGCTTTGATGACACGCCATAATCACGCGTGACATTCCATTTACCAAAATGGGGTGTTACAATTATGGTATCAGAGCCAAGGTTTCGACCTGCAGGCTCTCAAAACATGACCTGTGATTAGTGGGTAGTCACTATGGTCTTCCTAGAACTGACAGTCGGTTTTCATGCATTCATTGTTTTCATGCATTCATGTTATATGTCATTGTCGCAGGTTTATGACTAAGTAATGGTTGGTACATAACTGGCCCTATTTAGTCACATGTGCTTTTATCAAAAAATTTAACTTGACCGACCCATAGGCGTCCCCTCGCCATGTCTTTTGTTTTGGGTGAACTGACCATAGGCGTTCACTCTCGCGCATATAAAAGTTTTCATAAACTGCATCATGCATTCATGCACTATTTTTCTTGCGTAAAATTTTCTCATAATTTATTGACATAAATTTTTTTTCATGTATATATTTTATGTTTGATCAGTTTAATCATGTATTTTTGTTTTATATTGTCAGATGGTTCTCACACGCAAGCAGGAACAACTCAATGCAGCAGTCCAAGTTGCAATGCAAGCTTTGCTTCCTCAGCTGAGCAACGGAATCAGAGCTGAGGTGCAGGCTGCCAACAATCAGCAACAACACCCAGTTCCTCCTCCTCCTCCAGCAACATTGGTCACATGGCTGGAGAGATTCAACAAGCAACGTCCTCGATCCTTCGAGAGAACTGATAGCCCCAGTGAAACTGAAAGCTGGTTGGCTCATATCAAGAAGATATTCGATACAATAGGCTGTGACCCCGTCTTCAAGTCGAGGTTGGCCTGTTACAAGTTTGAAGGTGATGTACTGGGATGGTGGAAGGCAGTCAAGCAGTCTGAGGGAGGTGACAATTGGGTGGCTGGTTTGACTTGGGCTCAGTTTAGGGAGTTAGTGATGGGACAGTTCTTCCCCAAGGCTGAGCAAGACAAGCTGAAGAGAGAGTACCACGGAATTAAGCAGAGAGCTGGGGAGAACAACAACGAGTTCATGCAGCACTTCTTCGTATGGCTGGTTTTCTTAGCGCAACAGCAAGTACTGCCGAAGAGAAAGTATACCACTTCTGGTGGGCTCTTCGTACATCAGTCGCCAACAACTTGGTGTGTGCTACTTTCAACACGGTGGCACAAGTTGTCGATGCAGCGCGTAAGCTGGAGATGCTGCAAGAAAGAGAGGAGTTTGGGGAAGCAGAGAGACCCGAGAAGAGGTATTTATTCGTTATTCAGCGGTGACCATTTCGAATTCATTTAGTACTATCCAATATTTATATCTCTCTTTAAACTGCATCTTTCAGGCAGAAGACTGGGGACCGGTCTTAGCCGACTACTCAACAACAACCTACTCAGCCCAAGGGTAACAGTCAGACTCAAGACCGTTCTCCTACGGATAGGCGTGACGGTAATGATAATTACCGTAACAATGCGGAAAACTCCAACAGGAGCAGGTCCTTACACTTACTCATTTTCTTATGTTACATGTGATAAGTCATAATTCTGACACATTAGCAATCTTCTACTAGGAATCATGGTAACGGGAGGGAGCAGAACCAAAGAGGTTCACATCCTAACAATCCAGCTATCACTGGTATTACATCTTACGATTTTCTGCATTGTCCTTTTGTACCTATAAATCATGTCTCATGTGTACTTTTCCAAACAGGCTCCCAACCAGCAAGGGCACCTACTGGAGGGTATACTCGCCCTCTCTGCACTACCTGCAACCGTAGGCACCCAGGGCCATGTCGCCGCGACAGCGACGCTTGCTACAAGTGTGGCCTTACTGGTCATCACATGAAGGACTGCCGCAAGGGCGAGATGGAGGGCACATCTGGACATGCTGATTCCAAGCCGCCTCCTACTAGTAGACGCGTTTACATGACTTCTCGCGACCAGGCCAACAAGTCTACAGGTACCATCACTGGAATCTTGTATATGTATGGTCAAGCTGCATGTGTTTTATTGACACGGGTGCTACGCATTCGGTCATTTCTATTGCTTATGCCAAGAATGTTAGGATATCCCCTATGCCATTAGAAAATGTACTAAATATTTCCATGCCTTTAAGAGAATCGGTACGCATAACCCATGTGTACAAGAGCCTTCCCTTATAATTTGACGACAAGATTCGTCTTGTTGACGCACTCCCACTGGATATGTGCGATTTTGACATGATATTAGGCATGGACTAGCTATCCAAACATCACGCCACTATAGACTGCCATACATATCGGGTCATCTTCGGTGATGTAAATGCACCATAGTACATTCACAACGGGTTCGTACCCGGAAGGTCTGTACAAATAATATCAACCTTGCAAGCACGTGCACTATTGTCACGTGGTTGTGAGGGCTATCTTGCGACTATTCATGATTTGGAGGTTGAATCTCCATCTATCCAAAATCAGCCGATCATGTCAGAATTCCCAGACGTGTTTCTAGAAGAACTTCCGGGCATACCACCTGCTCGTAAAGTGGAATTTAATATCGAGCTCGTCCCAGGAGCTGAGCCAATATCTAAGGCTCCTTATCGCATGGCTCCCATTGAGCTGAAGGAGTTAAAAGAAAAACTGCAGGAACTGTTAGAACGCGGTTTCATTCGACCTAGTGCTTCTCCATGGGGCGCACCTGTTCTGTTCGTAAAGAAGAAGGACGGAAGCATGCGTCTATACATAGATTATCGTGAGCTTAACAAGATCACCATCAGGAATAGGTATCTGCTGCCACGCATTAACGACTTGTTTGACCAACTCCAAGGGGCCAAACATTTCTCCAAGATTGATATGAGGTCGAGCTATCATCAGCTACGTGTTAAAGAGCAGGACATCGCCAAGAGTGCTTTCCGTACACGTTATGGGCACTACGAGTTTGTAGCCATGCCTTTTGGCCTTACCAATGTTCCAGCTGTTTTCATGGATCTGATGAACCGTATCTTCTATGAGTTCCTGGACAAGTTCGTCATTGTCTTCATTGACGACATCCTGATTTTCTCTAAGTCCAAGGAGGAACACGAAGACCATCTTCGTACAGTATTACAGATTCTTCGCCAGAAGCAGCTGTATGCTAAATTCTCCAAGTGTGAGTTCTGGTTAGACAAGGTGGCGTTCTTAGGTCACACTGTATCAGCAGAAGGAATCACCATGGATCCAGCAAAGGTTGAGGCTATTACCAAGTGGCCAAGACCGACATCAGCGACTGAAGTTCGCAGTTTCCTAGGCTTAGCTGGTTACTACCATAGGTTCGTAGAGAACTTTTCTCGTTTAGCACTGCCATTGACCAAACTGATGCGGAAAGGGGAGAAATTCGTCTGGACGGAAGAAAGAGAGAAGAGATTTGAAGACCTAAAGCAGAAGTTAGTATCTGCACCGATTCTTACTCTCACATTTGGTACAGGTGGATTTCAAATTTATAGTGATGCTTCAGGGAAGGGACTTGGCTGTGTTCTCATGCAACATGGGAAAGTGATTGCGTACACTTCACGGCAGCTTAAGCCTTATGAGGAAAATTACTCTACGCATGACTTGGAACTTGCAGCAGTCGTGTTTGCATTGAAGATATGGAGGCACTACTTGTATGGAGAATCCTGTGATATCTTCACATACCACAAGAGCCTGAAGTACATCTTCACTCAACGTGAACTGAATATGAGACAGAGCAGATTGTTAGAGCTGTTGAAAGATTATGACATTAATCTGCAGTATCATCCCGGCAAGGCGAATGTAGTGGCAGATGCACTTAGTAGAAAGTCCGGTATGATAAACGACATTAAAATTGAGGAAGAAATTATACGAGACTTAGAGCGACTAGACATCAAAATCATGGTACATGGACAACACGATTACTGGGCTAATCTTAGAATGGAACCTGAGTTACTCTCTAGGATCAAGGAAGCTCAGAAGGATGATGGTGAAATTTGGGCGATCATTCAGAACTTAGAACAGCAGATGAAGTTTTGGTTGGATGACGATGGTATCTTATGGCAGGGCACCAGACTTTGTGTTCATGATGATCCTACTCTTAGGGAAGCGTTATTAGCTGAAGCTCATAGCTCCCCATTCTCCATTCATCCTGGTTTAACCAAGATGTACCACGACATCAAGCAATACTTTTGGTGGAGTGGTATGAAACATGATGTTGCAACTTACGTCTCCAAATGTCTTACCTGCCGGCAGGTTAAGATCGAGCATCAACGGTCTAGTGGTCTACTACAACCGTTAGACATTCAAGTGTGGAAATGGGACAAGATCACCATGGATTTTGTTACCGGTCTTCCGTAGACAAAGAGGAGGGATGATGCGATTTAGGTTATCGTTGATCGACTTACTAAGTCGGCTCATTTCTTACCGATCCGCAAGGATAATCGGGTCAGTAAACTCGCCGAAACTTACAAGAAGGAGATCATGAGACTTCATGGTGATCCATCCAGTATCATCTCGGACAGAGATCCTCGTTTCACTTCGCGATTCTGGAAGAGTCTGCAGAAAGCTTGGGGTACAAAACTTAAGCTTAACACGGCTTTTCATCCTCTAACAGACGGGCAATCGGAGCGAATGATTCAGACGTTAGAAGATATGTTGAGGTCATGTGCGTTGGAATGGACAGGAGATTGGGACGATTACATCTGTTTGGTAGACTTTGCATACAACAACAGTTGGTACGCAAGTATTAAATGTGCACCATTCGAGATGTGGTATGGCAGAAAGTGTCGCGCCCTAATCTGCTGGGATCAGGTTGGTGAGCGAACACTTGAAGGACCAGAAATGATAGAGTTGACCAACGAGAAGGTCGTTGTAGCTAAGCAGAAATTGCAAGAGGCACGTTCACGTCAGAAGAGTTATGCCGACAAGCATCGTAGGGACTTACATTTTAACGTAGGAGATCACGTCTTTCTTAAGGTATCGCCGGCACGTGGTGTTAGACGTTTCAGTATAAAAGGGAAACTCAGTCCTCGATTCATCGGACCGTTTGATGTCATTGAGCGAGTCGGTGAAGTATCTTATCGTTTAGCGTTACCTCCGCAGCTTTCCCACGTTCATGACGTTTTCCATGTGTCCTTACTCAGAGGGTACAAGTATCATCCCCTTCACATGGTTCAGTATCCACTGGAACAGATTCGTGAAGATCTTACCTTCATAGAGGAATCCGAACGAGTTCTTGACAGGCAAGAACGAGTCATGAGGAAGAAGACGATTCCATTCGTCAAAATCCTTTGGAGGGATCATACCGAGCGGGAAGCCACTTGGGAAACAGAGGAGTCTATCCGGGCTTCTTACCCTCACTTCATATTTTGAATTCGGGTATGTTCCTCTTTTAGTTATTTTATCTATAATTCAGGGACAAATTATTCTTTTTAGGGGGGAAGAGTTGTAAAACCCGCATGCTTTTACCATGAATAGTACACTTAGTAACGTACGTACATATTAAAAACTTTCCTTTTATAGCATGAACACGTGTCAAGATTAGTAATTACATAAGTTATGTATGTATTATAATTACGACAAGTATTAAGTACGTGTTAGTACACGATAATTATTATAAATAATAATTATAATCACGAACATGAAATTATGAACGTAAGAATCACGAACATATAATTATGTATTTACGTATATTATTAATACGATAATTATCGTTACGTACAAGTATTTATAATAACACGAATAATTAATAATAACGTAACACGTAAACACGAACACACGAACACGTAATAAAATAGACACGCGAAAGGCTTTGGGTTTCCCTTGGTGTGCACTACAAGCCGCGGCACAACAGAAGAGAGGGGCCCAACCCATATTTTGGTTTTATTAAAAATAACAAATAAGGGAATAATTCATTTACAAAGTTTTTCATAAAATCACAAAACCCTAAATCTCTTGTCTCTCTCTTTGGCCGGCGTCATCACAACACCACAAGGGGTGTTTGTTGGATTTTGATTAATTAATTCAAGGGTGTGTTCGTGTAATCGTTCTCCATTCATTCGACGTGTTTGGTAATCCGTAAACCCTTTTATTTTTTTCTTTTATTTAATTAATTGAAACATGAACTTTAATTAAATAAAAACATGGATAAAAACATGTCATGGGATCAAGGGGTAAAGATTAAAGGTTGTTTCGGGTTGTTGTTGTTCGGCCGCCACTCAAACCGAGAGCCCAAGTGTAGAATCTTGATAACCTATGAATCTATGAAGGGGTTGATGATTTCTAGAGAGAGAAACTAGAGAGAGAAAGTGAGAGAAAACTATGTGTTATTTTATTCAAATGGAAACAAGAAATGTTCAACAACCAACCCCTTTCCTAGGTGGAAAGGGGTATTTATACTTCCAAGTTACTAATGGACTTGGGCCGGCCCATGACAAGCCCATGGACCGGTTCTTACTTAACTAAATAAGTAACTATTAACTACGAGCTATTACAACATTAATAATATTGTGGAGTGACCGATACTTCTAATATACGTAAAAACGTATTTCTAACAATCTCCCCTAAGGGAGGTCACTCCACGTTACAAAGTTCTAAACCTAGCATACTATACTAAGTCTTCGTTCTTTAGCTCGTAGTCTTTTCTTCTTTTCTTTCTTTTGTTATGAATATGTTGGTTTGATCTTTTAGGCTTTGGCTTGAGAGCATTGTTCTTTTGGCCTTTCACGTGCGATCTTTGCCTTCTTGTGAATTTTGCCTCCTCGTGACTCCATGTTCCACACACTTATGTCTTTTTGTTGAATTCTCGAAATCTTTAGAGTTTGGTACAGCGGAAGAATTTATCTTGTACTTTCTTGAATTTTTGCTAAACTTTGATGCAGAAAAACATAAGCATGTGGGAACGACTTCTACAGGTACACCGCAACACCACCGTCTTTAACTGGTACACAGCAACGCCACCGTCTTCAACAGGTACACAGCAACGCCACCGTCTTTAACAGGTACACAGCAACGACACGAATAAAATGGCTTTGAACATTTTATTCTAATTCGGTAGCATTTTACCTCCGGTCGGTGAAGACCGTTGGACGATATTAGATATCGTACCCGTGACGGATAGTTTCAATTAAGTAACTTCCTGACAGGATTTCGCGGGTAAACCCGTTCTCTTTATTCGACCGTCCAAAGCTGACTGCGAACATAAAGAGTGAATCACTTGGATAAATTGTCCTTGTGATTTGAAGCCGTCAATTCATGAAACCTGGAACAAGTGAATTTCAATTAAGATTTTCACCATCGTTGCTTTCCAGTTGTCACGAGCTCAATTCATAAAGAATCTTGCACGTCACCTACCAAGTGCTGTTTGATGTTAACACTAGAAGGATTTCCACTCGTCACTGTGATCAATAAAGAGTCACTCTGAGTGTTCTGGCAAGATCATATGATAATGCGAAGAGGTCTGGAACGAGTTTAAGTTCAATTAAGAATTAAACCACTGTTTCTTTCCAGTTTTTCACAAGATTGGTTCTAAAAGAACCGCACGTGTAACCTACCATGAGCTTGTTTGATGTTGGCTCAAGCAGGATTTCCATCTTCATTGTAATACTTGCGTATTACTCGAATGTTCTGGCAATATTACAGGAATACTGCGTAGGACTCATGAAAATCTCTTACTTTTCACAGTGTGTGAGAAAGCAAGGAATAAATGGAAAGTGTCCTAATGAGACTTTTGATGATCTCTTGGCTCTAGACTCGATTGTGCGTTTTGATTTAGTGAGCGATGGCCGGAGAGGAGTGCCACCTTTTCAATACCAGTCTATTCGGAGTGAATAAACCAATAGATAACGTGTTGATCTCCGTGTGATTAAAACAAATACCTTTTGAGAGATATTTGAGTTAGCTGGGAAGGGTTGTGCATTGCATCACTGGGTCCATGACGTCTTTCTTCAATATCGAGAATCATTAACAAAAATGATCTCAATAGCATATGTATTGACCCGGTTTCTACCTAAAAGTTGTAAGGAGGGCTTCTTTCTTTACACCCTTTATCTTTACAATTCTTTTTCATTCTTCAACCCCTTCAATGCTTACCAATACGTCATAACTAGCACCTTGTTGTGATTGTTCCAGTGCTAGCTTAAGTACTTGGTCGGCATTCAGCTACGTTTACAATCTTTCTCCAACTTTCCTAGGACTTCTAATTCTATCTAGGGAATTGTCCTTGGGAAGATTCCATCGGCTCTGATGAATCATTGGACTAAACCTATTCCTACCACCCTTTTGTCACCACATCGTCGTGAATTAAGCGTGTTTTGGGAAAGTATAGCCACCATGAAAAATCATTGAAAATCACCTAAGGTACTTGTGATATTGAAATCAAAAGTTTTGTACCTTAGGTGTTTTGTTCATAAAAAACGCTCCCCCTTAACACGTGCTTTACACATATTAAGTTGGATTTTCGTTAAGTCTCTTTCATCTTTTAGCCAAGTATCATTTAAATCTCCTTAATCCCATTTTCTCCCCTTATCCAAAATGTTAACCATTAATATTTGGGATATTGAATGGATTAACCGGTCTTTGGGTAAAAAATAAAATCGATGTTTGGCCATAGAACAAGTTAATGCCTCCCCTTAATGTAATAAGGGATAGTTGTAGTGCTTTAGTATGATATATTTTGAAGGATTTAGAATCTCGTGAGAAATTCTTGAAAAATTATCATACCTTAACACTACATCAAGCCATTAAAGCACAATATTCACAAATATACATATTCACAATTGAAAACCAATATAAAGTACACCTGAAATGTACGACCCATTAGATGGATCGTTGCAGTAGCTTGTGGTGCACTAAATATGGTCTACCACCAACGAATCTTTCCAAGCTCCTCATCAATCTACGTTCACGGAGCTTTTGATCAATCTTCTTGATCACATACTTCGCCATCTGCCGATAACCCTGATGCCAATCCTCAGTCATCTCTGGCAAAGTCCCACCCGAATTGAGATGATCCAACTTTCCTCTGACGTAGATGAGAGTCCCATCACTGTACTTATAAAGCTCACCCACCCTCATAAACTTCATTAATCCTCGACTGTTCAAATAGAAAATCCCACAATTCGGAATAGAAATGCCGGTATAGGGACATCTGTTGACATGTTGAGGTAACACTTGATTCACTGGACGGGTTAGGTTAAGCTTCCTTTGGTAACTTTCGACTCCCAACTGAAGATCTTCAACTCGTTTCTTGATAACAACGCTTCGTGTGAACATACAAAGTGCTGTATTCAAGGCAATGAGGTCTTCACGAGGAATATGTGTGAGTTGATCACGGGTCATCAGAAGCAACATATCTTCGATATCCTCAAGGCGAATGAGAGAAAAATCTCCCTGTTGGATTTTGTATTCTCTGTCATCCTCCCTTTTCAAACGAATCTCCGTCACATGATAATAGCCATTCTTGGCTTCAGTTTTCAGCCCTAAAATACTGGAGATGCGGATATCGGATCTAACGTTGCTACCTGAATTGACTAAGCAGCAACCCCTGTACGCCCTTCGGACTCGTTCGTCCTAATGAGATGCACCTATGACAGCATACATATCATAATTACGATTTACCTTTGGGACCCAGAGTCGGTTTACCTTTTCTTCGATAAAGGGTATTGTCCCCTAGTTGGCAGCTTTCAGCAAGGTCAGGGAGGTTGCGTACTTTGATGACCCTTTGAGGAGATAAACCATATCATTGGTGACGAAGAATTCAAGAGCAATCTGATTATCTTGAGAAGGATCAAGTGGAGGTGGAGCTCTTTCTGAATCATGAAGACCTGGCCGTTGAACGGTATTCAGAGCTTTCAGGATCTCATCAGCATAATAATCGAACTCCATTTGGGTTAACCTGGTTTTGACGCGAAGTCTTTTATCCTTTAGTGATTTCTTCACCAAAGACGGAGTAACCGAAGTCTTATACTCATGAGCAAGAAATGCACACAAGTCAATCGGACTACGGATACGGAGATATAGAACATCTCTGTCAGCGTCCGTGATTGGATCATATTGCGCCGCTGCCGTGATCCAAGCCTGTGGCGGTGCAGTCTCGTCAATCTCCAACGTGTCTGCCCAGTCTCGTGTGCTTGGTTCAGGAACCGTAAATTGTTGTGCTTGTTGTAGAGGAGTAGAAACGCGAACATCTACTGGTTCTGATTCAGGCATCTCGGCGGTGTCATGAACGGGTGAGTGTTGTGCAGCTTCAGGTTCAGTTACTGATTCTGCAATCACAGGAGCAACAACAACAGGACTAACAGGGTTAGTGGTAACAGGTATAGATACAGCAATAGAAGTACCGGGAATCGATGACGCTGTAGTAGCATTCACATCGTAGCGCCACTTAGATTGTCTTGATTCCGTTGATGTTGATTTGTCCTTATGCGATGCATCTTTCTTGGACTTGGTTCCAGACTTAGCAGGTTTCTTTGAGCTGGTAACCTTATCCCCCTCTTTAGGCTGTTTACCCCCATCATTATCCTCATCGTTATCCTCGTTGCTCCCCCTAGCACTCTCCTCATTACCATCACCACCATCATCGCCATCATCATCATCATCATCATCATCATCATCCTCATCATCATCACCATCATCGTCATCGTCATCATCCTTTTCTTCTTCTTCTTCTTCTCCACCTTCATCTTCACCAGTACCCTCTTCTTCTTCACTTTCTTCCCTTTCTTCCTCAGGTAGAATGTGGTATGGTACCACACTTCCAAACGTTTTAAATAACCTATCATCCTCCATGATAGCGTCATTCAGGGATTTGTAAAGAGCCCGTTGAATCCTAGATTTATCAAACGATCCAAGTTCCCTCATACGAGCTTTGAGGATCTTCTTAAATTCAAAATCCGTCAAGTCATAGGCAATTTTGTAGGCGGATTCAGAAGGATTGGATGACTTGATCATCAAGTTGTCAGCCGCGAGTGTTTTCAACTCATCACGCAGTTTAGGCATAATGGATTCAACAGATTCTTTCACTCTCTCTTCCACAGAAGCTTCAAGTGCTTCTTTCTGCTCCTTGTATTTATCCCTCATCGCTTGAAGTCTAGTGATATGTGCAGCATGCTTATCCGCCTCAGCCTGCTTAACCTGAGCTAGTTCTTCTGCATGAGCTTTTCGCGTCAATTCCATATCTGCAGCGAACTTAGCAAGCATCTCTTCTTGGGATTTCCTAGATGCTTCTTCACTTTGAGCTCGTCTATGTAGCTCTTGGCGAAGTTCATCCATTTCTCTTTTGTGATTATCCGTATGTTTATCCAACATTTCGGCCATCACCAATGCAGCCATTGTAGATGTTGCAGAGCTGCTCTGGGTTGATTGAAGAGGCTCGGTTGTTACTACGGTACTAAGGATGGGAGTTATTGGTGGTGGAAGGAATGGTGTTGAAGCCGGTCTGGTTGGTAAGGGTTGTATTGGTGGAGGTTGAGTTGCTAAGGGTTGAGTTACTAACAGTTGAGTAGACACCATGATTGTAGGAGCACCGGACTCCTTTTCAACACTTGCTGAAACAGGGATTGATGGCTCCTTCGAAGTAGAATACCGTTCAGGTGACCCAAACTCATCAATATCCTCTGGCTCCTCGTACTCTTCTTCAATATTTAACCTTGCACCTGAACCACTACCGCCCGTGTCTTTCTACTCCTTTCAATAGCTATCTTCATCATTTTTCTCTCCGTCTTGTCAAGAGTAGGATCAACAACATCTTCTTCATCACGTAGAACTAACTCATCAGCCTTACCCTTTCCCTTCTTAACCTCAGTCTTCTTCTTCTTGGTTTCGGGTTCAGGTAAAGCAGCTGGTTGCTTGCGTTTACCTTTACTCTTGACCGTAGTAGACGAGTCTTCTCCAGTCTGAAGGTTTGCTTTTAGCTTCTTGATTTCTAGCATCAGTAGCTTGTAATCAGCAGAACCTTTGATTTTATCCGTCAGAAGATAATCGGGAATAGGACCAGGAATCACACCACCAGATGGTCCTTCATGCCTTAGATCTACCGTATGATCAGCTTCTTCGGTGTGATGACGACTTGCTGCACGCCTATCAATATTAAGATCATTCTTCATACAATAGTTGATGATAAGCTTGATAAACTGAGGGTAAGCAAAGAAGTTAGTCTTCAGCTTCTTGTTTTGGAAGAGTTGAAAGGTGAATTCTTCCCATCACAACAATGCATAATCTGCATTTACGCCTTTATACATTCCATAGAAGATGTTCATAATAGGACTGTGCAAAGCATCATGCCCACTTGTTTTCGGTGTAAGACATCTACTGAGAATACCCAACAATGCTCTCCAAGGTTGTCCTACTTTAGCAGTGGTAAATTCAGACGCAACTCGTATGTCAGGACATCCAATAGCATCGAATAACTCCATGAGTTCGTCTTTAGTAGGATCCCTCGAAAATACCATACCTTTGGGTGAATCCCTAATGCCAAATAGCTTACGGGAGTCTGAAACCTTAAGTGTATGCTGCTTGTTGTCGAGAGTGAAGGTGATCTTGTTTGAAGTGATTTCCTTGGTAGCCCAAAACTCATACATATAATCATAAGGCACCGAGGCAGTACTTCTTAAGGCATTCTTGAAATGAGATTGATCAAGAATTGCTATGGCGACTTTGAAACCATGGTGAGTGGATTTTGAGACTTGCTTCAGCCGGTAATTGTTTGGTATGAACTTTAGGGTTCGTGCTTCAGCAATTGCGGCTTCTCTAGAGTCTTGGATAGCTTGTACCGTTGGATTAGTCATTGTATCTGCTTAAGATAAGACATGAAAGGTTGATGCACAAAAATATATAGATATGTATCATTATTACTTCTAAGCATAACATATTTCATAACTTAATTCAACAAGTACTTATAGGCAAACACTGTTAATCAAACAACTCTTCATCCGGAACTTTCCTTCATTCGGAACTATTCATTCGGAAGTCCTTCATTCGGAAGTTCTTCAATCGGAAGTTCTTCATTCGGAAGTTCTTCATTCGGAAGTTCTTCATTCGGAAGTTCTTCATTCGGAAGTTCTTCATTCGGAACTTCTTCATTCGGAACTTTCTTCATTCGGAACTTCTTCATTCAGAACTTCTTTATTCGGAACTTCTTCATCCGGAACTTTCTTCATTCGGAACTTCTTCATTCGGAACTTCTTCATTCGGAACTTCTTCATTCGGAAGTCCTTCATTCGGAACTTCTTCATTCGGAAGTCCTTCATTCGGAACTTCCTTCATTCGGAAGTCCTTCATTCGGAACTTCCTTCATTCGGAAGTCCTTCATTCGGAACTTCCTTCATTCGGAAGTCCTTCATTCGGAACTTCCTTCATTCGGAAGTTCGTTCGGAACATTCCTTCATTCGGAAGTTTTGTTCAAAACTTCATTCATTCGGAAGTTATTATCCATGTTCATCTGGAACTTCAAAACACAGCCTATTGATGATTTAATCTAAGCGCGTTTGTGAGTTCTAAGGCAATCTAAGGTAACCAACCACAATCTAAAGATATTCCGAGCATAACCCATCTAAAACCTTAATCAATTAATCCTAATTTGGCAAATAAACCCTAAATCTGATAAAGTTTACTACCCGAATCAATTAACCAGATTTAGATGAAGAATTTGACGAATTATAAGTTAAATATTGATGTAATTACCTTCTAAGATCGAATGAAACAAATGGATTTGATTAACACGCGAATTTTGAGAGCTTGTGTATGTGTATAACAATGGCGGCAAAGGTGAAGAAATGAATAGGAACAGTGAATGATGAAAAGTTAAACGTATGGAGGGTTTTGTTTTTGACTTGGTCAAATTTTTTAGCAACTTTCAACAAATGTCACTAAAGTCCCTATACTTTTCACTCTTATCCTTTTTAAATGCTAATTCCTTTTCTTTTCTAGTTACTCTAGCCATAGTTAAATTTTGCCAACTTAACCTACACGCCACTTAAGCATCTCAACCTATTTGTAAATCTCCAAGATCTTTAAGTAATTCCTATCACATTGAACAAGCACAAGTCGTATTCTAAAGCAAGACCACTCAATTATCATTCAGCCAATTAATTTTCCACAAACACTTTTGAAAATCGATTTAATGACGAAGATGATTTAATATTTTCTCCCCCTTAAACGATGACCCGTTTTCTATTTAAAGAGTTGTAGTCATTGTTTAAAGAGTCAAATATTGATGAAAACATTTCCAATTAATGTCTTGAAAAAGATTGATTCGTGGTGTCAATAAGATTTCTCTTATTTTAACAAATTAATGCACTGAGACGTACAATAATTCGTGTTAGACCAAGTTGTAAAGTAAACTTGGTCCCTTTGCATGATTTGGCTTGTAAATCATGCCCGAGAAAATTAATTCCCGTTCTGAGCCAACGTTTTCCAAGGAAATACGTGACTTTAATATGAAAACCGGGTTGCAGTCAGAAATAACTACAAGCCATAATGGGCATGTTTTAAAAATGTACAACTTTTATACGGACTCTATTTATGGCACCGTGTCAATATTGATCGACATTTCTAAGGCCGTAAATATTACCGTACTAAAAGACATGCCTGATTTAAAAACGAAAAATACTTTTGGTTTTTCTTGATTTTATACTTTTTATGGTTTTTTTGGGTTTTATATTTTTTATGATTTTTTTTTTGGTTTTATATTTTTGTATTTTTCTTTTGTGGTTTATATATTTACTATAATATACATGATCACGAACAAAGGATACTCTGAATAGTTTACCACCACTATTCAGCTGATTCTTCTGCTAACTCTTTGAGAGTCGCTGGAGTAAATGATTTCATGCCAAGCTTGTCGATCAAAAACTCGATTCGTCCTCGATCTAAGGCTTTGGTGAACATGTCTGCCAGCTGGTACTCAGTAGTGACAAAATACAGCTCGATCACTCCGTTCTCCACCTGCTCTTTAATGAAATGGTAGCGAATGTCTATGTGCTTGGCCCGGGAGTGTTGAACATAGTTGCAGCAAAGGGCAACGGCGCTCTTGTTGTCACAATACATCGGGATTTAGTTGAATCCCAAACCGTAGTCAGTTAGTTGTGATCTCATCCAAAGGACTTGAGCACAACAACCGGACATGGCGATGTATTCAGCCTCCGTGCTTGATATTGCAGCGCTTTTCTGCCTTTTTGAAGACCAACTGATCAATGTGTCGCCAAGGAGTTGCACAGATCCAGAAGTGCTACGCCTCGTGTCTTGACACCCAGCATGATCGGCATCTGCGTATGATATTAAAGCAATAGAGGAATCTTTCGGATACCATAGACCACGATGAAGTGTTCCTTTTAGATACCGAAAGATCCTTTTAACAACATGTAGGTGCTTTTCGGTAGGCCGAGCCTGATACCGGGCACACATGCATACAGCAAATTGCAAATCAGGCCTGCCAGCAGTCAGATAGAGAAGGGTGCCGATCATCCCACGGTAAAGTTTTGGATCGACAATAGTCCCATTCCTATCTTCATCTAACTTGGATTTCTCCACCATTGGAGTGTCCACGGGGTCACAATTTTCAAAGTTATATTTCTTTAAAGATTCTAGAGCATATTTGGATTGATTAATAAAGATGCCTCTGGGATTCTGAGAAATCTGTAATCCTAAGAAAAATGAAATTTTTCCCATCATCGACATCTGAAAGCGTGTGGACATTATCTTCTCAAAGCGATTTGACAATTCTATGTTAGTGGCAGCAAATATTATATCATCAACATAAATTTGTACCAGAATCATGTCGTTGCCCTCCTTGAGAGTGAATAGAGTGGGGTCCACCTTGCCTTTGGAGAAGCCTTCCGAAATGAGATATGTTGAGAGGAGATCATACTACGCGCGTGGAGCTTGTTTCAACCCATAGAGAGCCTTATTAAGCTTGTACACATGATTAGGAAACTCCGTGCTAACGAACCCATCCGGCTGACTAACATAGACTTCTTCCCTTAGTTCACCGTTCAAAAATGCCGTCTTCACATCCATTTGATAGACGATCATGTTCATATGAGCAGCATACGCAAGGAATAGTCTAATGGCCTCCAATCTTGCAACATGAGCAAAAGATTCTTCAAAGTCTATACCCAAGGCTTGTTTATATCCTCTAGCGACCAATCTAGCCTTATTCTTCAATACTGCACCCATCTCATCAAGTTTAACCTTATAAACCCACAACAGAGTAAGGATGTTAACCTTGTCAGGGAGAGGAACTAATTCCCATACTTCAAGTCTCTGGAATTCATTTAGTTCCTCTTGCATGGCTTCAATCCAAGATGATTGAGTCATAGCATGTTGCCAGTTTTTAGGCTCAACTTCGGAGAGAAATGCATCAAAGTAGCAATAGAGTGCACTCTCTTGTAATTGATGGCGTGTAGAGACTGGTCGATCTAGATCTCTAATGACATTCCTGATTGGGTGATCTTTTGTCCATTTAGTGCTATGGTTTTCAATCCTAGGTGGTCTGGAGTGAACAATAGAAGGAGCTTCTTCTGAGGTAGACGCGGCTGAAGGGTTTTCAGGTATCGCTACACCAAAGAAAGGAAGCTCTTGCAAGTGAGCATATTCCAAGTCGTGATCAATAGAATCCTCTTCAACATCATTAGGCACAAGTAGGGGTGACGATTCAGGTGTAGTTTGAGAATTACTTGGTGAAGGTGCATCCGGTTCAATGTTAATTGAAGATGCATTGGATAAAGCTTCATTTGCAGGAGCAACAACTTCAGGTATTGGAGCTATCACTACAGGTGCTGGAACTTCATCAGTTGGGGGATCAAAGAATTCGTCAAACAACGGTTGAAACAGTTTATCCCACTCGGGCCTTGTTGGTGGTAAAAATGATGTAGAAGTAGGATTATTGGGAACTAATCCGGAACTAATAGCACCGGTTCCCATCTCATGAAGCGCGGGTTCAGAGCTGTGTTGCTCAGAAGCCATCGCTGTCAGCTCATCGAAATCTGCGTCCATAGTTTCTACAATCTTACCAAGACGACGGTTGTAAATTTGGTAGGCTTTCTTTGAGGGTGAGTAACCAATGAAAATACCTATATCGGCTTTTGGTTGAAGCTTTACCAAGTTCTCACTATTAATGTTTGGATAACAAAGAGCACCAAACACATGAAAGAATGAAACATCGGGTTTACGATCATGTAGAAGCTCATAAGGTGTTTTTCCATGGCGTTTTCGAATGATAGAACGGTTTTGGGTGAAACATGCAGTAGATATCGCTTCTGCCCACAAGAACAATGGAGCGTTCGCATAAATAAGCATAGTCCTAGCAGCTTCCATAGGCGTACGATTCCGTCTTTCAACGACACCGTTTTGTTGTGGAGTGCGTGCAGCGGATGTTTCATGTGAAATACCAACTCCTTCATAGTAATCACGAAGAGTCTGGTTGACGAACTCTGTTCCATCGTCTGTCTGAATACGGCAGACAGTACTATTCAAACGTACCTGAATGAATTTCAGAAAAGTGATGATAGCCTTCGGTGCTTCATCCTTTGTACGTAAAAATCTTACCCATGTAAACCTGGAGAAATCATCCACAATGACGAGAATGAATTTCTTACCGCTCACACTTTCAGTTCTCATTGGCCCACAAAGATCCATATGCAAAAGATGAAGTTTTTCTTGATTGGTGTCTTCAGCTTTGGGCTTGTAAGATTTCTTGGTACTTTTCCCCCTTGAACACGCGGAACATAAATGGTCCTTGTGAAATTTAAGCTTTGGAAGACCACGAACTAATTCGTTTTTAGCCAGATGATTAATAGCATCAAAGTTGAGATGAGATAATCTGCGATGCCATAACCAAGACTTGGTCTTAGATGCTTTAGAGAGAAGACATACTGGAGAGGCGGCCATCATGTCTTGCAGGGACAACGTATAAAGATTTGCACCACGAGAACCCTTCAACAAATCTTTTCCTTCCAAGTTGCGGATGAAACAAGTATGTTGTCGAAAAGCAACCTCTAGGTTGGAATCACAAAACTGTCCTACTGAAAATAAGTTATGACCAAGACCTTCTACATAGTATACCCTTGAAATCGTAACGTTTCCAATCTGATATTCACCATACCCCATTATCTTTGCTATATGATCATTCCCGAATTTAACCGTACCAAGAAACTTGCTGACAAAATTTAGGAGCATCGAGCGATCTCCGGTCATATGCTTTGAACAACCGGAGTCCAAATACCAGAGGATGATTTGGACCACCTGAAAATATCACCACACGAAGACAATGTAGAGGTATCGGAATCTGAATGTTCCTTGTTATTAGCAGGTACAGATTTAATAATCTTAGATTTGCTAACTTTAGGTTTCTTAGATTTCCTAGCCTTCTTCTTCCTAGTTGGTGGTGTAGATTCTAGTTGGCTCAAATCCTGTGGTATTTCTTCACTGATAGGCACTATAGTGGGGGTTGACCTAATTAAAGGGCGCTGTTTCCATACTTTAGTGCTAGTGTGCCTAACTAAAGGACGCTCAGACCTAACCTCAATGGATGCATTCCTAGTTAAAGGGCACATTGTTCCATCTAATGTAAAGGTCCTACCAGTGGGACGCCATTGCCAGCCAACCTGGGCACGAGTTCTACCCGTTGGCTTCCATTCAAGACCATTCCTAATGGCATTCATTTCATTCAAATGATCAATAAGACACACATCATGACGTTGGGAAAACATACATTCATTACAATTCCAACAATTCAAATTAGAATTCACGAATGGTTTAGGCTTCTGCACAGGCACAGAGCTTTTAGTCTTAACATGATTCTTTTTATATAAAACTGAACTAACATTCCTATGGTGAGCTTCTACGTTCTTCTTGTTGGTACTACTAGTGGAGGGCTTGATCTTATCTTTCTTGAGTGGCGATCCTTTAGCCTTAGTAGACTCTTTTACTCCTGTAGAAGGCAAAGTGGGAACATTAGCAACAGATTTTAAAGGTGCCTTACTTGATTGTGCCAATGAAGGTTTTGCTCCTGGAGTCTTATTAAATGGAGTTACAGCAATGGATCGATTAGTGAGTAGTGTCGAACCTGGTTTACCTATGTATTGCAAGTAGGCTAAGCAATATTGAACACGCTTAATATATTCATGGGCTGAATAATAGTAGCTACTTGAGGGATCTAAGGCATAAAGATCGTCTAAGATATCCCTAACAAGATCTACATGCTTAATGGCATTCCTCATATAATCATCGTAGGTAACCGGGTTTCTCTTATGAAGCGGGTTCTTATAAAGCACTACTGACTCGGTTGTTGGAGCACTAGTGGACGGTGCAGAGTCGGTAGCTGAGTTATCAACAACTTCTTGTCAAGTAAGAAGAAGTGTCTCCTTTAACTCGGCCAAAACCATATTTTTGTCAATGAGCATGATGTTTAAGTCAGAGATTTCCTCACATTTTTGGTTCAATTGTTCAACATAAGATTGTTGCTGTGCCGCATTAAAAGCGAAGCGTACTTCTAGTGAACCATAAAGTTGGGACATTCCCTGTCTTGCACGATCCATCTCCCCTAGAATAGACGAAAGTCTAATTTCTAAGTCCTGGTTTTTTGACTCTGCAGCCTCTAGTTCCAATTTTAATGTTTCATTTGATGACACATCTCTCTTCAATCTCATAATCTCTTCCTCTAATGCCTTAACAATTGCAATCATCTTGTCACTCGTCTCAACACCGTTTTCACAACTATTTGATATCAAAAGATCCTCATTTTGAGTTTGTTGTTTTAATTCTAAAGATATACAATGTTGTTCTAGTTGATTAAAGCGTTTTGAAAGTAAAGTGTAAGAATCTTGTAGCTTTAAAAACTCAGCGTTAGATTCGTGACAAGAATGATTATCTACCTCATTTACAGTATCAGCAACATTTACAGAGAGATCACACACATCATCACATATATTCACAGCATCACAATTAATCATAGCGGATGTAAGCTCATTCGAATAATTAACATTTACAGTAGTAAGCACATCACACGAGATTACTTCGGACAAGAATCGGTCATATTCAGATAAAATCTTTTCCTTTTCAATTAGTTGTAGTTCGTAAGCGGTGTCCATTTCATAAAACACTTTTTGAACTTCTCCAATTTCAAACTCAAGATTTTCCTTAAGAGATGCAAAACTTCCTTTTAGACTTTCGACAAATGGATTGATCTCATTTTTAAACACCTCGTTCATGTGTTCGAAAGCCCATTCTCCGGCGTTTAGGCCATTTGAAGTCGTACATTCCAAAATGACCTTGTCAAAATTAGTAAAGTATTGATTAATCCCTTGCAAGTTTAACCATACAGTGCTAACAGGTGGGAGATCCTTTGGAATTTCCTTAGGACCTTCCATGTTGACAAGTGTAGGAAATGTACTAGGGTTTTCTTCATTCAACATGTAGGTTGGTGCTGTAATGAGATCTTTGTCCATATGGAAGCGAATTCTAAAATCCGTTTTAGCAAGCTCCTGATTCATTTTAAAATAATCACACTCGGGATATTTTGCAGAATTGTATGACCGATCCTCATCAACTAGATCCTTACTTGTGCGATCATCGAAAATAACAATCGGTTCTAAGACCAATCCTAATTGAGCTGCATTATAAAGTCTAGGACTATGAGTCAAAGCTTGTTTTGCATACCGTGGGTTAGGGGGAAGGCCTTTTTGACGTGAGAAGTTAAATTCTCTAAACGAAGCATCAAATAAGTGCACTAGTTGAGAAGCAGCGTATTGTCTTAAAAGCAAATAATCTAGACTTCTAATCTTATTAGCAGCATTAATCTCCATTTCATTCTTCTTAGACTCGAGTAACTCAAAATCCGTTTGAAGTTTTTGAAAATTAGTGACCACTAACTCCTTTTCTTTAAGTTCATTAGAAAGATTTGCTCTTAAGTTTTCAATTTCTTGCAAATGACCCATTTGTTTGTTTCGAAAGTGATCATATTCGGGATTTGTAAGAACACTAGACGAAGGCACTAATTCCAAGGTTTGAACTTTCTCATTGCTTAAGGCAAGCTCATCAGACAAATTCTTATTCTTAGCTAGGGTTTCTAAGAGTGCAGCATTCATTTGGCTAAGTAATGTAGCAGGAACCATGACCAAATCTTGTTGAGCAGGATTAGGCGTATGCGAAATGGCTCCCGGTTGTGATTCACTCAAAGTCTGGGGACTCACATTGATATTACTATCATTGATTGTCTCCTATTTGAAAGACTCACCACCGAAAATTCATTCGAATCAGCACTCTCTTGCACAACTTGATGTGGTTGAATACTAGCATCAGTGGTATTATCGGTGGTATTAATAAGTACCTCAGATCTCTTTTCTGGCCCTAAGCTGGAGATAGTTGCCATGAGAGCAGCCTTTACAGATTGAAATTCATCACAGTCTGAGTCATACGCATCGAGATCATCTGCTTGGTATGCTGCATTCTGTGTGGTGACAGTGTCTTGTTCAGCAATCCCTGGATCAGCAAGAAATGCAAGCTCCTCTTCATCAAGTTCCCTTCCTTGTGCCTGAGCATTCACCAGATAGATCTTCTTTGCAAACCATTGACCATCCCTTCTCCTCTTGGGTTTCTTGCAATCCCTGGACATGTGTCCTTCTTCCTTGCAGTTGTAGCATGTAATCATTCTCAACTTGCCTGTGGAATTAGCCCTTGGAGGATTGTTGACCATTGGAGCAGGATTGACCGTGCGAGCATTAGTAGTTGATAGTAGGTCTCCCCTGATATGGTTGAATAGGTTGAACCATTACCCTGCCATTCTCAATAGTAGCTTGTTGGCGAGAATTGGATGAATTCCTCAACTGATTGTTGGTAGGAGCTTGTCCTCTAAATCCTCGTTTGCTTAAAGTCCTTGTGAGATAAGCAGACATAGTGGTTAACACTTCAACTGGGTCAGTTCCTTGTTTGAACACAGGAATGGGGACTTCTTCATCATCATCACAATACATTGCTTGATCTTGTTGAGCTGCATAATCACTAGAAGGAATACTCATTTGATCAGGGTAGCTTGTTGGATATGCTGCATTCTCTTGATAAGAAGAATATGAAGATTGAGCATAAGGTGCAATACTTGCTGGGTGATGTTGTGAAGCATAGTGTGGTGAAGGTGCATTGAACCGATATTGTTGCTGATGTGAGGTGGGTGGTTGCGGTAGAATCGAGTATTGGGGGAAGGTTGGTGTCATGTAAGGTGATGGATGATAGGCTTGATGTCCCAAGATATAAGGAGTGTTGTTGTGAGACAAGCTTGGTTGATTCGCCATCAAAGCTAAGGAATCAGGGTACATACCTCGAGGCGAACGGTGCATGATCACATGTTTCTCATGCTGCTGAAGGAAAGCATAGAGTTGATCCAAATTGCACTTATGCAAATCCCTGGTTAACTTAACATCGGTAATATACTCACCCCATTCAGCTTGAGGTAAAGTATTCAAGAATTTGGTGTTAACCTGGAATGGAGCAATCACGAGATTATATACATTCAGATCATTCATGAGAGTGGTGAATCTGAAGTAATAATCGTGAAGCGTTTCCCCTGGGTTGTACGTGAATCTATCAAACAGATCATACAACTGACATTCCCTTTCCTGTTTGGTGAGAGCCGTACCTTGTAGCAACACCTTTAGACGTTCCCATAAATCCTTTGCCACCGTATACTGACTTATCATCCGATAGATGTCATGGGGAAGAGCTTGGAGAATGGTTTGAAGAGCCTTTTCGTCTGCATCGGCAACAAGTTGTTGAGCTGGTGTAAGTTCTTCAAATTCTCTTGGTCGAGTCACATTGTTAACCACGATGGTACCATAGTCAAGTGGACCATTTAAAATTGACTTAACCATAAGCCTCCCATAAATCGGTTTTCCCTTAAGGTAAGACATCATCCGGCCTTGCCATGCTTCAAAAACTTCTTTGATGAGCATTGGATGGCGATTATCCGTTCCCGTAATGACGAAAATATCCGTAAGGGATGTCATCTGAGGCATTACTGAATTCGGATTCATTTTGTCAACTTCAAAGAGACAAAGATTATCGGTTGATCGAGCAGTGAAGTAAAGCTTGTGAATTGTGTTGAGTTTTTGTTGTAAGAAACCAAGATTAAATCCTCTAAAAAATCGTCGAAAAAACAAGTAAAATAACCTTTGATTCGGAACTTTTTGTTGATTCGGAAGTTTGATTCGGAAGATTTTGACTTGGAAATACCTTGATTCGGAACTTTTGGTTCGGAAGTCTTGATCCGGAACTTTCCCTTGATCCGGAACTTTTCCCTTGATCCGGAACTTTCCTTGATCCGGAACTTTCTCCTTGATCCGGAACTTTCCTTGATCCGGAACTTTTGGTTCGGAACTTCCTTGATCCGGAACTTTTGTTGATCCGGAACTTTTGGTTCGGAACTTTTGGTTCGGAACTTCCTTGATCCGGAACTTTTGTTGATCCGGAACCTTTCGTTCGGAACTTTTGGTTCGGAACTTCCTTGATCCGGAACTTTTGTTGATCCGGAACTTTTCGTTCGGAACTTTTGGTTCGGAACTTTTGGTGTTGATTCGGAACTTTTGCTGGGTAATCAGAAACTTTGTTCAAGTATGAACAGTCGATCAAAAAGAAGATTTAAACCCAGATTTTTACCAAATAACCCAAAAAGTTTTGTGATTTCTACAATAATAAGTAAAAACTAATACTTATCTACTAATCCCAATCACAAAAACACCAAAAACACCAAGAATCAAGATGAATCTTCTTAAAGGACACAAATACAATCAAAAACTAAAAAACCACACAAATCATTACCTTAAATCACCCCATAGCTCTTGATACCAAATGTAGAATCTTGATAACCTATGAATCTATGAAGGGGTTGATGATTTCTAGAGAGAGAAACTAGAGAGAGAAAGTGAGAGAAAACTATGTGTTATTTTATTCAAATGGAAACAAGAAATGTTCAACAACCAACCCCTTTCCTAGGTGGAAAGGGGTATTTATACTTCCAAGTCACTAATGGACTTGGGCCGGCCCATGACAAGCCCATGGACCGGTTCTTACTTAACTAAATAAGTAACTATTAACTACGAGCTATTACAACATTAATAATATTGTGGAGTGACCGATACTTCTAATATACGTAAAAACGTATTTCTAACACCAAGGCTCTCGCGTCCTTGGTTCGCACCACCCACCGAGACATATGTCTCGGTGTGGCTTAGTCTCGGTCGACAGCAGGTACAAGGGACCCCGACATGCGTCGGGGTGTCCTTGTGGTTTATATGGGTCTCGGCAGCAAGAAAACCAACACCACCGGCTTAAGCCGGTGGCTAAATTGGTCAAGCAAGGGGAACCGCAGCGCACGCAGGGGAACCACTGGCTGCAGCCGGGGGGAACTTTTGTGACAGCGGCTAGCCGAGAGGGTCAAGACCACCGGCAGCAGCCAGTGGCAGCTTACCAAAAGCAGGGGCAACCGGCTCAGCCGGTTTGCCACTATTTTGGGGGTGTTTGGTCCAGACCGGTTCACGGGTTTTCACAGGTCCAGTTCACGACATGTTTTAATTAGATAACACACGGGTTCAGTTCATGATTATTTTTACAAGTCTAATTATTTTTAAAAGTATATTATTTTTACAAGATAATTAAATTAATTAATACATGACTTATAATTAATTTAATTAAACATGAAACTTAGGTTATTATTATTATTAAATAATACATGTTTTAACCTAAGTATTTATTTATTTATTTTACACTATAGTATTAATTAATTATTAAGCATGACATATAATTAATTAATAATCATGACTTAGGTTATATTAATATAGTATTAATACATGTTTTAACCTAAGTAGTTTTATACACTTTGATTTAGTTAAATCATACTTATATTTAATTAAATCAAATAACCTATAGTTTATTTAATTAACATGCTATGATTAATAAACTATACCATATCACATGATTTATGATATTTAATTCAGCTTAATTCTAAATATGGAAACTTTCTAATTCAGGAAACTTACTATTTTTTGGAAACTTTCTATTTTTAGAAAATGATCTATTTTAAGAAGTTAATCTATTTTTAGAAACTTTCTATTTTTGAAAACTTTTTATTTTAGGAAACCTGCTATTTTTAGAAAGTTACTTATTATTACACAACAAGCATAATAATACAAGGAATACAAGTAATACTTAGTCAGAATGTACAGAATACATGAGAAACACGGCATAATGTTAAAATCAGTAAAACAAGACATGAATATATAAAACAAGCTAAGACATGATATAAAACCAGTTACGTACTCAGTAATCGAAATACTTATACATGTATATAATTTATGTAGCATTAGTGAGATCGAAGTAGGACTCTCTTCAGTTCGTCTTCTTCGTTCACTGGACATAAGGTACGGATTTCCCGTCCTTCAGTATGGACATTCTTTCCTTATTAGGATTCCCCGTTTGCAGCCAACTGTTTTCCCAATATTTGTTTTATATGTTTGATACTTATGTTAGAATAAGAGCCTAATCCATATACATGCATGACCAGTGTCACCTAGTTATGGAGGTACCATAACCATAACATTGGAGGCACCAGTGTTATGACTTCCCCACGGCGAAGTGATTGCTCGAGGCGTCCCTTTTCAGTTTTGGCCATTGTTATTATATTATCATGTGGGGTGTATGGGTGCATCCTAGTTACATGTTTACCAGTATTATCAGAGTGAATGTGATGTGTGCCTTGCATCCTTCACTAGGAGCTGATCCCTCCTACCCAGACTATTTAATTAGAGGCAACCCCTCTAATTGCATGACGAGGTCTCCCCTCCAATTATTCATGCACGGTGGAACCTCATGACCTATATGGGCTATTCGGCTAATTAAAATAGATTTTCATAGAAACATAAGTATTTTCAAACTATAAAACCAGTTTTATGAACATGAATCCAGATTACTTAGAACTTATGATATTCCGCTGCTATTAGTCTTTATGCTTACGATATTCCATGCTATACTTGTATATCCGTGCACTGAGCGTTATGCTCAGCCGTTTTCCTTTCATGTTCCCTAACGACAGGTACTCAAGGGTGCTCGTAGACTTTAAGCGTACGTGCATATGGATTGGAAGCGTTCTAGCCTTCTCTACTTTATGCATTTCATCATACATTTTGCTACTTATTTCCATGGATATTGTTTAGTCCTTTTCCTTTATAGTACTTATGTTTGTGTGTGATGAGCTTATACTTTGGGGTACCGATGTTTGTTTCCGGTATTTCCTTTTATGGTCATGTAATGTTTTAGACATTTTCCTTGTATGCTTTGATGACACGCCATAATCACGCGTGGCATTTCCATTTACCAAAATGGGTGTCACAACCTAAACCTTGCAACATACCTCATCTCAATGACCTCTCTTGTTTCCCTAATCTCACTAGGAATTGTGAAAAATTTTCTTATCTTCAATCTCCTTTTCCACCACCACCTTCTTATTTTGATGGTCCTCCCCCATCAAGCGAATTTGTTTTGCATCATGGAAGCTCATGTGCGTTTTGTCGATTTCAAAAAATTGAACTTGCTCATGTTATGACAAATTAAATTTTCTTGAATTTTTTCTCACTCAACCTCCTCTCAAAGTATTTGTTCCCGTGAACAAATATTCAAATGATGCATCGCCGTCTTATTTTACCAATTAAAACACACTTTATGTTCTAATTGTTTAAGTCAAATCAAAACCTAAGCAATGTTGGAAGATTATCTCTAATATAATAGTTTATGCTTATGTTGTTTATTTTCAATATTTTTTGTTTTAATATTCATATTTTGTGTATGAATATTTTCCTTGTATTTTCTTTCATATTTTTGTAATATGATTGACTTGTGTGTTATTTCTTGCTTTGCTAATTCTTTATCACACATATTGTTAAGAGTTGATTATGGTTAAAATTTACAATTATTTTGGGTGATTCCAAAAATTCTAAGTTTGTAACCTTTTGACATATGTTTTAATTAGAATTGGTACGGATGTTTCTTTTCTACCTTTATTCCACCAGTTGTGAGTTAATCTTGTCAAAACACTCTATTTGTACATACTTACCAAATACTTACTTCTAAATTGAGATTTCTTTTCTTCCTCCCTCTCAAGTTAGTTAGTAGGTAGTGACTATAGTATATACATTGGTGTTTCTTTTTTCTACTAACCTTTGTATGTAGCTTGTCACCTTAGCTCGATCACTTGGTGCCCCAAGCTAGAGGGAGTAAGCACCAAGGGGAGCTACTAGCAAAGTCGATTCTTCTCTACTTCAAAGACTTATGCTAACCTTTTTGCTTTGACAAACGGGGATAAATGATAGTGATAAACTCATTAATAATTCGAAAACTTTTTTTTTTACATAAATGAGTTTATAGTTTGTCATAATCAAAAGGGGAGATTGTTAATGCAACTAATGCCTAAAAACATAATTAGTGTTAACTGATATTTCTTAGTTTTGATCACGACAAAGTATAAAGACATTTATCGTCAAAGATAACCGAAAGACGAATTATTTGACAAACACTATCATCAAGGTAATAATCATTTAAGTCTTACACAAACATATCTTAATCATGTTTAGTGATCATAGAAAGTGATTAACCTTAAAACTCACATTTTGACAAATGTGACAAAGATTTTAATAAACTTTATTTTTAAGAAAATGTTTTATTAAAATAGAAAATAAAATTTTGAATATGGCATATTCCAAATGCCATAGGAATATACTTTGAAGGTAAAATCTACCTTAGATAACATTTCCCCACTAAAAGACAAAAAGGAGCGTAGTCTACTCTGGGCGGTTCCCTAAATATCTATGCGGTTCTTTATTGATAATGAACCGCGCCTAGAGAGCCGTTGGTTTTTGTCTCCTATAAATAGTGGATCAAATTTTCATATTCCAAGAACCTTTTTGGACAAATCTTTCTGCTTCTTATCTTCTGTATATGTTCTTCAATCATTAGTAAATGATCACTTAATTTGTTAAGTATGTTTACTTATGATTATCCTCTTGATCCTCTTCTTTACTTGTCCAAAGATAAGATCACTCACACATTTGTGATGTGATTAAAGATGAAGCTTTGATGAATATCATCCTTCCTTAGATCTAGTCATGGTCATCATTTTTTTAAATTGAGTCTTATGTAAATCCAACGTATTTGTGTATACTTGGATTAGTGCTGTGTTGATCCAAGGTATTTGTGAATACTTGGATTAGTCTTGTGTAAATCCATTGTATATGTGTATATTTGGATTTGTCTTGTGTAGATCCAAGTTACATGTGTATACTTGTATATGTGTTTTTGAGTTGTAATAAGTGTTGTGTGTTAGTTCTCACTAAACTATAAAGTGATGTGTGTATGTATCTTGTGAGTTCTCACTAAACTTTAAAGTGAAGAGTTGTGAAGATTGGTTCTAACTTTGGATTAGTTTTCGACATCTAGCCTTGTGTCGGAAAAGAAGATGGGCGACGAAGAGTGGTTCTAGCTTTCTATTAGAACTCGACATCTAGCCTTGTGTCAGAAAAAGGTGAAGTAGGCGATGTGTGTAGATTGGTCCTAGCTAAGATTATGTCTCGACAATGTAAGCAACGTTGTAAGGTTTTCTCCGCCAAGAAGGGAGCTTGTGGATATAGTGGAAATCTCGAGTAAGGTGTACTCGAGGAGTGGAGTAGGAACGGACAGAGAGCTTCATTTCCGAACCATTATAAATCTTGGTGTCGTACCTTAGGTTGTTTCTTTCTTTATTCTTTACTTATGCTTTCATTCTTACATTGCATTTCATTTTCACTAGATATTGTTAATGCATTAGAATTGAACCTAACAACTATGAAACTAGTTTTCAAGTAAAAGCTAATTTTGCTAATTGAAAGGATTTTTAATTAGGTCCCTAACCAAGAGAAACTATTCAACCCCCTTCTAGTTTACACATACTTTGCTAAAAAAGGTTTACTTTATAAATTTGATTAGTACATAAAAGATTGTGTTCTGTACCAGCTTGTGTATGACGAGATGTCATTTTATACATATTTTTTGGGTCATTTCACGCATATATTTGCCTAAAAGTGCCTTAAAAACACCCTAAAATCTTTTTGCTTTGTTGTTTTAGCAATTTGGAGGCACTTGGAGTTGATTTGAAGATGTTTTGGGGCATTTTCAAGAATTTGAGTGAGAATGGAATAAGTCGGGACAAGAATGCACGAGTTTCTCCACATGGTAAAGATAGTAACAACATTAGCTATAGACGGTGATGCGTAGCAAAATAGCTTTAAATTTATAACTAGTTTCAACCGATTAATATTACTAACACACGAGAAAAGTATACCCTTTTGTTTTGCAATATAGTAAAGGTAAGACCAGATCGTTCCACGAGATTGTTGTTAACAAGTAAAAACAATTATCTTTAGAGTGTCACAAGTTCTAAAGATCAACTCTTTTTAAATGATGATTTAAAGGTGTATTTGGTTTAGGCTAAGAATCATGAGAATGTAAAATAACAAAGATATATTACAAGCACACAAACATGATATGAATACAAGTGATGAGGGTCAGTCACACAAGCATCAACTATTCAACATAATAAGAAATCCTTTCGACCTATAGATCCCATTATCAAATGCATAAAGGTTGGTTTGTGTTGGTTTAAATATTTCAAGTACCCGTTGAACCACACTATTTCGAACCCATGGTAAAGCATTAAACAAGATCATTTAAGAGTTGTTATATATTTTATGCACCAATTTCTACAAGGAAACTATCAAGATTCACTAGTGTGGTGATATGAAACACAATCAATCATATAAGCACTTTCGAACATATCATAGTCAAGATTGAGTCAAATACATAGTAATGATCAAATATAACAATATCGGGTACGAGAGTATGTCAACCACAGATATAACTAAGAACCAGAGGCTAAGTGCGGCGCACAAACTCAATTGTGCGGTGTACTTATTCCCTGTAATGTTTCATGGAAGGATATTTGTTAGCCTAAGAAAAGTGGTGGCCTGGTTTTTTATAAAACCTCAAGGGTATTGTATTATTGTAATTATAATTGTACAAATATAATATATGTATATATACTAATACATTAGCTTGGAGACCACACAACTAACATATAACCTGACGGGTACGACCCATCTATACAATGGACCAACCCATCTAGATCTTTGGTCTAACACGCCCCCGCAAGCTATGGACGGGCAACAACCTACAACTTGGATCTTAGAAAGAGAAATCGAGGAGTTGGTAATGACTTTGTAAATATATCTGCAATTTGATCATGTGTAGATATACGTTCAACTCGAAGATCTCCTTGAAAGACCTTTTCCCGAACAAAGTGATAGTCTATTTCTACGTATTTTGTACGCGCATGAAAGATAGGGTTAGCTGACAAGTATGTTGCACCAAGATTGTAACACCATAGTATAGGCGTTAAAGATGAATGGATACCAAGCTCATGAAGAAGAGCTTGAAGCCATGTGAGCTCAACAAAGGTGTCAGCAAGAGCTTTATATTCAGCTTCTGTAGAGGAACGTGAAACAGTATGTTATTTACGAGCGGCTCAAGATATAAGGTTTAAACCAAGATATATAGCAAATCCCTCGGGGACCGTCGATCATCTGAATCCCCGGCCCAGTCAGCATATGAGAAAACTTCAAGAGAAGTATCAGGATTACCTTTCCATAGCACATCAGTAAGATCTTGAAGAGTAGAACCAGAAGAACGACGTATGAGCATACCATGTTCAAACGTGCCATGAAGATAACGTAAAATCCGTTTTACTGCAGACCAATGATTCTCGGTTGAAGCATGCATATATTGACATACCTTGTTAACAGCAAAAGCTATGTCAGGCTGAGACAAGGTAACATATTGTAAAGCACCCTCTACTTGTCGATATTTCACTGGATTAGAGAAAGCGGTACTCTATGGGTCACTTGTGGAATGATGCGTTGCTTGTTAAATACTTGTGGAATGTGGCTGCTAAGAGGAATCTCTATGGGTCAGATTGATCAATCTTGTGAAACTCAAAAGGAAGGAGTGTTTGGGAGATTGGAAAACAGTCTAATGATTCCTAGATTTGGAAAAGCTTGTTAGACCTCGCCGATACTACAAGGAAACATATGCAATACAGACTTGGTTACGGGTGTCATACTTCCATGTGGCATAATAGTTATACTTCCATGTGGCATGATAGTTGGTCCAGATTACCTACATTGGACTAATAATGATACCATTGATGATTGTGTGAGTAATGGTTGTTGGAGATGGCAAAATGAGTGGTATACTAAGTATCTTATCCTCATTCAATATCATGTACTTCTGCTTAGGGATAGTGTTGAAGACAAGCTCATGTGGTAATACTTATGATTTTGCTAGTAGACAAGTTTGGAAGGGCATTAGAACACTGAATGTAGGGGTGTCATTCGGTTCGGTTATCGGGTTGTTCGGTTTATTCGGTTCGGGTTATTCGGTTAATTTTTTTTTCTGAGTCAACCCGAAAACCGAACCGAACCGAAATAGATTTCAACCGAACCGAACCGAAAACCGAATTTGAATTCGGTTCGGTTTTCGGGTTGACCCGAATAACCCGAATTTTCTGAATTTTTCAAAAAAAATATATAATTATATAAATATTTAGAAAAAAAAGGTTATTTCAAGTATAAAATGATATTTTTATATTAAAATTATGTTTTAATAACTAGTTTGCATATATTAGGATTAAATTAAATTTTAATAACTATTATATATATATAAATTTATTAAAAAAATATATATATTTATAAAATTTCGGTTTTCGGTTCGGTTCTCGGGTCCGACGGCCAAACCCATACCCAACCCGAAAACCGTATTTGTAGTTCGGTTCGGTTCGGTTATGACCCAAAACCCGAATTCTATTTTCGGTTCGGTTCTAGTTCGGGTTCGGTTCGGTTCGGTTTTCGGTTTTTGTGGGTCAAACCCGAATTATGGACACCCCTAACTGAATGGGACTATGGAATGTTGAAAAGTCATTTGGTTCTCTCAAAATATTCCTAGACATGCTTTTGTTCTATGGATGGCAGCTAAAGGGAAACTTATGACTCAAGACAAGTTAAATAAATGGTACCTTGGTAAGAACTTGAAATGCCCTTTTTGTCAGCTATTGAGTGTGAGTATTTTAAGGCAATATGAGAAAGGGTTAAGTCCATATATTGGTAATGTATTATTCATCGTTTACACATCTAGCCAATTTACTATTTTTATTACTAATATCGCTATAAAAACCGGCTAAACTTTTCTAATATAAGTAATATTACCATTTATTGCAAGTTAAAACAAGAAAATGACTGACACGTCATTTATTTTTATTTTTTTTCTGCTGAGTTGGATATTACAAATAAGTCACATGTTACACATCATTCTTTATAAACATACATCCAAACACCCATATTAAACATCATCATCTTCACTTGTTTTCTCCGGCAGCACCAGCAGGTTCCGGCGGGTGGGTCAAAAACATATTCCGACAACATCAACAATGACATCATATATCCAGCCAGTGATTTAAAATTATGACAATGGGTTGAACGAGTCACCTGCTTCCAAGTTGGAATCAAATCAAGACGGGTAAAGATAGCCATTCATGTGGGAGGATTATTGCAAGTATCAGTTGTCGAGATATTAACTACCTCTGAACTATCAATCACATACATCTTTACAATCGTGTCCTTCACGTGTTTGACAAAATGCTTTGGCATCCAAATTTTTTTCCTTTTATGTTTCTTACATATTCACCAACATCCAAAAATAACTAATACTGGTGGTCGATTTAACAGAGAGGAATATAATGATAACATCCTGAAAATATTTTCATCCTATTGGAGATCTGTGTCTGGTAATTCGATGAAGATCAAATAAAAGCAAAGTGAATTGTGATAATATTGGATGAATTGGGGTTGTGTGAGTAAAGATAGTCATTTCTGTGGGAGGATTATTGTCGCCGCCATGTTTGTACAATCGATGTTAGGTTTCAGAAATGGGACCCTGTGTTATATAGTAGTTTATGAAGAAGATGAGGGCATTATAGTAATATCCGTCTAGGTGGAATTGAAAAAAAATCTACATGGAAATTTAACCGGTAATATTACCTATATTAGAAACGTTTAGCCGGTTTTTATAGCGATATTAGTAATAAAAATAGTACATTACCTAGATGTGTAAACGATGGATAGTACATTACTAGTATATGGACTTAACCCCGATACAAGTTAAAACCAATGTGAGTAATTTGTGCATCCGGGAAGACTGTATGAGCAAGCTTGCCAATTTGCCTTGTAAAAATAGCATCTGGAGCATAGTGAGAAGATTGCGTGTTGCTAATACTATCTACCAATTGTGGCTGGAAAGGAATACTAAACTATTTCAGCAAAAGGAAGTATGTGCTAGAGTAATAGCCCACTGAAGATGTCATTGATAGTGTTGTGTGGTGTTAATGGTTATGGCTTGCATGACCTTGGCACTAGAATCTTTCTATGCTATTAATCCTACTATATAGTGGTTGTTGTGGAACTCTAAATAGTGTGCTAAGAAGACATGTCATAACGAAGGTTTCCTGCATCATGGTAGAATGTCAGCTTGGTGAAGCTTATGTTGCCGAATTAGTTGTCTGTCACCGATGATTGACGAACTGATGCTGCATCATGGTAGAATGTCAGCTTGGTGAAGCTTATGTTGCCGAATTAGTTGTCTGTCACTGATGATTGACGAACTGATGCTGCATCATGGTAGAATGTCAGCTTGGTGAAGCTTATGTTGCCGAATTAGTTGTCTGTCACGGATGATTGACGAACTGATGCAGTACTAGGAGATGTATGTAGTCAAGTGAGATGTATCTTTGAGCAATTTCTTGCCTATCAGTGATGCTATTTATGGAAATGTAGCTCTTTACAAGTAAACCTCAATGGAACATAAGTTTGACCTCATTTCTTGTGATGCATATGCCTATAAGAGCCTCTATGCTCGAGGAATTGGCTTCCTCAAGCATGAGTATAGTGTTTATGAGTGGAAATGTAGCAGGAAATGAGGGTCTCTCTATTGTTGCTTAGCCTTCCTCAAAAGTTAGACTGTTTGAAGAGGCTAGAAAAGTTTGATGCATAATAACTGTATCATTAATTTTTTTTTCTATCTTCAAACACAAATTTCAATTTCTTTTGATGAACGGGAGACATGTTCTAATATGATTATAATTTACATTTGCATATATTGCATCAGTCCTGGTCGTTTACAATCTAGCCCAACATCAAATGCTAAATTTACAAACTAATATTAAACGAATAACATATGTAAGTATGTTTATAATTTACAACTCTATACAGATCAGTTTCTTCATATTCGTATTGGAAATGATAAATCAAACCTGTATAGTGATCGGATCCCAACAAGAGTACTAAATCGGGTCTAGATGAACTTAGTGATCATCTCCAATATTGTGCCCAGCGATGAATGGTCTCAACCATTTGTGGGAACAAAGCACTCACACTCTCGTTTATAAGATCTTGGAAGAAATGAATACATTCTTCATCATCCAAGTCCAACCGGAATTTCTCTTGAAGCTACAAGAATCAACAACTGATTTATAAGCAAAACATATATCCGAAATGATAACTGCCATGTGATTGCAGGTAAAATAAGATTTGAAAGGGTGTTGATCACCTTTAAAATGCCCTTTTCAGGATCAGAAGCTATATCAGGAATGTTTGAGCCCGCCATCAGATGAAAGAGATTCAATATCAAGTTACTTGATTTTCGAAGGATGTTATACGCCTCACAACAATAGGATTTGAATCTTGTATAATATTGGCTGCATGATTAGAAAAGCAAGTAACTACTTATACCAAATATGAATATACAGCTAATTGCAGAAAGCAAATGCTATCTACTTATTTCAAACACTCTGTCGCAACATTACTTATCGTTAATTACAAGTAAGCCACTTGATGCATATTTTGATAAGCAAATGGTAACTATTTTGGCATTGACCAGAAGAATTGTAGACCAGCAGACAGTAACGGTACCATATGATATTAGATGCTCGCCAACCAAAAGGTTGTGGGTTCGAATCCAATGTAGGACACGTGTGGTGTATTTGTATTATACATGGAGAGATTGCAATACTTTGCCTTAAAAATCAGAGAATAATGTGTTCATATACTAGTAAAAAAAAAGAATAGTACGTTGTTTTTCTTGCAATGTTCCATATCAAAACCTTGTGAAGTGTACCTTTCTGCTCCACCCATAGCCTCCACCATTTCCTTGCAAAGCTTCATAGGTGGAGGGAAGGGTTTTGGATCACGGCCCAAAATATAACCAAAATCAACATGGAAAAGGCAGCCGTCATCCCTAAGTAGAAGGTTGTCAAGATGCCTGCACATATATAATATGTAGTCAATTACAAAAACAACCTTTCGTGTCCCAAGTGGAATTTCACTGCTGCTGTAGCAAAGGTTGAACATATAACATGTTGCAAAATGCTATGGACAGTCTAGTTTTCCCAAGATCAGACCAGAGACACTAAAATGTTAATATCAGGCTCACCTGTCTCCAATACCGAGTATGTATGTGATCACTGAGTAACCTGCACAACTTTTAATGAATGTTTCAAGGCAAGTGGCTGTAATCCCAAATGGTCCCTCCTCGTCAGGATGAAACTTCTGCAAGTAGCTTGTAATACTTCGGTGCTCTGAAAGGATCTATATACAGAAAAAAGAAGAAGAATATAATATCACAACAGGTGTCTAAAAGATAATAAAAAAATCCAACAAACTTGTGACGCACCTGAGCTAAAGATTTGGATGGAATGAATTCCATCATGCCCTCGTCATGTCCGGTGGCCAACACCCTGTATGGTGTTAAATGTAGATCAAGATTTTCCAACTTTAGCAAACGATCCATGAGTGACACCATCTGAACAACCTACACATATAACGAATTATACATAACATAAGCACTTGTATGTCATAAAGAAACAAAGTGACCACAACTATATTAAGACAAGCAAAAAATTACTAATCTAATTCATTCTGAGTGGTAACAAAATGTCCTACTTTAAAGAAATGTATGCAGCACAAAATAATTCGCAAAATCATTTCTGCATATATTTAATGTTCGCAAACACCTAACAATTGCCAAATACTTTGATTTTTTACAAATTTCCGCTTAATTTTTTCGAAACTTAAAAAGAAACTCGCAAAAATAAATCCAAAAGATTCGGCAAAGATCATGTCCACAGCATTTTTTTTGGGTTTGCGAATTTGGGTGTTAAATTTCTAAATATGGGGTTAATATGAATTAAATCCAATACCAGCTGATCTTGTCGAAGATCGTCCCCCTTCTTGAAAATGATCTTCAAACATCCATCGTCGGATGTTCTAAATGCAAGGCGCAAAGGATGTAGTGCACTTTTAAATATTGACGAATCTGATGGGATGATCCCGGTGATAAGAACAGTTGGTGCCAAAGGTGATCGTATAGGCTAAAAATGACACGGATCAATATGTTTATAAAATATTTGATAAGATACATAAGTAGAGCACAATTGGTAGAATCCGCAAGAATATATTACCTCCTCAAAGTATGTAAGTTCACTAAGAAGGCCAGAAAGCAGATGCCGGAGCTTTTCAATCTTCTTCTGAGTTCCTCCTCTTACATTTCGTACATCTCTCATAATAGAGCACAGTTGAGCAGTCAGTTCCGTCTGGCGAACAAGACTCTGCCACAACTTGAAACCATCTCCACTGTCACAGGCACCGATTCCCAACTGTAAAATTGAAGTTCCAGATGAGCTCAATGGCAGTTGGCAGAACATGTCGGGAACAGTATCTTTCATAACAGGCAATATTGTGTGTGTGTGTATGAGTTACGAGGTTTTATGCATATAGAACTAAACTTCAACCAGTTCCTTTTTTAGCTTATTTTTTATTTTTAAATACCTATGTCATAAAGCATAATCCGAATCAACCCATACATAAGTAACGGGTCAAAAATGGTATTTTTGTGTGCTTGTATGAGTTAGAAAGTTTTATGCATACAGAACTAAACTTCAACCCATTCCTCTTATTAGCTTATTTTAATTTTTTTTTATACCCGTCACCCTTCAGAGATAAAGCATAACCCGAATCAACCCATGCATAAGTAAATGAGTAGCAATTGCCACCTCTATCTTTTCAATAAGTTTAGTCAATGATTTATTACCTGTATGAACTATGTTTTCAGATCACAAATTGTCCAAAGGTAGTTACTAAACAGAAAACGCACCTTCATCATATTTTCCTCCAGCATTTCGTAGGTTGAATAAAATCGTTTTGCATACGCAGGATCGTGAAGTTCAACAGCAACATACCAACGCAGAAAGCTAGCAAACTCAATGTTGGATAATGCTGCAAATTTATAAAAAAAAGGAAGTTGGATTTCCATTTTCAAGTTCGAAGTAACTTTAAGATTCATTTTTTGGATAATACACTTCACATACAACGTTGCACGAGGAATTGAGATAGTCGAGATTTATCCGAGCGCTCAAACCGCAGAGCTTGAACCAGCTGAAGTAAATAACACTGTAGTTCTTCATCATCGGCTCTTTCAAGAACACGGACAGCATGTGCACGAACCTGTCAAAAAGTCATAATCAAAGTACAGCTGGTCAGAATAAACTGTAACAATGCAGAAAAATCAATTAACACTTGGTGCTTAATGATTTAATTGCATGAAAGTAGCTCGAATTAATTTGATGTTTAATATAGGTGACAGTCGTATTAACAGGTGGACGTGTGATTAGATTTAAAGCATACCTCTTCACTCTCGAAAACAGGAGATAGAAGTTCTAATGCATCACACACATCAATCATTTCCCATCTACCCATCAATTCAAGTGCCTGCTTCGCTTCCTGAAATACAAAAAGAGAATGATGAATATATATCTCTATTGGTTGATAAATGGGGGGTGGGGGAAGATGCGTAAGTACCTGAACATCGCTCCACTCAACACAACGCAGAAACTTCGTTAGAGCTCTTTTCTCTGTCATTAAAGAGAAGCGGAATTTCCACAACAACTGTCTCTCATCTCCACTCAAAGTTCGTGTTGGTGGGTACTTTAGTATCCTTTGAATTGACCTAATAAACAGGATAGAGGAATATAATTATATATGTGGCATACGAATACAAGTAAACAGGCTTCAAACATGTACAGACCCGTGTCAATATGCTTATATATATAATTTAGATAAATTCGTATTATCAGTAATAGAAAGTCAGGACTGTCTATTAAAACAGGAAATATTTGAGGTGGGAATCACACCGAGCAACTATTTCAACCAATGATTTGTTTTTATTTATTCACTTGACATGTTTAAACTTATAAAGATTGTGTTTTGGCATTTTAGGTGGAAAACGTGACAAAACAGCACAATATGATCATTAGAAACCATTTAAAAGCAAGGGCAATTGCTTTCTGTTCAATAACACAATACGACTAACAGAAGAGACCAACAATAACAAGACTTATATTCCGAACTAGCTAGGTAACAGTGAAGCGAAGTGAAGCTGAAAGAAACTAAAAAGTGACTAAACCTAGAGAGAAACATAAGAAGATTAACCTATTGGGGTTTAGTAATATTAAATGTGTCCTTTCAACACACATCATTCAAGGCCAAGTCATATGGTGTACACCAATCGTATATTTAGAAACTGAATAATTAAGTTTGAACAAAACTTACTTCCTTTCAGTAGAGCTAGGCTTAAGATCTCTATCAATGATACCACGATTCAAACTCCTTGCGAGTTTTAGTTGCTTGTGCTCAGAGGGGTTGATTTTTCCGACCTCTGGGTCCCATACAGTCACCAGCTCATTAGTTGAGGTTATAGATGCTGGTATTATTAAATTTGGCCCGGATTCCTGACAAGTCAGGAGACAAGAGTTACATACTAACCAGGAAACAACATCGTTCTGGATCAGATCATACAGAATTCACATCATCACCACTCAACAGCATATAGTTCTTTCTTACAGATCAACACTTCGGTTACGCGAGTTGACAGCATTTTGAAATTCACAAAAGCAAAGCCTTACAAGAGATGTCATAAAGACGTACCTGCAGAACAACTCGATGTTCAAAACTGCTGAAATCAACAAGCACATATAAATGAGAGCTTCCATTTTTGCTACTTTCAAGATCCTTGATTTTATCCATAGCTTTAAAAGCAAGGCGGTCCAACCAATCAACGCGCTGGATCTGCCCTCGTTCATACTTATTCACAAGCTTCTCCAATCGCTCCAACTCCCCTCGCTCCTCTTTAGGAACCTATAAACATTAATAGTAACCATAATTGGTAAGCAATTACAAATTACATAATACAATTTCAAAATATATTGTGTGTCAAGGTCAAAGCAAGAACCCCAAAACCTTTCCGGGAGTAGTAGTGTGAACTGATCCATCAGCCTCTTTGCCTTGCCAAAGCCTGAGTTTGTGCTTCCCTGTCTTAAGTTGTTTTTTCACATTAAAAAGATGAATAGTGGCCCCACCAATCAAACCCTCGTCTTTACCACACGAGACATCCCAAACCTACATATATGAAATTACACAATGCGTAAACATTTTGCTGTGACGAACAACGGATATACTATAATCAAATAAAGAGCTTACTGTTATTGCAAGTTGAGAGTTGGTAGTCAAGTCTCGATATTTGGTACTCAATGTAACAAGTTCACCCCAACAATACGGTGGGCCAGAAGACTCCAGCCTGAACATAGTTTCATTATTAACCGACAACATTTATTGTATAAAAGATGAATAACATTGTACAAGGCATGGTACACAAACCTAGTTCTCATAGGAAGCCCAAACGGAGCCCCATCAATGTACAATGCACACTCAACATAAAGCTCCGGTTTTTTGTCCTCGACGACGTTACCTAAATCCGCTGCATAGTCAAGCAAGGGGTGTCATGCCGTATCCAACATAGAAATATGGTCTTGGTACTCATAATATCTTTCATTCTCTGTGCTAACAAATTCAGGCAACGATAACACTAGGATCATATCACTACACAGCACCATCAGCAAATAATTATGCAAATATTTGATCATGCTTTTAAAGCTAATAACAACACTGAAACCGTCGATCATTACACGATTCACTTATCCATTTCTTATATGCAGAAAAACGTGTATAACTAAAAACGCTAACACGTCCACACCTGCCTCAAGGACAAAAGTAGAAGGCAACACTAAGTTATACTCGAGACTGACTCAGGGCCTGCTCTGGAGAGTGTCGGCCGATAGTGGTAAACGTGACCATATTCGAAAGTCTTCCCCTCCGGAACACAAAGTTGTAGGCCAGTTGAGAATAAACCTACGTCTCCACCACCATGCTACCGCCAGTGGAGGGGGCGGAACCAGGAAGTTAGAGGAGGGCAATTTCTTTTTTTTGGGGGACAAAAGTCATTTTGCATACAAAGAGATGTGAGGTTTTCACTTCAAGGTGGGGGGCAATTTGATCTAGTGGTCGGATGCACTTTAAGGGGGTGTTTGGTTTGGCTTATATAATGTAAGCCGATTTCGGCTTATATAACATAAGCCTCAACTTTGTGGCTTATTTGGAGGTTTATGGGCTTATATAAGTTTGTTATATATCATGATAAACTTATATAAGCCCCTAAGTCTCAAAATAAGCCACAATGTTAACGCTTACGCTCTATAAGCTGAAAATAAACCATATTTCGGCTTATATTTCATAAACCCGAATTCTTTAAGCTTATTATAGGTGACTTATGGGCTTATATAAGTTTATGATATCATAACAAACTTAGATAAGCCCATAAGTCTCTAAATAAGCTACCAAATTGAGGCTTATGTTATACAAGCCGAAATAGGCTTACATTATATAAGCTAAAATAAACAGCCCATAATAAAAAGGTCAATAGAGATTATTTACACTAAAAAACGATTTTATTTGGCGAATCATGGAGGGCACGACCCCCATACCTGGCTACGCCTACCTCATTGTCCCGTAAAGTCTCATAAAGAAAATCTAGCTAGGTAAACAACATCTTAGAAAACATCGACCAAAATTGATCTTAGAAGCTAACTAGCTAAGTCCTCCCTATGTTACTAAAAAAAATACTGTAGCAGATTAAAATCCTATTTAAAAAAAAAAAAAAAAAAAAAAAAAGTTTGACAATTAACTAAATCAAACATTTATATAAAAAATAAGTAAGAAATAAACCTGGAATATCGGGATGATTGTTATGGTGAGAAGAAGGCAGGTGGCCTTGTAAATTTTCGATTCGAAAAGTAACAGGGAGATTTATATCGCATGATAAAAAGAATCGAAACTCGTTCCCACTCATTCCTTTGAATTCAATGAGTTATAACGGAATTTGTTGCCGTGTGTTGTACTACAGCCACGAGGAAGAAGAAGCGACTGTTGGTGGATCAAACTGAAACAAATCGTTAGCTTTTTTTTTCTTTTTCTTTTAGGGGGTGTTTGGCAATGCCACTAATAACATAGGATTATGTAATAAAAGTATTTAAATATAGTTTTATTACCATCCACGCATAATTGTGAAAATTACTTAGCGGAAAATCGTTGACGATATGCTAATTGTTTCGGCGTTGGAAGCGGTAACCCGGTGACTCGATTAGATTGATATGTTGGTCGATTCAGTAACCCGGTGACTCGACTGAGTGGACATGTTGGTCGAATCAATGAATCGGTTACTCGAACGGGTTGATACGATGGTCGATCTTGACTCGTCGGGTTGACCAGACGGTTGATCCCGTGACCCAATGACTCGACCGCGTGGTCGATCCCGTGACCTAATGACTCGATCGGGCTGACCCAATAATCGAATTCGTGACTCGATAACAGATAACATTGTGTGAAAAAGGTAATGTTCAAATGTATATTTAGTTTCAACTATTCAACAAAATGACAACACACTTTATAATGTACTAGACGTGTACTCGTGCATAACTACGAAAATTGCCTAGCGACAAATAGTTAACGATATGCTAATTGATCTTGTGGTCGAACTGGTAACCGGGTGACTCGAACGGGTTGACCCGATGGTCGATCTTGTGACTTAGTGACTCGACCGGGTTGACCTGGTGGTAAAATAAGTGAACTGGAGACTCGACCGGTTTTACCCGATGGTCAAACTCGTGCCCCGGTGACTCGACCGAGTTGACTCGATGGTCGAACCGATGACCTGGTGACTCGACCGAGTTGACCCGGAGGTCGAACCAATGACCTGGTGACTTGACCGGGTTAACCCGGTGGTCGAACCCATGAATCGGTGAATCGACCACGTCAACCCGGTGTTCGAACCCATGACCCGATAATATTAATGTTGAAATTTTTTAACTTTTAAACAAAAAAGATACATCCTTTATATATAGTAGAGATTGAGACTAGACGTGTACCCGCGTATAGCTGATAAAATTGCATAACAACAAATGGTTAACGACTTAACGATATGCTAATTGACCGATGGTCGAACCAGTAACCTGATGACTCGATTGGGTTGACCTGGTGGTTGGATCAGTGATTGAGTGACTCGATAGGTGTCACACCCCCAATTTATCAGAGTAAGATAACGCAATGGGGTGCGACGGTCATGACTATCACAAGATGTAGGTACAAAGAACGACTATTTAAAAGTCGTTTTCATTTAATTAAAACATAAACTTGTTCGGAAGCGTATTACACAAGATCAAATAAAGCATAGTTTTCAAAGACTTCAACATTGTTTTGGACATCCAAAATACAAGTCACGACCATTTTATTTAAATCTCCCAAGCATAACCACGTCACTCCTCCATCTTGATACCTGAGAAAAACATTGCTAAAACGTCAACACAAAGGTCGGTGAGTTCATAGGTTTAAGATTAAATAGTGTGATGAACCATAAGATTTTCAAGGCAACCGGCATATAATCTTATAACAAATACAAGATTATAATCAAAAGTATACGTTTTCATAACCTACGCCTAAGCTCATGACACCGAAGCGTTAACCTAAACCAACAAGATATAACAAGAGCCCAAGCAAATGCCCATCCTTTAGCATTTGTAACAACTCAAATGTAAGTGTATCTAACTTTGGTCACACAACCAAATTAGATAGGGAGGTTAATCCCAATAGATCTATCCATAACATTCGCGCTTACACAAAGTAATTAACGGTTCATGATAGTGGGCTAAAAGCAACATAGGATGGCAGGACTTAGACATCATGTAGGCAAACGTATGAGTTTTTTAAGGCACTTATGTTCATCCGTTAAAACAAGCAATGTTCTCACCCCAAAATAGTTAAACAATTTAAAAGTGGGGGCTATGAAACTCACCTTGATGAAGTAGTAAATATGATCAAGAAAGATAGCTCGGTAAATCAAGGCATGCAAACCAATGCGCAAACAATCTACTCGTAACCTAAGCAAAATATCCGTACTTAGGCTAAATACAAATAGTAATAACGTACGAAGCACTTGGTTGATGATTTATACTTGCTCTTGTTTAATAAAAATGTTTTTCATACATTTTTCTTGTTCAACAAATTTAGTCACGTGGTCAAGTTCGGGTCTCGATAACTTATTGAATAATAGTCCGAAAAAACTAGGCCGCGAGGTCGTCGATATTTGATAAATATCATATTTTTATGAAGTCTCTAAGTCAAGTATTTAATCATGTAAAGTAGAGCACTCACGCATAAAGCATAACAAGTAAAGTTCAATTTTATACAAGTGGAAATCGACCAACTTTGGAAATTTATTGTGGACTCGTTACTCGACTTCATGACAAACCGAAAGTTGTTTTGGAAACTAGACCGTGTCGAGTTTTACAAGGTATTTTTAGATCTTTGGGCGAAAGTCATTTGATCAGTTAAAAATAGACGTGATGTAGGGTGATCGGGCCACCTTACAATTTATTTATAAGGTTTGGTATATGTTTAAACTAAATGTTGCTATTACTTGTACCCACTCACCTTCCCAATCATACAAACATACACGCTTCTATCAATTTATCCAAATGTAAATACTACTGGTTTTGTTTTTTTGGTCCCTCGTTGGCCCAGTGTACACGAAATGGGAACACCCAAATGTGTCCCTACCTAGATAGCAATTTTATACATTGCTCATATTAGTAATTCAAGGAAAACAATGATCCTACTGTTTGGGCTATTGTTCACGCAGGCTTCTAACCAGGAAGTAGGGGGTACTTGCTTTCATCACACATGCCATACATACAACACACATCAATAGACTAGCAATATTTCTAAAAACCATAAGTTTGAGCATAAACCATTCGCAACTTACAAGAATGGGGGTACTTATGCAGTTTTGGGTTTTTCTCTCTGTCTGAGTACACACCCACGAGACACACATGCACACACCATGCCAAATAAGAATCATATAAACCATGGCTGTCACAAACATGTATACTCATTCACTAACATGCATTTATCATTCATACAGCAGGTCCAAAAGAAGAATGGCATAGGCACTTATTCACTTGTTGTTTTGGCTTTCTTGTTTACGCAGGTGGCATCAAGGAAAGGGACGAGCATTTTCTAAGCATATGCATACATGTGAACATACACATAAAATCATAAGTTAAATTGGCCAGGCTTTTTGTTGTGGTCTGCTGTTCACAAAGCATACCAAAATGATCACGCACACACACTGCATACACAGTGACTTGTACTAGTCCTACTCTTATTGTTTAACATTGGAAAATATATTTTTAGAATTTCTTGTTCTTGGTTGCTTTACATACAACGCATAGATTTATCAACTTAAGGTCTCTTGTACACTCTTTCTGCTTACAGGCACACACACAAATTATTTTTGGAGAGTTTCAAGTCATGTTCATTTCTTGTATTCACTGCTTGTCTGAGCCACTATTTTCACGTAGGAAGCATACACATATTTCATACTAAAAAAAACATGTGGGGTTTGTATAAAATACTTGTCAATATGTACTCCCTTCTTTCTGTTTCTTGGTTGAGGCCACGCCCCAGATTAGTATTTTCATACACGTTACACATACACACATAATTTCTAGCTAAGTTGGTAAGGGTTGTGTTACATGCATGCATATATATACTATAATTCCATTAGGTCTCCTAGTGATGGCGTTTACATGTCCAAAGCATCATTCATGTGTATATATAGTATCAAAACACGCATACAGTTATGAGCCAAGGTGCATAGGGTTTATATTCGAGACATAGCTATACTTATCCTGCTTGTATTCGATCCAAGTTATCTCTTTTCCTGATGGTCTGAGCTACTCATACGCATACAACACATTCACATCTCATATTAACTATGAATCGTTTAAGGTTTTACATGCATCATACATTTTAAGTCATAATGGCAGTGGTATTTCATACGCATAATACATATAAGTGATCACACAATCATATCAAAACAAGTTCACATAAAATCATAGCTTTGCCACTTAGTTTATCTTGAACTTAACCCTAGCCGTGGCGTTTGTTCCTACGTAATCCAGTTTGGTTTGTTCAACAGGTTTAAGAAATTTCTCAAACAGTGGCTTCTTGATATCATATGTTTAGTTCAAACGTAGCTTGGTTTATTGTCCAATCACAACCCGTGAGTAGTTTGTTTCATCATGTAGTTCGTCAAGTAAACCACCCATTCAAACCTTAGCCGTGACTTGGTTGTATCATTTTATTCAAGTTTACAAATTTAGCAAGTATAATCATCAACCAACATTTTAAGTGTTTAAAAAGTGTTAGGATGGACTTACGAAGGGTCCTAAGTATTTGGTGAAGATGATGAACAAGGAATAGTGAACTACGTCAACAACTTGAGGATTTCCTCTAGCTTACGAATACCAACCCGAACTCTTGCTTAATGCTTCATTTCCAGTGGCCTTATAGCTTTCTTTGAGTGAAATATTTGTTAAGTTGTGTGTGAGAGTTTATGAGGAAAATGGGTTGTATTTATAGGCAAAGAGTGGGAGTGTTAGGGTTAGTAACTAGTTAGGACTATAGTTAGGGTTTGTAAAGAGATTAGTTAGATAGTAACTAGGTATGGAGATTAACTCATTGCTGGGAAAGAGTGAAAACAGAATGGGGTCTCGGTATGCAGCCATGGGGAAGAGGGCTTGGTACCTTTCTTTGACTAATAGTGGAAGTTCATTGTATCCAATATTTGTTTTGAAAGTATGGTGAAGAAAAGGTGTTTATACGTCAGTTTTGTAGAGGGAAGGGGAAACAAGAAGTACTCTTGCATTTAAGGCAAGGTGAAGTACCAAGTGCAATTTGAATTTGTGAAATGATGCAAGAAGAAAAACGTGGGTTCTAATTGTTTCAGGGGGGGGGGGGAACCGACTTTTGCAAGTGGTAGGAAAAAGGTTTTTGGTTTTTATTTGTCTTTGTATATTTGTTTTTGGTGTATTTGTAAAATTGTTTTGTTTGTTGTAGTTGTGTTGAGGGTTTAAATGTGTATATGGGATATAGGGTTTTAGTGGTAGTGTAATCAAAATGTAAATTTCTTAGGTGCGTCGTAACAAAACGATTATTTGCTTGTGTCGCGACTATTTATTTTGATTACGTTAAAGAAATTAAATATCATTTCTTAAAATAAAGATCCTAGCAAGGATCGACATAAATAATAGACGTTCACCAAAAAGTTATGATTGTCATCAACAAAAATTCAAATTCGTACAAAAATTCGCGTAACCAATCGGGACATCAATAGACACGCAAGTCTAACCCGAATTAACGCGTTTCACATAAATTAAAATAGATCCTAAATTTCACGGTTGTGACATCCGACAACCCTTAAGTTTGAGCTTCGACCCGAAGCTCATATCTCGACAAAACATATCTAATTAAATAGATGAGGATACTTAAGCTTAAATTGATCTTCACGTTCCCAAGTAAACTCGGGTCCTCGTTGTGCATTCCAACGCACTTTCACAATCGGTATACGGCTTTGTCTAAGTCGTTTAATTTCGCGGTCTACAATCTCAACGGGTTCTTCAACAAATACGAGCTTGTCGTCAAGTTGAATTTCTTCTAATGGTATAACAAGCGTCTCATCGGATAGACATTTCTTCAAATTGCAAATGTGGAACACATTATGCACGCGACTAAGTTCTTGGGGTAAATCCAAACGGTAAGCGACTTCACCAATTCGTTGCGTGATCTTGAATGGTCCAATATATCGTGGGTTTAGCTTCCCTCGTTTTCCAAAACGAATGACACCTTTCCACGGTGCGACTTTTAGCATGACGAGGTCTCCAACTTTAAATTCCAATGGCTTACGTCTTTTGTCGGCGTAACACTTTTGACGATCACGGGCCGCTTGCATACGGCTCTTGATTTGAACGATCTTCTCCGTCGTTTCATGAATTATTTCCGGGCCGGTAAGTTGTGCATCACCAACTTCCGCCCAACAAACGGGTGAACGACATTTTCGACCATAAAGTGCTTCAAATGGTGCCGCTTTAATACTTGTATGGTAACTATTGTTGTACGAAAATTCCACGAGCGGCAAATGACGATCCCATCCGTTTCCAAAATCGATCACACATGCTCGGAGCATGTCTTCTAAAGTTTGGATGGTTCTTTTGCTTTGGCCATCCGTTTGAGGATGGTAAGCCGTGCTCATATCTAGTTGTGTTCCTAGAGCTTCTTGAAGTGATTGCCAAAATCTTGAGCAATATCGACCGTCTCGATCCGAAATTATGGATATCGGCACTCCATGCTTAGCAACGATTTCTTTCACATATATTCGTGCTAAATGATCCATTTGGTCTTTCTCTTTCATAGGAAGAAAATGTGCGGACTTCGTAAGACGATCCACAATGACCCAAATCGTGTCATATCCGGCGGATGTCTTGGGTAATTTAGTGATAAAGTCCATAGTAATTCTTTCCCATTTCCACTCCGGGATTCTAGGTTGGACTAGTAATCCGGATGGCTTTTGATGCTCGACCTTAATTTTCGCGCAAGTTAAGCATTTTCCAACATAAGTAGCTATATCGGCTTTCATGTTCGGCCACCAATAAAACATCTTCATGTCATGGTACATTTTATCCGATCCGGGGTGAACCGAATATTTAGATTTATGTGACTCATGCATAATTATGTTTCTCATGTTTCCATATCGTGGTAGCCAACTTCTACCTTCAAGACATAACGTTCCATCGGCACGCGCAACGAGTTTCTTCGTGATCATACCTCCGGCATCTTCCTTATGAATGTTATCCGCCTTAATGGCTTCACGTTGAGCTTCTAAGATCTTTTTGGGTATGTTCAAGCCAATAGTCATCACTAAAGCTCGAACTCTAAGAGGTTTATCACAAGGTTTCCTACTTAGAGCGTCGGCTACAACATTGCCTTTTCCCGGTGTATAACGAATTTCACAATCGTAATCACCAAGCAATTCCAACCATCGTCTTTGTCTCATGTTAAGTTCTTTTTGATTCAAGATGTGTTGTAAACTTTTGTGGTCGGTGAACACAACACATTTGGTACCGTAAAGGTAATGTCTCCAAATCTTGAGAGCAAAAACGACCGCGCCTAATTCCAAATCGTGAGTAGTATAGTTTTCTTCGTTCGGCTTCAATTGTCGAGAGGCATAAGCGATAACTTTCTTTCTTTGCATAAGAACCGCGCCTAAGCCTTTAATTGACGCGTCACAATAGACTTCAAAGTCTTCACTACCCTCGGGTAGTGCGAGAATAGGTGCATCACAAAGCTTTTGTTTGAGGGTTTGGAAAGACAATTCTTGATCGTCTCCCCATTCAAACTTTTTGTTCTTTTGAGTCAAAGTCGTCATAGATTTTGCGATCTTCGAAAATCCTTCGATAAATCTTCTATAATAACCGGCGAGTCCAAGGAATTGTCGAATCTCCGTGGGAGTAGTAGGAGTCGCCCAATCCTTGACCGCTTCAATTTTGGCGGGATCAACGTGACTTCCACTACTATCAATCACGTGACCAAGAAATTGAACCGTGTGAATCCAAAATTCACACTTTGAGAACTTAGCATACAAATGCTCTTGCCTCAATAATTCCAAAATCTTTTTCAAGTGTTCCTCGTGTTCTTCCTTACTACGAGAGTAAATAAGGATGTCGTCAATGAACACGATAACAAACTTGTCCAAGTAAGGTTTACACACACGATTCATGAGGTCCATGAAAACCGCGGGTGCATTAGTCAAACCGAAAGGCATGACTTGGAATTCAAAATGACCGTATCGGGTTCGGAACGCCGTCTTGGAAATATCTTCTTCTCGAACTCTAAGTTGATGATAACCCGATCTTAAGTCAATTTTTGAATAAATGCTCGAACCTTGAAGTTGATCAAATAAATCGTCGATCCTTGGGAGAGGATAACGATTTTTGATGGTAAGCTTGTTTAATTCGCGATAATCGATGCACATTCGAAAAGTTCCGTCTTTCTTCTTTACAAATAGAACCGGAGCTCCCCAAGGCGAGGAACTCGGCCTAATAAATCCTTTGTCGGTAAGCTCCTTCAATTGGTCGGCTAATTCCTTCATCTCGGCGGGTGCTAAACGATAAGGTGCTCTTGCGACGGGTGCGGCTCCGGGTGTTAACTCGATATGGAATTCTACTTGACGGAGTGGTGGCAATCCGGGTAATTCTTCGGGGAAAACATCGGGAAAGTCTTTAACAATCGGAACATCTTCAATCTTCTTCTCTTTCGGCTCGACTTCTTTCTTGTTAGTAACTTGAATGAGAAAAATCGGACGACCTTCCTCGATGTACTTTTTGGTTTTAGTACATGAGATGACATCTAATTGAGTTTGGCTTTTCGCGCCATTTCTTTCTCCAAAGATAGTTAGAATTTGCCTTCCATAAGGAACGCGAACTTGTTTTTCGTGACAAAGCAACTCCGCATGGTATTTAGACAACCAATCCATACCAACAATAACGCCGAAGCTTCCAAGTTCAATTGGTAAGAGGTCGATAAGAAACAGGATATTTTGCAAATTCAAAATGCAATCCTTAAGGACGGTATTAGTGGAGATGGACTTGCCATCGGCTAACTCCACATCATATCTTACTTCTAAGGCTACGGGATTCACATTAAGTAGTTCGCTAAAGGTAGTAGATACAAAGCTCCTATCCGCACCGGAATCAAATAATACGGAAGCATAAAGATTATTGAGGAGGAACGTACCGGTGACGACGTTGTTGTCTTGGATAGCCGCCTCGGCTCCCAAAGCATATACGCGACCAATCGCTCCCGCTTGATTCCCATTTCCCCTTGTTCCACTACCCGAAGCTCCTTGGTTTTGTTTCGGATTCTTACGAGCTTGGTTGTTGTTGTTGTTGCCACGGATTTGATTTCCGCGACCCACGGTGATAGCCTTAGGACACTTAATTTTAAAGTGGCCCTTTTCTCCACAACCATAACAAGTAACATCCGCATATCGCTCATTTGGAGCCGTTGGGGCTCTTTGGTTCAATGGTCTTGGGGCACTACGGCAATCTTTGGCAAAATGGCCGGCTTTACCACAATTGTGGCAAGTTTTACCACAAGCTCCTGGATGGTGTTTACCACACTTTGCATAATACGGTTGCTTTCCTTGGTAATTTGAGCCACCATTGAGATTGAAAGCCTTGGCCACATTATCTTGGCGCTTGTTGGGGTAGTTGCCATGATTAGGGCCATGGTTTCCTTCCCACTTTCTCTTGTGATCACTCGAGTCCAAGATAATAGCTTCCATTAAGCCATTCGCCATTTCAATGGCTTCATTGAGATCGGTTGGCTTCGAAGAGATGACATCACCACGGATTGACGAAGGCAATCCCACCATATATCTTTCCACGGCACGAGTCTCCGTGGGAAGCATCTCAGGACACATCAACCTAAGCTCTTGGAACCTTTGAGTATATGGCATCAAGTTCGTACCATTCACACGAAGGTTCCACAATTCCGTTTCCAACCTTTGCATCTCATTCCTTGGACAATACTTTTTGTAGAGCATGTTCTTGAAATGCGCCCAAGGTGTTGCATTAGCGGCTTCCAAGCTAACGGCACGAACATGGATATTCCACCATGTTAGCGCGCCATCAATCAAAGTACTAGATCCGTACTTCACTTTGTCGCCTTCCGCTACGTTGCTCACACTAAATTGAGCTTCCAATCGTTCGATCCACCTAGCAAGACCCACGGCCCCTTCGGTTCCATTGAAAGAACCGGTGAAGCAAGACTTAAACTCCTTGTACGTGCATGTACGAGTAGTTGTTGTCGTGGTGTTAGTGGTATTGTTCCCTTCTTGAGTACTTTCAGCGGCGGCGAGAGCGGCGACCACACCGTCTGCTATCATTTGATTAAGAACGGCCGGGTCGATAGCAATTGGAGCGGCGGGGTTTGCGTTTGCGTTTGCATTTGCTCTTGTTCTACGTCTAACGGGTGCCATTGATCTAAATTAATAAAGATTACATTGAGCGTTAGAAATAACAATTCATAAGATCACGTTTTCGCATGGCATATATATAGTTCATGATATCACAACAAATATCATAAGCTTCACAAGTGATAAACATAACCCAAACATTCGATTCATCGTCGTGAATTAAGTTTTACAAAAAGAGAGCATAGTGTTTTGGGAATTGTTTTCAAAAGATTACACAAAAGAAAGGAAATAGAAACACAACAAGACAACTAGTCGGAATGGCCCTCGATGCGCTCAATCCTAGCGGTCACCATAGTCAATCCTCTATTGAGGAGGTCGCGCAATCCATTGACTTGGAAGCGTAAGTCATCAATCCTCCTTGATAGGACGGTAACACGATTTGGCTCAGGGGGATTGGCAACCCCCAAATAGGTGAGAATATCACTACTACACTCCTCAAGCCTACACATCAAGTCATTAGGGAGCATGCTCATGTTGCGGAGGATGTAGGCCATCTCCTCTCGTAGTGACTCAAGTCTAGCAAAGGGATGACGAGGGTGCCTACGGACTCCTGCGGCCGTAGAACTCTCGGGTATATCCGCTCCAGGGGGTGGAGGAATGGGTGTCATCCTCGGCCAAATCGAAGCATCCTCCATTGGGGGGGTAGGTCCTAAGGAGAGATAGGTGGAGCAAACCGGTTCCGTATCCTTGTCTCTAGAAGCAAGCTTTTTCCCCGCATAGGTGTGCTTCACTGACATTCGAGCTGTGCGTCTCATAGGAGACCCCTTTGGTGCAAGAGATGATGAGCAAGGGGAAGCAGTCTTCTTAGCCTTTCCTCGTCTTTGATAGCAGATGATCGGCTTTGGGAGTGGGAGTGGGAGTGGCTCTCTTACGGGTGAATTTTTCAGCGATTCTCCAATCCTCATTGGTCTTAGTCCGTTGGGCGATTCCACCATGTAAATCGTCTCGTCACTAGTTGTCGCCATAGCATTGCCAAAACAAGGCATGTATTAGTACTAGATCGAAAATAATAGCTTTTAAATTCGTAAATACTTGTAAAAATAAATATATCCCAAAACTCTCTCATATAAAATTTTCAAATAATCATGTCGTGTCTCAATATTACTTTTCCATTGCAATAAGTTATTAGCACTCCAATTTTGGATGTTACGTACATACATCGTATTAATTGTCGTTCTAGCGCATATCTCTAAAGGATATCAAAAATTTTGTATATCGACGTGCAAAAATTTAATAGATCACCAATAATTCGTATCAAATAGCATATCAAATAAATTAAACTAACTTGCAACTTACTTGTATCGAAGACGCGGAGTGAAGTGGTTCTTGGAGATTTTTGAGTTAGTTATAGTCTAGAATTATTTTTCCAAAATTAGATTTTTGACTCAAGTTTATAAAAATCATTTTGTAAAAAGATAACCTAGTTCTCTATAACTACAGCTCTGATACCAATCTGTCACACCCCCAGTTTATCAGAGTAAGATAAAGCAATGGGGTGTGACGGTCATGACTATCACAAGATGTAGGTACAAAGAACGACTATTTAAAAGTCGTTTTCATTTAATTAAAACATAAACTTGTTCGGAAGCGTATTACACAAGATCAAATAAAGCATAGTTTTCAAAGACTTCAACATTGTTTTGGACATCCAAAATACAAGTCACGACCATTTTATTTAAATCTCCCAAGCATAACCACGTCACTCCTCCATCTTGATACATGAGAAAAACATTGCTAAAACGTCAACACAAAGGTCGGTGAGTTCATAGGTTTAAGATTAAATAGTGTGATGAACCATAAGATTTTCAAGGCAACCGGCATATAATCTTATAACAAATACAAGATTATAATCAAAAGTATACGTTTTCATAACCTACGCCTAAGCTCATGACACCGAAGCGTTAACCTAAACCAACAAGATATAACAAGAGCCCAAGCAAATGCCCATCCTTTAGCATTTGTAACAACTCAAATGTAAGTGTATCTAACTTTGGTCACACAACCAAATTAGATAGGGAGGTTAATCCCAATAGATCTATCCATAACATTCGCGCTTACACAAAGTAATTAACGGTTCATGATAGTGGGCTAAAAGCAACATAGGATGGCGGGACTTAGACATCATGTAGGCAAACGTATGAGTTTTTTTAGGCACTTATGTTCATCCGTTAAAACAAGCAATGTTCTCACCCCAAAATAGTTAAACAATTTAAAAGTGGGGGCTATGAAACTCACCTTGATGAAGTAGTAAATATGATCAAGAAAGATAGCTCGGTAAATCAAGGCATGCAAACCAATGCGCAAACAATCTACTCGTAACCTAAGCAAAATATCCGTACTTAGGCTAAATACAAATAGTAATAACGTACGAAGCACTTGGTTGATGATTTATAGTTGCTCTTGTTTAATAAAAATGTTTTTCATACATTTTTCTTGTTCAACAAATTTAGTCACGGGGTCAAGTTCGGGTCTCGATAACTTATTGAATAATAGTCCGAAAAAACTAGGCCGCGAGGTCGTCGATATTTGATAAATATCATATTTTTATGAAGTCTCTAAGTCAAGTATTTAATCATGTAAAGTAGAGCACTCACGCATAAAGCATAACAAGTAAAGTTCAATTTTATACAAGTGGAAATCGACCAACTTTGGAAATTTATTATGGACTCGTTACTCGACTTCATGACAAACCGAAAGTTGTTTTGGAAACTAGACCGTGTCGAGTTTTACAAGGTATTTTTAGATCTTTGGGCGAAAGTCATTTGATCAGTTAAAAATAGACGTGATGTAGGGTGATCGGGCCACCTTACAATTTATTTATAAGGTTTGGTATATGTTTAAACTAAATGTTGCTATTACTTGTAACCACTCACCTTCCCAATCATACAAACATACACGCTTCTATCAATTTATCCAAATGTAAATACTACTGGTTTTGTTTTTGTGGTCCCTCGTTGGCCCAGTATACACGAAATGGGAACACCCAAATGTGTCCCTACCTAGATAGCAATTTTATACATTGCTCATATTAGTAATTCAAGGAAAACAATGATCCTACTGTTTGGGCTACTGTTCACGCAGGCTTCTAACCAGGAAGTAGGGGGTACTTGCTTTCATCACACATGCCATACATACAACACACATCAATAGACTAGCAATATTTCTTAAAACCATAAGTTTGAGCATAAACCATTCGCAACTTACAAGAATGGGGGTACTTATGCAGTTTTGGGTTTTTCTCTCTGTCTGAGTACACACCCACGAGACACACATGCACACACCATGCCAAATAAGAATCATATAAACCATGGCTGTCACAAACATGTATACTCATTCACTAACATGCATTTATCATTCATACAGCAGGTCCAAAAGAAGAATGGCATAGGCACTTATTCACTTGTTGTTTTGGCTTTCTTGTTTACGCAGGTGGCATCAAGGAAAGGGACGAGCATTTTCTAAGCATATGCATACATGTGAACATACACATAAAATCATAAGTTAAATTGGCCAGGCTTTTTGTTGTGGTCTGCTGTTCACAAAGCATACCAAAATGATCACGCACACACACTGCATACACAGTGACTTGTACTAGTCCTACTCTTATTGTTTAACATTGGAAAATATATTTTTAGAATTTCTTGTTCTTGGTTGCTTTACATACAACGCATAGCTTTATCAACTTAAGGTCTCTTGTACACTCTTTCTGCTTACAGGCACACACACAAATTATTTTTGGAGAGTTTCAAGTCATGTTCATTTCTTGTATTCACTGCTTGTCTGAGCCACTGTTTTCACGCAGGAAGCATACACATATTTCATACTAAAAAAAAACATGTGGGGTTTGTATAAAATACTTGTCAATATGTACTCCCTTCTTTCTGTTTCTTGGTTGAGGCCACGCCCCAGATTAGTATTTTCATACACGTTACACATACACACATAATTTCTAGCTAAGTTGGTAAGGGTTGTGTTACATGCATGCATATATATACTATAATTCCATTAGGTTTCCTGGTGATGGCGTTTACATGTCCAAAGCATCATTCATGTGTATATATAGTATCAAAACACGCATACAGTTATGAGCCAAGGTGCATAGGGTTTATATTCGAGACATAGCTATACTTATCCTGCTTGTATTCGATCCAAGTTATCTCTTTTTCTGATGGTCTGAGCTACTCATACGCATACAACACATTCACATCTCATATTAACTATGAATCGTTTAAGGTTTTACATGCATCATACATTTTAAGTCATAATGGCAGTGGTATTTCATACGCATAATACATATAAGTGATCACACAATCATATCAAAACAAGTTCACATAAAATCATAGCTTTGCCACTTAGTTTATCTTGAACTTAGCCCTAGCCGTGGCGTTTGTTCCTACGTAATCCAGTTTGGTATGTTCAACAGGTTTAAGAAATTTCTCAAACAGTGGCTTCTTGATATCATATGTTTAGTTCAAACGTAGCTTGGTTTATTGTCCAATCACAACCCGTGAGTAGTTTGTTTCATCATGTAGTTCGTCAAGTAAACCACCCATTCAAACCTTAGCCGTGACTTGGTTGTATCATTTTATTCAAGTTTACAAATTTAGCAAGTATAATCATCAACCAACATTTTAAGTGTTTAAAAAGTGTTAGGATGGACTTACGAAGGGTCCTAAGTATTTGGTGAAGATGATGAACAAGGAATAGTGAACTACGTCAACAACTTGAGGATTTCCTCTAGCTTACGAATACCAACCCGAACTCTTGCTTAATGCTTCATTTCCAGTGGCCTTATAGCTTTCTTTGAGTGAAATATTTGTTAAGTTGTGTGTGTGAGTTTATGAGGAAAATGGGTTGTATTTATAGGCAAAGAGTGGGAGTGTTAGGGTTAGTAACTAGTTAGGACTATAGTTAGGGTTTGTAAAGAGATTAGTTAGATAGTAACTAGGTATGGAGATTAACTCATTGCTGGGAAAGAGTGAAAACAGAATGGGGTCTCGGTATGCAGCCATAGGGAAGAGGGCTTGGTACCTTTCTTTGACTAATAGTGGAAGTTCATTGTATCCAATATTTGTTTTGAAAGTATGGTGAAGAAAAGGTGTTTATACGTCTGTTTTGTAGAGGGAAGGGGAAACAAGAAGTACTCTTGCATTTAAGGCAAGGTGAAGTACCAAGTGCAATTTGAATTTGTGAAATGATGCAAGAATAAAAACGTGGGTTCTAATTGTTTCAGGGGGGGGGGGGGGAAACCGACATTTGCAAGTGGTAGGAAAAAGGTTTTTGGTTTTTATTTGTCTTTGTATATTTGTTTTTGGTGTATTTGTAAAATTGTTTTGTTTGTTGTACTTGTGTTGAGGGTTTAAATGTGTACATGGGATATAGGGTTTTAGTGGTAGTGTAATCAAAATGTAAATTTCTTAGGTGCGTCGTAACAAAACGATTATTTGCTTGTGTCGCGACTATTTATTTTGATTACGTTAAAGAAATTAAATATCATTTCTTAAAATAAAGATCCTAGCAAGGATCGACATAAATAATAGACGTTCACCAAAAAGTTATGATTGTCATCAACAAAAATTCAAATTCGTACAAAAATTCGCGTAACCAATCGGGACATCAATAGACACGCAAGTCTAACCCGAATTAACGCGTTTCACATAAATTAAAATAGATCCTAAATTTCACGGTTGTGACAATAGGGTTGACCCGATACGTGCATCGGGGACTCGATCGGGTTAACCCAGTGGTTGAAACCGTAACCCTTGTGACTCGACTGGATTAACGCGGTGGTCGATCTCGTAACCCAGTTACTCGACCGTGTTGAACCGATGGTCAATCCCGTGACCCGATAACTCGAACATGTTGACTCGATGTTCGAACCTGTAACCCGGTGACTCGACCGGGTTGACCTGATCATCGATCCCGTGACTCAATGGGGTTGACTCGATGGTCGAACCCGTAAGCCGGTGACTCAAACGGGTTGACCCGGTGGTCGAGCCTGTGACCAATGACTCGACCTAGTTGACCCGGTAGTCGATCTCGTGACTCGATGACTCGACCGGATCAACCCGTAACTCGATAATATTGTATGAAAAAATATATGTTAAAATATATGTTAGGAAATGTAGAAAATAGAGATAGGTAGATAAACAGGTAATGCTTGGTCAAACATTTGGTCGGTCGGTTTACAATAATTTCATTTGGTTAGTTTGTTGGACTATCGAGCAAATCAATTTGTTTATGTGTGTATAGATTTTTTAATTTATGTTTGTTGGGTTATTTTAGGTTGTGCGTTGTTATCCCTAATATTATGATTGTATAATCACGAATTTATGAAAGAAAGTAAGAAATGAGATGAATTTTAGAGAGAGAAACTAGAGAGAGAAAAGAGAGAGAAGTGTGTGAACTTGATGAGATTAGATTAGAGAGAAGTGAGAAATACAAATGACCATCCACCCTCCTAACATGCTAGGAGGGTAGTATATATAGTCCACCCACATGCGGGCTTTAATGGACTATATATTGGGCCGGGCTTGTATTTTGGACTTTAATTAGTTTAAATCCAAGCCCGTGAATCACGACTAAATAACTACTTATTACAACGTTCTAATAAATAATACAATAGAAACCTATGACCGAACATTCTTGTTTGACTCAATATTTTGAGGCTAACAATCTCCCCCAATGTGAGGTCATTCCTCTTTGATATTTGGATTCCAATGGAGATTTATGAATTTCGTCATAAATGAGTCTTGAACGTGTAACAGTAGTTTTGTTCCTTCATGCTGTGATCTTTGAGCCTTTGTCGTTGTCTTTCGACTTTGTCTTTAAGTCTTGAGATCTTCAAATCATTCTTGACTTGTCTTTGCCATCTTGTGATCTTGTGTCTTTATCCACATGCTCACACTATCAATTGTTGGATAAGTCTTTGGGCATGAATATGTGTTTGTGTATATCTGACTTTGCTAAGTACACCGTGACGCCACCTTCTCGAGACAAAACATAGACACGGACTGAATGGCTTTGACATTCGTCCTATATCGGTAGCGTTTTACCTCCGGTCGGTGAAGACCGTTATACGATATTAAATATCGTACCTGTGATCAGGTAGATTCAATTAAGAATCTTCTTGACAGGGTTTCGCGGCAGTACTAGCCGTTCTCTTTACTCGACCGTCTCAAAGCAAGACTGCGAACATAAAGAGTGAATCAATTGGATAAATATCCGCTTGATTAAAGTCGTCAATTCAAGTTCCTGGAACAAGTTTGATTCATAAAGAATCTTACCATTGTTGCTTTCCAGTTGACACAAGTTTGATTCATAAGAATCTCACAAGTTACCTACCGTAGCGCTGTTTGATGTTGACGCTAGAAGGATTTCCATTCGTCACTGTGAATATTAATAAATATCACTCTGAATGTTCTGGCAAGACCATAAAGATATTGCGTAGAAACCTGAAACGAGTTTGAATCAATTCAGAATCAAACCACTGTTGCTTTTCAGTTTTACATATGTTCAATTCATAAAGAATCTTGCATATGACCTACCGCAGTGCTGTTTGATGTTAACACTGGAAGGATTTCCACTCATCATTGTGAATACTAAGTAGTATCACTCTGAGTGTTCTAGCAATATCACAAGGATATAGCGTAGGACTCTCTTGATCTTCATTCGTGTGTCCTAACGAGATTTGATTGATCTCTTGGCTCTAGACTCGATTTGTGCACTTTTAGTGGTCGGAGGCTGGAGCAGATGCCACCTATTCAATATCAACAATCTCGGAGTGAGAAAGTCAATAGAAGTCGTGTTGATCTCCGTGACAATAAAACAAACTTCTTTTAAGAGAAGCCTGAGTAGCTAGGAAAGGGTTGTGCTTCACATCACTGGGTCCATGATGAGTTTGTCTTCATGATGAGTTGACCCGGTTTCTGCCTAAGTTGTATGGAGGGATTCTTTCTTTACACCCTTTATCCTTACATTTCTTTTTCATTCTTCAACCCCTTCAATGCTTACCAAGACATCATTAATAGCACCTTGTTGTGATTGTTCCAGTGCTATCATCAGTACTTAGTCGGCATTCAGCTACGTTCACATTCTACTCCATCTTTCCTAAGGACTTCTAATAATCTATTGGATTGTCCCTGGGAAGATCCCTCCGGTTCTGGTTGGATCATAGGACTTAAACCTATCCACCCTTTTGACACCAATAACGTCGTGAATTAAAGATGTTGTGGGTATTTGATCGTAACCATGAAAACCACTTTAAATTCTAACAAAGTGTTTGAAAAACATTTAACACCTTGCTAGTTTTGTCGTTTTAGAAATGCTCCCCCTTCACATGTGCATCGATAATCGAAAGTGTTTTGCACATGTAGGTAAGAGTTAAAGTGCATGAGTCTTATATTAGATCACATTTTAATCACATTTTCTCCCCCTATCTCTAATATATAAAATCTTTTGATATTAGAGATACCAAATTTGATTAAAATATATTTTGAAAAATAGTCTTGAAATCTCCGGGAGAAAGATGTGTTAAGCTTTTGCATGAAGTTGAAATGCTCCCCCTCAAAAATTGATCCAATTGAATTGTCATTATGAGGATATGATCCACATTTCGCTTTTTGAGGATGGGAGTTTGTTGAACACACAATTTTTGAAAGATTTTGAATAATCATTGATAAATTCTTGAAAAAATTGTGTTCAACGCTTTTTGAAAAATCCTATTTCTTTTTGTCGAAGAGGTTTTTCTAAAGCATAAACTTGAGTTCACAGACTTTGAATGTCTTGACGAATCCACTCAAGTGTAAGAAGATTTAACTTCTTTTGCTAAGGGTAAGAGCACGAAATCGTACACTCCCCCGTGAATATTGATCCGGGTTGCAATCTGAAAGTGATTACAAGCCATTGTGTTGAGCTCAAAACGTTGAATGTTTTGTGACAAGCTCAACCCAAGATAGATTGCTCTACCCGTTGTTGGAAATATTGTCCAAAATAGACAATTTCCTTTTGAAAAAAAATAGAAATGACATGTTTTGAAAAATATTTACAACTTTCATTCGAGCTTTATGTACACACCCGTGTCGTTATTGAGCGACATTTCTAGGTACGTCCATATTATCGATACTGAAAGACATGTCGAGAAGAATATTTTTTGTATTTTCAAAGATTTTTTAATTTTGTATTTTCTTTTTCATTAATATTTACAGGTAGATGTTTGATAGATGAATCAAGCAGGCTTCTTTGCCAGAACCTCCAGTTCTGCTGGAGTCAAACATCTCATACCAATTTGCCTAACTAGATACGCAAACCTCTCTTTCGAAAGAGCTTTTGTAAACAAGTCAGCTAATTGGTAATCAGTTCCAACAAAGTATAATTCAACAATACCCTTTTCAACTTGTTCCTTAATGAAGTGATATCTGACATCAATGTGCTTCGTGCGGGAATGCTGAACCGGATTGCAGGAGATGGCTATGGCCGATTTTGAGTCACAGTACATAGGTACTTTATCAAAATGGAAGCCATAATCCGTGAGTTGTGTTCTCATCCAAAGAACTTGAGCACAACACGCAGATAGAGACACATACTCCGCTTCGGCTGATGACAGTGACGTGCAATCCTGCTTCTTGGAAGACCATCCCACAAGCTTGTCTTGACCTAGAAATTGTGCACCACCAGAAGTACTTTTACGTGTATCAAGACACCCTGCATGATCAGAATCTGAATAGGCCGTTAGAAAGAAACCGGTTTCCCTCGGATACCAGAGTCCCATGTGACTGGTATTCTTAAGGTACCGAAAGATCCGTTTAACCTCCTTGAGGTGCTTTTCAGTGGGTCGTGCTTGATATCGTGCACAATAGCATGTAGCATGATGTATATCAGGTCTGCTCGCTGTCAAGTACATGAGGGACCCGATCATGGAACGATATCTCGTTTGATCTATGGGTAATCCCTCCAAATCAGCATCTAGGGATGTGGTTGATAATGGTGTCCCAACGGGGTCACATGATGTCATACCATGCTTTTTTATTATCTCTTGACAATACTTAGCTTGGTTAATGAAGATACCACTTGGGGATTGGTGAACTTGAATTCCTAGAAAGAATTTTAGTTCTCCCATCATAGACATTTCAAATCTGCTGTGCATTACTTTTTCAAACCATTTTGAAAGTTTTGGGTTTGTAGACCCGAAAATAATGTCATCAACATAAATTTGCACAAGCAGAATGTCATCCCCATATTTATAAGTGAACAAAGTTAGATCAATGGAACCTTTTGAGAAACCTTTGGATACCAGAAATTTCGAGAGCTCGTCGTACCACGCCCTTGGAGCTTGCTTGAGTCCATAAAGTGCTTTGTGGAGACGATACACCTTGTCAGGATAATGAGGATTGACAAATCCTTCTGGCTGCGTGACATAGACTTCTTCCTTCAAAGGACCGTTAAGAAACGCCGTCTTTACGTCCATCTGATAGACAATGAATCTCTTATGTGCCGCATAAGCAAGAAAAATCCTGACCGCTTCCATACGAGCTACTGGTGCAAATGATTCTTCGAAATCAATACCCTCTTTCTGTCCATACCCCTTAGCCACTAGCCTAGCTTTGTTCTTAATGATCGTGTTCTCTTCATCCATCTTGTTTTTCCAGATCCATCGAAGATTTAATGATGTTACATCGGATGGTCTGTCAACAAGTTCCCAGACTTTAAGTCTTTCAAATTGTTGAAGTTCATCCGTCATCGATTCAATCCAAGCATGATCAGCTAATGCTTCTTTGATGTTTTTCGGTTCCGCTGAACTCACGGCGAGTGCGAACATACAAACATCAGCATCGGTGTTAAGCTGTCGTCTTGTGCGAACGGGCTGTGAAGGGTTTCCAATTACGTGAACCAAAGGATGATCTCGGGTCCAATGATGTGTTGAAGGATGTCGTTGATAGAAAGTATGCATATTTGACGGATCAACATGGCGAGTAGAAGACTCTCCAGTTTCGTGTACCGGTGTACCGAATGGGTTGATAAATTCGTCTTCGTCAGATAATGCATTGTCTGCTTGATTTATGTTCTTTGGAGCAATGACAGTAGTTGTGGATGTTGTAGGATCGATTGTTGAAGTAATATTCTGAGGAGGTAAATCTGCAGCAACCCGTGTTGAAGTAGATGAAGTTGTATCTGGTTGTTGACGATGATCGGTTTCATCATTCTTATCATGAGTGACAGCGGAAGACTTCGATACAACTTGTTTCTCCCCCGTGAAATATTCATCATACATTGGTCCATATAACATTTCCAACTCTTCAATTGTCGTATCGACTGTTATATCAGCTCTAGGAACATTTTCTGGAACCAGCGTTGAACTTGACGGTTCATTGATGTGGTCTTGAGTTCCGAGTTCCGTGCGGTTGTGAACGGAAGTCGTTTGTCGTTGTGGATCGGGACTTAAACTGTTTTGTTCAAGTGCCATTTCTTGAGATTCATCAAATCGGATGTGAATTGTCTTGACAATCAATTTTGTTCTTTTGTTGAACACTCTATATCCCTTAGACTGAGTTGCATATCCCACAAGAATACGTGCATCACCTTTCTCTTTCATTTTATCCAAATTTTCACCATCTCGAATAATGTAGCAAGTACATCCAAAAACATGAAGGTGTTTGAGTGAAGGTTTTCGATCATGAATTATGTGATATGGTGTCTTTTCGTGTCTTGGGATAATTAAGGATCGGTTTTGTGTGTAGCATGCGGTTGACACGGCTTCGGCCCAAAAGTATAGTGGAAGCTTTGAAGCGGATAATAATGTTCGAGCAGCTTCAACCAAAGTACGGTTTCGTCTTTCAACAACGCCGTTTTGTTCGGGTGTTCGAGCAATAGATGTTTCATGTTCAATCCCTTCGGCTTCAAAATACTTTCTCAGATTAGAATTCAAAAATTCTGTACCTCTGTCAGTACGAACCACTTTAACTTGAGCTTGAAGACCACGTTGTATCAATTTTAGGAAGCTGATGAGAACGTCGGGTGTTTCATCCTTGGACCTCAAGAAGTGAGTCCATGTGTACCTTGAGTAATCATCGACAATTACCAGAATATATTTCTTTCCATTGATACTCTGAACACGCATGGGACCACACAGATCCATGTGAAGAAGATCTAACCGTCCTTTAGAGCTTGGTGTGGTCTTTGTTTTGAAGCTACTTCGTTTAGCTTTACACAGTTCACAAGAAGAACAAAGATGATCTTTGATGAATTTCAAGCTTGGAAGGCCTCTCACAATATCTTTCTTGGAAAGCAAGTTAATGGTATCAAAGTTAAGATGAGAAAGACGTTGATGACATAACCATGCCTGAGTCGTTGAAGCTTTAGCCATGAAGCAAAATGGAGTTGATGAAGTTGTGTCTTGAAGTGAAATTGTGTAAAGATCAGTACCCCGTGTACCGGTAAGTAAGTTATTCCCATCATAATCACGAACAAAACATGTCTTCTTTCTGAAAGCAACTTCCAAATCCGCATCACAGAATTGACCAACCGAGAAAAGATTGTGATTGAGCCCTTCGACGTAGTATACCCTTTTAATCGTGATATTCCCTTGAACCAAATCTCCATATCCTAGGATCGGTGCAAATTGATCATTTCCGAATCGGACCGTACCTAGGAACTTCTCCACGAAGTTAATTAGAAGCTTGAGATTCCCCGTCATGTGCTTCGTGCATCCGGAGTCCATTATGAAGAGAATTATTTGTATCACCTGCAGAAGAGTTAGAACACGATGGAGCATTTGCTAAATTGGATACCACAGTAGTTGCGATAGTAGAATCATTAGTGTCCTTATCAACATTTAAAGGCAAACTAACACTCGTTTTCACATTTTCTGTCCTAACTTTAGGCATCCATTTATATCCGGGAGGACATTGATTAGCAAACCACCATTTCCAAGACTTGCTAGCAGACTCATATAATTCCTTAATTTTGCTTCTAGGATTCTTAGTGGTGGAGTCTGATGCATTACTATTCTTAGTGGGGGTTGCACCAGAATGGTTCACTTTGCGTTTGGGTTTACTAGCTCTAATAGGCATAGCAACTTGCTTCTTAGTTCTAGTATCTACGCCTTTGACTTTATTTATAGCACACATAGAATGATTAGCATTAGCACACTTGCCACATTTTACACAAACAAATTTCACATTCATATCATTCAAATCATTCACAGCATTCAGATCGTCATTACATGCGATAACAGACTTTTTATTCTTAAAAACATTCAAATTCCTAGGGTGTTCTTCTACTTGCTTCATCTTCCCTTGATTCTTGTGTTTCCAGACCTTATCATTCTCTTGAGTGCTCTTAAGCTGAGGCCGGCTAACACTAGTAGTGGAGACTATTCCTGTAGTAGAAGACACACGAATATTAGTGTTTCTAGAAGTCTGAGGCGAGTGAGTATCTTTGTTTGTGGACTTAGTGGGCATTCTATACATCCCTGGTTTAATCACATTATTGTGCTTAACGCTTGGTGCTACAGGATTCCTTATGGGTTGAGCTTGTGGTAACCTTTCCTTTCCATCCATCTTGGGGGCAAACACAGGTTTTGCAAACGAGGAATTAGAGAAAGCAGATGGTTTTCCCAAGATAGAGGATCTATTCTCTTTAGAGGCATTGGGTTGTCTAACAACATTTTTCTTAATGCTAGGTTCCACAAATTTCCCACCCATTTTAGCAATGAGTTTCTGCAACTCAGCTATCGCTCTGTCCCTGTCTTGTAATTGAGCTTTCAACCCTTTAATTTCCAAATTCTGTTCATTCATTTCTCGAAATGTTTGGGAAAGTTTTTCTTGCAATTTATTATCATGTGGAAAACGACCAACATCTTTTTGCAAAGCAAGTTCAAGTGAATGACAATGTTTTTGAAGGAAATCAGTTTTGTGTTGAAGTAACTCAAAAGCCTTTTTGTCAACATTTTCTTTACGTTTCGAAAGCTCAATTTCAAGACATTCACATTCTTTGATCTTATCAAGATATTGGCATGCAACTTCAGAATATTCATCAATATCAGCACAAGATGTAAAATAAGCACACATAACATCTTTAGAAACGCATTCTTGCAAGAGTAAATCATATTCATCTGAGAAATCAGACTTCTCCATTTGAAGATCATCAATGTGTTTCTCAATAGATTCAACATATTTTAAATCATCAAACATTTCAGTCCGAATGAACTCCTCAAGTTGAAGAACAGTTTCTTTAATCAACGCTGTGTTTGGAATTAAGAGTTCTTTGACAAGCAAGGTAATATCGTGAGGAATCGGACGTGTCCACTCAGCATTTTCACGTTTTGCCCAGTCTCTTTCAACAATAGATTTAACATTATCTATGTGGTGTTTAAGAATACCTAATGTTTTCCTACTCTTGCTTTTAGATTCATCTAGAGGGAGGTAGTTTATGTATTTGTAAACATTAGATTTCTTAGGGGCAAATGCTTTCTTCCATTGAATTCTCTTTTGTTTGCATTCTAAGAACACTTCCTCACGAGTTTTCTGAGTTTGTTTGTTGAACAGGCCATAAAGACTATTCTCATAAGCATAATTATAAGGTTTCACAAACTCCTTATTAACAAGTGGTTGACTAGCAGCATCCCAAAGGGCAGTCTCTTCACTATTGACACTAACAGTCATGCACTCAAGATCTGTCCTTTCAGTCTCATCAAGATAGAGACATGGGTTCGCAGCTTGAGCTTTGGCAAGGTACTCAGGACTTGCAAAGCTAGCTTGACCCTTAAACATCGATGGAGGTGCTAGCATTCTTACGGATTGAATAGAATCATGCGTTTTATAAACAACGTTCTTCAAAAAGTCGACTTGTGTTTCTAGTTTCGTAACTTTTTCGGTTACTTTATCATATCTACTTTTGAAGTCTTGTTTTAACGCATCTACCTCTTGTTTCGTATCCTCTAGAATTTTAGCAGAATCAGTAGTGGTCATAGAGAGCTTTTGTTCAAGTTCATTAACTTTGGTATTGGCAAGGTACGTTTTTTGACGTTCATCCATTAAGAAAACATTATATTGACGCTTCTCTTTAGCTAATAATTCAAGAGTTGTATTATATTTGTTTTCAAAATCGTCCTTTTGACTTTTTAACGCACTTCCCTTGTACCCCTCAAGCTCTTTGGTTTTCTGAAGGAGCTCATCTCTATAGGTTTCAGTCATCTCAGTAGATTTGATAAGAGCAGCTTTGCATTCTTCAAAGCTTTGAGTGAGCGTAGCATTTGCCTTCTTTAATTGCTTTTGACTCTTTTTATTTTCAGTGACATCCTTTTGTAAAGTAGCAATTAAATTAGCAAGCGCAATACGTTCCTCTTCATCATATTCATTTGCATGTTGATCATCCTCAGACTCATTATTGCACATGTCTGATGAATCGGGTGTGGTATTGCTATCAACCGTTTCCATCATACACGTGTCATTAATGGCATTGGGTAGATCACTATGCTCAGGAATATCACCAAACACATTATATTCATCAGTAGTGTGTACCTTATCGATTGGCTCAGTGTCAAATATAGGACCATTGTCATCTTCAGTGACTTTGAGAACTTCTTCAACCTTTGCCATGTACGAGTAATGTGCATCAAGCTCTTGATCAGAATCTTCATCATCAGTATCATCAAGCATGGCTCCTTCCTCAGCTGACAATTTAACCCCTGCTTCCATCTTCTTGCATAGCAGCATCTTTTCCTTGTGATAGCTGGAGTCTCTAACCCTTTTCGGCTTCCTGCATTCCTTTGCCATATGCCCATAACCTTGGCAATTAAAACATTGAATCCCGCCCTGCTGAACCACTTGACTTCCAACCGTTTCCCTATTCCCAGTAGCAGCAGCAATCCTCTGAGTATCATACTTTGCAGTTTGTCGATCATATCTTGCAGAACCCTAAACATGCATTGGATTATGTCGATCATACCTAGAAGGAATTTCACCACGTCGACGTGTGTCATACCTTGGAGGACTCTCAACATATCGGTTCTTGGTGTTAGATGATGTGCGAAGATTGTTGTTGGTGGGTTTGTAGATTTTCTTGTAAGTCTTCATTATGAAAGCAATTTGTTGTTTCATCTCTCGGTTCTTTTGAGCTTGGTCTTCATCACTATCTTCAGATGAGGACTCAGATGGTGGTGATGGTGCTCTTGGCGTTTTACCTCGAGATTTTGTGGAAGATGAAGACTTAGATGATGTGGAATATCGTGGTGAAGATGATGTATTGGAGTATGGCTTAGGAGCACGAGAGTGAGGATCTTGAACATGTTGAGTGGTAGTCACTAAAGCAAGTGGATTAGCCGTCTTGGCAACACGTTCAGCTCGAATTTCATTTGCTTCATTCTGAAATTGCTTCAAGATGTCAAAGAGTCGATGATATGAGACCTCGTCTAACTTTTCTTGTTGTTTCACCAAAGTGACAAACCGTGTCCACTCAGGTTGAAGTTGTTGAAGAAATTGGACATTGACTTGCATGGTGGATACTTGCAGGTTATTTCTTGTCATGTCATTCATCATTTTATAAAACCTGGAGTAGTATGAATCAATTGATTCTCCATCCCTTGAAGTAAACTTGCCAAAATTCCAAAACAAGTTTGTTTTGACATCTTGTTTGTTGAGTGATTCTCCTTGTTGCAAGCGTTCAATAGCAGTCCACATTTCATGTGCTGTCGGGCATGCATCAACCGTGGAGTAAATATCATCTCCAATCCCACTTAAAACCATATAGATGGCTTCCTTCTCCGCATCATGCCAAGCACAATTTTCAGGTGTGAGATCAGCTCTTGTCTCATCACGTTCACTTGCAGGTATTGGATCAGTAGTATCTGTGGCTGCTCTTGGAGGAACTGAGATCTTCTTAAATATATATGGTCCATGAGTAATACATTTCCTCAAGGCATCACCATTAGGTCTTGTATCAAGATATCGTATGAAACGTGATTGCCATTGAGCATACCGACCAGATACAAGCATTGGTGGTCTCTCTTTGTTACCTGCCACCATTATGTTGTTGTTCGTCACACGATATTCGGCAGTAGAATCCATCTCAATATTCTCTGAAATGATGAAGTGAATATGGATCTTAAGTAGATGTGTTGTGATTGTTGTTGTGGTTCAAATTCCGAAATTGCGATTTTTCTTCAGTCCGACAATAAATTCCCCAGTCCGACACAACGGTAGACCGAAAAATTTTGTAATCGCCAAAATTTGAAATCGAGCTAGAAATAGCCTAAAACTAGTATGGAAAAAATTTGAATTTTAACTCTTTTTTTTTTTTTTTTTTTTTTTTTTTTTTTTTTTTTGATCTTCGTGTAAACTATGGTCCGAGACTAGTCTAGATAGTGGCTAAGTCACAAAATTGCTCAAACAAATTTTAGCATCACAATGTCACTCATCGCAATATATCCCATCGCAATGTCACCCATCGCAATATCACCCATCGCAATATCCTGTCGCAATGCTATCGCAATGTTCTGTCGCAATGCTATCGCAATGTTCTGTCGCAATGCTATCGCAATGTTGTATCGCAATATCTATCGCAATATGGCTATCGCAATATCTATCGCAATATGGCTATCGCAATATGGGGTATCGCAATGTGATCGCAAAGTAAAACCCTAGGGTTATTGCGATCGAAACCGTACTTACCTTTCCTAAATTCAAGCTGTCGCAATAATGGTGCTTTTTCTTCCAACTTTTTAGGCAACGGTTTTTGGCAACTTTTAGGCAACAAATTAGCAACTTTTAGGCAACAAATTAGCAACGTTTAGGCAACAAATTCGTGATTTTTACCAAACCAAAACAACCAAATCTCTACAATGAGTATATAGATGATTTGTAGCAAGATAAAGAACACGAAAACCACAAAAAAATTTGAATTCGAGTTGATTTATGGAAGAAATCACACGAATCAAATATAAGAAGAACAACCAATAACAAATCTACCCCGTGGCGATTGATACCAATTGTTATCCCTAATATTATGATTGTATAATCACGAATTTATGAAAGAAAGTAAGAAATGAGATGAATTTTAGAGAGAGAAACTAGAGAGAGAAAAGAGAGAGAAGTGTGTGAACTTGATGAGATTAGATTAGAGAGAAGTGAGAAATACAAATGACCATCCACCCTCCTAACATGCTAGGAGGGTAGTATATATAGTCCACCCACATGCGGGCTTTAATGGACTATATATTGGGCCGGGCTTGTATTTTGGACTTTAATTAGTTTAAATCCAAGCCCGTGAATCACGACTAAATAACTACTTATTACAACGTTCTAATAAATAATACAATAGAAACCTATGACCGAACATTCTTGTTTGACTCAATATTTTGAGGCTAACAATCTCCCCCAATGTGAGGTCATTCCTCTTTGATATTTGGATTCCAATGGAGATTTATGAATTTCGTCATAAATGAGTCTTGAACGTGTAACAGTAGTTTTGTTCCTTCATGCTGTGATCTTTGAGCCTTTGTCGTTGTCTTTCGACTTTGTCTTTAAGTCTTGAGATCTTCAAATCATTCTTGACTTGTCTTTGCCATCTTGTGATCTTGTGTCTTTATCCACATGCTCACACTATCAATTGTTGGATAAGTCTTTGGGCATGAATATGTGGTTGTGTATATCTGACTTTGCTGAGTACACCGTGACGCCACCTTCTCGAGACAAAACATAGACACGGACTGAATGGCTTTGACATTCGTCCTATATCGGTAGCGTTTTACCTCCGGTCGGTGAAGACCGTTATACGATATTAAATATCGTACCTGTGATCAGGTAGATTCAATTAAGAATCTTCTTGACAGGGTTTCGCGGCAGTACTAGCCGTTCTCTTTACTCGACCGTCTCAAAGCAAGACTGCGAACATAAAGAGTGAATCAATTGGATAAATATCCGCTTGATTAAAGTCGTCAATTCAAGTTCCTGGAACAAGTTTGATTCATAAAGAATCTTACCATTGTTGCTTTCCAGTTGACACAAGTTTGATTCATAAGAATCTCACAAGTTACCTACCGTAGCGCTGTTTGATGTTGACGCTAGAAGGATTTCCATTCGTCACTGTGAATATTAATAAATATCACTCTGAATGTTCTGGCAAGACCATAAAGATATTGCGTAGAAACCTGAAACGAGTTTGAATCAATTCAGAATCAAACCACTGTTGCTTTTCAGTTTTACATATGTTCAATTCATAAAGAATCTTGCATATGACCTACCGCAGTGCTGTTTGATGTTAACACTGGAAGGATTTCCACTCATCATTGTGAATACTAAGTAGTATCACTCTGAGTGTTCTAGCAATATCACAAGGATATAGCGTAGGACTCTCTTGATCTTCATTCGTGTGTCCTAACGAGATTTGATTGATCTCTTGGCTCTAGACTCGATTTGTGCACTTTTAGTGGTCGGAGGCTGGAGCAGATGCCACCTATTCAATATCAACAATCTCGGAGTGAGAAAGTCAATAGAAGTCGTGTTGATCTCCGTGACAATAAAACAAACTTCTTTTAAGAGAAGCCTGAGTAGCTAGGAAAGGGTTGTGCTTCACATCACTGGGTCCATGATGAGTTTGTCTTCATGATGAGTTGACCCGGTTTCTGCCTAAGTTGTATGGAGGGCTTCTTTCTTTACACCCTTTATCCTTACATTTCTTTTTCATTCTTCAACCCCTTCAATGCTTACCAAGACATCATTAATAGCACCTTGTTGTGATTGTTCCAGTGCTATCATCAGTACTTAGTCGGCATTCAGCTACGTTCACATTCTACTCCATCTTTCCTAAGGACTTCTAATAATCTATTGGATTGTCCCTGGGAAGATCCCTCCGGTTCTGGTTGGATCATAGGACTTAAACCTATCCACCCTTTTGACACCAATAACGTCGTGAATTAAAGATGTTGTGGGTATTTGATCGTAACCATGAAAACCACTTTAAATTCTAACAAAGTGTTTGAAAAACATTTAACACCTTGCTAGTTTTGTCGTTTTAGAAATGCTCCCCCCTTCACATGTGCATCGATAATCGAAAGTGTTTTGCACATGTAGGTAAGAGTTAAAGTGCATGAGTCTTATATTAGATCACATTTTAATCACATTTTCTCCCCCTATCTCTAATATATAAAATCTTTTGATATTAGAGATACCAAATTTGATTAAAATATATTTTGAAAAATAGTCTTGAAATCTCCAGGAGAAATATGTGTTAAGCTTTTGCATGAAGTTGAAATGCTCCCCCTCAAAAATTGATCCAATTGAATTGTCATTATGAGGATATGATCCACATTTCGCTTTTTGAGGATGGGAGTTTGTTGAACACACAATTTTTGAAAGATTTTGAATAATCATTGATAAATTCTTGAAAAAATTGTGTTCAACGCTTTTTGAAAAATCCTATTTCTTTTTGTCGAAGAGGTTTTTCTAAAGCATAAACTTGAGTTCACAGACTTTGAATGTCTTGACGAATCCACTCAAGTGTAAGAAGATTTAACTTCTTTTGCTAAGGGTAAGAGCACGAAATCGTACACTCCCCCGTGAAAATTGATCCGGGTTGCAATCTGAAAGTGATTACAAGCCATTGTGTTGAGCTCAAAACGTTGAATGTTTTGTGACAAGCTCAACCCAAGATAGATTGCTCTACCCGTTGTTGGAAATATTGTCCAAAATAGACAATTTCCTTTTGAAAAAAAATAGAAATGACATGTTTTGAAAAATATTTACAACTTTCATTCGAGCTTTATGTACACACCCGTGTCGTTATTGAGCGACATTTCTAGGTACGTCCATATTATCGATACTGAAAGACATGTCGAGAAGAATATTTTTTGGATTTTCAAAGATTTTTTAATTTTGTATTTTCTTTTTCATTAATATTTACAGGTAGATGTTTGATAGATGAATCAAGCAGGCTTCTTTGCCAGAACCTCCAGTTCTGCTGGAGTCAAACATCTCATACCAATTTGCCTAACTAGATACGCAAACCTCTCTTTCGAAAGAGCTTTTGTAAACAAGTCAGCTAATTGGTAATCAGTTCCAACAAAGTATAATTCAACAATACCCTTTTCAACTTGTTCCTTAATGAAGTGATATCTGACATCAATGTGCTTCGTGCGGGAATGCTGAACCGGATTGCAGGAGATGGCTATGGCCGATTTTGAGTCACAGTACATAGGTAATTTATCAAAATGGAAGCCATAATCCGTGAGTTGTGTTCTCATCCAAAGAACTTGAGCACAACACGCAGATAGAGACACATACTCCGCTTCGGCTGATGACAGTGACGTGCAATTCTGCTTCTTGGAAGACCATCCCACAAGCTTGTCTTGACCTAGAAATTGTGCACCACCAGAAGTACTTTTACGTGTATCAAGACACCCTGCATGATCAGAATCTAAATAGGCCGTTAGAAAGAAACCGGTTTCCCTCGGATACCAGAGTCCCATGTGACTGGTATTCTTAAGGTACCGAAAGATCCGTTTAACCTCCTTGAGGTGCTTTTCAGTGGGTCGTGCTTGATATCGTGCACAATAGCATGTAGCATGATGTATATCAGGTCTGCTCGCTGTCAAGTACATGAGGGACCCGATCATGGAACGATATCTCGTTTGATCTATGGGTAATCCCTCCAAATCAGCATCTAGGGATGTGGTTGATAATGGTGTCCCAACGGGGTCACATGATGTCATACCATGCTTTTTTATTATCTCTTGACAATACTTAGCTTGGTTAATGAAGATACCACTTGGGGATTGGTGAACTTGAATTCCTAGAAAGAATTTTAGTTCTCCCATCATAGACATTTCAAATCTGCTGTGCATTACTTTTTCAAACCATTTTGAAAGTTTTGGGTTTGTAGACCCGAAAATAATGTCATCAACATAAATTTGCACAAGCAGAATGTCATCCCCATATTTATAAGTGAACAAAGTTAGATCAATGGAACCTTTTGAGAAACCTTTGGATACCAAAAATTTCGAGAGCTCGTCGTACCACGCCCTTGGAGTATTTGACCTTGGGCGTGTAGTGTAGGTGAGAGAAAACTATTTTGGCACTGAGGTGTCGGTTGCATATGCGGTCTGCACTACGTTTAGTCTAACAAAATTTTAAATTCAAAAAATTAGTGTTCCATAGCTTGTGTAGCTATCATTACGGGTGTTTGGCCTACATGTTGTTTAGGAGAAAGAAATCTGAGTTGACGCTGAGGTAACGGTCGCATGCGATCAACATTTCGTTTAGTCTTGTCGACTGTATTTGTATGATATTCAAATTAGTGGTGCATTGGAGATGTTGGTGGTGATAAAGTGGGGATATTAGTGGAGCTTGATAAAGACGAAAAAACAAGAAGTTTAGAGATCAACGAAGTTACTAGAATAGTTAGACGAGGAAGATCGATAAAACGATAACCACTCAAGGGTGCCCTAGTGGCAAAATGGTTTGTTGCATCACTCCAAAAGTGTGTGAGGTCTCAAGTACACAAACAACCTTGAAGTGGTCATACCCTCCTGAAAAGGGTGGGCTTTATCTGGCTTGAGTATGTGTGACGGTGGGTGATGAGACCTCAATTTTACATGGTCTCATCGTCCAAATCGGGCTTAAAATATGCAAAAATATCATAAAATCGTGCAAAACCATTTGTATTTGTTCATTGTGTGTTTGTAGGTTCGGATATCGTGAATTCACCAAAAGATAACAAGAATCAAGCAAAAACGAACACGAGAAACGAAGTAGCACAAAGAACTGGACCCGAGCATTGACTTTCCAAGAAAAGTCCCTCAAGTTTAAAGATTGTATAAGCTTGGTCCCTCTACTTTGAATACTTGTCACTTTAGGCCCTTGTAAATCCTCAAAATTACAAGTAGGTCCTTAAAGTTTCAAGATATGACAAAAGAATCCCTTGATGAATCATCAAATTACATGAGAGGCCCCTATTCCATGTTTGAAAAGTTAAAAGGGTCAAAAGTGCAAATACCTTAAAGTTATTTGTTAGCCTCAAAATATTGAGTCAAACAAGAATGTTCGGTCATAGGTTCTTTATTGTAACACTTATTAGAACGTTGTAATAGTTAGTTAAATAGTCGTGACATTACGGGCTTGATGGCTAGCTTAAAAGGCTCTTTCAATGTACTAAGCATTTATTCAAGCCCGACCTAAAACAAATATAGTCCAATAGAAAGCCCGCATGTGGGTGGACTATATAAGCACCCTCCTAGCATTTTAGGAGGGTTGGTGCTTTTATTTTTCTAATATAATCTTCACATAGTTAATCATCTTTCTCTCTCTACTTTCTCTATCTAGAAATCATCTTCTTTCTTTCTTCTTTCATAATTAATTAATCAAATCAACCACGGTGAAGTGAATAAATATGGGTACAACATTTGGTATCAATCGCCACGGGGTAGATTAGTGATTGGTTGTTGGTTTATTGTTTGGTTTTGATTTGGTTCGATTGATTTAATCTATAAATCATCTCGAATAAAAAAAATTAGTGTTTTTCGGGCTCTAAATCTTGATGTAAAGTCTCCTACATAGTTGTGGTAGGGATTTGGGTTAGTTATTGAGGTATAAATCGCAAAATTTTGGGGCGTTTGGATTGATTTTGGGATATGGTTTAAGGAAAGTCGATTCGTTGATTTTGGGATACGGTTTCAGATTGGTGTTGGAACTTTCGGAAAAGGGTTTTGAATTTTTTTTATTTATTAAATTCTTGGAATTCAATGAGTTATAACGGAATTTGTTGTTGTGTGTTGTACTACAACCACGAGGAGTAAGAAGCGACTGTTGGCGGATCAAACTGAAACAAATCATTGCTTTCTTTTTCTTTTTCTTTTAGGGGTGTTTGGCAATGCCACTAATAACATAGGTTTATGTAATAGAAGTATTTAAATATAGTTTTATTACCATCCACGCATAATTGCGAAAATTACTTAGCGGAAAATCGTTGACGATATGCTAATTATTTTGGCGTTGGAGGCGGTGATAGGTGTGAAAACACCCATCCTTTTACCACTTATTTTCTTACTAAAACAAGACCAAAAAGCGTGTTTAATATCATTTGTTTGGAATTATGCGTGGTTTTTGTGTTTATTGTGTTTTCAGAGTCAACTGGATGATTATTGAAGAAAACATGGGATTGCACGGGTTTTATCAAGGAAAAAGACTAAAGACGAAGTCTATTGTCCAAGAGATGCAAAAGATTTGAAGTCAATGGGCCTATTTGAAGATTTATCAAAGAAAAGGACCAAAGATGGAAGATTTGCATATGTCGAAGAAACTCAAGTCTATTAAACGAAGAAATTAAAAGACGAGTTGAATTTAATCGACGACAAATCCCGAATCAGAATCGAAAACGTCAACTTTTCTGAAAAGACGAGAAGACAAGAAGAAAGGGAGAAAGCCCACTCACCAACCAACCACTCAGCCTATATAAAGGGATCACCCTCACAAAATTTGGCATCTAGTTTTTAGTTTCAGTTTCATTTCTCCTAGTTCGTAGGAAACCATCTCCCTTAAGGAGTGGTTTTCATCTCTTTGATTTCTTCTTTAATCTTGTAAGTTTGATCCTTTCCTTTTGTTTACTGAATCTTAATCATCAATACAAGTGTTCATTTAATCTTTTCATTCCTCTTGTTCATCATCATCTTTTATTCATAGTTCTTACGTTTTTATTTAGTTCAAGTTTGATCTTAAAAAGTTGTTGAATTTGTGTTTTTATGATTGGGATTTGATCCTTGTAGTTAGTAGATGATTTGTGGTTAATTTGGTTAAACCGTTTTGATTATTTAGCTTGATTTGGCTTAAAATTCATGTCCCCTGTTTTAAATAACTGCTACTGTTCTTCATTCCAGTTATTCCGAGTAGTCATCTTAATTTTTCCTTTATTCGGAACTTTCTTATTATTCCGCACAGTCTCTTTCTTTTTCCCTTATTCGGAATATTTCTATATTCCGAATAGCCGACTTATCCTGTCTCTTATTCGGAATAATATATATTCCGAGTAGCCTTCCTTATTTCATTCCTTATTCGGAATATTTCAATATTCCGCGTAGCTTCAAATTATTCCGAGTGACTGTTTATTCCGAGTGACCTTAATATTCCGCATAGAGATCTTTTTCCGCATAGGGTGTATTATTCCGCATAGTCGAATTATTCCGGATGGTCAAATATTCCGCATAGACTTCATGATTCCGTGTAGGCCTGGCATTCCGAGTAGGAATTATTATTCCGCATAATCATTATTCCGCATGGTCATATATTCCGAACAGAGATTATTTTCAGTAAGGGTCGTTTACTGCTTTGTCATTTAACTGTTAAATTTTAATTCAAGGTTTATTTCATTCACTATTTTTGGTTTGAATATTAATTTACTTTACTCATTTACCTTTTTAAGTAGAATAGATAAACAACCCCACTGTTTTGGCACCAAAAACAAATCATTCCACTTTGAGCTGTAATCAATTCGAGAGGATACCGAGAACTTAATCTGAACCCAATGCAAAAACCCTTGTATCAAATGGCGCCGCTGCCGGGGAACGTGAAACTTGAGGAACGTGAAACTTGAGGGTGATAAATCTTCGCAGCACCAAAGCCCTAATGTAAGTCCTTGATCTCTTTGCAAGTTATTTCCATGTAGCTATTTTCAAGTGAAAATGGTTTTCTATCCTTTTGTTTACTTTAAAGTTTTAATTTTTCTTAGTACTTTAATTTTTGTTTAGTAGTATTTTAATAAGGCCAAGGTTGATTGATTACGAGAAAAGTGTAAATTTGCTTTATCACTAAGCATTGCATGAGGGCATGGCAATGGTTAAGTGTAGGGGATTTGATAGGTGTGAAAACACCCATCCTTTTACCACTTATTTTCTTACTAAAACAAGACCAAAAAGCGTGTTTAATATCATTTGTTTGGAATTATGCGTGGTTTTTGTGTTTATTGTGTTTTCAGAGTCAACCGGATGATTATTGAAGAAAACATGGGATTGCACGGGTTTTATCAAGGAAAAAGACTAAAGACGAAGTCTATTGTCCAAGAGATGCAAAAGATTTGAAGTCAATTGGCCTATTTGAAGATTTATCGAAGAAAAGGACCAAAGATGGAAGATTTGCATATGTCGAAGAAACTCAAGTCTATTAAACGAAGAAATTAAAAGACGGGTTGAATTTAATCAACGACAAATCCCGAATCAGAATCGAAAACGTCAACTTTTCTGAAAAGACGAGAAGACAAGAAGAAAGGGAGAAAGCCCACTCACCAACCAACCACTCAGCCTATATAAAGGGATCACCCTCACAAAATTTGGCATCTAGTTTTTAGTTTCAGTTTCATTTCTCCTAGTTCGTAGGAAACCATCTCCCTTAAGGAGTGGTTTTCATCTCTTTGATTTCTTCTTTTAATCTTGTAAGTTTGATCCTTTCCTTTTGTTTACTGAATCTTAATCATCAATACAAGTGTTCATTTAATCTTTTCATTCCTCTTGTTCATCATCATCTTTTATTCATAGTTCTTAAGTTTTTATTTAGTTCAAGTTTGATCTTAAAAAGTTGTTGAATTTGTGTTTTTATGATTGGGATTTGATCCTTGTAGTTAGTAGATGATTTGTGGTTAATTTGGTTAAACCGTTTTGATTATTTAGCTTGATTTGGCTTAAAATTCGTGTCCCCTGTTTTAAATAACTGCTACTGTTCTTCATTCCAGTTATTCCGAGTAGTCATCTTAATTTTTCCTTTATTCGGAACTTTCTTATTATTCCGCATAGTCTCTTTCTTTTTCCCTTATTCGGAATATTTCTATATTCCGAATAGCCGGCTTATCCTGTCTCTTATTCGGAATAATATATATTCCGAGTAGCCTTCCTTAGTTCATTCCTTATTCAGAATATTTCAATATACCGCGTAGCTTCAAATTATTCCGAGTGACTGTTTATTCCGAGTGACCTTAATATTCCGCATAGAGATCTTTTTCCGCATAGGGTGTATTATTCCGCATAGTGATTGTATTTCGCATAGTCGAATTATTCCGGATGGTCAAATATTCCGCATAGACTTCATGATTCCGTGTAGGCCTGGCATTCCGAGTAGGAATTATTATTCCTCATAATCATTATTCCGCATGGTCATATATTCCGAACAGAGATTATTTTCAGTAAGGGTCTTTTACTGCTTTGTCATTTAACTGTTAAATTTCAATTCAAGGTTTATTTCATTCACTATTTTTGGTTTGAATATTAATTTACTTTACTCATTTACCTTTTTAAGTAGAATAGATAAACAACCCCACTGTTTTGGCACCAAAAACAAATCATTCCACTTTGAGCTGTAATCAATTCGAGAGGATACCGAGAACTTAATCTGAACCCAATGCAAAAACCCTTGTATCAAAGATAGGTGTGAAAACACCCATCCTTTTACTTATTTTCTTACTAAAACAAGACCAAAAAGCGTGTTTAATATCATTTGTTTGGAATTATGCGTGGTTTTTGTGTTTATTGTGTTTTCAGAGTCAACCGGATGATTATTGAAGAAAACATGGGATTGCACGGGTTTTATCAAGGAAAAAGACTAAAGACGAAGTCTATTGTCCAAGAGATGCAAAAGATTTGAAGTCAATGGGCCTATTTGAAGATTTATCGAAGAAAAGGACCAAAGATGGAAGATTTGCATATGTCGAAGAAACTCAAGTCTATTAAACGAACAAATTAAAAGACGAGTTGAATTTAATCGACGACAAATCCCGAATCAGAATCGAAAACGTCAACTTTTCTGAAAAGACGAGAAGACAAGAAGAAAGGGAGAAAGCCCACTCACCAACCAACCACTCAGCCTATATAAAGGGATCACCCTCACAAAATTTGGCATCTAGTTTTTAGTTTCAGTTTCATTTCTCCTAGTTCGTAGGAAACCATCTCCCTTAAGGAGTGGTTTTCATCTCTTTGATTTCTTCTTTTAATCTTGTAACTTTGATCCTTTCCTTTTGTTTACTGAATCTTAATCATCAATACAAGTGTTCATTTAATCTTTTCATTCCTCTTGTTCATCATCATCTTTTATTCATAGTTCTTAAGTTTTTATTTAGTTCAAGTTTGATCTTAAAAAGTTGTTGAATTTGTGTTTTTATGATTGGGATTTGATCCTTGTAGTTAGTAGATGATTTGTGGTTAATTTGGTTAAATCGTTTTGATTATTTAGCTTGATTTGACTTAAAATTCGTGTCCCCTGTTTTAAATAACTGCTATTATTCTTCATTCCAGTTATTCCGAGTAGTCATCTTAATTTTTCCTTTATTCGGAACTTTCTTATTATTCCGCATAGTCTCTTTCTTTTTCCCTTATTCGGAATATTTCTATATTCCGAATAGCCGGCTTATCCTGTCTCTTATTCGGAATAATATATATCCCGAGTAGCCTTCCTTAGTTCATTCCTTATTCGGAATATTTCAATATTCCGCGTAGCTTCAAATTATTCCGAGTGACTGTTTATTCCGAGTGACCTTAATATTCCGCATAGAGATCTTTTTCCGCATAGGGTGTATTATTCCGCATAGTGATTGTATTCCGCATAGTCGAATTATTCCGGATGGTCAAATATTCCGCATAGACTTCATGATTCCGTGTAGGCCTGGCATTCCGAGTAGGAATTATTATTCCGCATAATCATTATTCCGCATGGTCATATATTCCGAACAGAGATTATTTTCAGTAAGGGTCTTTTACTGCTTTGTCATTTAACTGTTAAATTTCAATTCAAGGTTTATTTCATTCACTATTTTTGGTTTGAATATTAATTTACTTTACTCATTTACCTTTTTAAGTAGAATAGATAAACAACCCCACTGTTTTGGCACCAAAAACAAATCATTCCACTTTGAGCTGTAATCAATTCGAGAGGATACCGAGAACTTAATCTGAACCCAATGCAAAAACCCTTGTATCAAATGGCGCCGCTGCCGGCTCTTCTCGTTAAGATCAACAGTTTTTTGTGAGAACTTGGATTTTGGGATTCGTTCCCCGTGAACGTTACTTTTTCATAAAAAATTTTCAAAAATCCTAAAAATTAAAAAACATAAAAACCAAAAATATTTTGCTTTGTTTTTTGCCTTGTTAGTTCTTTTGCAGGTGCATGCGTACACGATCAACGTCTTATCAAGAGCCCGAGCCTCTCGAAGACTTAGACATGGCCGGTGTACAAAACAACAACAATAACCCACCTCTCAACAACAATAATAACAACAACAATAACAATCCACCTCTTAACAATGAGCCTCTACCAGACAATCGCCCGATGATTGAACTTCTGCAAGCCCATGTAGATGGAAACACTGATCCAATTGTTATACCCGCGATTGCAGCCAACAATTTTGAGCTCAAATCCGGCTTTATCCAGATGGTCTCTGCTCAACCATTCTTGGGGCGTACCATTGATGATCCACATGACCACATCAAGAGATTCTTGCAACTCACCAATACGGTTAAATTCAATGGTGTTCCACAAGAGGTAATCCGTTTACAACTTTTCCCTTTTCTTTAGAGGGACAAGCCCGACATTGGCTTGCTAAGGAACCGCCACAGAGTATTCTTTCGTGGACGGATTTGGAGACCAAATTTATCAATTACTTTTTCCCACCCTCTCGTACTACCGCTTTGCGGAATGAAATTATCAATTTTGAACAAAAGTACGATGAGTCGTTTAGTGAATCTTGGGACCGTTTCGAAGACCTTTTAAGAAAATGCCCACAACATGGTTTTACCAAAGTGAACCAAATTAACACTTTTTATAATGGTTTAAGCATGAATGACCAAGATTCACTAAACTGTGCCTCAGGGGGTAATCTTTTGGCTAAGACTTCCAATGCTGCTTGGGATATCATTGAGAATAAGTCTCGTGTGCAAACCAAGAGTGTTCGGACCAATGTTGCTAGTGCTAGTACTAGTGACAGCGATAAGCGACTTGACAAAATCACTACGCTTCTTGAATCGCTTGCTACCCAAACCGCCAGCAACACCAACAGCATCAACGCTAGAAACGCTAAAGACGCTCAAGTCAATGCTGTTAGCCAACCATGTGAGATATGCGGTGGTCCTCACTCTTACACCACTTGTACCGCCACCCAAGACTACCCTTCTGAAAATGTGAATGCAGCTTATGGCACCTATCCTCAACCCGCTTATCAAGCCCGTCCTCAAGGTGACCGTAACTTGCTTAGCTACCGCTCCAACAACTATCTCTCACCACCCGGTTTTCCTCCAAGCAACCCAAACCAACAACAAAACCTCAACCACCCTCCTCAACAACAACAACAATCTCGTGGACCATACATACCACCTCACAAAAAACAACATCCCCCTCAAAGAAACAACCAAGTTTACCAGCAACATGCTTATCAACCACCCGCATACAATGCTCCTTCCAACCAACCCACCGCATTACACCAAGACATTGGAACCTACATGAGGACTAATGATGTGATCGTGGACAATCTCCAACAGGAAGTGCGCAACTTGAAAGCAGATCTGGTGAAACAAGGGAACGATCTGAGAGCTGACATGAGAAACACGTTGGATAGTCAAACGAATGACTTAAAGAACATGATGGCTAGTTTCTTCCAAGGTAATCAACCCTCTTCTTCGGGTACTCTTCCGAGTAACACCGTTGCGAATCCAAGAGGGGAGATGAAAGCAATCACCACTCGCAGTGGCAAAGGTACCAAGGAACCCGAGCTTCCTATACCTCCACCGGTGGTTATGACTAAGGAGAACGAGTCCCCTGCTCCTATTCCTCATCCTTCTCCTTCCCAAATTTCTCCACCTCTTACTTCTACCCCTCCTCCACCCAAGGATGTGAGTGATCCTTCGATCCCAAAGCCTTCCTCTTCTTCCGATATACCTTATCCATCTAGGTTGAGGAAAGAGAAGCTCAAAAGCAAGGATGATATTCAAGTTTCGAACTTTCTTAAAATGGTTAAACAACTGAATTTTAACATCTCCTTCGCTGAGGCTCTCGCTCACATGCCTAAGTACGCAAAAATGTTTAAAGATCTTCTGAGTGACAAGGAGAAGCTTCTTGATATTGCTAACACCCAACTTAATGAGAATTGCTCTGCAGTACTCTTAAGGAAATTGCCAACCAAGCTTGGTGATCTGGGTCGTTTCTTAATCCCTTGTAACTTCCCGGGAGTAGAGAATTGCATGGCCCTAGCCGATCTAGGTGCCAGTATTAATCTAATGCCTCTAAGCGTTTGGAAGCAATTATCTCTCCCTGAGCTAGTCCCCACCAAAATGACTTTGGAATTAGCTAACCGTACGGTTGCTTATCCAGTGGGGATAGCCGAAGACGTCTTTATAGGAGTCGACAAGTTCACTTTTCCTGCCGATTTCGTCGTCGTCGACTACGAGATGGACCCTCGTGTGCCATTAATTGTTGGTCGTCCATTCTTGAGAACCGGTCGCACTCTCATCGATGTTGAAGCCGGTGAGCTTATCATGAGAGTGGGTGACGATAAAATCGTCTTCAACATGGGAAAGTTGTCTAAACAACCTTATTCATACGAGAGTGTTAATTGTATTGACGTTCTTGATGCGGCTTGTGAAGAACACTTCCAAAATGCTTGCAAAAGTATTCCTACTTCTCTTCCCAATGTTGAGACCGTTTCCTCTATTGATTCATCATTGTCTCTATTTGGAGAAAGTGATTTCTTTTGGAAAGATCTTGAAGCCACCATGGGAGATGTGAACTTAACTAATGACGAGTCTCCCACCGATTTGGCTGACGACATGAGTTTCTTTGAAAACCTTCTCAAAGAGGACAATCTGTCTCCACCATCTCCCACGGTTATTGCTATTGATACTCCGACTTTGAATACGCCTCCCGTCGAAAATCCTCCGGATTTAGAACTTAAGGAGTTGCCGCCCCATCTCGAGTACGTGTTCCTTGAAGAAGAGAAGAAGTCGCCCGTCATTATCGCGAAGGACTTGAAAGATGAAGAGAAAACTCGCCTCATCGCCGTGCTTAAAGATCATAAGAAGGCAATTGCTTGGAAAATTTCTGATATTCGCGGAATTGATCCTCACTTCTGCACACAAAAAATTCTCATGGAGGACGACTTTAAGCCCACAATTTAAAGCCAACGAAGGGTGAATCCAAAAATCCATGAAGTCATCAAAACAGAGGTTATCAAACTTCTTGATGCGGGTATGATTTACCCTATTTCAGATTCACCATGGGTTAGTCCAGTCCATTGTGTGCCTAAGAAAGGCGACATCACCGTTGTGCCCAATGCAAACAACGAGTTGATTCCTACCCGTCTCGTTACTGGGTGGAGAGTTTGTATAGACTACCGCAAACTCAATGATGCCACGAGAAAGGATCACTCCCTCTACCTTTTATGGACCAAATGCTTGAACGTTTAGCGGGTAATGAATATTACTGCTTTCTTGATGGTTTCTCGGGCTATTTCCAAATACCCATCGATCCCCAAGATCAAGAGAAGACAACATTCACTTGTCCCTATGGCACATTTGCTTACAAAAGAATGCCTTTTGGCTTATGCAATGCCCCGGGACTTTCCAAAGGTGCATGTTAGCTATCTTCCATGACATGGTTGAACAAACCATGGAAGTCTTCATGGATGATTTCTCGGTTTTCGGGGATTCCTTCTCTTCTTGCCTTGCCAATTTGGAATGTATGCTTAAGCGGTGTGAAGACACTCGCCTTGTTCTTAATTGGGAAAAATGCCATTTCATGGTAAAAGAGGGCATCGTGCTAGGACACAAGATCTCCAAAGCCGGTCTTGAAGTAGACCGTGCGAAAGTCGATGTTATCGCTAAGTTACCTCCACCTTCAACCGTGAAGGGTGTGAGAAGTTTCCTGGGTCATGCGGGCTTCTACCGTCGATTCATCAAAGATTTTTCTCAAATCGCTCGCCCGATGACCCACCTTTTGGAAAAAGATACTCCTTTTATCTTTTCCAAAGAGTGTCTTAAAGCCTTCAACTCGCTTAAGGATAAGCTAACTAAGGCACCCGTCTTGGTTACCCCTAATTGGGAGCTTCCCTTTGAGTTGATGTGCGATGCTAGTGATTTTGCTATTGGAGCGGTTCTGGGACAAAGAGTGAACAAACACTTCCAACCAATCCATTACGCTAGCAAGACAATGACTGGGGCTCAATTGCATTACACGACAACCGAAAAAGAGCTTTTAGCTGTTGTCTATGCCTTTGAAAAGTTCCGCCCCTATCTTGTCCTTTCCACCACAATCGTTTACACCGATCATTCCGCGCTGAAGTACTTGTTGACTAAGCAAGATTCTAAACCAAGACTTCTTCGATGGGTTTTGCTACTCCAAGAATTTAAAATCGAAATTCGCGATAAAAAGGAGCTGAAAACCTAGCCGCGGATCATCTCAGCAGACTTGAGGATCCTTACCAGGGGATCATCCGAACAAAGAGATCAATGACTCTTTTCCCCTGGAGACCTTAATGTCTATCAACTCGACTGCTGATGAAACCCCGTGGTTTGCGGACATTGCAAACTACTTAGCGGGTGGAATTCTCGTTGACGGGCTAACATCCCAACAAAAGAAAAAGTTCTTCAAAGACATTAAGACTTACTTTTGGGATGACCCGTATCTATTCAAACAATGTGCTGATTTGATTATTCGCCGATGTGTTGATGGACCGGCAACTTTGGAAATCCTTGACGCTTGCCACAAAGGACCCACCGGTGGTCACTTTGGTCCCAACTACACCGCCAAAAAAGTGTTTGACTCGGGATTTTATTGTCCAACCATCTACCGTGATGCTCACGAGATGGTTAAACGATGTGATGCTTGCCAAAAACAAGGCAAGATCACACATAAAGACGAGATGCCTCAGAATTTCATTCAGGAATATGAAATCTTTGATGTTTGGGGTATCGACTTTATGGGGCCATTCCCTTCTTCTAAAGGAAACAGATACATCCTTGTAGCCGTTGACTACGTTTCAAAGTGGGTTGAAGCCAAAGCTTTACCTACTAATGACGCAAGGGTGGTTTGTAACTTTTTGAATCGCTATTCGCTAGATTCGGTGTGCCTCGTGCCATTATTAGTGATCATGGGACTCATTTTTGCAATGACCAATTCGCAAGAGTCATGGCTAAGTATGGTGTAAATCATCGTCTTTCCACAGCTTACCACCCACAAACTAATGGCCAGGCTGAAATTTCCAACCGAGGACTAAAGCGAATTCTAGAAAGAACCGTGGGAGAGCATCGTGCCTCATGGGCTAATAAACTTGATGATGCTTTGTGGGCTTTTCGTACCGCTTACAAGACTCCGATTGGTTGTACACCATATCGTCTCGTGTACGGGAAAGCGTGCCACCTCCCCATTGAGTTGGAGCACAAGGCTTACTGGGCCTTGAAGTGGGCCAATTTTGATATCAACAAAGCCGGTGACCTACGCAAGATCCAACTCAATGAGCTGAATGTACTCCGTAATGAGGCTTATGAAAATTCTTTAATCTATAAGGAGAAGACTAAGCTCATTCACGAATCTAAGATTAAGAACCGAGAGTTCCAAGTTGGAGACAAAGTGTTACTTTTTAACTCTCGGTTGAAAATCTTTTCGGGCAAGCTGAAATCTCGTTGGTCCGGCCCATTCACCATTGCCCAAATTTTTCCATATGGTAGCTCAACCTAATGGACCGAATTTTAAGGTGAATGGCCAACGAGTGAAGTTGTACTTTGGTGAGGACATCTCTCAGGAGATGATTCCATCCCTCACCACGTTCCCCATGAACTAATTTTGGGTCGAGTCAGGCTCGTGACTCGGTTATAAAAAACAAGCGCTCCTCGGGAGGCAACCCGAGTATCTATCCTTTTATGTTTTAACCTCCTAAGTGTAGGGGGACCTCTATAGGTTCTTTGTGTTTGTATGGTGATGTGATTACAGGGATTAATGCACTTTTGGGAACCTTTGAAGAAACCGTGCTCCCGTGTTATCCGAAATCCGGTTCTATCTCAGCTATCGTGATTCAATTTTCTTCATACTCACATTTGAAATTGATCACGTTAGTCGTCTCTTCCTTAACTTGAGTTAACCAACGTGCACAATGTCATAAGTGTAGGGGAGATTTTTCCCACATGCTTAAACATTGAGGACAATGTTTATCTTAAGTGTAGGGGGGACTTCTATCGAAGTTTTAAGTGGACTTTTCCATGAAAATGCCTTCATTTAATCGGAAAATCATCTTTTTTCAGCATTTTTCAAATTTTTAATTAACTTTGGCCATTTAGTCGTAATTTTTAAATTTTTATTTTTGCTTTCATATGTACATATCCCGCAATAAAGTCGAAAATATTAATAAAGTGGGGTAGCTAGTTTTGAAATCTTTGACATATTAGGCCCGTTGCCATTATTTTGACTCAACCCGAATAGACTTATCCGAGTTTATTCTAGCTAGTATCCTTAACCATATAGACCTTAATTGGTTTATTAGGCTAAGCATCCACGAGTCTCATTACTTGAGATTTTAAATTGTGGAGAACGAGAAATGATAGAGTCAATTATAAGTCGTTATTCTTGCGCAAGCTCACTTGGTGTAATTATTTGCCTATTCTCCCATCACTTGCTAATAATTTATCTGCAATAAGTAAGGTCGTACGATTTGAAAAGTTACTTAGCTTCTAGCCCAAGATCGTTTAAAAGTTGCTCGGTAATGATAAGAGTTCATAGCCAAGGCATAACTTATGAAGCGGGGCGCGAAGATTGACGAGTCCGAAAAGGCCCTAACAAGGCATGAGGATTCAATCTTATTGCTAAAGATCCAAGGTGATGTGAAAAGCATTATTCCTAAAATCAATATGAAGGATCAAGACTCATGACGAAAAGCAATCAACTCCCATAAAGATCATGGAGAAGTCTATCCGAAAAGACCCTAACAAGGTATGAGGATAAATAGATCCAAGTCCGAAAAGGAGGCGGATCGTTGTATCTCAAAATCCCAATTAGAGATTGAAGAAATAATCATGAAGTCGTGGTCAACAAAGTTGGAGTACCCCTCAAAAGTCTCCAAGTGAAGAAACTCTATTAACGATGAGAAGACCATTATCTCAAGAACGTCTCTCGAAGATATGAAGTATGAAGTACATGCCAAATATCGGCCCGAGAAAGGTCTCAAATCGTGAACCAAGTTATGCCAAGATATGAACTTTTTGATATCCCGAGAAGCAGTTTTAAGAGATTTTGTCCTTTAGCTAACTATTGATCAAATCGTCCTACTTTGCTTTCAGCCTAAATAAACTATCGAAATAAGTCGAAAAATGCATCTTCATGATCATTCTAAGACAAAAATAAAATATAAGAGATACACCTAGGAATAAGGGAGTTTAAGCATATAATTAAGCCATGTGTGTAAGTGTTTGATTTGCTAACTTATAATAACAATGATCTCGTTTTTAAGCTTAGTTTGGGGAACGTGAAACTTGAGGGTGATAAATCTTCGCAGCACCAAAGCCCTAATGTAAGTCCTTGATCTCTTTGCAAGTTATTTTCATGTAGCTATTTTCAAGTGAAAATGGTTTTCTATCCTTTTGTTTACGTTAAAGTTTTAATTTTTCTTAGTACTTTAATTTTTGTTTAGTAGTATTTTAATAAGGCCAAGGTTGATTGATTACGAGAAAAGTGTAAATTTGCTTTATCACTAAGCATTGCATGAGGGCATGGCAATGGTTAAGTGTAGGGGATTTGATAGGTGTGAAAACACCCATCCTTTTACCACTTATTTTCTTACTAAAACAAGACCAAAAAGCGTGTTTAATATCATTTGTTTGGAATTATGCGTGGTTTTTGTGTTTATTGTGTTTTTAGAGTCAACCGGATGATTATTGAAGAAAACATGGGATTGCACGGGTTTTATCAAGGAAAAAGACTAAAGACGAAGTCTATTGTCCAAGAGATGCAAAAGATTTGAAGTCAATGGGCCTATTTGAAGATTTATCGAAGAAAAGGACCAAAGATGGAAGATTTGCATATGTCGAAGAAACTCAAGTCTATTAAACGAAGAAATTAAAAGACGAGTTGAATTTAATCGACGACAAATCCCGAATCAGAATCGAAAACGTCAACTTTTCTGAAAAGACGAGAAGACAAGAAGAAAGGGAGAAAGCCCACTCACCAACCAACCACTCAGCCTATATAAAGGGATCACCCTCACAAAATTTGGCATCTAGTTTTTAGTTTCAGTTTCATTTCTCCTAGTTCGTAGGAAACCATCTCCCTTAAGGAGTAGTTTTCATCTCTTTGATTTCTTCTTTTAATCTTGTAAGTTTGATCCTTTCCTTTTGTTTACTGAATCTTAATCATCAATACAAGTGTTCATTTAATCTTTTCATTCCTCTTGTTCATCATCATCTTTTATTCATAGTTCTTAAGTTTTTATTTAGTTCAAGTTTGATCTTAAAAAGTTGTTGAATTTGTGTTTTTATGATTGGGATTTGATCCTTGTAGTTAGTAGATGATTTGTGGTTAATTTGGTTAAACCGTTTTGATTATTTAGCTTGATTTGGCTTAAAATTCGTGTCCCCTGTTTTAAATAACTGCTACTGTTCTTCATTCCAGTTATTCCGAGTAGTCATCTTAATTTTTCCTTTATTCGGAACTTTCTTATTATCCCGCATAGTCTCTTTCTTTTTCCCTTATTCAGAATATTTCTATATTCCGAATAGCCGCCTTATCCTGTCTCTTATTCGGAATAATATATATTCCGAGTAGCCTTCCTTAGTTCATTCCTTATTCGGAATATTTCAATATTCCGCGTAGCTTCAAATTATTCCGAGTGACTGTTTATTCCGATTGACCTTAATATTCCGCATAGAGATCTTTTTCCGCATAGGGTGTATTATTCCGCATAGTGATTGTATTCCGCATAGTCTAATTATTCCGGATGGTCAAATATTCCGCATAGACTTCATGATTCCGTGTAGGCCTGGCATTCCGAGTAGGAATTATTATTCCGCATAATCATTATTCCGCATGGTCATATATTCCGAACAGAGATTATTTTCAGTAAGGGTCTTTTACTGCTTTGTCATTTAACTGTTAAATTTCAATTCAAGGTTTATTTCATTCACTATTTTTGGTTTGAATATTAATTTACTTTACTCATTTACCTTTTTAAGTAGAATAGATAAACAACCCCACTGTTTTGGCACCAAAAACAAATCATTCCACTTTGAGCTGTAATCAATTCGAGAGGATACCGAGAACTTAATCTGAACCCAATGCAAAAACCCTTGTATCAGGCGGTAACCCGGTGACTCGATTGGATTGATCTGTTGGTCGATTCAGTAACCCGGTGACTCGAATGGGTGGACATGTTGGTCGAATCAATGAATCGGTTACTCGAACGGGTTGATCTGGCGGTCGATCTTGTATCTGGTGACTCATCGGGTTGAAAAGACGGTTGATCCCGTGACCCAATGACTCGATCGCGTGGTCGATCCCGTGACCTGATGACTCGATCGGGTTGACCCGGTGATCGAATCCGTGACTCGATAACATTTTGTGAAAAAGATAATGTTAAAATGTATATTTAGACATGTTAAAAAATTTCAACTTTCAACAAAATGGATACACCCCTTATAATGTACTAGGCGATTACCCGCGCATAGCTGCGGAATTGCCTGACGAAATATAATTAACGAAACACTATATTATAGTAAGATCAATTGTAATGGAAAGTATCTTAACATACAATAATTTAGCATTAGATAAAATCTCAAATAAGCATTTACCAAACAACATATACAAAACATCTAGGAGCATTATTTAACAATATTTGATAGTGTCGTAATTTTTTTGTGTGACTTTAAAATATAACGTGAAAATATCAAAATAAAATTTCAAACGCTAGTAACATGCGATAAGTTAAGTAAAGTTAATCAACTATTAAAATACGAAAAATAATAATGCAGACATAACAACAAAAAGAAAATACTATTCATTCAAAATATTAAGGGTAAATACAACAAATCATTTAAAGGAGACGCGTTCGTTTGACTGGAGAATTCAAATGTCAAAATAGAATAAAACAGAAAAACACAAATGGACGTGGAAATTAAAATCTTACGCCTTATTGCTCAAAAAGTTCGACACTCGCTCAAAAAGTCAATATTGCTTTTAGTGTCAAAATTAACACTTATTTAACCTTTTTGATGAGTTGATATTTTCAATACCACACATTCGCTATTTTGGTATATTATTTTAACTTTCTTAGCAATTTGCCTGCCATATTTTTGCAACGTCTTATATTCCAACTGTTAATCGTTATATAACTTGGACAAGTCATTGATTGTCTTGTATTTGATTAATTCGTAACTGAGAATCAATTGTCAATGCGTGGCAAAATGTTTTGTCAATTACAGAGTTTGACAAAATGGAGCAGAAGGTAGAGTCTTCGGTTTACAGAATGCTTTGTCAATTTCTACATAATGACTTGTGGTTGGGATTTTTTTTCCCGAAGAACATCTACTCAGCTAATTCCCGAACTGGTGGTCGCCTGCAGTTGCAAGTCTAAATGAATGAAATAGATTTCTGCTAACATACAAAAGATAGAAAATAAGAGTTCAAAAACTTGGAAACGCCACCTCAAGGAAAGTATTCTGAATCCATAAGTAGACAATTTACAAAAAGACCCAGACGATATAGTAGCAATCCAACATAACCTATCCTCTAAAAACTTAAATTTTGACAATGTAGATCTAAGCGTCTTAAGAGAAGCTAGAGCTTGGTGGAGCAGCGCCACCAAAACCACCACCTCCGCGACCGAAGCTAGGTCTCCCACTAATACCCTGCAAATCACATTTCATTACCAGTCAATAAGATTCTAAGAGATATCCTTACCTACTTTTGCGGACATAATAGAATTGCAAGTGTATGACTACCAACATACCTTCAACTTCATTTATGTCCGGTTTATCCCAAGTTATTTTATGAAAAGATCGCCTCCAGATACATAAACTTAAATCACATACTTTTCACGGTTACCAGTTACCACATGCCACATAGCAACACACACAAGCTACAAATCTAACATATCTATGTGTTAAGTAAGTACACTATGAATCACATATATATGAATTAAACTACACATGGGAAGAGAATAGAACAGGTATTTGTATATTATTATGAAAACACTAAACAAGTAACAATCAAAATAACAAAACAATGACCTGAATCATGGATATAGTGAAAACCTAAAGTCAAAGACAAATACCCACAACGATTAATATGCGAAGTCAATCGAGAAAAACGTTCTTAATAATATTAGAAATGCTTGAATAGAAATAGTGAAAACTTACCCTGTTAGAAGCAGACTGGTAATGAGTTGGAGCTCCGCCTTTCTCGCCATTGAAATCACCAGCAAGTCCTTTGGGCCCACCGCGGTATCCACCCCTATCACCGAATCTTGGTTTAAACCATCACCCCTTGGAGGGACACTGCATATTCATAAGTTAAAAAACATTCCATTAGGGCTAAATAGGCTTGATAGACAAATGTTGTGGATGAATTGAAAAAACAGAAGCCCATAAACTAATGATTGTCACAAGAACACCCAGTAAAAAGTAATTAACAACTTATAGAAAGTTTAGACAATTTTTGGCACGATAAGAAATAACCTTTTTTCAAAAGGCCAGCTGAAACACCCTCTTAAACTATAATAGTTCAAACACAAATATCTAAACAAGCATTCAAACTCTCCCTAAAAAACGCTTATAGGTGTCAAACCCCAAAATCCCAAAAACACATCAAACATTCACCACATATCACCCGCAAAGAAAACAGCCACGTGACATCGCCGACGTCGCCCTGCCGACCATCAATGCCACACACCATGAACGGCGGAAACGAAGAAGCCGACGGCAACGGAGTGGATGTGGCATGTGGGTATGTGGTTTGAACCAACGTGTGATGATCTGTAGTGCAGATGGGTGGCGGCGGCTATGACTTTTAGAGAGAGAAAGATGGAGGATGTGTATATATTTTAGGGTTTAGAGAGGAAAATAAGTTTTGTGTGTGTTTTCTGCGTTAGTTATATCATTACAGTTTAAAAAAGTCAGAATTTTAAAGATGGAAATATAGTAGTAGAGATTCAACATTGCCATGAATAAGTTTTAACAATTATGTAGTAATGTGTAATTAATTTTTCAACATATCCTAAATTAAAGAGTTTTTCAACATTCAAGGGTTTGGGGTTTTCCTTTATAAGTAGTAGAGACTAGACGTGTATTCGTGCATAACTACGGAAATTGTAACATCCCGCCTACTCAAACCACAATATTGTCCGCTTTGCGCGTAAGCTCACGGCTTTGCTTTGTGGCCCTCTTGTGAAGACTTCCCGGCAGGTCACCCAAGCCAGTACTACTCTCCCATGAGCACGCTTAACTGCTAGTTCCTAAGAACCCCACGTGCAGTAGACCACAAAACGCGTTGTATCATGAGAAGGCGCATGTTATCTTATGAACCATGGATCTCTCCTGGCCACAGCCGATGTGGGATTTGCCTAGGGTGTCACAATCACCCCCCCTTCGGGACTCATCGTCCTCGATGAGGTTTTCCCCACCATCCCGAACGGCTCAGGAGTGGCTCTGATACCACTAGTAACATCCCGCCTACTCAAACCAAAATATTGTCCGCTTTGCGCGCAAGCTCACGGCTTTGCTTTGTGGCCCTCTTGTGAAGACTTCCCGACAGGTCACCCAAGCCAGTACTACTCTCCCATGAGCACGCTTAACTGCTAGTTCCTAAGAACCCCACGTGCAGTAGACCACAAAACGCGTTGTGTCATGAGAAGGCGCATGTTATCTTATGAACCATGGATCTCTCCTGGCCACAGCCGATGTGGGATTTGCCTAGGGTGTCACAGAAATTGTCTAGCGACAAATAGTTAACGATATGCTAATTGGTCTTGTGGTCGAACTGGTAACCGGGTTACTCGAACGAGTTGACCTGTTGGTCGAATCAATGAATCGGTTACTCGAACGGGATGACCCGGTGGTCGATCTTATGACTTAGTAACTCAAGTATGTTGACCCGGTGGTAAAATAAGTGAACTTGAGACTCGATCAATTTGACCCGCTAGTCAAACCGGTGACTCGACCGAGTTGACCCGGTGGTCGAACCGATGACTTGGTGACTCGACTGGTTTGACCTTTTAGTTGAACCCGTGAACCGGTGACTCGACCGAGTTGACCCGGTGGTTCGACCGGGTTTACCTGATGGTCAAACCAATGACTTGATCGGGTTGACCAGGTGGTCGAACCAATGACCTGGTGACTTGACCCGATGGTCGAACTCGTGGCCCGATAACTCAATCGTGTTTACCCGGTAGTCGATCCTGTGACCCAATGGTTGAACCTGTGACTCGGTGAATCGACCGGGTCGACCCGGTGTTCGCACCGTACCCGATTATAATAATGTTGAAAATTTTCAACTTTTCAACAAAAAGAATACACCCTTTATATATATAGTAGATATAGAGACTAAACGTGTACCCGCACATAGCTGCGGAAATTGCGTAGCAACAAATGGTTAACGGTTTATGTAGCATATTGTAAAGCTTGCTTATCTAGAGAGAGAGTAGCAAGAGAAGGAGATGGTAGACTCACACACACACACTTGTTGAAAGAGAAAGTGTAATAACACCTTTAACTATGTGAAATTATGAAGTGAGCCACACCCTCTTTAACTAAGGAGAGGGTTTATATACCCAAGCTCACAAGATAGGCTTGGGCTTAACATTGGGCCGCCGGCCATACAAGACATGGATCGGACTTTGGCTTGTTTGTTTAACTTAACAATACTAGACTACGAGCTACTAACTTAATATATTGTCGGAGTGACCGATCCTTATAAATAGGTAAAAATGTATTTCCAACAATCTCCCCCTAAGGGAGGTCACTCCAAACAAGGGTGTTACCCGAGTTACAATAATAAAATAAACCTAGCATACTATGCTTGTCTTGAGCCCGTAGTCTTTATCTTTCTTTTCTTTTCTTTTCCTTGGTGAATATGCTGATGTGATCTTTGATATCAATCTTGAACATGTATCTCTTGCCTTGATCTTGTGACATCATCACTTGTGATATTCGCCTCCTTGTGACTTCATGTCCCACATACTTATACCTTTGAAATTCTTGAAAGCTTCAGAGTTTGATACAGCGGAAGACTTGACTTTTAGGCTTTCTTGAATTAGTAAACATATGCAATGCAAAAAATATAAGCATGTGGGGACGACTTCTTCTCGGACACATCAACGCCACCGTCTTCAAATGCCGCAACATAAGTAGACACGAACGAAATGGCTTTGAACATTTCATTATAATTCGGTAGCATTTTACCTACGGTCGTTGAAGACCGTTGGACGATATGAAATATCGTACTTGTGACAAGTAGTTTCAATTAAGAACCTCATTGCAAGATTTCGTGGGTACACCTGTTCTCTTTACTCGACTGTCTAAAGCTGACTACAAACGTAAAGAGTGAATCATTTGGATAAAATTATCCTCATGATTGAAGCCGTCAATTCATATTCCTGGAACAAGTTTGATTCATTAAAGAATCGCACCATTGTTGCTTTCCACTAGCTTAATTCATATAGAATCTTGCAAGTTACCTACCAAGTGTTGTTTGATGTTAACACTAGAAAGATTTCCACTCATCACTGTGAACACTAAAGGGTGTCACTTTGAGTGTTCTGGCAAGATCATTAAGATATTGCGTAGAGGCTTGGAACGTGTTTAAATTCAATTAAGAATTAAACAATTGTTGCTTTCCAGTTATCACAAGTTTGATTCATAAAGAATCACACAAGTCACCTACCATGAGCTTTTTGGTGTTCGCTCAAGAAGGATTTCCATCTTCATTGTAAATACTTGCGTATTACTTGGATGTTCAGGCAAGATCATGAAGATTTTGCGTAGGACTCTTAATATATTTCTTACTTTTCACAGTGTGTGAAGAAGCAAGGAATTATGGAAGTGCGTCCTAATAAGATATTTGATTATCTCAAATGGCTCTAGACTCGATCGTGCATTTTGGATTTTAGTGATCGAAGGCTGAAGAGGAGTGCCAACATTTCAATACCAATTTATTCGAAGTGAATAAATCGATAAATAACGTGTTGATCTCCGTGTGATTAAAACAAATACCTTTTGAGAGATATATCTGAGTTAGCTGGGATGGGTTGTGCAATACATCACTGGGTCCATGATGTGTATCTTCAATAACATATGTGTTGACCCGGTTTCTGCCTAAGTTGTAAGGAGGGCTTCTTTGTTTTCACCCTTTATCTTTACAATTCTTTTTTCATTCTTCAACCCCTTCAATGCTTACCAATACGTCATAACTAGCACATTGTTGTGATTGTTCCAGTGCTAACTTAAGTACTTGGTCGCCATTCAGCTACGTTCACAATCTTTCCCCATCTTTCCTAAGAACTACTATTTCTAGCTATGGAATGTCCTTGGGAAGATCCCTCCGGTTCTGGAAGAATCATTGGACTTAACCTATCCTACCATCCTTAGGTCACCACAATCGTCATGAAATAACTGAGTTGAGGGCAAGTAAACGTCACCATGAAATCCAGTTTTGATGTGCAAATCCGTTTTGCTCCCCCTTAACATATGCCACGATATTCGAAAACATTTCACACATGTCGGGATGAGCTATCACGTTAAGTCAAACCATTTTTGATCAATCATTTCTCATATTAAATCACATTTTCTCCCTCATATTAAAAATATTAACCCAATCGATATTTTTTATATCAGTTGATTTAATGAGATTTTACTAAAGTTTTTGGGAAGAAAAATGCAAGTCTGTTTTATCTTCATGATACCAATTTGTGAGATATAGAAACCGACTTGTAAAAGAATCACATATTCACCATATTAGAATAAATTGAGAAGGTTTGACCTGATTGATAAGAACATTGATTTAATGGATTTGTGTGTGTGTTCAAGTGTTGTTCGTACTCGATTCAATTCGAATTGATCACGGTTTACGGTGGAATTATTGGTGTTGGTCACTAAAAAGGGGGAGCTTGATTATCTAAGTCTACAAATAACATAAACATAAAAGTTTTTAAAAATGAAAAAGAATGTCTAACCTTGATTGCTTTTCCAGAATGAATGTTGCACAGTAGAACTTGGTGAAAATAGCTAACGGTAATTATCTATTTTAAAATAAAGTTTAAAATGTAAATGTCGTTGAGTATATGAAAGCTTTAAAATTTAAACTAAAAATTAAGACTTAAAAATATATGACGAAAAATTAAAACTTGATAAAAAGTAAATTTGAAAACTTAATGAAAACGTAAACTTGAAAATTAAGCTAAAATAAAACAATTAAAATAATACCTAAGAAAAATGACGGGAAAAATTAAAGTTTGAAAATAATTCGGGAAACTAAAACTGAACATAAGTCGGGAAACCAAATATTTAACCTTATCCGGAATCCCAAAATTACACACAATCCGAAATGTGTGTGATGCACTTAGTTCAGAATGCCTTATCTTCAACCTAATTCTGAATGGGTATTCCACACTTAATTCGGAATTACCCTAAATCACACTTAGTTCGGAATCCTAGTCTTCAACCCAATTCGGAATGTCAATCTCGAACTTAATCCGGAATATAACCAACTCTCAATTCGAAATAGGTGATAATTTTTCTAATCCGGAATATGGATTACCAACCTAATTTGGGAAATGAATCTAGCATAAAATTCGGGAAAAGAGTCTCACACTTAATCCGGAATCCGTGCTCTGCACGTAATTCGGAATGTGCAAACTTGCACTTAATTCAGAATGTGCAAACTTACACTTAATTCGGAATATACTCTTTGCATATAATCCGGAATGAAGATTTGTTACTTAATCCGGAATAAGGATTCTACTCCTAATCCAGAATGTTGGATGCTATGAGTAATTCGGAATACAAGGTAATATAGGAGGGAAAGAAAAGTTGTTAAGTCGGAATAAAATAAACTGCACCTTATTCGGTAAACTAGGGTTTAGAGATAACCCGGATAAGAAACATGTTAAGCAGAAATATGAAAATAAGCTAAAAACCAATAAGCACTTACCAAAACTTAAACCAAATTAATTTTAAGAAAAAACTAATAAGCCAAAATTTAAAAACTTTTAAAAACACTAAATAAGCAAATATTAAAAAGCAACTTTTTTATAAAAATATTAATCTACCAAAATCAACTTATTTAAAATCTAGAAAACATAAAAATTAAGCAATAAGCACAATAATATAAAAACCTCAAACACACCAACTGAATAAGCACAATCCAATAAGCAAACCAATCACACAATCAACAAGATGAAATGAACTACATGATTAATTAAACAAAACAATAGATTATGATTAAGAAAGGTAGAATGAGAATTAATTAAAAAGCTTGATTAGATTGAAGATTAAGAACCAAAGTTACAAGATTAAGTTGATGGTTTAATAAGCTTGAAAGAAAAGCTAGAGAGACAAAGTAAAACACACTAAAAATAAAACTAACTAAAAATTAAAGACTTGCCCCTAATGACATGTTTAGGAGACTATATATAGGGGAAGGGAAAGGTGTTGTTTTCTTCTCTCTTTTCTTCTTGTCTTCCCGTCTTTTAAATAACTCGTCTTTCTCGACTTTGTCTCGGGATTAGTCGAATGGTAACTTGAACTCGTCTTCTAATTTTCTTCTTTTAGTAGACTTGGTTCTTCGACTTCGTTAAACTTCCGTCTTTAGACTTTTTCTTCGATAAATCTTCAGAATAGGCCTTTGACTTCCGTTCTTCTTGCACTTTTGACCTTTTGACTTCGTCTTTTGTCTTTTTCTTCGATAAAAGCCCGTGTTTTCTTCCTTTTTCACATTTTGTCCTAAAACACAATAAAAACACAAACCACGCATAATTCCGCCTTTTACGACATTAAATACACGTTTTGGTCTTGTTATTATTAGAAATAAGTGGTAAAAGGATAAGTGTTTTCACACTTATTAAACATCATATGATAGAATCACATAGTTCTTGTTGGAAAATGTTGGTCTCCTCGTCACGTCTGAAGTTATCTCTTGACACCACATGTACGATTGGTATCGTTGTCTTGACACCAATTTGTGAACTTGGCACTTTCGGCATCGAAGATTCTAAATGCTTGACAATTGATCCCCCTCAATTGTTGACCCGTGTTCTATCGAAAGAGCTATACTCGTCGTTTGAGTAGTCGCATCATCGAGTATGTAGATACCAATTTTAAATTGCTACAGTTTTGGAGATGATAACTTCATAAAAACAAGATTTCTCTTGTTTTAACAAATAAATGCACTGAAGCGTGCATATATCCGTGTTAGATTGTGTTATAACGTAAACACAACCCCTTACATGGTTATAAAGTAAACCATGCCCGAGAAAGTTAATTCCCGTTGTTGAGCCAAAGCTTTAATAAGAAATACTTGACTTTAATATGAAAAGCGGGTTGCAGTCTGAAATAACTACAAGCCATATAGGCATGTTTTAAAATATTTACAACTTTTGTACGAACTCCATTTATGGCGTCGTGTCGATATTAATCAAAATTTCTAAAGCCGTAAATATTATCGTCCCAAAAGACATGCCTTTGAAAAATAAAGTACAAATATTTATGATTTTTATGAAAATTTTCAAATTTTATGATTTTTATATGGTTTTATGTTTTTATATTTTGTATTTGTGGACAAAAATATAAACAATATATAAACATGATCACAAAGGATACAAAGAATAGTTTACCACTACTATTTTTCGCTTCATCTACCAATGCCTTTAGAGTCTCGGGCGAGAATGTTTTCATTCCTAGCTTGTCGGCCAAAAATTCAATTCGAGCGTGATCTAAAGCCTTCATGAAAATATCCGCCAATTGATACTCCGATTTGACAAAGTAAAGCTCGATCACTCCATTTTCCACTTGCTCCTTGATAAAGTGGTAGCAAATGTCAATATGCTTCGACCGGGATAATTGGACATTGTTGCAGCATAGGGCAATTGCGTTTTTGTTGTCGCGGTACATTGGAATGTTGTTGAAACCTAGACCATAGTCGGTTAATTGCGATCTCATCAAAGAAATGAGCACAACAACCGGACATAGCTATATATTCTGCCTCCGTACTTGATATTGCAGCGCTTTTCTGCCTTTTCGATGCCCAACTGATTAGTCGATCTCCTAGTAGTTGCAAAGTTCCACTTGTGCTACGCCTTGTATCTTGACAACCCGCGTGATCCACATCTGCATATGCCATTAGTGCAATCGAAGAGTGTTAGGAATAATGGATTTAGAAGTTACTACTGGTGAGTTACAGTTCTTTCTGTAGTACTTCGTTCCTACTGGTAGCATACAGTTCCTTCTGAAGTACTTTGTTCCTACTCATAGCATACGGTTCCTCCTGGCAGCATACAGTTACTTCTGGTAGTATTATAAAGTTGAAAGAAGATTATAGAAGATATGATCAAGGAAGATTGTAGAAGATATGATCAAATATTTAGTCTTCCTGTTCTTATGGAAAGTATTAAATATATTGATTATGATGAGCAGGTTACAAGATTATTTAGGAAATAATTAAACGATATTAATGTATAATACTTAGGCAAGTATTAATTATATCGTAACCACCTAGGACCCCTTACACTATAAAAGGAGGTCCTAGGGTGTAGAGAGGGAGACACTTCTACACACATATATTCTCTACACATTTCTCTCATTATTTGTTATAGCTTCAAGGTTGTAAACCCTATCACTATTTAGATTGATCGTATTAATATATTGAGGCTTGAACGTTTGGTTATTTCTATTGTTCTTCTTATATATAAAGATTGGTTTTCGCACAGTCTTTGTATTGTGATCAAGGTTTCAAAGATTCTTCAAGAAGTAAACTCAACAATTGGTATCAGAGCCTCGTTGAGAAGCTTTTATTGAGAAGAACAAGATTTTTACATTCGTGTTGCTGTGAAGTGAAGTTGTTGTTCCGAATTCACGACTGTTTAGCGACAGATTAGCGACGGTTTGCCAGTTTTGTGAGAGATCTGTAACTGTTCCGTGACAGAAAAGTGTCGCTAAAGGTTCTGATTTTAAGGTTTTTCAAGAAAATCCAAATTAAGGTGTTTTTTAAGAAGCCATGACATGCAGAAGTTCAATTCTAGATGATGATGTAACTTATATGACTGAATCTAAAGTTAGAGAATATAATGATAAACTAAAGAATAAAATGCATGTTTATAATAATTATGATTTGGTAATTAGTTGTGTAGAAACATATGAACATAAATATTTAGAACTTCAAAAATAATATGCTAATCTGAATGCTGAAAATGATAAATATTATCTAGAAGTCCATGCATATAAAAGCGCTTTTAAAACCTTGGAAGAACAGAAAAAGTGGTTTCAAAATATTCAATTAGAGTATGAAGAAAAGATTAGGGTGTTAAGTATAGACTTAGAGAACACATCTAATCTACTAAAATATTCTGAAAAGCTTAATACTGAGGTAAATAAAGAGAAGCATGAGTTATAGACTAAACTAGATAATGCTTTGGCTAGGTTTCATAAATGGAAAAAATTCATCTAAAAACTTAATCAAATTAGTAGATAGCTCTATGTAAAACCAAAATTTTCTTAGGATTAAAAACTATCTTGGGCTAAGTTATGTTTTTTACTCCTCTTTGTCTAGTGTGTTTGACACTACCCCTGAAGATGTGGAAGATAGACATGTTTTCAATAGGTATAAACCAGCTGTAGAGATGCATGATGTTCCTCCACCTCTCACAAGCACATTCATGCCTACCTCAGACCACTCTGACTTTGATAAATCACAAATGACATATGGTACAAGGTCCACCGGCTCAATTGAAACTATTTATGTGTCTAATGACTTTGTCTCTTGTAACTCTAGGGACAAGTCTTTAGAACCTAAGACTAGTGACCTTGACTCTAGTGTTGAAACACTTGAGTCGTGCCTGAACCTGTTATAATTGAACCCATGACTAGTAAATATGCCTCATGTAAGTCTACCTTAAGTGCTAAATTACCTAAGTTCTATCCTCAATCTGTTTGTGCTAAGAATAAAAGTAATAGGAAAGCAGATAACCCTAGGAAAAATAATAAGAGTCCTAGAGGTAATCAAAGAGGTTGGAATGACATGATGACTAAGAAATTAGGTGATAACTTTGAGTTTAAAAGTAAGGCTTGCTATGTGTGTGGTAGTTTTGATCACTTGCAATATACTTGTAAACACAAGAGAAAGATTAATGATCAACAACAACAGGTTAAACCGGTGTGTAATAACTTAAGACGGGTGAATCACAAGAACTTTGGTGGAATTTTTCACCCCAATCCAAAAAGTAACATAATTCCACAACCAAGATGTTTTAACAATGTTAAAGGTGCAAGGGTTGAGTCTGCACGGTCAAAAACAAAGGTTAATACTGTTAAAGCCTTAGCTAGGTGGGTTTGGAAACCTAAACAAGATGGTTTACAACATAGTGTATCAAATGCCTTAACAAGATATGACTATGTTGATGTTTTTGGAAGATTCAAGTCTGTTTTGGCTTGGGACTTCCATAAGCACTAATCTTTACTTAGTTTGTGTTCATTTTTTAGCGAGTGTGATTGTAAATTACTATAATCTATTCTTTCTATAATTGTGTGAACTAACATTTTGCAGGAAAAGAAAAGTGTTAAAAAAAGAAAAAAAGGATTTCCTTTGTAACACCCCACTTTGATAAGTGGACCGTTACGCGTAATTATGGCGTGTCATCAAAGCATGCAAGGTAATATGTACTAAAACATACATGACCATAGGGAAAACCGGAATCAAACATCGGTTCCCAAACATAAGCCCAAAACATAAATAAACTAAAGGAAATGAGAAATGACTAAACAAGCATAAATATATGAAGGCAAAAGGAAAAGAATTCTATGGCAGCTTCCATCCTATGCACGTCCTCCAAATGCTCGAGTACGTCCTTAGGTACCTGTCGTTTTGGGACATGGAAAGGAAAGTAACGGCTGAGCAAAACGCTCAGTGCACGGATATACAAGCATGGAATGAATAACATAAGCATGTAAAACATATAGCAGGGGAAATGAATAAGTCCTGAAAAACCTGGTATAACTTAGTAAAACTGGTTTTATAGTTTGAAAAGCCTTATGTTTATCTTATAAAAACTGTTTAACATGTTAACCATTAGCCAATATAGGTCATGGAATATCAACATGCATGAATACTTGGAGGGGTGACTTCGTCATGCAATTAGAGGGGCTGCCTCTAATTAATATAACTGTTTGGGTAGGAGGGATCAGCTCCTTGTGAAGGATGCAAGGCACACACCACATTCACCTGAATAATATACTAAAACATGTAAACTAGGATGCACCCATACGCCCCACATTATAATAATAATAATATGGCCAAAAGATGAAGGGACGCCACGAGCTATCACTCCGTCGTGGTGGAGTCATAACACTGGTGCCTCAAGTGTTATGGTTAGGGTACCTTCATAACTAGGTGAAACTGGTCATGTATGTATATGGCTTTAGGTATCTAATTAAACATAAGCGATTCAAAAACATATAAAACATATACTGGGAAAACAGCTGGCTGCATACGGGGAATCCTAATAAGGAAAAATGTCCATACTGAAAGGACGGAGAATCCGTACATTAAGTCCAGTGAACGAAGAAGACGAACGGAAAAGAATCCTACTTCGATCTCACTAATGCTACATACATAGGATACATGTATAAGTATTCTGATTACTGAGTACGTAACTGGTTTTATATCATGTTTTAGCTTGTTTTATATGTTCATGTCTTGTTTTACTGATTTTAACGTTATACTGTGTTTATCGTGTATTCTGTATATTCTGATTAAGTACTACTTGTATTTCTTGTATTATTGTACTTGTTGTGTAATAATAAGTAACTTTCTAAAAATAGCAGGTTTCTTAAAATAGAAAGTTTCCAAAAATAGAAAGTTTCCAAAAATAGAAAGTTTTCAGAAATGGATTTACTGCTTAAAATAAATAAGTTTCTAAAAATAGAAAGTTTCTATAAATAGATTAACTGCTTAAAATAAATAAGTTTCTAAAAATAGAAAGTTTCCATATTTTAGAAATAAGCTGGATTAATAAGCTAATAAGATGAGCTTAAGTTTTACTGGTTAAATATCATAAGTCATGTGATTGTAATATAGTTTATTAATTAATACATGTAAATTAAATAAACTATAGGTTTTCGGAATTAATTAAATATACTCATGATTTAATTAAATTAAACGTATAAAAATACTTAGGTTAAAACATGTATTAATATTTAATATTAATATAACCTAAGTCATGGAAATTAATTAATTATAAGTCATGTTTTAATAATTAATTAATTACTTAGTCTAAAATTAAATCATAAAATACTTAGGTTAAAGTCATGTATTATTAATAAAATAGTTAACCTAAGTCATGTTTTAATTAAATTAATTATGTAACATGTTAAATTGATTTAATTAAGCGTGTAAATAAATAACTTGTAAAATAATCGACTTGTAAAATTAACTAAGTCGTGATCCGTGTTTTATAATTTAAACGTGACGTGAACCGTGTTTTATAATTTAAACGTGACGTGAACCGGAACTGGAACCCCATGAACCGGACCAACAAATTTAGTAATTTTCGAATAACTAAGGTTTAAGTAATATCACTTAACTTGACAAGATAAAAATCGATATTAAATAGATTAAATAAATTTAATATTACGTGATTAATTTAATATTCCAATTAAATTAAATTAATTAACTAGCTTGAAAATGATAACCAAACACCCTTTTTAAGTTTCTAAAACTGTTTACCAAACGCCCTGTCTAAAACCAGCAGCCAAACACCCCTGGTGTTGCTGCTGGCTGCGCAGTAGCCACTGGCAGTAGCCAGTTCCCCCTGCTGCGTCTAAACTTCCCACCGAGAGCATAAAGCTCTCGGTTCCCACTGCCAGAACATACACACCACTGGCCGCAGCCAGTGGTTTCCCCGGCTTGGCTGCCGTTCCCCCTGCCAGAACAAAACCAAGCCAACACCCCTTTTAGGGTTGCGGCTGGTGGTGTAAAATCATCACCGAGACCATAGAAGGTCTCGGTTTGTGGCCATACGAGCACAACAACATCAAACGACACCCCCTTATTTCTTTAACTCGTTTAACATGTATTTATCTTTTAAAATTTGAAACCAATGATCAATTAACAAAGAACAACATATAATAAATGGAATTAGGGTTTCTTACTTGTTTAGGGTTTTAAGAATGACAAAACATGAATCAAACATCTTGATTCCTTGAATTTGAAAACACGACTACCCCTTGTTTCTTGGCGTTTACCCGTCGGCAGCAAAGGAGACAAAAGAAGAAAAACATACGGCTGTTTATTTGTGGTTTAGGGTTTTTATTAATTTGTTGTCTAAAAGAAAATAAAACCCCTCCGTCTGTTTGTTTTTAAGCCGAACCAAAACACACTTGGGCCTTGAGCCCAAGTCCTACTTCTTTTCTTCTTTGTCTAAAAAAAACGGCCCTTATACCTTTTTACATAATTCGCGTATTGTTAAATGATACGCACGGTCGTGTTTTAAACTGTCGTGAATTTTTCCATGGTTTTCTTAATGCGTTTAAACGTGACTATTACGTACGTGATGACTTATCGTGTTTGATTTAAAATACGAAGAATAACCGTGTTAATTATTCGTGTTCACGTGTTACGTAATTATTAGTTATTCATGTTATTATAATTACTTGTACGTAACGACATTCATAGTATTAATAATTACGTAAGTACATAATTATATGTTCGTGATTTCATGTTCATAATTTTATGTTCGTGATTATAATTATTATTGTTAATAATTATCGTGTACTAACATGTATTTAATACTTGTCGTGTAATAACACGTACTTAATTCTTGTAATTAATATTCATGATACGTGTTCATGTTATATAAGGAAAGTTTTAACCTTGTACGTACGATCATAAGTGTACTGTTCATGGTAAAAGCATGCAGGTTTTACAACTCTTCCCCCCTAAAAAGAATAATTCGTCCCCAAATTATAGATAACGTAATTGGAAGCATAACATACCCGACTCAACTAGAACGGTATGCAAGATAAAAGGAAATGAAGTTGACGTGAAACGTGACATAGCTTAAAAGGACATGAAACGTGACGTGACTGAGAGAATCTTACTTGGTTATGGAAGGATGAGAGGATAAATCCGGATGGCACTCGTCCGTTTCCAAGTGGCTTCCCTCTCGGAACGTTTCCCCCGTAAGATCTTGACACAAATGATAAATCTTGGTCCTCCTGACCTTGACTTGAAAACACGAAGAGTTCATGGTTATCAACGTAAGATAGATCCCCTGAATTTGATCGAGGAAAAAAAGAATTAACGTGCAAGGGTAACTGAAAGGTTATGGTGCAAAACAATCTAACTTAACTAATAATTAGCAACGATGCGCGAGACATATTGAAACGTAGTACGTGAAAATTTTTGAACGTGATACGTGAAAAATTTTGAACGTGATACGTGGAGATATGGTGAGTGTAGTATGAGCAAACATATCGTGATCCATGATACGTGTAACATGTCGTGAACGTGATATGAGGAACGTGAAATGAACATGACATGTGAAACATATCATGAACATGGAATACAACTGCCGTAACGCCAACGCTATAAGATGAGACGTAGAATGTGACGTGAAACGTCTATCTGAGGATAGGGAGTTATACTAAGCTTGAGTCTGGTCTCTCCAGTTCTTGCAAAACTTCCTAGAACGAAGATGAACGTAAAATCGTAAGCAAAGATACGATCATGAACGTGAATAGTGTCATGAACGTGAGTGCGAAAGCAAATCGTAAGGTTAAAAAAAGGACGTGAATGCAAAAGAGGAGCACAATGTGAACCTTTGTCTGGCCCGATAGCTGAGGGATTACCAAGTGACTGGATGGGCCCTGGCTGGAACACGTCCGATCAATCTGCTGGTTCTGAAATCCTTGCGGATGTAAGGATTTTACAGACTTGGTCAAACTGTTGACAACAACTCAGATAGCACCATGCTTCTTCTGAGTTTGCGTTAATCTGGTAACCAAAATCCATGAAGATCTTGTCCTATTTCTGCTCATAATTTCTGATGATGGAAAACATCCTAGTTAGTTGGTGTTCTATCTTAGCCTGTTGGTGTGTCAGGTACTTATCGTGTAATAACACGTACTTAATTCTTGTAATTGATATTCATGATACGTGTTCATGTTATATAAGGAAAGTTTTAACCTTGTACGTACGATCATAAGTGTACTGTTCATGGTAAAAGCATGCGGGTTTTACATCCTTGATGGTGGATACTTAGCTCCGTTTAAGGGGAGGTTTTTGCCTAAGGGGAGGCATGTTGTATGTATCTCTGTGTATATTATTGTGTTTCTGTCTAACTAATTTTGTAGGATGGCATTGCTGATGGTGGATATGGTTCCTCTTAGTAGAGCTAAGTTGCTCATAGTCGATCAATGGTTCCTCCTGGTAGCACTAAAACTGCTCCTCATGGACCATTGTTTTTCCTGTTTCTTCATAAGTTTTTGTTGTTTAACTCTCGTTTCTCCTGGTGCATCCTACGTTCCTGCTGGTTGACTCATAGTTTTTGAATCGTTAAAAAAAATAAAAAAAAAAAAGAAAAAAAAGAAAAAAAAAAGAATAAGAAGGTTATTATGAGTTGTTTATTGTTGAGAAAGGCTTCCGTATTGGCTAACCACCATACAACAAATGGTCATCAGTTCACCATGTCTAACAAACATAAGAACTGGCTAGTCTAAGAGCAAACGGCTGATTGGTAAAGACCATATCAAATTCGTTGATGGTTGCCAGGTTACCTAAAACTGGATGGTCATCACTCACCTTGGTCCTAGACTGAAGAGTGGCTAGTCCACATGCAAACGGTGTGTGGTAAAGACTTTATCAAATCCGTTGATAGCTGTAATAGTTTGCTAAAAACTATATGGCCTTCACTCACCATGTTATTGCAACAAAGAGTGGCTAGTCCAAGGGGGTACGACTCTTGGTAAAGACATCATCAAATCCGTTTATGGCTGGTAGTTTGCCAAAAACTATACATTTCTGTGATTCACTTTAAAGTGATGAGGATAGTTTTGAACTTATTGAATTGATGATTGTTGGTACCACTTTTATTAACATGGTTCGTGATTTGGAGATTTATTGACTTTTCAACATATTAGTGCATCCAAACAGGGGAGGCTTGTTTCATTCAGGTGATGATGACAACGAAACAGTGTTTGGATGCATCCTCCTAGTGATCAAGATGCATAACAGTGGAAACTTAAACTCAACAGGGTTAAATTCAAGTTTAGGGGAGGATTTTTAGGAATAATAGATTTAGAAGTTACTCTTGGTGAGTTAGAGTTTCTTCTGCAGTACTTCGTTCCTACTGGTAGCATACAATTCCTTTAGTAGTACTTTGTTCCTACTGGTAGCATACAGTTCATTCTGCAGTACTTCGTTCCTACTGGTAGCATACAGTTCCTTCTGTAGTACTTTGTTCCTACTCGTAGCATACAGTTCCTCCTGGCAGCATACAGTTACTTATGGTAGTATTATAAAGTTGAAAGAAGATTATAGAAGATATGATCAAATATTTCATCTTCCTATTCTTATGGAAAGTATTAAATATATTGATTATGATGAGCATGTTACAAGATTGTATATGAAATAATTAAATGATATTAATGTATAATACTTAGGCAAGTATTAATTATATTGTAACCACCTAGGACCCTTACACTATAAAAGGAGGTCCTAGGGTGTAGAGAGGGAGACACTTCTACACACACATATTCTCTACACATTTCTCTCATTATTTGTTATAGCTTCAAGGTTGTAAAACATATCACTATTTAGAGTAATCCTATTAATATATTGAGGCTTGAACGTTTGGTTATTTCTATTTTTCTTCTTATATATAAAGATTGGTTTCCGTACAATCTTTGTATTGTGATCAAGGTTTCAAATATCTTTCAAGAAGTAAACTCAACAAAGAGTCCTTCGGATACCAAAGTCCCCGATTAACGGTTCCTTTAAGATACCGAAAGATCCGTTTAACGGCAGCTAAGTGTAACTTAGTAGGCCTGGTTTGATATCAAGCACACATGCATATAGCGAATTGAAGGTCGGGTCGACTAGATGTAATATATAGAAGGGTACCGATCATCCCACGATAAAGTGTCGGATCAATAGCAATCCAATCTGGATCTGCATCTAGCTTAGTTCTTTCACCATTGGAGTATCCACGAGGTCGCAAGATTCCATCTTATATTTCTTTAGCGATTCAAGGGCATACTTGGATTGCCTCTAGGACTCTGAGATATCTGAAGACCTAAGAAAAATGATACCTTGCCCATCATTGACATCTTAAACTTTGAAGACATGAGTGTCCTTAATTCATCCGATAGAGTTTGGGTCGAGGTAGAAAATATAATATCATCAACATATATTTGTACCATAATCATGTCTTTTGCACATTTCTGAATGAAAAACGTTGGATCCACCTTGCCTTTTGCGAAGTAATCAGTAATGAGGAATTGTGACAGTAGATCATACCACGCGCGTGGAGCTTGCTTCAACCCGTAAAGAGCCTTTTTAAGCTGATACACGTGATTATGATATTTAGAATTCATAAAACCATGCGGTTGTTGAACATAGACCTCTTCCTTGATTTCACCTTTAATAAATGCCGTATTCACATCCATATGATAGACGATCATATTCATGTGGGTTGCATAAGCGAGGAATAGTCTAATAGCTTCCAAACGGGCGACGGGTGCAAATGATTCCATAAAGTTGATGCCTAATAATTGTTTGTACCCACGAGCTACGAGACGAGCTATGTTTTTCAAAATTATGCCTAACTCGTCGAGTTTCACCTTGTAAACCCATTTCAAAGTGAGTAATTTCACTTGATCCGGGCATGGGAAAAGTTCCCATACATCAACACATATAAATTCATTAAGTTCTTCTTGCATAGCTTCTATCTAATGTGATTGAGTAAAAGCTTATTGCCATGTTTTAGGTTGAACTTCACTGAGAAAAGCATCAAAATGACAAAACAATGCACTTTCCAGTAACTGACTTCGTGTGGATATCAGACGATTAGGTTCACCAATAATAGAATCTATCAGATGATCCTTTGTCCACTTGCTGTCATGTTCACGAATCTGTGGATTAGATTAGACCGTAGTAGGAGCTTCCTCTGAGGCGGATGACCCTACTTGATTAGGGTTGGGAATTGGTACACCAAAGTATGGAAGTTCACACATTTACGCGAATTCCAAATCATGATCATCATCATCCTCTTCATCATCAATGGGCATAAGATGGGTAGTTGATTCGGTTGTTGGTTGAGAATTACTCGTTGAGGGTACCTCTTGACCAATTGAAGGTGTCAACGTATCGGATTGTGCTTCGTTTGTTGGAGCTACAACTTTGGTAATCGGAGCTATTTCTGCAGGTTCTAGAGCAACAGTACTTGGAGGAGTAAAGGATTCATCAAAGAACGGTTGAAACAATGTATGCCACTCATTCCTAGTAGGTGGTGTAAATGATGATGAAGAAGGGTTATTTGGGACAAGACCAGAGCTAATGTTACTGGGTCCCATTTCATGAAGTGCGGGTTCAGAGCTGCTTTGCTCAGAAGCCATTGCCGTCAGCTCATCAAAATCAACATTCTTAGTTTTGAGAATCTTACGAGAATTACGATTGTAGATTCGGAATACATTATTTGCGGGTGCATAACCAATGAAAATACCAATATCAACATTTGGTTGAAGTTTCCCCAAATTGTCACCATCATTATTTAGATAGCAAAGAGAGTAAAACGCATGAAGGTATGATAACTCTGGTACTTTTCCATGTAGAAGCTCATACGGTGTTTTACCATGGCGTTTCGAATTAGTGACCGGTTTTGGGTGTATACTGCTGTAGATACTACTTCTGCCCATAAAAACAATAGAGCCTTTGCGTAAATTAACATCGTTCGGGCAGCTTCCATAGGTGTACCATTTCGCCTTTCAACGCCACCATTTTGTTGTGGTGTGCGAGCAACGTATGTTTCATGAGATATTCCAACTTCTTCATAATAATTACGTAAAGTTTGATTAACAAATTTGGTTCCATTATCTGTATGAATGCGTCGGACAGTAGTGTTGAGACGCACTTGAATCATCTTGAGAAAGTTGATGATGAATTTAGGTGCCTCATCTTTCGTTGCAAGAAATTTCACCCATGTAAACCGAGAGTAATCCCACAATGACGAGGATGTACTTCTTACCACTAAGACTTCCAACACACATTGGCCCACAAAGATCTATATGCAACAAATAAAGTTTCTCTTGGTTGGTGTCTTTAGTCTTGGGTTTGTATGATTTCTTGGTGCTCTTCCCCATTGTACACACGGAACACAAATGGTCCTTGTGAAATTTAAGTTTAGGAAGACCACGAACAAGTTTGTTTTTCGCCAAATGATTAATAGCGTCAAAGTTAAGATGAGATGACCGTCGATTCCATAAGTCATAACCATGACTTAGTCTTTCATGCTTTGGAGAGAATACATACGGGTGAAGCGGCCATCATGTCTTGAAGAGACAAAGTATACAAATTATTCCCTCGAGTACCTTTCAAGAAATCTACCCCTTCTAAATTGCGAATGAAGCAGGTATGCTCTCGAAAAGCAACTTCTAGGTTTGCATCACAAAATTGTCCCACAAAAAATAAGTTGTGACCAAGTCCTTCCACATAATACACTCTAGAAATTATAACATTCCCAATATGATATTCACCATAACCCATTATCTTTGCAATATGATCATTTCCGAATCGAACCGTACCAAGAACTCACTGATGAAATTTTTGAGCTGAGAGCGATCTCCGGTCATATGCTTGGAGCAACCGGAGTCCAAATACCACAAGATGATTTGGACCACCTGTTTGAAACAACAAGAGTAGACAATTCATTAGAAACTATTGGTTTCAGAGTGTTAGCAGATACATATACAATATTAGAATTGCTAACATTTGTGTCATCATTAGATTTCCTGCGTTTTCTAACATATGTTTGTTTAATTGCCGGTTTTATGGTTCCATCTTCTTGAGGTTTTGGATTAGTGACAGGCACTACAGTAGGAGTAGACCTATTTAAAGGGCACCTTGTTCCTATAGTAGTGCTGGTGTTCCTATTTAAAGGACACGCTTGTGTTCTGGTAGCCTTAGTACTCCTAGTTAAAGGGCACGCTTTCTTTGCTGTAGTGGGAGTGACTAGTTAAAGGGCACGCATTTCCTACTATAGTGAAAGTTCTACCAGTGGGACGCCACATCCATCCAACTTGGGTTAACACTTTCCCAGTCGGTTTCTATTATAAGTTATGCTTTCGGGCATACATCTCATTCACATGGTCAATAAGGCAAGAATCATGACGACTAGAAAACATACATTCATTGCAATTCCCACATTTCATATTAGAATTCACAGTAGGCTTAGAACGTTGCACAACCACAGAACCTTTATGTTTAGCTACATGATTCTTTTTATTTAAAACAGAAATAACATTCATAGGGTGAGCTTCTACTTTCTTTTTCACTTGACTACTAGATGGGGGCAAGAACCTATCATTCTTCGTGTTTCCTTTAAGCTTAGATCTTTGAGCCTTAGTAGTGGTGTTTACTCCTGTAGAAGGCAACACGGGAATATTAGAAGCTGATTTTGATTTTGCCTTATTTTTTATGACCAATGTTTGAGATGTTTTAGTCCTAGAGCCCTTGTTTATTGGTGCGAAGGCAATGAGATTAGTCGTGGGTGTTTTCTTTTTAGAACCACTAGAGAACGGTGCTGAAATAGCGGTTGTATTCTTGACACGAAGCATTTCTTTTAACTCAGCCATTGCCATATCCTTATCACGAATGATCGCATGTACATATGAGATTTACACCGACTTATGATTTAGGTTCTCAATCAAAGATTGAGTGTCAGCGGCCTCTAGTGTCCTTTCCACATTATCTTTTTCTATCGGCAATGATTTAGCAACTTTGTCACGTTTCTGACGCTGTTTTGATCGTTTATTTAAATGAAAATCCTTTTTAACATTAGGATCATCTATATTAACACCTACGTGTGACATTTCAAATATCTCTTGAATAAATGGCTTTTCACATTCACGCGAAATACAATGTTTTTGAATAGCATCAAAACGTTTTGAAAGCGAATTATAGGAATCTTTAAGCTATAAAAATTCAGCGTCAGATTTGCGACAATTACTATCTACCACATTATCCACAGATTCAACATTATGCACAATAGAATCATTATCAACACTACGATTCACACAAACATATACAATATCATGCGACATCACTTGCATAAGAAGTTAATCATTTTGGCATGAAATTCGTTCCTTTTCAACAAAACCGTTTTCATAAGCATCATCCATTTCATTGAAAACTCGTTGAACTTCATTTAATTCCAAAACCAAATCTTGACCAAGATTGCTAAAACACGCTTTAATATTGTCTACAAACGGAATAATTTCGTCTCGAAACTCAGCTCTATTGTGTTCAAAATTCCATTCACCTTCCGTTATAGCTATAGCCGTCGTACGTTCCTTAATGAGCTTGTCGAAATTGGCAAAGTGTTGGTGCAACGCATTTAATTTAGTATATAACTTACTTACCGGTGGAATTAACTTAGTTAAATCCTTTTTGACAAGTGTAGGAGACGTAATGGGAAGGTTTTCCTTTGACAAACTTTGGGACACACATGCTGATAATTGAGCTAATTCCTTTTATATTTTAAAGCGGGTCTTAAAATCAAAAGCCTCTTTATTATGCTTATCATAATCAATTTTTTTAAGATTTCTCGAAATCATTTTTAATCGACTTTCTTTCGCATATGGCATTGTTTCCACATCATCCCGAACATAGGGAGCCTATTTTGATTTACCAATTAGGGTCGCATCATATAGACTAGGAATATGTTGCTGAGCTTGTTTTGTATAACCCGGATTAGGTGGTAAATCTTGAAGACGCTTAAGTTCTAGTTCCTTAAATGAATTGGTTAATAAGTGAACCTTTTTTTGGAAGCGTATTGTTTTAAAAGTTGTTGTTCTTTGAATTTAAGAAGTTTGGTAGCATTAATTTCCGTTTCAACATTTTTAGACTCGAGTGTTTCGAAATCCATTTTAAGTTTTTAAAAATTATTGACAACCGACTCTTTTTCCTTTAATTCATTTGAAAGATTAGCTCTCAATTTTCTATTTGTTTTAAGTATTCTATCCTTTCAAAACGAAATTGGTCAAATTCAGAATAAGTTATTTTCTCTGCTTGAGGGACCATTTCAAAAGTTTTAACCTTTTCCTTATACAGCGCAAGCTCAACGGTTAGGTTGGTATTCATATCTACGGTTTGTCGGACAGTCACATTCATATTATCAATTATATGTTTAGGCACGATTACCGAATCATGTTGAGCATAAGATTTCATACATGTCGTAGCATTTAGTTGAGTTTCACTCAGATGTGAAGGATTGGATACCTCAGCATTTGAATTACTATTTACCGAAGGCTGTTCGGGGTTGTTATTATCATGCTCAACTTGATGTGGATTATCATGAACAATATTGGTTGTGGTTGGTACCTCACTGACGACATTTGAACCGTAGTGAGAAAGATTAACAACGAGAGCAGCTTGGGCTGAGTGAAGCTCATCACAATCCGAATAATATACATCAAGATCATCTGCTTGATATGCTGCATTCGAAACGACGGTAATGCCTTCATTATCTGCTGCCCCTGGGTCTGCAAGAAATGCTAATTCCTCTGAATCCAAAATCTTTCCCTTAGATTGAGCTTCGACCAAGAACATCTTCTCTTGAAACCACGATGCATCCCTTCTCCTCTTCGGCTGAGTACATTGTCTTGCCATGTGACATTGTCCTCGAAAATTGTAGCAAGTCACAACCTTTTGAGGACCAATGAAACTTCCGTTGCCACTAGCTTGATAATTCACAGCTTGAGCGTTCACGGTTTAAGCATTCACAGTCCTTGTAGTTGGTCCATATGAGTTTTGCCTTCCTTGAATGGATTGCACCGTCACTTAACCATCTTGAATAGTGGCTTGTTGGCGAGGATTTAAAGACGTGCGTAGCTGATTGTTCGTTGGTGGAAATCCTCTAGTTGCAACAAGTTTTGACAAGTAGGCAGTGAGATGGTTTAAAACATCTGTAGGAGAATCATTTTGACTAAGGACCGGTACTTCAATTGGTGGAAGTTCATTGGAATAAAAGACTTGTGATTGTTGTGCTTTAATTGGAAAATATCCTTGCTAAGGAGTATAGCCAATTGGAGAAGTGATAGCTTGTGATGGTGATGCCTGATGTAATGGTTGTTGTGGATAAGGCTATTGACGAACACTTTGTTGTTGAAATGCTTGTTGTGGCATCATTGGTGGTTGATAAGATGGTTGCTGTGGTTGTTGATATGTGTGTTGTGGTTGTTGCATATATGACGGTTGTTGATAAGTGTAAGCCAAGTTATGTTAAAGAGTCATTTGTGAGAAGCATACATGGCAAGTGGATCATGGACTTGATATTTTGACAACCGAGCCTCTATCACGTGGCATTCGTGTTGTTGAAGAAAAGCTTGAAGTTGATCCACGTTGGTTTTATGCAAATCCTTAGCCAATTTAACAGCCGTCACGTACTTGCTCCATTTGGAAGGAAGAGTGTTCAAATACTGGTGTTTAACTGAAACGTCGGAATTGGCATACCATTAATGTTGAGCTCATTCATCAATATATTGAATCTCAAATAGTAATCATTGAGAGTCTCCCCGAGAACATAGACAAACTTATCAAACGTATCATATAGCTTACACTCTCGCTCTTGTTTAGTTAACGAGGTGCCTTGCATTAAAACACAAATTCTATTCCATAACTCTTTGGAAACTTTGTGTTTACTCACGAGTTTGTAGACATCTGGAGGAGGGGCTTGGAGAATGATGTTTGTAGCTTGTTTATCACATTTATCTTGAATCTTAGCATCTCTAGTCAATTCTGCCGTCGTGCAAGGACGAGTAATTGCACCTTCCGTCACAGTACCATAAACTAATGGTCCATTTTGAACCGATGCCCAAATGAGAGGTCCATTTTCTTTATTCAACATATAAAGTTCCATTCTAGATGTCCAATCCTCGTACATTTACTTCACCAACATTGGTGGACGATGATCCGTACCCGAGAGGATGGACTTATCCGTAAGAGTTGTATACTCCATTTCGATAATTGAAGATTTACAAAAGTTGATCGAACAATGAGAGAAAGTAAATGTGCTTGTTGTTGAAAATACGGAGTTTTACTAATCGTGGAGAAACCGAGAAATAAATTCGCGGGATTATACAAACCACTGATTAAACCGTAAATATTCCAAAGATCGTGTGTTTAAGACGAGTAACGTTGTTGAAATCCCCTAATAATGTGTTCTTGAGAAACCCAAAATTCCAAGATCAAATAACTCACGAAAATAACGTTTTTTGAAAATCTCGGAATATTTGTAAAGATTACAGAATATCACAAATTTGGAATGTTAACCAAGATTTAAGAATATGTAATAATTTCGGAATAATGCCAGATTTCAGAATATGTAACAATCTCGGAATATGTAACAATTTCGGAATGTTAACCAAGATTTTAGAATATGTTAACCAAGATTTCGGAATATGTAACAAAGATTTCGGAATATGTAACACAATCTCGGTATATGTAACAATTTCAGAATGTTAACCAAGATTTTGGAATGTGTAACAAAGATTTCAAAATATGTAACAAAATATCGGAATGTCAAAATCTCGAAATAATGCCTGAAAAAGTGGATATCAGACAAAAAGTCGGCTAGTACAAGTTTTTTCACCAAAAAGCGATCCAAACGCCAACTTTTTTTTTGTGTTTTTGACCAAAAAAAATAATACAAATCACTACCACAATTATTTAGATGATTTCTAGGCAGATTAAACCAAAAAAAAACAAAAAAAATAAAAATAAAATTTTGGACGCAAAGATTTTAGATAAAAAAACACAAAATCAATACCCAAACAAACACATAAACAAAACAATCATCCCATGCCTCTTGATGCCATTTGTAGGATATTGTATATCTTGCTTATCTAGAGAGAGTAGAGAGATAAAGAGATGGTAGACACACACACTTGTTGAGAAAAAAAGTGTAAAAACACCTTTAACTATGTGAAATTATGAAGTGATCCACACCCTCTCCAACTAAGGAGTGAGTTTATATACCTAGGCCCACAAGATAGGATTGGGCTTAACATTGGGCCACCTGCCATACAAGACATGGACCGGACTTTGACTTGTTTGTTTAACTTAACAATACTAGACTACGAGCTACTAACTTAATATATTGTCGGAGTGACCGATCCTTCTAAATACGTAAAAACGTATTTCTAACTATTTAACGATATGCTATTTGACCGGTGGTCGAAACGGTAACCTGGTGACTCAATCGAGTTGACCTGGTGGTCGCATCAGTGACTGAGTGACTCGATCGGGTTGACCCGATGGTCGAACCCGTGCATCGGTGACTCGAACGGGTTGACCCGATGGTTGAAACCGTGACCCTTGTGACTCTACCAGATCGACTCGGTGGTCGATCCCGTAACCCAGTTACTCGATCGTGTTGACCCGTTGGTCGATCCCGTGACATGATAACTCGAACACGTTGACCCGATGTTCGAACCTCTGACCCGGTGACTCTATCGACTTGACCCGATCGTCGATCCCGTGACTCAGCGGGGTTGGCCCGATGATCGAACTCGTAACCCGGTGACTCGAACGAGTTGACTCGGTGGTCGAAATCGTATCCGATGACTCGACTGAGTTGACCCAGTGATCGATCCCGTGACTCGATGACTCGACCGAATCAACCCATAACACTATATTGTATGAAAAAATAATGTTAAAATATATGTTAAGAAATATTGAAAATAGAGACAGATAGATAAACAGGTCTTGGTCAAGCATTTGATCGGTTGGTTTATAATATTTTTTTGATTAGTTTGTTGGACTAAGAGCAAATCATTTTGTTTATGTGTGTATAGCTTTTTTAATATATCTTTGTCAGTTTATTTTAAGTTGTGCGTGCAATTTTTTCGAGTATTTGACTTAGGCGTAGTGTAGGTGAGAGAAAACTATTTTGGGGCTAAGGTTTCGGTCGCATATGTAGTCTGCACTAAGTTTAGTCTAAGAGAATTTTAAATTTAAAAAATTAGTGTTCCATAGCCTGTGTAGCCATCTTTACGGGTTGAGCTGCAATCAAGCCAAGCTTTTATCAAGAAACTCAAGCTCGAGCTCGAGCTTGGCTCGATCAAGCCAAGCTTTTATCAAACTCAAGCCCAAAAAATAGCTTGAAGCATATATCAAGCTCAAGCTTTTGATAGTTCAGCTCAAGCTCTTATCAAGCTTTTTCAAACTTTATTAAAATGTATTTTTATGATGAATTCATATAAGCAATTTAAGGTTAATTTGAGTATTAAAATAATTATAAGGGCTTATTTCATAAATATATAATATATTTGAGAAGGATTTTTAACTTTTATTAAATTTATAATTTAGTTCACTCGTATATAAAAATTTTTTATTTTATAAATTTATTACATTTACTTGATACTTGGTGAAATATAATATGTATAGATATTTTTTGTACTCTTTTAAATACAAATGTGTCGTAATTGTGTTAGCAATCACATCATGCAATGACTTTTGAGACCTTAATCGCATTGGATCACAAAACGCATTTTGAAACAAAAACTGTACGATTATGTTAATTTTGGTTTTATTGATTCTAAATGAATCGAATTTGGTTTTGAGTTATGGTTTTTGTTTGTTTTACTTTATACATATGTTTTATTGATGAGTTTTATTATATAAAAAAAATAATTTTATACATATTCAAGTTTTTAAAGTCAAGCTCAAGCTTTGATCAAACCTTATCAAGTCAAGCTCAAGCTCAACCCTGAATTGTTAAAGCTTGACAAGCTATCAAGTCAAGCTCAAGCTCAAGCCTACAATTGTTTTATCAAGCCAAGCTCAAGCCCTATAAAGCTTGAGCTCGACTTGACTCGATTACACCACTAATTACGGGTGTTTGGCCTACATGTTGTCTAGGAGAAAGAAATATGAGTTGACACTGAGATAACGGTCGCCTGTGATCAAAATTTCGTTTATCCATCAATTATATTTGTATGATATTCAAAATTAGCGGTGCATTTAAGATGTTGGTGGTGATAAAGTGGAGTTTTATAAAGACGAAAAACAAGAAGTTTAGGGATCAACGATGTTACTAGAATATTTAGACGAGGAAGATCGATAAAACGAAAACTACTCAAGAGTGGCCTAGTGGCAAAAGGGTTTGTGGCTATCATTTCAAAGTGTGTGAGGTCTCAAGTTTAATTCCTACTAGGTGCAAACAACCTTGAAGTGGCCACATCCTCCTGAAAAGGGTGGCTTTACCGGGTTTGAGTATGTGTGTCGGTGGGCTCAAACCCAGTGGATTAATCGGCTAATGTGTCAAAAATTATGGTTAAAAAAACGAAAAAGCCTTGTAGCTACCAAATTTTTAATGAGTGTTAGCAAAATAGGACCAAATGCACATTAACGATAAAGTTTGGGACCAAAAGTCTTAACATATAGTAAATATGACTAGATATGAGAATCGAGTTGTCATTGGGGACCAACAATGTAATTTACCCTAAACTTTTAAAGTCGGCTATCTAATCTTTTTCTTTGTAAATTAAAACTCAAAGTATGAATTTTTTCAAAAGAATGTTTCTTTAATAAGGAATAATTTTTTGATTTTTATTTTTTATGTATTTAAAAAAAATCTAAATTTTTTCTTATTTGGTATAAGTTTTTAAAAGAATTAATGGAAAAATTTGATGGAGAAAAAAAACATAAAATAATAAGTGTCAAATTTGTGAAAAAAATAATTTTATAAAAAGGAGGTAATAAATAATACTTTAGTGATTAAATTTTAAATAAGTTAGATAGTGTTAAATGAAAATTACCCAAAACTTTAAAGTCGGCTATCTAATCTTTTTTTTTGTAAAGTAAAACATAAAGTACAAACTTTTTCAAAAGAATGTTTCCTTAATAGGAAATAATCTTTTGATTTATTCCTTTTTATTTTTATGTATTTTTAAAAAAAAAATTTAAAAATTTTCTTATTCGGTAAAAGTTTTAAAAAAATTTAATGGAGAAATTTGATGGAAAAAAAGACATAAAATTATAGGTGTCAAATTTGTGAAAAAAAACTTAAAGAAAATGAGGTAATAAATAATAGTTTAGTGGTTAAATTTTAAATAAATTAGATAATGTTAAGTAAAAATTACAAATTTTTATTTTTTTTAATAATTTTAGAAAGTTAGAAAATACTCTACTTTATAACCTAATAATATCACAATTATAAAATATTAGATACAAACTTTTTTTTATATCAGTGTACTAGTTATAATACCCGTGCACGCACGGGTTTTCTTCTAAAAAATTTAATAACGCTTTTTAGCTATTACCTACCGATTTTCTATGACAACACATACGTGTTATTTACTAAATTTTTTAATTTATGTACACGCACGGAATTTTGAAAAAAATATTATATACTATTGAGTATTGCGAGAAACCAAATATACTAAGAGACGCCAGTCTTTATATTGGTAATAAATTGATTATATGTTGTGTATTTGATAAATTTGTAACTTAGGTCACAGCCTCACATGATATAGCAAAAGTAAAAAAGTTGTATTATGAAAAAATCTCTTATCTTTTCGATTATTCACCATTAAAATGTTTCACATTGTCATGATACCACAAGTCCACAACCGATCCAAAATCCAACTAAAAGCCGTCCATTGCAACTATTCAAGTTTCCAGCAATCTCTTTCTACGGCTTCCAATACGTTTACAATATAGTTCCAATTCTAACCATTCTACATATTGATATTGTTCCACCGACATCCACACTTCGACCCTTGTATTCTCTCACGGCTCAACCAAAATTTTAAAGATGTTCCGGCAAAAGAATCTCTCTCTTCTTCCGCCAATGTGCATCAGCCACGCTAAATCAAAAATGTGAACTAAAAAGATCCAACAATTCCAATATATATAATATAGCTCAATTTCTTATAGTCTACTACTCACAAGCTAAGAACCAACCAAAAACATTACATAGTATATTTAGTATTTTGACGTGCATCAAAAAGAGTATACCACACATATAGAATTGCTTTTTCATTACAATTAAGTTGGAATATGTCAGAGTGATACAAACACTTTCAACCATGAACTCAAAAGCACATAAAATGTTCAATCCTAGTTGTACGTTGCTTCTTCTATGTTTGTATCTCATTTGTATTGGCCATTACCAAGCTCCATATTCATGTTTTTTTATGATACATATCTGACTTCACCAGATGATTCAAGTTACCTCATAATAATCTGACAGTTGTACACATACAAATACATTAACCTTTCACCAAACGAACTTGTTCAATACTCACTAATCAATAATGCTTTTCAATATCAAGTCTCTACATCTAATAATAATAATAATAAAGTTTACTGAGGGACAAAAATAATAGCCAAGAGCCAAAATAATAGAGTTTACATTTAAGATATGGATTACTTCTCTAACTCTAACAATGCTCCTTAGTCTAAGAATACAACAATTGGCCATAAATTTGCATGTGCTACTATTGCATTTAAGGGTAGTGACATTCGCACCTATCAGATACACATCAATTACTAAATGTTACATGAAAGAGTGGGGAAGTGGTGGAAAAGTCCGCAAAATGTGGAGCTATATCAGCTTATGGGAAAGAATAACATTCAGTTCACACCATAAGTGAAACTCATCTGCTAAAATTGTTCTTTATTATATCATATGCCGACATCGGCAAAATCAGGAACCTAAAATCGTATACTTCCATTTTCTTAACTATTCCACAATTGAAAAATTTGGAGGTCTAGTTGCTACTTCGTTCCACCTTATAATTATATATCTGGATGACCAAGTTTATATAAATAAGAAAAATTAAGTTTAGTTGAGATTCTTACTTGGCAAAACTAGAACCCTGAACATGAGCACCTTAGCATGTCCTGCTCCCAAGTCTTACACAGTCAACCTCGTTTGATAAGTTCAGAGAATTCATGTTTATCAAATTTACTACCTTGAGATTTTGTCATTAACGTAATATTTATAATAGACATAACCAACATTTTCTAGTTGATTTTTATTTTGGTTGGATACTTGCACCACTCACTAATCACATTGGCAGAATAAAGATTATTTTAGCTGGCCTGAAAGAAGTTAAATGCAGCACAAGTTATTGAGTCTATTATTGACCAAATCTTCTGGGATGTGGCAACCCCTTAACGGTTTCATGTACTGCAATCTGCATTCTCCACTTAGTCTGCTGCATGCCCAACATTAGACAGGTGGTTCGTGCTTTAGGTTTAAAAAGTAACTAACTGAATCAAATGTCTAAATATTTTTTTATTCAGCCTTATATAAAGCATACATTTGTCTAAAGAAATGTATACATAGTCTGCTCTTTAATCCTTTCGTATATAATGTTCATAACTTGGGTTGTTTATCTTTAAGTTTATATTCCCACTCTTTTGCGTTATATGCTAAGATCATTTGTCCAAATAGAAAAAAAATCATTGTTGCCATTACACTAATCGTTTTTTGACTAAATAATAACTCAAAAGTTAGCTTTAAGTGGAAGAGTTTCCAGCCATATTGTAAGTTATGGAAGTATATATGTTGTAGTTTAAACTTTAAGATGTTGATGTTTACCTTAGTTAATGTTGCCTCTGTCGCAAAACCTGTGGCCGTAGATATTATTCCAAGCACCGCAACAACTACACAGGTGCTTATCATTTTGATCTCCATATTAACTTGGACTTTCTGAGGTGTGTGCGACAGTATGGAGTATATGAAGAAGCCTGAGGATGAAGAAAGCTTGTGACTAAAGTGCAAGTGTTGCTTCAGCAATAGTAAGCAGCAAAAGCATC